>JAUMJL010000110.1:6112500-6712500 GCA_033558185.1 Dromococcyx pavoninus
TTCTCTTTTCCCTGCTTCAGGCTTTATTTAAACTCTTTGTTCAAAAATGAACAGAGTGGTAGTCGGAATCTAATTTACAGATATAGTTTAGACGTCTAACTTTAAATTAGAAGATCACACAAGAAAACCATTTACACGTAAATGTTAAAACCAATACTTAATCTTTTTTTTACTTTATATTACATAAAGCCAAAATGAAACTAAATACATGTTAGCCAGCTTCATTCACAAACATTAGTCAAAATATACACATTACAAAAGTAAACCAAAAAGAACTCTAAACTGATGAAGGATTTTTTTTCTCTAAAATTTGTTGTCTTTTTTTTTAATTTTATTTTTAAATCGCCATTTGCAATTGAATTGCAGCCGCTCTAAAATAAGCTAAACAAATAGGGCACTCCAAAACACATGTGAAACGCTTCATGTTGGCGGGAGAGACGGATTTTCTTTTAAATGAGAATACTCTTCTTTCAAAGCAAAGCTCCGTTTCAGTTCAGCTAAATAATAAATAGATAATTATCACTCAGACAAAAAAGTCTGATTTAATCTTAGACAATATTGCGATCCTGGAGCGGCCACGCAATATTTTTAATCCCTTTGAAAGGCATTCCTTTTCAATTTTTCCCTTATTTTTATCTTTTTTTTTCAGGTTAAAACTGAATCGACCGTGGGCGAAGTAAGTAACAAGAGTTTTCAATCCAAGACCTAACGTTTCCACAGAGATATACAAATTTACAGTCTGAGTGTGAGACTTAGGAGGGGAAGGGGGGGTGGGACACACACGACACACGGGGGACCGAGAGTCAGTCACGCATCTTTCCTCTCATGGAAATCACTGTCCGCGCCTGCTAGCATCCCGCACGGCAGGAACCCACGCGGGACAGGGAGCATGGCCAGCATCCCAGCACCGCCGACTCTTTCTCTGTGTGGATCTTGATCCCACGAGGCGCTGGGAACCAAGCACCCACCTCCTCTCTCTCCTATACCGTGCCCTGCCCGGCTCTCTCCCCCCAAACTCTCTTCTCCAGCGGGCTTTTTCCCACGTCCAGAGCCGCGCGGGGAAACGGAGGGAGGGGAAAACCCGCGGCCGAAAAACAGAGCAGCGCGGCGAGAGGAGGGACGGAGTTCCTCGTGTCTGTCCCGAATAAACACTTTTGGGGGCAGGAGCAGGTTTTTTCTTCTTTTTTGTCATTTTTTTCTTTTCTTTTTTTTTTTTCTCTTTTTCAGCTCGGCTATCTGCAAAGACCGCATGCAACACACACAAGCTCTACCCGGGGCGGCGAGAGGGGACGCGCAACAGGTCGATGGCAGCCCCGGCATCCCCCCAGTGGCGGCTCCAGCCGCACGCGGGCACCGGTCCCCATCCCTGCGGGCACCGGGGCTCCGCGCGGGCATCCCCCGGGGCCGCGGGTCATAGCGCCGCGGCGTAGGCTGCGGGGTAAGGGTCCAGCTGGGGCTTGCCCATGCCCGGCAGGAGGATGTACGCAAGCGGTGGCTGCAGCCCCGGGCCGGGCCAGGCGGTGCAGTTGCAGGGGATCATGTACCCCGGGTTCCCGGGCGACGGGTGCGAGTGCGTGTGCCCCCCGGCGGCGGCGGCGGCGGCAGCGGCGGCGGCGGCCGCCCCGTGGAAAGCGCCCGCCCCGCCGGCGCCGGGGTAGCCCAGCGAGGAGGCGTAGGGCAGCCCCGAGCCCGAGGAAGAGGAGGAAGAGGAGATCTCGGCCATTTTGGAGCCCAGGTCCAGCAAGGAGTAGGGGCTGCCGGCGGCGGCGGCTGCGGCTGCGGCGGCAGCGGCGGCCGCCGATTGCGGGAAGAAGACGCGGGCGGCGGCGGCGGCAGCGGCAGCCGCTGCTTTCTCCGGGTTGGCAAGCAGCGACTCGGGCACCAGCCCGGCGGCCGCCCCGCTGTGCAGCCCACTCGCCTTCAGCCCGTGCGGGTGCTCGTGGTCTGCCACGCCGCCCAGCCCGTAGGGCACGGGGAACGCGAACTTGTCCTTCTTGAGCAGCGTCTTGGGCTTCCTGCGTGGCCGGTACTTGTAGTCGGGGTGCTCCTTCATGTGCATGGCCCGCAGCCGCTTGGCCTCGTCGATGAAGGGGCGCTTCTCCGACTCGGTCAGCAGCTTCCACTCGGCGCCCAGGCGCTTGCTGATCTCCGAGTTGTGCATCTTGGGGTTCTCCTGGGCCATCTTGCGCCGCTGCGCCCGCGACCACACCATGAAGGCGTTCATGGGTCTCTTGACGTGGTCCACTGGCTTGGACATCGTGTCTCCACGCCGCCCCTCTCCCGTCTCCTCCTCCTCCTACTCGCTCCTCCAAAAGCAATCTCGGCGGGAGCGGGGCGGTGGTGTTCCCGGTGTTCCCGGCGTCTCCCGGTCAGGGCGCTGCGGCGGGCGGGACGGGCACCGCTCCCCGCCTGCACCGCGGAGCCTCTCCCCACACCGCCGTTCTCCGGGCCAGGGCTCGTCCTCGGCGTTCACCGCGGGAGTCCAAGGCGGGACGAAGTCTGGACGGGAGGACGGAAGAAGCGGTGCGGGTCGCCGCTCGGCTGCGGGCGCGTTGCTCCTCTCTGGCCCCCGCGGCGGTGGCGCCGAGCCCCGGCCGGGGCGGCGCTCAGAGCCCGCCCGGAGTCATCGCCGCCCGCGGAGCTCGGGGTGCGCGGCGGCTTGGGGCGCTGCGGGGATGCCCCGGGGGGGGCTGTCCCACTCACAGCCGCCCCGCTCCACCCGCAGGGGCGCGGCAGGACGCCCGTTCCTCGCGCATCACTCGCCGCCGAGCGCAGAGCGCCGGCCTTCTCGGTTCCCGGGCAAACTTCGCCAAGTTTCGGGGCGGCTCCGCCTGCCGCGCCTCTCCCCCTTCTCCGACAGCCGCCAGGTCTCTCTGGGTTTTCTTGGACGACGACTCGGAGGGGCGGCGGGGCGGGCAGGAGCGATGGGGGGCGGAGGGAGGAGGAGGCGGTGGCGAAGGAGGAGAAGGAAGGGGGGGAAGTTCCTAATTAAAATACTCCTCGGTCCGCGCCCGCCGGGAAGCCGACCCGGTTATAAAGTCCGCGGAGGGGTCTTTCCGCAGCCGCCGCTGTCGGTCCCCTCCCCCCTCCTCTCGTCCCGTCCGGCAGGTAACGCACGCGCTCCGCGTGCCCCTCCCGCGCCGCCCCTATAGGTTTGCATGCGGCCCTCTGCCCGTGCCCCGCGCCGCGGGCAGGGGCGTGGCCTCTGCAGCGGGAGGGGGTGAGGCCTCCGTTTTCCCCGCCCCCCGGTCGGAAAGGGGAGCCAGGGTGGGACGCAGCGCATGCGCGCTGCGCCCCGTGCCGCCCCGGCCGCCGCCGGTGCCCCGGGACCGCGGGGCTGGCGGGGGGTTGGGAGGTGCCCTCGCTCGGTTCCAAGGAGCCTGTTTTGGGGTGTTTCGGGGGTTTTCCCTGCGGAGGAAGGAGAGCACGCCGCCTCGGAGAGCATCCCCACCGGGACTGCTAGCGGCGGGCGTCCAGTGGCTCCCCGGGATGATCCACGCGTGTTCCCGTGGCACTTCACGCTCCCCGCATCCCGACTGTGTTCCTCAGTCCCTCGCCACCGGCTGCCCTCCAGTCAGGGCGAACCCGCTCGCCTTGTTTGCGCTTCGGCGGGTCGGTTTTGACTTACCCCTGTGGTATGTGGAAGAGCCGACTCCAACCAACCTTAATTAACCCTTTCCCGGTATGGCAGCAGGCCGGGCTCTCTGCCCGGGACAAGCTCCAGAGCCAGGCTTCCCGAGGGTGATGCATGAGTCGGGTAGCATCCTCCCCCCGGGAGCGCCACGGAGCCCCCACTGGACTCGCTACGGGAGAATTGGGGACATCGCCCGGGTGGGAGGGGTTCCGGTCGTCGCAGGGACTCGTTTGCGTCGCCAGCCTCTGTCTCCTCGCCCGGTCTCCTCTCCCTGATGCCCACTCCATCCTCCAACCGGTCCCTCCATCCTCGTCCGTGGCTCCAGCCGCTGGGCTTCGAGCCTTCCCTACCGCTGCCGACACCTCCTGGGATGCCGGGACGCTTGGAAAGGATCCCAAAGCTTGCCACCCACCGGTGGGTGCCCTCCAGCCCCCTCTCCTCCCGAGAGCCCAGACGGTTTTCAGAGTGTCCCGTTCCAGCCCGGAGATCTTTGTAAAACACCCAGCAGCTCCTCTACAAACTTCACCTTCATGTTTTACGAACTACATTTACTACTACATAAACGTAATTCTCTCAAAGTCTCCAAAGCCACTTCGCCAACGTTTGACTTCCTACAAACCATTTAGCCGTGAAAAAAAAAAAAAAAGAAGTACCCATCGGTTGTCAAAAGCGGGGATATTAAGATATCTGCCGGTATCCCTGGTGTTTGGGCTTAGCGGGGCAACGGTGCTTCCCAAAGGTGGGCGCCTTACCAAGAGGGGTTGAACCTGGTGCCGGTACCTCTGTCCTGGGGGTCAGGTTATCGACCCGTCTGCCGGCAATGTCCTGCTCTGAGATGAGCAGCCGGCGTTTTCAGCTGCGTTAAAATCCCTCTCGTTGTGATCAGGGCAGCGATTTCCTGTTTGGCTCGTTCACGTGTAACGTTATTGCGTTATATTTGACTGCTACGAGGTGAGGATTAATCCCCTGGCTCTCTCCACACAGATCGGATGCCGCCGTGATCCACTCCCCCTCTCATCCTGGGTGCCAGCAGGGAAGCGCCCGGAATAACTCAGCTCAGGGGAAAGGTGAGAGCCCGGTTTATACGAACCCAGCCACCACCACGAGCCGGAATGAGAACCAGTAACATCTGCTGGTGGGTGCTCGGGGCGGGGGAAGAAGCAGCCGCGATTCTGTTGGCACCACCAACAGCATCCCCGGTTCCCGGAGGAGCGCAACCCCGCTCCCACCAACGCCGCCCGACCTCAGGGAATGAGGGCTCAGCTCCAGTGAGGCTCTTTCCCAGTTTCTCGCGCCTTCGGGACCCCATTCTCCTTGCATCCCTCGCTGCGAGAGCAAGGAGTGATGTAGAGGGGACCGCGACTGTCTCGTGTCGCGACGGAGCCGCGTAAAGCACTCAAGGAGGACACATGGATAAAGCCCCCAAGTTCCTGCAACAGATGAAAACCCCCAACCACGCACTTTCATATAATCATAGAATCGCTTGGTTGGAAAAGATCTTTGAGATCACCGAGTGCAACTACAACCGTCCACTGCCCGTGGGCCAGTCCGTGGGTCTGGCTTCAGCTTCTGCTGCTGCCTGAATCCTCTGGGTTGCAGCTCTGGATTTGCACGCACGCAAACGGCAAGGCAAGGGTAAAAGGAGACCGGGCAGCAGTTCCACAGAAACTACCTGGGGAAGGGCTCTGAGCCATGACCACGGGTGCTGGCACAGGCTCCGGGGAGGTGCCTAGGGTGAGTGGTCACCATTTGCCCTACAGCTGCCCGAGGACAGCACAACCATCAACTGACAGGTCGCCACGGAGTCGCATGCAGGTGAACTGGGCTCAAAAGAAGCACTTGCATAACTTCCAGCAGAGAAAATGCCTCAACTGTTGAAGACTGCTGTCTTCCAAAAAAAACCAAAAAAAACCCGGTGCCACTTGCAAACCCTTGCCATTTGCAAATGACTTCATCTCCGCATGTTTCTGGTTATTTTCAGACCTCCAAATAGTGAAAACAGTAATAGAATTTATTGGTCATGAATTATTGTACACAAATCTTGCACAGACTGAAAGCTATAAATGGCTCAGTACTGGCTCTGATATATTTTTCTAGTTGCAAATTAAATACTTTATTGGAAGGTCTCGTTTCCAGGGTGCTTTCACACCCCTCACCTGACGCTTGCGGTAACCATTGGCTGCTAAACCACACATAGACACACGTAGTTATTTTAGCGATGCTCATAGTGAAAGATCTGCCCTTCTCTACTAATCTGCTTTCAAGAGGTTTGCATAAAGTGATGGAAACTCTCACCAGCTCCACTTGGAGCAAGGTTGGACTCGGGTTAGGAGCGACCAAAGGGTCCCAGGTCTCCCCCCAGGTTTGAGGGAGCCACAATGGGGTGGGAAGAGGCTGTTGTCCCACGGGGAGATCCGCAGACGCGGAGAGGCTGCCTGCACATCTCACACACACATACAGACGAATTTCTCGGAGAGCCTTCAAATCCCCAAACACAAGAGGGGAAAGCTTTATCGGAGTTCAGTTACTTATCTGGATTTTTGTTAAACCGCTACTGTGCTCTCCTCGTAATTATGCGAGTGCGTTAATTGTTCTGATAGAGCGTTGTTATCGATACAATGACAACACAATCGTGTATAATGTGATTTACTTGCCTTTGACCTGTCAATTCCCGGCGCATGCAAATTCAAGGGCGCAATGTTTCTTTCTACAATTGGGGGGTGGGGGGGCGGCGCGGGGCGGAAACCCCGAGCAGATGTATTATCACACGGAGGATAAACAAGAATTTCCAGAATGCGGAGCTGCATTCTACCCAGCGAGATCAAAGCGCTTTTAGAAATATTAAGGGGGTTTTAGACTATCTTCTTGATACCCATATGTTAATTCTGCCAGGTTGCTTACACCTACTGCAGGCAGTTACCTTTCCACTCCGTATACCGTCAGGTTTCTCCTATTCTGACCAAACTGCACCTCATCTCTGGCGCACGGAGCTTCATGACTTTTAAAAGTCGAGTTTAAAGTGAGTTTCGAGGACGCAAGCTCCTTTCCTCCTATTTTTTTTTAAATTATTATTGGAGCCTAATAATCAGGTGACAAGCCAAAGAGATGAAAAGAAAGCGAAGAACAGAGGTGAGCCTGATAGCGATCTCCGCCTCCTCGTGCCTCCCGACTGGAAAGCTGCAGGCTTTCAGACTCAACAGACCCATTGCTCCCCTCTATTTGCCAAGCCACACCACGTTTTCACGGTTCGCCTTGTGCACTTCAGCGTTTCTATCCACTAACTTTGGAAGCTGATGTTTTCCTTTGTGTAGGGTATCAGCCAGCGATTCCACACCACTTTCATCTGTCCAAAGTTGCCGGGCACGCTGGTATCCTTAAACAGGGTAACTAGTTAGCAGAGTATGTTTTGTTCTTGGATGGAGTCTGGCAGGTTTGTGAGCGCTCCCAAGTCTTTCTCCTCTTGCAAACTCGAGTGCACCTGTAGCGAGGGAGGGAGTTTTAACCCGTGAGCTCTGTATTGTGCGTGATACTCTGAATTCATTCATTTCCTTTTACAGAGTGCTTCCAAATGTTCGGTATCATTATTTTCCAGTAACATTCACTTATTATTAGAGCAGCTGGTAGCCCAGAATCTAGTGAAGTGCCTGGCAAAGGACTCTATCATAAAACACTGGTTTCTAAGTTTATAGTTTCAAATTTGGTTGTGAAAGTGTGATTCTAGATGGAACTTGGCACTTAAACGCTCAGCTGGAGAGTAAACTTTTTATAATAAAAACGTTGGTTTATTTGGTTTGGTATTTTAAGTCAAATGAGAATTAAGAAAGTTTTTACTAGATTGGGAAACTTAGAAAAACTTAGAAAAGTCCCGTACTTCTTTTTGAAAATTAAATATTATTATTTGGTAAGTGTAGAATATGAGGGTAGAATATATTCTGCTTTTTTTTTGTGTGTGTGTGATTTTAATGTGCTATTGTTTTAAAGCAAACCCCAGTCTTTGTTTCTGTATTCTGGGACACTTGGGTTGCTCTTGCAGGAGCACCAGACCTAGATCTCACACAAGCATCAATAGCAGTTCTGAGCAGAGGATGGTGACGAGGTTTACACTACTTTTAGCTGTAAAAATAAGTTTAAAATGCAGGTGTTCCGATTTGCTAAGGGTCAAGATAAAACTTAGCTAATCTTCATGCACTCCATTTGTAACCCAAGCTATTTTCAATTTAATAACTGAATTTTTTGCTGCTTTATAATCCTGTTAGCCTGGCAGTAGTTGCACAGCCTAGGAAGAGTAATCAGAACAGCAGACAAGGAAGTCCTAGAACAAAAAAAGAAGGAGTTGGGTGATTACATGCTAGTCCCTAAATGTTAGATGACTACTCCCTGTCTGGGGATGTAAAAGAGAGAATTAGTCTCACTATAGAGTTTCTGGGCAGGCTTGAATGTTCCAGAAAGGGCAACTAAATGCCTTTTTGAGCACAAGGAGCTACTACCTAAAGCTTATCAAGCAATGCAAGTGTGTAAACTTCACCTCCTTCGCATGTTGAATTCAGAGCTGATATAGATGAAGGTCCAAGGCCTAAGTTTTCCTGTTTGAGCGATTGCCTGAGACTTTTCTTCAAAGGAGCTGAGCAGCGCCCATGCATGGTTCCTTTTTCCGAAGAAACGGACCTTAATATTGTGGTGTCATTATCTTGTATACACTGTGTAGTATGGTTTTATAGATCACTGCTAGGAAAGTAAACCTTGCTTTTTTGGTATCTTCTACTACAGGCTTCTTTATGTTCAGAAGCTCTTAAAATGTTACCAGTCCCTGGACAAAGGTCAGGAATCTTAACAGTTGTCCCCACATCCTAGGCTGCTCTCGCTAGCATACCTTCTGACCCATTCATTCCCCTTTTCTGTTATCCAGTGGACAGCCAAAGAGTGAGGGCTGAGTGCCCTCTAATCTAGTGCATAGGAGAAAGGTCTGCAAAGGGATCCTCACCGTGGAAAGGTAAATCACGTGGTGTGTTCTTGGAGTAGATCATGAAGATTTTTAACCAAGGGAACTTTTCAGAGGGAGAGAGATCTCTGAAGATTTTTACGTTTAAATTCAATTGAAAATTTGCACTGACCACAATCATATTTTTTTACTTATTTAGGGTTGTCCAGTAGGCATAGAGGATTTTTTTCCTGGAATAAATACATAGTAATGACTAGTCTAGTTTTTTTCAAGGATGGTTCATAACCATAAACCACACAAGGTGTTTTGCTAGTCATGGGTGCTAGGCAGGTCCCCAAAAATCCATGCAATTTTGAAGACAAGGTCTTCGATTTCATTGGATAAGATTATGGCTTAAAACCTTTGACAGATACTTCAGGATTTGTAAGTGCACACATGGAGGCTAAAAAGAAGATTAGAGTTAAATATATGGGATATTGCCCTCTGAAGAAAAGCCTAGCACATCTTCTCTATTTGCCTTCTAATTATAATTTTGCAATGTAAATAATGTATGTCTCTTCCTGGACATAAATTCACAGCCTTTACTTCTTTGTGGACAATGTCTTTCTTGTCTGTAAGAATGGCCAATTTCTGGGTTCCATTTGATTAGCAGGAATAAAAACGTCTGCTTTATAATACTAAGTCACTCGGGAAAGTTCAAAGCTAATAGTCAGAAGTCATTTCAAACAAGTTAAACATAGAGGGGGCCTGCACCTACACTGCACACCTACAGTAGTATCTGCACCTGCATTTTAGCTCAGATCAGCTGTGCCGCAGCTTTCCAACCAAATCTGTTCACTGTGCTGGCTCACCATGCTTTGAATTACATTGAGGAACAGTTTCAGATGAGACTGAACTGGAAGATGCTCTTCATCTGCTGATAGGAGTGTGGTCTGTGAAGAGTTTGGCTCAGCGTAGATCAGCTAGACCCCGTTAACATAAAATGGAGCATATTTAGTGTTCTTGATTCAGAAGGATGGCAATTCCATTTTATGTATCCATTTATTTTAAGTGCTTTGGGATGAGCTTTTCTCTCCAAGGGAAGAAAAAGACCTTCTCCCTCTGCATGAACGTTCTTCTGGGAAAGGAGTCTGTCCACTTCATGCGTGCTCTATGAGTATCTTTTGGCATAGGTAGTAAAAAAGCGGGGATTGGGGAGTTCATGGTTGTCTGTCTCTAATACTTGCCACAGTGTTTTGGTTTCTGCTAGGGTTTGCATTATATTCACAGTAGACTTTTCATTTTCCATGGTCGGATATATAATGGCTTCCTTTAGCATAGACATTGAACAGAAATGATTGAATAGTCGGTTAAATAGTTAAATCTTACTGTGATAAATATTGGCTAGATTTTTTTTTTTCACCTGAGTGTATAGTTTTAATAATTATAATTGTTAGGCAACTTTTTTCCATAACCCAAATCAGATCTTTTCTCTTTTTTTTCTTTTTAAAAAAAGTAATCTATTATTTTTAATAGTTTGTCCTTATGAATGCTTGACAGGTGTGTTTAATCATCTCACAATAAGCAAACAGACTAATAATAATAATAATAATTAAAGCTATGAAACTTCATTATATTTTACTTCTTCAGTGTCATAAAGGCTTCTGATGGAGTATTTTGACCAGTACTGGACTTCAAGAAAGTTGTGGTGTTATTGGACAGAATGCAGCAAGACTGATAAGAAGTCTGAAAAGTGTGATTTACAGGAAAAGATTGAAAGCAGTGTTGTTATTTAATCTGGAGAGGAGAAGACTTAGGAGATGAAATGGTCTTTAAGGATACAAAATGTAAATGCAAAGGCGAGAGGATTAAATTGTGTTTGAGGGGATAGACAAGAGGTAATGACCTTAAGATGAGTATTCAAGTTAAATGCTGGGAAAAACAAGCTGCAAATAGTGAGGATAGATGTGCAGAGCCTCCTTTTGCCTGGGGAGGCTGTGGGAACACTGAAGGATGTTAGGAACAGGTGAGATTTGTTTGGCAAGAGTGACAAAGCCCTAGGACAGGAGTTTTCTCCTGCCTGCCTTTGAATGGGTCTATTACACGGGAAGAATCAACCTTAACTTAGCTCTTCATGAAATTCTTTTTGACCTTCAGAGCCCAGGCTTTCTGCTGGTTCACAGCCATGTCTCTGCCGTTCCTCTCCCACCCACACGTGTGACCCGTGTCACTGGTGCCACTCTGCCCCATTGCTAAAATGTTCATATATGAGCATGTCTTTCACTGACATGCTGAATAAATGTTTTTCTTTTTTTCCTGTCTATCTAATTTAGTTGGCACTGTCTTCCTCTGTCTTCTTAGCACAATTTTATCACTGTCTGTGAGAAGACCTTTTCCAGAAACGGCTTTGCTTTACTTTTTCCACTTTATCACCTTTCTACTTTGTTTCAAATCTCTGCTGAAACAAATTTTCTGCATCATTTCCACTTGAGTTTCTCTTCCAACTGTGTTCCCTAGATCAGAATTATAATATTTAATTCTATAAATCATTGTATTATAATTTATATGAAAATTTTGGTGAAAGTTATTTGAATTGCATTATGCTACACAGCGTGAAAAAGGGAAGGATCATCATTGTTCGATAGCATTGGTAAAAAATTGTCAATGATATACCAAATCAGTGACCAATTCAGCCCTTGGCACATTAAATTTTCTTAGGGTATCTTTGCCTCTAGTATGCAAGGCTGTTCGTAATATTTTACAGACATTTTATTTTCTTCCATAATATTCTTCCATGTGAATATGCTTATTATCAGTGATGCAAAAGATAAAAGCATTTTTCATTGGTGTTTCATATCGAAAATCTTACTTTTATTACTGATTCTGTAGAAAGAAGATCGGAAAATATATTAAGCAATAGATCTATAAAAGTGCAAGGAGCTTTCTGGTGTTCTTAGACACACCTTTTCATTCCGTGTTAAAAATAAAATAAAAAAATTCAGGAGGATTTATTTTGTTTTTCAGTTCTCTCATTGTCTTTTTCTTACATTTTATCAGATGTTGTTTATAGAGTATGAAGAAGGTCATGCCAAAAATACGCATTTACCCAGAAAGTAAATAATTCATACTTGAATTGTCTAAAAGTCCTAAAAAGAATTTGGCACAGATCTTTTAAAGTATGAGATGCCTTATTTCCATTGATTTTAATTCACTCAAAGAGATTCAATAGGATTTTGTGCCCTAAATCCCCTGAAAATATCCGTATACTCTGAATGAAATCGGCCCAAAGCACATTTATGCTTTTATGATAGAAACAATTTGTTGCATTGTTTCTTGTTCACCCCCTCCAGTTTTTTAATGCTTCAACTGTTTTCCAAGTAGGATGGTTAAACAATGGTTATAAAAAAGACTACATAAAGTTCAATTTTCTTAGATTTATCTGGATCTTTACTCCATTTTGCAAATAGAGCCCAGTCTTTCTGGGTTAGAAGTTACCTGAACAAATTTCCTTAAGGTAAGCTAGTATGTGAACATGCCCATGTAGCTCCTCAACCTTAAGTGCATGGTAAACTTGGGATAAAGGAAGGAAAATAAATGGAAATTATCCTTCAGGGGAAAAAAAATACCAACTATCTCACATGCCCTGTGAGTTAACAATATGAGATGATCAGCAGTTGCAATAGTGTAGACTATGTTATATAAATTTGTGGTCTAGCTTACCTCACAGGGACTTGCTCTTGTGCATATAGCCTTTGGGTAACAGAAAGCAGCTGCAGATGATGCTAAAACGAAAACTTGCAAATGGCCAAGGCGTGTTTTTTTGCTGAATTGTCAAGAGTGCTGTATCTTCTTTTTGCAAGACACGAGATGAGCAGCACGTCTTAGCCACAAGATACTCTACCTCTGCTTTTCTCCAAAAAACTTCTTTTTATTTACTGTGCATGTTAAGCACCCTTCTTTTTGCAAAGTAGTATAACAAAGTTGTTAAATGCCAGAAAAAATGGAATTAATGAATAATCTTCTCTATTGCAATAATCCTATAAAAATGCAGCAAGTCTACCTAGTAGATGTGCTAATATTGGCGTACCACAAAGCAATGGCAGCACCTGTGTTTGACCAATGAAACACCTTGTGTTTCCATTTGTTTCATTTGAAATGGTGGTCCTGTTAAAAACGGCAGTAAAGCTATTATCTTTCAGTGGAGCCATACTTTAAAACATAGTTCATGGAAACAAAAACACAAGGTATGACCCCAGTCGACTAAAATGAATAGAAATATTTCTATTGCCTCATGGAAAATGTGAAACCAGTGTCATTTCTTCTCCTACTCATTACATGGACGAGTAAAGTTCAAAGAACCTTCATACGATCCACATCATCATTAACACCAGGATTTTCTGGAACAGGATTATTAAAAGGTTCTCCCCCCCAGGTCTTATGTGTGTGATAAGAATACAGAAAATTAAAAGTAGGTTACTTATTTGCTGTAAAAAACCCAGTGATCTTGGACATGGCAAATACAGAAAGCATGCTTTATTTTCTAAAGACCTCAATCAAAGCTAGCTGAAATACATCAGCTCTGCCAAGCTGCCTCCCAGGTTCATTGGAGGCAGGCAGTAAGTTAAGTTGGCCAAACCAACTCTTTCATGTCTTCACTGTTCAGTTCAAGTCTTCCTAGGTAAAAGGGCGGTTCATGAGACCACTGTTGCCAGTTGCCTATCCTCTGCTTATCTCTCTCCCTGTTTAACGGCATGATTAGTTATCGTAAAGATAAAGAGTCTGTTGAACTTTCAGTTTCTACCATTTCTGAAAAGACCAAAAGTACATAATCCTATTCCTTCAGAAAAATGGATCCCTTTCTTTTTGCCTGCCGTATCTGTTAGTGTGATCCTTTCAAACATAGCTATGCTTATGGATGTTTTGTTTTTCTTAGAGGCAGAGATGAGTTTAACAGGAGAGTTTTACCTCAAAGTGTAGATGCAATTAGTTTATTTTGGCTCACAGCACAGAGAGTTTAAGACAAAACAATAAATTAAAACCGGCAGGATTCCTTCAGGCACTCTGATGTTTTTCTTATTTTTTTTCCTTTTTCTTTTTGTGTTTAACAGGAGGTGGCGGTTGTAACATTTGCAAAATAATAAGTACAATAAGTTGACATTGTGATATGATTACTCATGTAAGTGCTTAGACATACAAATACCTAACCACTAATGTCATTATTGAGAGTCATGGCAGCTATTCCAGCCAAGTTAATAAAGGATCATTACTATAACTATCTACACAGGACTGAACACGATAGAGAATCTGGGATATGGGAAGTCTAACAACAAAAAACACACTGAAACTTTATTCTTAGTGTGTTTGTGCACTTGTGATTATTCTAACAGCAAATCAGAAATAATTCAATGGGTGCTTGATCTGTAGGAGTATTTAGACATGAAATTACATGAGAAAAATTTGCTTTTCTTCTTTCTGTATTTTTCTCCCCCTCTTTTCTCTGTTAAGGAAATGAAGCACAGTTAATTTAAGCATGATTTCTCCATAGTTTACATGCTCCTGGATCTTAACATAGAGATGTAAATAGCTGGGTGTGAACTCGCCAAGTATTATATTCAGCTGACACAAACAACCTAACCAGGTAGTACTGTGTAGATAACAAACTTGTTTCTACATTGGTTGGGAATCAGGGTCAGGTGACTGTTGTTCTTTAATGATTATTTATTTAAATTGGCCTAATTTAAATACAGAGCTTGTCCCAGGCTGTGGCTGGCTGGACAAACTTCACAGGTTGGACAAAACATTGGGTCAGGAATTCATCCTCTTTCCTTGTCTCACCTCGCTCACCCCAGCCAGGACTTTTCCATGGCACTCTGCTATCATTCCTTCTTTTCATCCAGAAAATGCCTGCAAAAACAAGCCTTGCCAAGTTATGCAAGGACCAACAAATCTAAGTTCTGGCAGGTAGGAGGGATGGTAAATAACAAAGTGAATTTCAAAGCGATATCAGTGAGGATGCCTCACTGAATGGGCCTGCGTCCAACCTGCCCATAGGAGTTTTAGACAGTATCTTCTCCAGGCTCTTCCATACAAAGAGAGCAGCTGTCCCTGAGTTAACCAGGAACAACTGCATCCAACGCACCCACTAAACTGAGTATTTCCTGCTGAAACCTACAACTGAGTCCAGTACTGATCTGAACACACAAACACTCCGTGCAAGTCCCTCGTTCAACTGGACAGCCACACTCTGCACTGGTGAGGTTTCTGACAGAATGTAAGGATAGCACATACAGGACACTCTGCTCTGCCACTCAATGTCACTGCAAGGGTTTCCCACCTCCTTCTAAAAGGAAGAAGAGAGTCTGGATATAGCAGCACTGAGACTGAAACTGGAAGCCCATTTTCTAAAGAAAACATTATCGCCAGAAAAGGTTCTAGTAAATCCCTGAAGGATGTCGATGCCATAGTTTGAAGACACATATGCATTCCCAGAGCATTCCTTCCAGAAGTGATCTCCTTGTGCTTTGCACCAGCACTGAAAACTGTGGTCAGATCCAGCTAAAAAACCCCAACCATCCTCAAAACAAAGAAAACTCTAGTTTTCCCCCGTCACAAAACCACCATTTGATTGCTAAGTTCAGTGAATAACAGGCAGTGGAAAGAAGATCATAAAGAGAAATGTGAGACCTTCCATTTCAGCAGCAGCCGAGTCTTAGATCAGCGCAACCCATTTGTGAATTCTTATCCTATGTGCCAGTTACTGAAATTCACAAAAGGAAGGCACCACATTTACCCTCTTACGTGGGGCAGAAGACAAAATCATCATGCAGTTTAATTCTGCTTTCAGATAGAAACACCACTGCTGCCAGCTCAGAAAGCTGCCCACCATCGTGATCAGTCCTGCTGATCACAACTTCACAGCTGCTGTGGTGGGAAGAATTAAACTTTACCCTTTTTTGCTCTGCAACCAACACATGGTATTTCAAAATCAGATGTATCTGGCATATGTCTGTATTCACTGGTAGTTTGTGTACTATATTTACTTATGACAGTGAAGTATTGGAGAAAGGTGTCTGAAGCTGCTTTATCGGTGACCATCAATGTGTAAGGCCATTACAGAGGAGCCTATAACAGGCTTTCTCAGTCAATGGAATCTGTCCTGGAGCATCAATAAGGTATGAATGGAGCCTAAAGCTTGCCTTTTACTTGTGGGAGCGAAGAAGAAAAATCCATGTATGACTTCCATGTCCATCCCAGCCCCAACAAGAATTTCTCTCAAACAGCAGACTGACAGGAAGGCTTCCCCTGCAGTAGTATCGTTAGCCAGCAGGGGCAGTGGTGGCACAGGTAAAAGGTCCAAAGAGACTCCTTTCCTTTGCTCTGTGAGCTCTTGCTCTGCTAGCTCGCAGCTCTCTGGCGATGGGTTGGGTTTGAGACTAGTTATGCAGTAACAGATGGGAGCAGGAGGGGTGAAGCTCTCCTGATGTAATTCCTCACCTTCCTCACAAACAGATCTCCAAAGCTCCAGGTTCTTGGTCGTGTTGTAGTCACACCCAAACTCGTGATACTCAGCTTTCCACATCTCTCATCCCATGAGCTTCTCCAGCTCTTCAGAGTCCTCTGATCCATGAGCACCTCCAAGCTTCCGTCTCCTCCTGATTGTCCTAGAGTTTTCCAGAATTAAAAAATCCAGTAGGAAGGAACACACGTATGCACAACATTGAAACCTGTTGCAGGAATATTACAATGGCTTCATATATCTTCATGATTGAGTGTTTATTAATAGCCTACATGTCCAATGATTGGACCAGTTCCCCACTGAGCTGGCAAATTTCTGTGGAGAAATCCCTTGCACCACATTTATTTATCTTGGTCGACAATTTGTTTCATTGTCTCTAACATTGATGAAACCACAAATAGTCCTCCAAGATAATTTGCTTCGATAAAAATGACAACACATTTAAGAAGTACAAATATGTAAACTGCATTACAACCTTTATCTGTGGCACCCAAAACTGAACTGGAACTATTAGCTTTCAAGGACAGAGTGTTAAAATAGGTTCTCCACCTCAACAAGATAAACCTGTCCATAATGCCTATTTGTGTCCATGAAGAAATCACTTTGATCTTGAATGCAAACTTTCAACAAAACAGGAAAAGAAAAGAATTGTTCTGTGTTCATATAGGATATTAAGATAGTGTAAAAAAGATACAACGTTGAGGTTTCTAAAACTTGCACAGAGGTTCTCCAATTTAGAAGTGAAATGACTTGATTTCACTGCTGTTTAATCCTTCAACTTAAAAATGAAATTTTTATTGGGGTTTCTTCTAGAACTTGAATGAGGGCATCGGTGTGAGGGTTTTGTGCCAAGTAATTTATGTGCATTCAAGATAATTCAAGACTCCTTTCTCAATTGTCTGCAGTTAAACAAGACACATGTATTTATTCTTGATTAAAGTTATAGCTGTCCTTCTGAACAAGTTTGAGCTAGCTTCCCGTCAAAATTTCCAACACTAAGTGAAAAACTTCCCAAAACTTCCCCCGTTATATAGAAGAGAAACCGAAATCACACTAAATATATGTGTATTTTTACATACACACAGCCACACACAGCAAGGTTATTATGCAAAACTCCCAAGAAAGGGAAGAGGGGAAGGGAAAGTGGGAAAAAAGGGCAAAAAGGAACAAAATCAAAACAGGTGTGCACAACTGAAAAACCCAGTAACTAACAAAGTAAAGAACTAGCAAAATCTAATCACTTGCCTTGAGAAAAGCAAGACAGCCAAATCCGACCCAGCACTCTCCCCCCAGCCCTCTTTCAGGTGTGGCTCAACACATTAATTTTTCCAGTGTCTGTTTCTTGCACCAGCCATGGAGCAATAGCCAGTGGCGGAGGTAGAATACTCAATCAGCTGCTCCAGGGAGGTGGAGTGCACCATCAAGTAACGTTTCTATCAATGATCTCCAAAGTCGTTTGCAGATGTTGATCTTTATTTATGTTGAATAATGTTTAGTTCTTCAAACTAATTGTCATATGCTATGTCAATTATGTAAAAATACTCGTTCTACATCTCTGATGACAGTCATTTGTCTGTCACATCTTAGACTATACCCTATCCTGAGTTACATTCCTTGTGTTGTGGGTTGAGTGAAATGTCATTGAAGCTATGGGTGTAACCTCTACCTTCTTTTAACGCAGCTGTAAGAAACAGTTACGCGGGTTTATGAAATAATAGCGACCTCCGCCCCAAACAAAAGCATACGTTACTGTTCAAAACCACAGCACATATATAGTCTGTGCAGGATGAATGGTGTAGGAGAGGAGTTTGGCTGGCTATTGTTTTTAATGGAGCAGGACGCGTATGCACGTCTGTGTGTGTGTGTGGTGGGGTGGGGAGTGTGTGTATGTGTGTGTGTGTAAGAGGAAAAGAAAAGTCCCAAAAGAATAAATATAGAGAAATGAGATAGAACCTAAACAAAATACTAAGACTGTGGCCATCAGAACAAAACTAGAAAGGAAGTCTTGGAGCTGAATAATTGAATCTTCCCGTGCTCAGATAACTGGGACTTCATAAAGTCTTTGTAAATAAATAGGTTTTATCAGAGAGATCTGATTCCATTTGAAATTTCTCCTTCTAAAGGAAAAAAACCTCACAAGACCCTGAACTTCAATTAAGTGTTCAGGTCAAAAGGTATGAGACAAATCCCTACTGACCTGAAATCAGGAGAATTGCACAAGATGTAAGCCAGGCTGGAATTTGCCTCTCATGTTCAACATTCATTTCTCCCTGCCTCTAACATGAACACATAAACATATGGAGAAAAAAAGAAAGGGCTAAGGAGCAGGAGCAGGAAGGGAGGGTAGGAAGAGAGCAGATAAATCTTACCATTTCTCACACATGGCCAGTAAAAAATTGTAATTTAATTGCACTTATTTCTTGACATAGTCATTAGATTTTTCCTTTTTTTGAAATAAAATGAAGTAACAGTGATAAACAATAATTCAAGGTTTTTTATTTTACATAAATTGTATAGCTTTGGCTATATAGATTCTTGTGCTATGCATAAGTCAGTATAGCTTTGCACTTGTGTTACAGAAAGGTTGAATTATAGCTTTGCAGCAGATTAGATTTCTTTGTATTAATCTGTTTATACATATCTAGTTGCTGTATTGTGCATTTTCTTAGTACTATCTTATAAACTGATTGGGACATATCTCCTTTTCTATTGTGTATGTAAAGGCCTGCCACGGTATGGATTTAAAAGCAAAATCAAATACTCAAAAACCCAGGCTTAGAAAATTATTGATGCTCTGTTGCTGCATTGTAACGCTGCCTAGAATTCTACCTACCCACATTCAGCTTATACAGAAAACGCAATTAAAGACACGGTTTGTTGAGAAATGGGAAGTGTTTTCCTCGAATCATAATGACTAAATTTTATCCATTTCTGTCCCTGTACGCCATACTTGAGCTTTGCTGAGGAGAGCTTTTAATGATGCTTTTATAGTCTTAGTACAATATGCTGTGTAATGTCTAAGTATGTTCTCAGCTCACTTGGCATCTTTGTTTGCTCTGGGGCTCTGTGCCTTTGTGTCCTAAAATTATAGCTGTATAATCCTTGCATTTGCTCTGTGACTTGAAACAACTAACACGCTATTACTTTTATGTGAGATCTAATAGTGAGGGGAAATATTCAGTATTTTACTAAGCAATAAAAAGTTCTTCAAGTGATAATGCCTGTTAGCATAAAGCAGATTCTAATATCGGTCTTTTCTTACACTGTATTTGTTGAATTTGGTATTCATGAAAGTAGGACTCAAGAATGGACTAAGTCCAAGTACAGTGTGGGCAGGCGCTGTGCAAGCTTTCCTTCCCAGCTTCTCTCAGTCCCCTTCATCTCAGTTTGTTGCTGTTTTTACACTGTATCTCCTTACAGCAGAACCGTGGTGTCTTTATTGTGTGGAATAACATTGTCAGAGTTCTGAGATGAAGCCTCCACAATTTTTCCCTTGGGCAGGGTCTGATCTGTTTTTTTTTTACAGTTGAGAAACTGGTGCTCTGGTATAACTTCCCTCCCCATGCGAACAGAGGGTAAAGACGTGAAGCATCTTGTTGCCTCTTTTTACTCTCTTCTGCACCCAGAAAACATACACAGCGGCAAGTGAAAGCCCATTTCTAAACAATCTTGCAAAAGACGTTTTTTTAATAGTGATAGCGCTGAAACAAAGACTTAACAGGTATATAGGTAGTGTTCTCAGCTGTCTTGGAGTCCTCAGTTAAATGAGGGTGGCCTTTTGTGGTCATCTAACCATAAATTAAATATGAATCCTATGATCTCTGCATTAATTTGCCTCAAATGTGTTCCTCCAAATAGCCTTTAGAACTAATTTCTCACATTTTGTATGCATTTATATATTTATAATAAAAATGTAAATGAAAGAATCAAAACCTGTTAGCTTTACCTCATAATACTTCACTTGAAGCATACAAACAGAGAGTAAACACTGAAAAAAAAGTATTAGTAGCTCTAGGAAGCATAGAGTGTTTAATATCCAGATTAAATATTGGTGGAGCTTGAGCTCCTTTTCTGTCAGTCTATCACCTGCTGTTGTAAAAGACTCCTGTCACATATCTCCTGACCAATTATGTCTGTAGCAGCTTGGGAAGAATCCTCTATCCGGCTGCTCACGGTGCTGTGGGTTATGAACAGGAGACTGCCCTGAATTATTCTCAGGGTAAACCCTTTATGGGTTTTTGAAACAATTAACTTATCTATTTTCTACTAGTCTGAAAGCTTTATGGGTAGCACAAATGTAAATTTATTTTAACCTCGAATCCAATGTATAATTTTTGTGGAACTGGAAGTAGGGAACCAGTGTGATTAGAAGATACATTTCAATTAATTCTTCCTCCAATGCCTTATCTCCTCGGCATCAAAACCTTTTATAGTGTTAAAATTAACAATTATGCAGCTGATGGCTGGCTTAAACCACAAGGGGATCTGGAAAGGGCCTCAGATAACACAACATGTATAAATCATTCAGGAGAACAATTCATGAAAGAAAAGTTATCTGTGTTTTGGATGACATTGGAAGAACTAAATAGGAGTCAATTTGAGGAAGGGACATTTTGCTCCATTGTCCAGCCTGGCTTTTTTTTTTCTTTTTTTTTTATTGTGTTGTAATATACATTTTCAAAATTAATTAACCATTAACCACAAGATAAATGTTTCTTCTTGTGTTAGGGAAACGCTGGTCTCGGTGGTGAAAGATTATTTCACATGAGCAGCGCTCTTCAAGAAAGCTGTTGCCAGATAAGGTGGCGACTGTACTTTGAAGAGGAACAATGAGAAGTGACAGACAAGCCCGTGTTTACCAAACTGAATAGAGAACTCGCAGGTTTCCACTCACTGCTCGGTTACCTAAGCCCAGGGAATCAAGGCCGGAGTGCTGTTTCACCAACCTGGATCAGTAACAAAGTAGTAACTACTTCAGAGTATAATAACAGGCCGTGAAATTTTACTCCAGGTGGTAATGAATAACATCTTTTAAATGTCATTTTTATGAAAGGTTTAAAAAATAAGTTGTTGGAACTGTTTTGTGTCTATGCATTTGGCACCTGCAGAGTATTTTTGTCCTGTGCCTTTTTTTCAACATTCACAGTGTTGATTATAGGTTGGGGTGTGAACGCAGCAGGACTTGAATATGAAATCTTTCTACTTCAACCAGACCAGAAATGTAGAAATAGGAAGAAGATGTTCTTGTTCTGCATCTTAGAGAAGATATAAATTTGACAGCTGCACTGTGCACAGAATGGCATTGGACTCTCGTGTGTGCAATGCTCTGAACCACAATCCAGAAAGAAGCTAACTCCTGGAGCCTCGTACCAACACACCTCAACCTGAGAAGGTCACTGCAAATAGGAATCTTTTCAAATTTTTTTCTCTAATGTTGCAGAGTTGGCAGAGTTGGTACCTTGAGTTTAGGGTAGGACAAGCCACCCTCACCACATTGCTTGTAACCTTTGATAAAGTCCTCAGCTTTTATAACTTTCATGCTATGCAAGCCTATGCGATGCTACAGTCCCAAACCCATATATATATATATATATATAGAGAGAGAGAGAGAGCTGAGGTCCAGAACAATCCTACTGCCTGCTTACAGCATCAGCAATTTCTTTGTAGATGTGACCGCTGCGGATCATCACTGCCAGGTGAGCTTCTGAACAAGTTCAGCAGGAAAGATGAATAAAAAGAGAACATGCACACTTTTTGTATATAATGGGATTGTTTCTTCATTCTGTCACAGGTACATCAAACCATTGAAGTGGATTTAGGTCAGAGGACAACATTTTAACTGAATTTGTTACGTGCAGGAATGCACACACACACAAACATGCAGACTGTATTTACACATGTAAATGCGTATATGGAATGTAAATACTATATCAAAAAGGGCTACTAGATACAATATTTATTTTAACATACATTACTTATATGAAATTAGGAGTGTAAGTTTTCAGTCTGCATAATCAGCTGCTTCTTAACTGTTAAAATTTTTTATAATGCTTATGATTTCTTTTTCTCATCTGCAGTTATCTTTACATATGAGCTCTTTATATCTTCAGGTTCTAGCCACAGTATTAATTGGACAAGGGTACATAACAGATTTCTCCTTTATATTACACAGAAGTTCATACCCATGAATATATTTTACTCAAACATATAAAAATATTTTTTTCCATTCAAATCTAAATCCATCAAATCCAAACCTTACGAACACAGGTGTAGAAAATATTTGGTTCAAATCACAGATTTCTGATAACTGACAGAAAAATATTTGGCAACATGTGGGGGGAGAATCTTTTGTGTTAATTTTGACATAAATGCAGTGACTGCAGAGTATTTCTTTTCTTAATGATAGTCAATATGTTAGATTAATCTAGAAGATGTATGGAAATAATACAGATCTTCATTCTGTATGTCATCTAAAAGATCTTAGGAAAGCCTTAGGAAATGTACCTTGTCAGTTATACTAGGTAATGATACATTAGTAGTGCCCAATAGGGCACATTTGGCAAAACCCCTTTGTCTCCTGGTGGTCTACAAAAGTGAAAGGCTGGGACTGGTTGTTGTGGCTACCTGTGCCACAAAGAAAATGTGGATCAGAGACCAGTTCACCAAGGTTTTTTTGTTCTGTGTCTTTTTGCTATCTCTTTTGCTCTGTTCAGGATATCTGGCTCCACTTTTCTGTACAATGTTTAGGAAAGTGAGCCTTGAAGGGACGTTTCTTAGCTTTGATTCACATGATTAACTTTCATACGTCATGAAATTACTTGTGTGGGTTTTTGGTTTGTTTGGTTTTTTTTTTTCCTCAGCAGTCCTAGAAAAGTCAAAATAGTCCTTGATCATGAAGAGATAAAGACATGGTTTGAAAGACAAGGGTGCTGACAGAAGAATTCCCGCTGAGCCATCTAAATCAATAACATTGCTTCTAATACTGCTCTTTTCCTCTGCATATGGAAGTTACTGTGTATAGAACAGGGACGGCTGAAGTGAACACGTGCCAGCTTCTCACCCTTGGCAGTTACAAGACTTCTAAACTCTAAAACTGATGGATGTTCACTCTGCTATGTCAAGCTGAACTTAAGTTGCTTTCAGTGTACACTCAATAGATGAAAAACACAAGCAGAGGTATGGACAAACTACTGGCACCATTGCTAAATACCAGACAAGTCGTCCATCAGAGCTTTAAGGTTTCTTGAAATATAATCTTGCTCCCTCCAGCAAGAAAAGCTGCTTAGATCTTTCTGTTTAGCTTCCTTAGTATAAACTGTGATGATAAAGAATATTCATTTAGTTCTCTAAGGAGTGATTAATAGACACAGGCAAAAATCCAATTGCAACTTCATTTCACCTAAAATGCAGATTTTAGTCAGATGACATTCTTTACAATATTACAGGACTTTTGGCAAATCTTTTTCAATTAAAAAACTAAACACATTTGTTAAAGTGACTGTTTCATTTAGCGTTTTCTAAAAAAGGTGTTTTCAAATCTGTATTTTAATTATATTCTTAATGTAAATAAAACCTGAAAACGGCACCAACTATTTTGCTGTGAGTCAAATGAGCTTTTCTCCAGATTGAACTGCCAGCACTATGAAAAATTAGTTATTCTCCTAGTTGTATCACATTAGTTATTCTCACATTTCATATTTGAATTTGTGTACCCGTGCATGTAGCCTGAAACCCTAAAAAATATGGTGCTTTAAAGGAAATTTTGGAAAGATTTTACCCACACATAACCTCAAATAACAAATACAGAAGAAGCAAAAAAGTTGGCTGTAGGGAGAACAAAGACAGGGATGATAAGAGGAAAGGAGACCATGAAGTAAACCTCTTCTTTTGTGAAAGTAATACCTTCACCGTTGCTGAAGTTAGAGTATCTTACAGGTAACCCACAGCTTATACATATACTTAGTGACTCTAAAGCATTTGTAGGTGCTTGGAAAACTCAAAATATCGAGTATTGGTCTTCCAGTTAATGACAGTTATATGGACATCCACCAGGCTGGGTGGTTGCCTTGCATAAGAGTGCAGAAAGAAAGAGCAGTGTCCTTTGCAGAAGATGAAAGACCCTATAGTGCTGTACTGGCTGGTTTGGTGCTCGCAAGCCAAATCTCAGATAAGACTCCAGAATATAAAATGTGAGTCTGGCAAAATTCAGGCTTTAAGTTCTGCTAAGTTAATATTCATAATCAGTTCAGACCAGCCTGGATACCTCATTGACTCCCCACATGCCCAACACCTGTCAGAAAAAAAGGTCACACAGGCCCCTTACTAAGTGCAGTGATAACTGCTGCTCTGGATCCCCGTGCTTATAAATAACTTCTGATTGTTTGATCTGTTGCTTGGGGCACTGAAAACCCTTGCTCACTTTCTTTGGACTCCCCCTGAGGCGGGATCTAAGAGTATGAGCAAAAAAGGTGTTCAAGAAGATGGCAGCACCTTGTTGACAGGGAGCTTTGGGGCTGTGCAGGGAAGAAGCCAGGCTTCATTGGATCAGAAAGGGCAAAGAGCTGCGCAAAACACTATGCTAATTAGTGGTCAGGACCTGAACTTGGCTCAGGGAAAACAGTGATTTTGGTCCCTGAACCTTCCAATTTTATGTATTTTATCCAACATATTTAATGTACAGTACATAAATGGTCATTGATAAGAACAAAAGCCAAGGAACTCCCCCATAAATCCATCCCTCATAAGACTCATACTCACAAAGCAACAGAATGATGCCGTGTTGGGGGTTTCTCTGCATGAAACTTGGAATGTTCTCGGTGCCGGTTGTTTTCTACACAGGAGAAGGAAGGTGCAAAACTAGCCCACACTTTTTGCAAGCTAACAGAATAAACCGTATCTTTAGAAAGCAGAATACATATCCAGAGCACTCAGAGTGAAAGCTGTTAGTCTTCTCTCTAGTATTGCCACCCACTCCCATGACTCTTGTATTCCTGCTGGAAAGTGGCCCAGCTTCAAGAGGAATTACATTTAAATAATGTGGGGCATGTTACTTTAAATATCATCAGAGTCAAACACAGTAAGCGATATTAGAATCATAGAATCATAGAATTGTAAGGCTGGAAGAGACCTCTGAGAACATCGAGTCCAACCGTGCCTGTTTCCCTACTAAACCATATCCCTAAGAAACTCATCTACCTGTCTTTTAAACACCTCCAGGGATGGAGACTCCACCACCTCCCTGGGCAATCTGTTCCAATCCCTGACCACTCTCTCAGTGAAGAAATTCTTCCTGATGTCCAGTCTAAAATTAGGTAACTTAGCTTTCTGTATGTGTTTTCTTTCTGAATGCAGTCCACAAAGAGATAACAAAATTTTATCTAATCAATTAAAACAGTTTCTTCTAGCATTTTCAAACATTTGCCACAAATCAGGAGACCCTTGAAGAAGTTTCCTAAAAACAGGTTCGATTTTGATGAGTTGGCGTTTTCCAACAAAAGCAGGAAAAACCCTGATCATCCTTAACTCCCTGTGAAATTAGGAGAATATGTCCTTTTTTTAGACATATGTGAGTCTCTCTGTCTGACTGGATGATGTTGTAGTGGGCATAGATTCCTCCTCTTGCTGCGTTGTCACGCAGCATTTGCCACACAGCAGTCAGGCCCTAACCTGATGAAGGAAACAGGAAAATGACAGGTGTGTATTAGTTGCATAGTGTTTCAGCTGTTAAATCTCATAAGAAGCAAAAGTGTTTACACAATGCCTTATTAAGTAAAGTAGTGTTACATAAATCACCCCATAAAGAGAAGAAAAACTTTCTAATTGCATGCTTTATCTTCAAAAGTGATGAATTTCAGAACGATCTGCATATCAGGTACCTTGTCTGTATTTTAGTGCTAAAAGGCTTTCGCTGACATATATCCAGCTTCTGTTACCTCTCTTTCACACATCACATAGTTATTTTCTTTTTAATCTCTGAAGAGCAGAAATATTGTGAGCTCTTTGCTGGTGCCAGTATGGATAGAAGCCATCCCTAAAAAGATGTATATTGCAATTGGCAAGATATAAATCACATACTGTATAAATATAGAGGTGTTTGTGTGTCAGGATGTTGGCAAGTGGTTTGTGGGAAAAAAATACTCTGTTGGATGCTGAAAGCATCTTTCAGATCTGCCATTTATGACTCCTCTTTTCTAGCTGCTTTTGTGCTGGTCTTCAAATTATCATTAAAAAAGACCTGTCCAGATGTGGTACAGAAGTGCCTTGAGAGAGACAGCGGAGCTCTTGCCACATTCCCAGTGAGAATGAAACTGTTAGGAATTCGTTTTAGGGTTTGTTTGCTTCTTTTTTTTTTTTTTTTTTACAATCACTCTCTTCATTCACTAGTGTCTACTGTCAGCATTTGTTTATATGTACAGGAGCTTTGTTCTCTCCCAACACTGTGGCTTGAAACTCCCTTGCTGTTTCTTTGAAGCATAGTAGTCATCTTTTCCAAACCTAAGCTCCAGATTGCTGCTTCTTGACCCACTGCCTGGCATTTCCTTCCTTTCTGTTTTTTCAGTGTTTTTGCATTAATGAACTTCCTTCAAGCTGGCTGCAAGTTCACAGGTCTCATAGTGTGGCTTAGTGTGGCTACGTTGCCTTAAAATCTACGTCACAAGGATTGTTCCTACTGTGCAATCCACACTGGTCCTATGGAAAGCTCCAGACAGCTTCAGCTTCTTCAAGAAACCTTCATCCTTCCTACCAGAGAGTGCAGTCAACAGAGGCAGCCAGCAGGCACAGAAGTTTGGGCAGCCCTTTATGCAGAAGGGCATGAAAAATGGAACCAGAAATGGTGCTCTGCAGTAGCGGTCCCTCAGGTCATGGTCCCCAGCACTTGCTGAAGCAGCTGCACCAGCACATCGGAGGCCTCAACACAGAGTGAACTCCCAAACAAAGACACAGTCGTTTGGGTCTGAGGTTGCTGCAGTGCCTGAGTTCCCTCAGTGATGCTGGAGCAACAGGAGGGTGGGCTCCTTCCTTGCTCCCCAGAGGCGGACATTAGTGGATGGTCTGTGTTGCCAAGCGAAGGATTTGTAGGGGATGAGCAGCTTGGGCAGAATCAGAGGTGATGAAAATGAGAAGCTTTCATACTCTTCCTGGAAAGTCAGTGTGACATAGTGCCTCTCTTAAGTGCTTTTGCAGCATGGGAAACAAACAGGAGGAATAAGATGTCTATATGCAGTTGCAAGGCTACAACTTCATTGCAGTCACAGAGAGATATGGTGGGATAGCTTACACGACTGGAGTGCTGAATGAACAGATGTAGGCTCTTTGGAATGGACAGTCCAAGAAGGCAAGGAGAGGGAGTTGCCCATTTTTTTGGCAACCGCAGGAACGCACAGAGCTTTGCCTGGAGATGGATGGTGAGCCAGCTGGGAGCTTATCAGTCAAGATTATATGGCATACCAAGATGAGTTTCATTGTGGTGCATGTGTGCTACAGACCACCTGAACAGGAAGAAGTAGATGAGATACCTTCTTCGGGTAACTGGAAGAAGATTAACTTTTCACAGAATAACCAGACAGTTGAGGTTGGAAGGGGCCTCTGGAGGTCACCTGGTCCAACTCCTCTGCTCAAGCAGGGTTACCCAGAGCCAGTTGTCTGTACAGAGCCTTGTCCTTGAACCACCCCAATAGCTGCTGTTTAGAGGAACCTCAACAGGCTGGTGAAATGGGCTGACAGGAAACCCATGGAGTTCAACAAGAGGAGGTGCAAAGTCCTGCACTTGGGAATGATTAGCCCCATGCACCAGGGACAGGCTGGAAGGCTGGCTGTCTAGAAACCAGCTTTGCAGAAAAGGACTTGGGGGTCCTGGTGGACACTAAATGGATGATCAAACAGCAGCATGGTCTTGTGGCAAAGAATGCCACAACCACCTTATGCAACTTCTTAACAGGGAAACATCACCAGCAGGTTAAGGAAGGTGATCTTTCCTCTACTCAGCACTGGTAAGATGCATCTGAAGTCCTGTGTCCAGTTCTGGGCTCCCCAGTAAAGAAAGACCTGGACATATTGGAGAGATCCAGCAAAGGACCATAAAAATGACTAAGGTAGTGGAACATTTCTCGTATGAGGAAAATCTGAGAGAGTTCAGTCTGTTCAGCTTGGAAAAGAGAAGGCTCAGGAGGATCTCATCAACGTTTATGAATACCTGAAGGGAGGGTGCAAAGATGGAGCCAGCTCTTCACAATGGTGTCCTTGAGAGGACAAGAGGCAATAGGCACAAACTGAAACATAGGAAATACCATTCAAACATAGGAAAAGTGCTGTGAGAGTGTCAGGCACTGAAACAGGTTTCTCAGAGAGGTTGGCTCTCCAACTTTGGAGATACTCAAAATATGACTGAATAGGGTCCTGAGCAACCTGCTGTAAGTGACCCTGCTTAATGAGGGGCGTTGGATTAGGCAATCTCCAAAGGTGTCCTCCCACCTCAGCTGTGCTGTGATTCTCTCATACATCTTTTTGCACTTCCTAGTCCTTAGCATTGAAAGAAAGGCGGACCAGACAGAAAGGCAGGAAGATGAAATGATGCTTTGATCAAGTTTGTGCCCTTGCAAAAAATGAGTGTGTGTATATATATATGTAGTGTAGATTTTTTGCACTTTACCTGGAGGAATCAACAGGAAATTTGGAATAAATAGAGGATATACCCTCGGGAAGCATTTTGTCTCATATGTCTCAAGCAAGGGCTGCCAGTAGATTCGATTGAGCAGTTAAATATCCAGACAACACAGACAGTGCTGAAAAATCAATAGCAGTTCTCCATTTGTGAAATAATTATTTCCTTTGTTTCTTAAAGGTAGTGTTTTATGACTAGATCTTCATTACATGTAGGGTTAATGGTCTCATTTCCTAGGGCTCTGGTGATAGGTAGCTGGGAGTCACTGATAGGGGAGGTGAAGACTTCCAGCCTAAACCTGTGAGCTTTGGGAAGGAAAGGAGTATGGACATGACAAGTTGGAGTCCAGCTGCCAGCCACTGCTGGAATCTGATATCTTGCATATCCATAGGCAGCACCATAAGGACTAGATCAGTTTGAGGAACAGTTCAGGGATTAGCAAGGATCACGGAGTTTGTGTGTGTGTGAATATTGATGCAAGAGGCAGTCTGGCCACCTATATTTATTTGAAATAATCTTACTAAAGATGAAAACATAAAGACATTGAAAGTTTTTCATCACATGTTAATCATGTGATCAGATTTATGAGAGGATTGATTTGTTCTGAAGCTACAACACATACAATAATTTATAACAGAAAGTATTGAATAAACAGTACACTGTCACCTTTTTATTACTCAAGTGTCCTGAACAGTACCAAAATCAGTCATAATTCCTGAGAATGAATTCCTGTTATTAGTTATCTGACCTGGGTATGAATCAGTAACCTAGAGCTGCAAAGCCATGCATGTAATTATACCACTTTTCCCACTTTAACTTGCTTTATTATGATAACTGTAACCAAGCATGGTATAAAAACTGCTTCTATACTGCATCTACAGTCTGTTCTAAAATCAGATCTAAAAAATTCTGACTTGTGCCATCTCCAGAGAACTGCTAATTAAATACATTCCTCTTAGTATTTCATCTATTGTTCTCAAAAAGGCAATAATTTCCACTCTTACATATATTTTTCCATGTTATTTGAAGTTCATTATCTATTCCTTAAGAATACAGTACAATTCCTTAAGAATAAGTACAGTACCATCTTGCAGAGCTCAGTTGTCATGACAAAAACTGATATATACATTATCTATGCACCAAAATTATACAGACCAGCACCTTTACAAGATACGAAATAAGGACTCAGTAAGAAAACAGTTCCACTTCCATTAAAAGCAAAATTTCTTTTAATAAACTGCTGGCATCATGATGTAATTTTATATAACCAGTTTAGGGTTAATGGTGATTTGCTATCATGAGGATTTTGCAAATGTTAAAGTTATCAGTGTCCCCATATACGCCTTAGCTCAGCAAAGCAGTTAAGCATGTGCTTAAGTCTCATTCTGTAATCTCTTTCTCTAACCATAAATCCTGCTTCATTGACTTCTGCAGTTTTTGTAGCTTGTTGAGGGAAATTCATGCTACCTGTTTGGCAACGTAACAGTAGCATGACAGACTAGTGCATGTCTGCACCTTGTTTAGGATTTTATTGGAGAATACATCTGGAAATGGAAGGAAAACAGAGATTATCACTTCAATCTTCTCATGTCACTTAATGTAAAAAGTTTTAACTCAAAACCAGTGTATTGCTAATTACAGCGTCTATTGAGGTATTGATACTAACTCTTCAGTTATATTGATTATAATTTATTTTTTATTTACCAGCCCTGAGAATGCAGAAAGCTCATATGAGCCCCGATCTAAAATGCTTGTTGGTTGGAAAGGTAGGTGCAGGAAGACGTGGTTGTGCTAGGGCATTCAAAGTCAGGGGATAAACAGTGTTAACAAGAAAAAAAAAGCAAGCTGGTTTGGCGAGGACAGTTGTTTTGGGTTTCTTTCCTCTTCTTGTGTTAACCAGCCCAGTGTCAGTACTTTTTTGTATGTTTCTAACTTTTGTACATTTATGTAAGTCAACCATGTGCAAGTAGATAAAACAAGCACGTTTTTCTTACAGAAAGGCTACTCGTTCTTGTGTACTTCACAGATCAAAATTATTCATGTCACTATGGATGGACTGGTGCTGTAAACAGGAGATGGAGGTCTTGACTTCAAGACTTTTATAAGTTTTTAACTCATACAGGCCTAGCTGATTGTCTGCTGGGCATTGCCCTGAGAAACTAGATCTAGCTTTGAAGTTAGCCATAGTTTGAGAAAGACTAGATGACTTTGTAACTTTTCAGAGATGCTTTAATGTAAAAAAAAGAGAGTGAATCAAATTATCTGATAAGGCACCATTGGTTATTTAATTATATGAAACACAATAATGCTAATTATTAAGTCAATAGGTGTACACCAATAAGCTAAAAGAAATGTAATGAAGAAAGAAAAATAAAGGTCTTCATGGAGGTATTAATGCTATCTTTTAAGGAGGAAAACCTTGAGAACAGTGTTGAGAAAATCTTGTTAGACAAGACCAGTGAAGATAGGGAATATCATTTTTGTAAGAAATGCTGACATCTGAGAATTTGTTATTGTTTCAATTCAGGGTGAAATCGAATGTTTCTGATATGCCACACAAACACCAGTTTTGAAAAAGACTGAAGTTCAGCAATATTTAATTTCATAGCTCCATTGTTGTTTTCAACTTCATTCTCTGTTTTCAGACTGAGAATACATGGATAGTATATATCATTATTAGATTATTTGTGAAAGCAGTAACAGTGTACAGTTTACCAGACTTGTCACCAGCACAAGTTTCTGAAATTGAGGGTAGTGAATTCTCCAGGGGTGTGAATCTTCCCATAGCAATTTAATCTAAACTGATATTATGAAAAATATTTTAATGTTAGCTAAAACTGCATTTCCTATTATTTTTCCTGTAAAATATTTTCTAACTATAGAATAGGTTTATCTGAGGGAGCTGGTTAAAAAAAAAAAGTGTCCTCTTTTCAGAGGGAAAAAACCTGTGGCCAAAGGGATGCTGCAGATTGTAATCAGCCATGGCTTCCTGCTGGAGCTGGCAGACGCAGAGGGGAGAGCTTCTGGGACTCATGCCACCAAGCTGTCATCTGAAAGCAGGTGCCCGGCAGGGTAAGGTTGATTCTTGTGAGAGGATATGCAGTACCCCTTTTCCTTTGTCTCACAGCCCAGGGGTTGGAACACTTACCCCTAAGATGGGAGAGCAGGGTTGCACATCTGCTGTGCCCAGACTTGCTTTGAAGAAAGTGCTTTCAGTATGAGAACAAAATGCACGGGGCAGCAGCTGGCAGCCACGCAGTTATTGTTGCCAAGGACATTATAGGAAGTCTAGATTAGGACTAACTTCTGGGATGCATGTTGGTGGACACCGAATGAGATACTTTGAAGAAAGTTACCTTAGCTAAGATGTAAGAGGAGAAACAAGGCAGCGGCAAAGCCCAAATTGCAGTTATTCAGGAGGCAAAAGGTCTGTTAAAAATTTTGCAGAATGGTCTAAAAAATTAATGAAATAATGTAGTAAAGCAGCCAGACATGCAACTGTGGCCAAGCTCTAGCTTGTGATAATTAAGAGCATTCAAAACTCATCTAGAAGTAGAATGAGAGAAGAAAGAATACAACCAGAATTAATTCTGTCTAAATGGTTGTAAGTGTTAAAGAAAATAAAAGGAGGATCCCTAAGGAATTAATGAGAAGTTTTCTGTAGAGAGAGCTGCAAAAGAAGATTTGGATTCTCTGTAAAAGAAATGTAACAGAGGGAAGGTGCTGCCTCTGCTGAAAAAATATTTATGGGCTCTGCAGAAAATTCTCCAAAGGGACAAAGATCCTAAGTTCAGGAATCTGGTCCAGACAATGTTAAAGAGAGAGAAAACAATTACTTATATTTGCTATAGGAGAAGCATGTACTTCTAAACAATGGCTGAGCCAAAGAATCTGACAGAAATCTGCTCCACTCAGTATCTGAGTTTTATTTTGGCTACTATCACAACGTGAATCTCTGAAGAACATAATGACCAGTTTCAACTAGCTCCTGCTATACCTACCTACCTAGAGATATTCCTTTCCAAATGAAGGATAAGGCCATCAGAAATTAGCAATAAACATCAGAATGCAAAATACTTATGACAAATCTATTCCTTAGCTCATAATGTGAGTCTTTGTGATATCCTTGCAAGTAGTATTCCTTGGGTTACATGACAGTGAAAAGTTCACTTGTCCCAAATGTTTTACATTTAGGAATCAGAAATTACAAGGTGATGCAGCTATTTCCAGTTTTGGACTTCTTTGGGCAATATGGGCAATTCAGCACCCCACGATGTCTCTGCCTTCCATCAACACCGAGATACCTCTTTGGACCCTGGGGCTCAACATAACGTGTTCGGGCATAAATAATTACACTGTCATTCTCATCAAGAGTGCTAAGAGCTCTCAGGACCATGAACATGACTGACTGCTGTACTTCATTTTTCTCTTCTATCCACAACCAGGTTTATACCCTGCTGTTGCTTTCTAAACATGCCTTCACTTCTGTTTTAAGTTTTCTACTAATTTCAGCTGTTCCCAGAATACAGCCTTGGCTTTTCTTGGTGATACCCTGGTGTGTAACAGTCGAAGTGCAGACCAGATTATGATTCCATGATTTTATTTCTTTAATGGGATGTCCTACTGTTAGATTTTTGGTACATTTGGGACTGGTGGGACTAGCAGTTGCATGTCTAAACCTGAACTTCCCTGAGATTTCTTGCACACACCCCCACAATGTTAGGCAGTTCTTAGAGATCTTTCTTAAATTGATGATAAGGACTGTGACTGTGTTGCTGGTCTTAATTAATTTATGTAATTAATTAAGATTAATTAATTCGCTTTCAATGAAAGCTAAAATATTCAGGAGTTTTCCGTGTAAAAATTCAGGTTGCCAAGAACCTAATCTAATGTGTACTTTTGCCTTATGCCTTTTTTTCAGATGTCATCAAGATTGTAGCTGAACAATCAAATATCTCCTCATTTATATTTAATTTGCAAATTATACACTTGTAGCAGGAAAAATAATCTCTGTTCTCATGGGCGGATGTGGAAAAGTTGACAGGTCCCTTTTCACAGTGGCAAAATGTGATTTAAGGTAATTTAGGCTAACCTTGGCCTCCCATAAATAAAAACATGAAACTTTTTAACACCTACACTCTAAATCTGATGCTCCTCCTGCTCTTCTTGAGTATATTAACACTCCACTTGTTAACAAGTGGGATGCGAAAGCTCCGGTCTTGGCTATGATGGTGCAGTAGATCTGTGCCCAGACCTTCCTGAAAGATCTGGACACCAGTTAGTTTGATCTCACCCTCAGAAGTCCTTACTCCAGAACATGGAGTCATTGTACTCTTTCAGTTTATCTTTAGTATGAATTATATCCTATGTCCCTTGCCTGGCTTTGTACACTATTGCTCCTAGCATGCCGCTCATGCACCCACATCACATAGTTATTCCCTTCACAGTCCAGTCCACGTGTCCTCTCTCCTGTTGGAGGAGATGTAATAGCCAATGCCGTTCACTGTAGTACATTGTGCTGTACTCTGAGCAGCTGCAGTAGGTAATTTCCCTTCCACAGAGCCTATGTTTGGCTCAAGTTTAGCTCTGAAGCGCTGATTTTCCCCAAAACTCCTCAGAACATCAAAGCTATGTTCTTTAAATGTTTTTTTTTCCACATCAGGGGGTTATCTGCTATGGACAAAAGTTGTATTTGCACCGGGTACTTCACACAGTCTGAGAAAACTGTGTTTCCCAAGGGGGTATTGAACATGCTCAGACGAGTGCTCTGTTTTCCTAAAGACACCTGCCAGAACCTTGCTGACATGTCAAGTGCTGAAAAGTATTTGGCACCAGCCATCTCTCACAGAATTTCTCCCCTTGTTGACAGTAGGAAACAGGCATGTAATGCACATTTCTTTAATTCCCTTGGCTCCCTACACAGTGAAGTGTCTCATATGTTCTCTTCTACAACCACTGATTCCCAAAGAGAACAGAATGTCCGGCTCTCCTTTTGGTTTGGGTTTTAAGGGAAACAGAACTTCAGACCAGGAACTGAACGAAGACAGGAGAATGACCTTTTCTCACCTTGTCTTCTGCTGGAGAATATTTTTCGTGAAATCTTGGTAGTCTTGGTCCCTTGTCCTATGGTGTTAAGTGCCTTCACAATCTGAATAAGGACATAAATGTTTTGGTTTGTTGTTTGGTTTTTTTTTTCAGTTTAGGATTGGGTACATTTCCTTGAGTGTTATTAAGTTGTCTATCTCTTCTACTCTGTCATGTATTCATGGTTCATTTCCGTTTTACTTTAATAAGAAGTTGTTCACCAGCATAAATTCCTGTTTACCTTTTGATGAGCATGGGGCATCACTGTTTTGCATGCAAATATCCATCTCTGTCTTCAGAGTCTCATATTTCTCTTTGCATTGTGTAGGAGACCAATCCACTGGTAAGGGAAAAGCTCTTTTTTTATTTTGTAGGGAATTAGTAGAGAGAGCTCCATATTTCTCTGTGAAAATGTTTCTCTCATGTACGATTTTTTCTTTTTGACTATTTATGCCTCAACAAGATCCGCTGGCCAATTGTTTCCTGTAGTAGTCAGACTGCCTTCTGCCAATCAAAATATTATTCACACCTATCAGGCATTATTATCAACACCTATCCTGCAGTAGTTCTTTTGTTTGTGATGAGTAATTTAACACTCAGCACTCTGAAACCTAAAGCAAATATTGTGAAGTACTCCAAGGAGACAAATTGCATGTATCATAAACTTCCAATAATCATCTGGTGGTATGGGGATATAATTACACTGCGGGTTTTCAGAAAATAAACCAAAACAACACAACAAAAATTCTGTTCCTGATGCAGCCCTTACTTTCCTTCTGCTGGAGCTGAACATCAGCAGCTGGTGGTAACCTCCTGGCACTAGGAATGCAAACTGATGTATTGGTGCTCCCTCATCAGCAGGCTTTAGCCAACTTCGGAGCTCATCGATCCAAAATGAAACGTTCTGCATTCATTCAACTTGCAACTGATAAGTCATTCCATTCTTTAATCTGCTTAACATCTGATTTCTGGCATTTGACTAGTATCATAAGATCTTACGAGCTTATAAAATATTACCACTTTGCTGAACTAGATTCTCTCTCATTGCAAGGACCTACTATCTTTGATAGCAATTTTTTGCTTTCGCAATTGTTCTCTCTCAATGGTGTAAGTAAATTGCCTGCCGATACTGAGTGGTGAGAGAGTCAAATACTGACCTGTTTTGCTGGCTGAAGGCTACATAAGCAGTACAGCACCCATTCTTCTAAGTAACCACAGTGATCAGTAGAGAAAAATAAATTTAGTTTTCAGTTATGATATTTCTTTGGTGAATCTCTCCTACTCATAACACTGAGTTTAGAAATGTATGAAGGACCAGTACAACTCTGACTGGCATCAACTATCAAATAAAATAACTTCCCAATGAAAAATGTCTTGAGATGGCTGCTACTTTTTCTTTTGTGGATCTTGGGCCTTTGCTGGCTAAAGCAAAGTTACTACCCAGGCCATAGGACTCAGAAGTGGACATAGAGGTTTCTAGCTGTGGGAGATATAAGGACTCTCTCCCTACGGATTCAGTGGGGTAAGCTGAGAACAGTGGGAACAGACCATATGGCCAGACTGTTGTCTCTGTTCCCAGCCTCTACTGTTGACAGTCTTTGCGTGTTCAACTGTCTGTGTTCCCCCTTCTCAGAACAAATATAATTCTTCCCTTTAGCACCTTTTACATCTCCCCTTGACTAACCGCAGACTCCATTCCTCATATAATTCCTCTCTCTAGCTCATCAATAGTTTGTTATTCCTAGTCCGGATTTCAGCTGTCACCTTCTACTTCAGGCATTTTTGCAACTGGTAAACCTCAGATAATTCAAAGTAATATTCAGTCATCTATTTTACCCTTGCTTCTTCTCTCTCCTCACTGTAACTTCCAAGACTGGATATTGTTCTTCCTGGTTTTTAAAAAAGGGTTTATTATGTAGTGGACATTTTATTTTGAAACTTACTCCTTTTTACATAGACATGTTGGGGTAACCTAGACAGATGACATCTATCATAGAATCATAGAATCATCTGGTTGGAAAAGGCCTCTGAGATCATCAAGTCCAACTGTACCTGTCCCCTTGCTAAACCATGCCCCTCAGAAACTCATCTACCCGCCTTTTAAACACCTCCAGGGATGATGATTCAACCACCTTCCTGGGCAGCTGTGCCAGTGCCTGACAACCCCTTCAGTGAAGAAATTTTTCCTGGTGTCTACTCTGAACCTCCCCTGGTGCAGCTTGTGGTCATTTCCTCTCGTCCTATCACCTGTCACTTGGGAGAACAGACCAGCACCCACAGCGCTACAACCTCATTTCAGGTAGTTACAGACATTGATGAGGTCTCCCCTCAGCTTACTTTTCTGTAGGCTAAACAACCCCAGTTCCTTCAGCCTCTTCTCATAGGACTTGTTCTCCAGCCCCTTCACCAGCCTCGTTGCTCTTCTCTGGATGCGCTCCAGCACCTCAATGTCTTTCTTGTACTGAGGGGCCCAAAGATGAACTTGCTTGCCCTCTGCTGTGCTCAGCATGCTCTTTGGGATCACGGTCTTTCATAGACTCAGCTTAGGTGCATGCGGTATGGTAGAGTTGTTCCAACCAGGACAGCCTACCTCCTGGGGCAGAAACTAGAGGGAAGGCAGTAGGAGCACATTGGTCTTTGTGTAGGCTCACATGTTGTAGAGTCAGGTGCATCCAAGAGAACCACCCTAACCTGGGAAGCAGAAGTCCTCCTGGGTAAAGTAGAAAAGCTTTAGCCATGGAGAACTCAGTGGCACCTAGGAATGGCATTAATGAGGGAAATCCAAAAAGCTTGTTGAATAGCAATTGAGTGGGTCTAGGAAGTCCCATGACATGCTGCAGGCTGCTGGAAGACTGAGGAATTAGGACAGTCAGGCATAGAACAAGAAAGCAAAAACCTCAGCAAAAGGAGCTGCTTCTTTAGGTTTGCCAAATATAAGCCAATCAAAACCATTAATAGTTGATAGCATCCCACAAAGCACAGTTGTAGCAGACTAGTATTCAACAACCCCTCCCAGTGCATTGCTGTGCCATGAGGGATGCATCCTGACTGTACAAACATGGAAGTAATAATTAGAAGTAGAGGGGTGATAGCACTTTCATAGGCTCATATAACAGCTAGGATACGGAGTTCAAGTTTGGTATTTTTTAAAAACAAATATTGAAAAGAAAAAAAAGTAGTTAAGTGATTTAAGAACTGGAAAAATGTATCTTTTTTTCCTCCAATCTTATCAGAAAGAAAATTGAGAAGGGATTTGATTAGAGTATATAAATCCCTTTCTGGGGAGAAAACGTTGTGCACTGAAGTGATCTTGAATTTAGTAGAGAATGAAACTGCAGTTGGAATCTGAAGCTAAGTCAATCGAGGACGGAAGTCAGATGCCATTCTTTTTTCAATGGTAAGAGGGATTAACCATTCAAACTAACTACCATGCAATAGATTTTCTGTCTCCAGCTATTGTCAGATCAAGACCAGATATTCTGCCAGAAGTATGCATTAGTCAAACACAAATTATCCTTTCATCAAACAGAAGTTAGCTACATACAGAATTAATTGGGTGATGAAGTAATAGCTCTAATACGCTAAAGACCAAATTTTATGATCTAATAGTCCATTTTGGCAGTGGAATCTGAATGCAATATGTGGATTTAAATGTCTAAATCGAGGGACTCATGTTTGTTATTTTCAGAGAGTTCCTGAGAGAGTTTAGTTCTCAGGATTGCAGAGTTTTCAGTAATTGATTATAGGATTCTCCACTATCTCTAAGCTCCCATCTCCTACATTCAGTCACATCTGTGTGGATTCTTCTCTTGTTATCCTTTGAATCAGCTGCACAAGTTAAGTACACTTAAAATTTCATTAATATTCTATGCTGCAAATGTCATCAGTTCTGTAAACACTGTACATGTTGTAACATCCCATAAACTTTGACCAATCACCCCTCAGAATATCTCTGGTTGCCTTAAAGAAGTTTTATTCCCAGTGAATAAAATGAGAAGGACATCAAGACACTCAGAAGTTCTGATTTTGAACAAACTCCACATTCAGGACAGTTTGCTCACAAGAGTCAGTGCTGAGGTTGAATGAGAAATTTCACTTCTGTTTGTATTTGTACGTATTCATTTCATATTTCAGCTGCTTTTCTAGCCTTCCCCTTCATGCACTCAGCATAGCTCAGCTGAAAGCAGTGGTGACACTAATGATCTTTTAAAAATTCTTAGCAGTTAGCTAAATAAATACATTTAGATGTCCAGTGCCTGGAGACCTCTCATAGAGTAATCTCTAATTATGTTTTGATGGCTTAAAATTAATGAATAAGGAGATTTTGCTTAGGAACATCTACATATGTATTTAGAAGATCAGGTAATGTATTGCAGAGGAATTCAATAAAACCATTTCAAATTGAGTACCTAACATATTTGTTTTGAGAAAAAATTCCCTGTGCAAAAAGCAAAATTCAATAGACAGCAAACATGATAAAATAATACAACCAGAAAATGAAGTTTTTCTCTTTATATCAAATCAATAAGTGTATCACTGAAGTTCTGAGTCCTTTTAAATAAATACTTTCCAAAATAATTTGGTGCAGTTAAATTGTGGAATACTTTCCTGTTCCAGGGCATTTAGCATAGGCTGTCACAAATCGCAGTTCCAAAGAAGGACAGTGGGTGATATTCTTGATCACTGATGATCAGACAGCCTGAGGCATCTGAAAAGCAGCCACCAGAATAAAGGACTGCTTAATACTTTTAAATAAGGAGAAGATTGACTTTTTGAAATGAAAGATACCTTATTGAAATTCTTCACAGAACAAGAAAATAGACTCTTAGTAAAATTTTCTATTTGATTGGATGTCAAGCAGAGAATAGCTTTATATTATCGGCAAATGTTCTATTTACACAAGTATCTTCAATGTGTAATTAATGAGGAAGCTGGTATGATTTAGTCCTCTTATAGAAGGGTGAGAGGCACTAGCTGAGGCCGTGGCCTGCAGCAGGCATCCCCGTGTATACATGCAATAGGGAAAAGCCCTCCTTCTGGAGGGTCTGTGACTTCTCTGGATGAGATATCAGCACGGGTTGCCAGGGTGCCAGGCCATGTAGCTCATGGTCAAGCTATGAGAAATACTTCAGGGGAGGGAATTAGCCACCAACTAAAAGTAGACAGGCAGATGGGTTACTTCCTCACAGAATTTCATGACAAGTTCTCTGTACAAGTTTCAATCTAATCCATGAGATTTTTGCACTGGAAACATTTTTGGCGTTCTCAGAACTCCAAACGTTTGTGTCAGCTCCACAAATGCTAGTACAGGCTGAAGAAAGGAGAAGCAAGCCTTATTTTCTCATTTTATAGACAGAAAAACACAACACGTACAAATGGAGGGTGCAGTTTACGAGCTTAAATATTATGCAAGCATATATCAACATTGTAAACATCTGAAGGTACCCAAAACATCTATGTGGAACTGGCAGATGCAGGCAGGACTTACAGGAGGTACACAGTCTGCAGGGGTGGAGCTGGAGGATGGGTACTATACCAACGGGGGACTTAAAATAGCTTCATGTTTAAAAACCTGAATTGCTCTCTGAATGACTGTTCATGAACTGAACACATGATGCAGGACAGAAATTTCAAAGCAAGCATTTTGAGAGGTGGACTATTTGCTTTCATGTCTACTCTTCAAAAAAACGTATGATTCAAGTAGCCTTTACCATGTAAAGGCATAGTCACCTCTGTTCCTTTCTGTTCAACACGGAAGAAACATCTCTGAGAAGACCTTTAGGTTTCTCAGATTTATACTCTAACAAAATAAAGGGAATACCTTTCTTGATAGCAATTACTGAAGCTCTACCTATTTTTAAATGTGTAAAATACGTGCATTGGAAAAGTAACCAATGATTTTCTGATTTCAGCTCAAGATTTCAAGTCTAGAAATAAAAATAAAAATTTTCTTCTAAAGCCAAATCATTTTCTTCCCATAATGCCCTCTATGTGAGAATTTCCTGAGCTTGGGAAATCCCATCAGGATCAGTTCGGCTTGAATGTTTCCTCTCCAGCCCATTATAACTGCTGTCTATTAAATGATTTTGTGGCTCCCTGATGCTGTAGGCAGCTTAATCGAAAATTTGATTAAGTGAAATAACTGTCTGTTGTACAGCAAGAATGAGAATTTTTGTGAGAGTGTTGTTTTTTTGTCATTCATCTCTGTCAGGCCACTCTGTTTTGATGCACATTTGAATTGATGTCATTGCTGACAAATCAGTCCCTGCCCACCTTTTGCTATTAGTATGTTTTCCACTGACATTTCTTAGAAAATAATAAAGATCTTAAAGTTTCTTAGGGACAAGATCCACAGTCCCATTATCAGCTTTGGATGATCTCTACATATCACTAGTAAGGATTTAGCCAATTGAGGTTTTGTAGCTTAACTAAAATAGCTTCAGCAGAGTTGGAGGATATATCAGCTTTCAAACAAGATAGGAGATATCTCTCAGAGATGTGGAGAGCAGCTCTCCTCATGGAGTCCTATCCTATCCCATAGCATAGCACAAACAGAAGTTCTGACTTGGGAGAAGCCCTTGAATTCCGTCAGGTGGCAGAGCTGGACACAAAAAGAGGATGGAGGCTTTTGGTTAACTGCTCAGTTTGTGCTGTGAGTGACATAAACTTTTTAGTGCCACATATCTCCATATTTCCATTGAAGGGCTGCGTTCTCAACAGGTGGCTTTGGGCAGATTTCTTCATCTCTCAAATCAGGCTGCTCTCAAGCTCACAGGCATGAACTCATGTGTTACTGAGGCTAAGACCAAACAGTCAAGCAAGGAATGGTAGTCAGAAGGGAAATGGGACAGAGGGAGAAATAGGAAGGAAGCAGCCTGTTGCATCAACACATAGAAATGGATGAGACCATTCTATCACAACACAATATCAGTATACAAAATCATTCACATTCTGTTGTTTGGGTTTTATTTTTCCATGTTTCTGGCATTTGTGTTGTTAAGGGACATTTTTTTGTCTGCAATGCAGTGTTAGTGTGATTTTATTGGGTGTAAAATCACTATGTCACTCAGTACACTTAAGCATTTAATAAGAAAATAAGGGCTGATATTTTAATTCTGTCAGTTTTAGAGAATCGTTGGTTGATAAATTATTTCTGTTGACCAAAAATTGGTGGTGTAAGGAGGTAGTTGATCTTAATGATGTTGTTGATAGGTTTTTCATCTTGACTAACACTTGAAATCTAGGTTGAGTGGTATGTCAGATTTATAAACATAGATGACACTTTATCAGGAGATTTCGGAATAGGGTAAAATATGATAGACAGCATTTCAGCTGGAGTCCATATCTGATCACCATTGTCTGTACTAGTGTCAAGCAATCAATGAATGGATAAGCAAGATACACACTTCTGAGTGATATGAGATCTTAGAAGATTATGAATTTTCAGATCTCAGTCCTGCATAAACATTTTATTAATATTAGAAATACTGAGATGCACTGATAGAGATAAATAAGGCGTTCTCAATACCTTGGAAGATCACAGGAAGAAGAAACTGTAAAGGACTTTGAGAGGTCATCTATTCCCTCTACCCCCTCAAGGCAAGATAAACTATACCTATGACATTCCTGACAGACACTTGTCTAACCTGTTCTTGAAAAAAACACCAGCGATAGAGATCCTACAGTCACCCTAGGCAATCTATTCCAAGGCTTAACTAGAAAGTTTTTCCTAATAACTGTCCTAAATCCTCTTTGCAGAAATTTAAGCTCATCAATTCTTGTCCTATCTACTAGGGACATGGAGAACAGATTATTCCCTGCCTTTATGAATACACTTAAAAATTATGAAAATTTCTGTCTTCGTTTCCCAGGTATAGGTCTTGTGATTTCAGAAAGTAAAAGGAGACTAGTAAGAAAAGAAGAAGTTAGAAAGCAGTACAGACAAGTGTATAGGCATAGGATTTCATATCTATAAACTGCTATATGCAAGTGTAAAAGTGATGCATAATGGATATATATTTTATGGACAGAGGTGCTAGAAATCAATGAGTAAGAGTGCAGTCTAAGACTTTTTCTGACATACTTGTTTATGAACTGTGAACTTGATCTGACAACCAAAGTGGAATAGGAGAGCAGGCCAAAATGTCCAGAGTGAGTGCAGGGACAGTCATTATGCCATCATCACAAGTGAGGAAAAGGTTGTAGATATTCAGCCTTAGGAAGTCTCGGGACCCTGCCAGAAAACATCTGTTTGAGCCATAGAACGGGCAAAGAGCTCTTGATTTTTTTTACAGTTGTTTTCTGTTGCCCCCCAAATTAAGGAGATTGCTCAAAGATGGAGTAGGGTGAGGGAAACCACTCTAAGGGACTGCTTTTCTGGGTGCACAAGAGAGGAAAAGTAATGTGGATGATGAGAAGAAAACCACAAGGATCCAGGCAAGATGGTGAAGCCTTGATAGGGGTTTTAGTGTTGAGTCCATAAAAATGGATGACAGAAAGGAAAGGCATATAATGAAGGCTGTCTGGAAGCAGTCCCTAGCCCTGATGCTGCTCTTCTGGTATTTCTTCCGTTTTTCCAATGTAGTTGCTTGTATGGTCATTTGAGCCAGAACAGAGAACCTCTTCTCTCCTGGCCCTAATTTTTCAGCCAAGTCAGTGTCCTAATCTGCTTCACTATGTGACCACACAAATGACCAGTGAAAGATGGGGTTTAGGAGAAGGAACAAGGGACTGCCTAGGTCATCATGGCCACCAGACAAGCTCTGTGTAAGCTTTGTAGAGCCAAAGATGAGTCAAATGCAAGCCAGACTGAGATGGATGACAGTAAGTTTACTCATCACTGTAGATTGGGAAGCACTTAGCATGATTTAAAATGGAAGAAACATCCAAATATGGAGACCTGTCTTGATTTCACTGGACACAAATCTACTGTAAAGTAGGGATGCAATTCATTTTATCTGTCTTCAGTCATATAAAAGTTAAGTGTCTAAGCCAGTCACCCCAGGCTCCCTTTGTATTCAGTCAGGAGAAATAGTTATTTCCAGAGAGTGATTGATTCCTCCTCATGTTGGATGTCTGACACAGCTCACATAATTTTGTTTCTGAAGGTGCCAGTTTCTCTCCATTGGCTGAAAAAAAGAAGCAGCGTGACTAACTCAGATGTTTAATTTTTAGGTGTGTAAAGGCAGATGAAATTAATCCTATCCTAGGGGATCTGACCATTTGGCTACCACTGCAGAGCCATATGTTCAAAGTTGTATTTCACTTACATGGTCAAAGCATTAAGTGGCTTGTACATAAATAAGGTCTTGTGGGTCAATGACAAACCTCCATTACTCCAGGGGAGTAGGAGTCAGTCAATAATGAGAAACTACTCTTGCTGACTGAGAAGGCCCAATAATTCTTACTACTGTGAACTTTTGATTTGTGAAATATATCTATTTTTCACTGGGACCTTTATCTTAAATCAGGGGAAGGGTTGGACTCGGTGTAAGTCATCTCAGTGCCTCACCAAAAGTAGCAATGATTTGAATTTTTACAAATTTGGAATGGACATTATAATTTAATCCTATAATATAAATCATCGCAATCAGGTATATGCTTTAAAAAGTTGGGGTTTTTTTATGTGTGTGTGAATTTCCTTGTTTATTTAGTTGTGCACTCAGCCTACAAACATACATTCTGTTCAGTGGTAAATATTTTATTACGTGCAGTTCATTTCTGTAACGCATAAATGCTTTTGTCATACTTCCAGGCAGGTCCTGTCATGACGAGAACAAGAATTCAGTTCAATTTATTCCTTTAAAATGACTAGGATTTTCTTAGTTTTACCAACAAGCCACAAGCCTCCCAAATCCTGGCGCTGTATAAAATTTCCTTGATTTCACTACTGGCTTCACTAACATCTACGTTAATAAACACCATCATTTGCTATACTAAGAAATGTCTCATTCTGAATCTTTCTGTTCTTAAGAGATTCACTGCACATCCCAGCAAGGTGTTGATACAACCTCACCTCTGTGATGTGAGGTAGCCCATTACATCAAGTCCATGGTTATGCAGCGTTGGTGTCCTAAGAAGAAAACAGACATGAATGTACAAGAACATTGCACAGTACACTTTTTACTCTAACTGTTTAGCAAAGTATTAAAAAAAAGGCAAAACAATTAGTAGCTCATCTTTAAGCAGCGGATATTTTATGTGCAATTTCTTCATGTATGAACGCATGCATGTGCACACCTGCACTACATCACATCCAGTGTAACTGGTATTTATTTCTCAGACTCTCAAGTGAAAGAAGTGCTGTAGAACTACTATCTCACCCAGAGGAATAAAAAAACTACCAAGAGAGTCACCCAGATAACTGGTAATCTGTGGCACCTCACCAGGAGCTATAGTAGGTATTACTATCTGTAGGGAAAAAATAAAAAGGAACAAACTGAGATTAAACTTTCAGTGACCAGTTCCAGGGTATTTTCCCCTCCTGTGGTTTTTGTTTTTAAAGCTGCAGAAGACAATCTTCACTCAGGAAATAGTGGTTTTGTTTATGTGCAATGAGTTTGTCTTTTGACAGTCTTTCGCTTTAATCAGAGTTTGACTCTGTCATAACAAATGGCATTTGTGTTCTTCTGAGCAAAGAGCTAGACATGATATAATTAGAAATACTTTAACTGACCTTTCATAAACCATGATCCCCAACAAAATTGTTTGAAATCACATTAAAAGATGGTCTCACATCTTTTGTGGGTACAGACAAGATTACAGGATACTTTTATTTTAGAATAATTACACAGTGACCTTCAGCGTTATTTGCAAAGGTCATATTCTCTTCACATACCCTTGATTTCCTTTCAGTTTTCCCTTTTGTCCCACCAGATATAAATTTAGCAAAGGAAGAAGAAAGAGAGAGTATTTTTTTCTGTGGTTGAAAACTGAAGAAGATAGTTCAAAGTCCCCATAGGCACTCAGAGGGCTGTGGGCTATGATAGGCTATTTTCTACCATTTAGCTCCTGTATTATCACTACTCCTTTTTCTTCATTATTCTCCACTTATCACATGCAGCATCACTACAGAGCCCAAATAGAGAGTTGTAATTACCCAGCTGCCACCTGATAGTACCCCTTCTATCATCTTTATCTCACAAGGCCTTGCTGTTTCATCATTGGATAAAACTTGCCCATGGCAATGCCTGTGATAGTATATCTCAGAGATACATTTAAAGTTTACTCATTTATCGCAGAAAAATGCTGAACCCATGCAATTATTAGATACACTTGCCAATTTATTTGTTCAGTAAGACTACTTTAACTCCTTTTTCTATCAGCTATTTGTTCTGTTCTTCTTGAAAACACTGAGGTCACCATTGGGCACTGAGATGAAATAGAAAATTTCTAAGTTATCCAGGCAGAAAGCAGCCCAGAAAGCCATTGATAAAAACAGACCTATGCTTTCTCCGGCTAAATAATGTGAAAGACCTGCATTTTGTCCATATTTTTCCTTACATCACTCTATGAGCCTAACTTGTGGGTCACATGGCTTGAGCATCCCATGCTCCCAAAGTGGATTTCATGCACTGTGCCATGACTGCCAGGTCCAATCCAGAAATACCACGTTTGGGAAATAAGTAATCTGCCGACAAGCGTAAAAACTGAGTGTAAAAATGTAAGGACATAACATTAACTGTATCCAGATGCAACTGGTTTATGAGTAGTTAGCATCTGCTCTCGCTTGCTGGTCTGAGCCTGATACCTTAAAATGGTATTTTGCTTTAGGATCAATGCAAGTTTCCTGTCTTTCAAAGAGAAATAAAATATAGGAAATGGGAAAATGGAGAGTAAATGAGAGTTAAAAATATTTTTTCCTAATTTTTTTAAATCATATTTACAGTATAGCAACAAGTAACAGCAACACTTCCAGCTTAGTCCAGTTCCATGCCAGTGCACAATACGGGGAGCCCTATGGAGCTCTCAGTTAGAGTGGGAGATTCTCAACTATTTTACATGGTCCAAGGGGCCAGAAGCCTGAATTTAGGCTGTGCCACTGATTTCCTCTGCAACCTTAGGCAGGATTAGCAAATCTAGGTGCCTGAAATGCGGCATGGCGAAAAAAATCAGCATAGGCACTGGGGTCCCAGTGCCAAGATATCTCAGGAAGTCCTCAGGAGTTCTCTTGGACCAGCCAGCCACAGCAGCTCAGTTCAGGTGCAATACTTTCTTCATACAGGAGGGTTTGTGTATCTCTCTGATTGCATTCCCACTGTCTCCAAGGCAGGAAAATGAAGACAGGTTGAGCCTGGTTGGCTCTGTTGATATCCAGGTACCTTAGGTTGGGCTCTTCCTTGCACAGAGGTTACTGCTACTCTCCTGAATTCCAGCTGGACTGAGCAGCAGTAGAACAACATTAAATAAGAGTTAATAAGCTTAGCTACATGTGAGCTGGCTCTGCATCCCAACATCCATAGTTTATCAACCACCTGGATAAACCACCCACAGGTAATTGCGGTTGACTGTGTTTTACATAGAGAGAACAAGGAACCTATGAATGGGAGTGAGAGAAGCCAGAAAATTGAGAAGAGCATTGCCAGAGCTAGTCAGTGGCAAATTTTGTGCAGGAAGATATGGCAGAACTGGCGCTCTGTGAGGACACTTCTTCCCAGCCATAGAGAGCCTTTTGCCTCCCTATGGGCTTCTGTCATGGGACATTACTTTTGAAGCTGTCAGCTTCATGCAGGACAATCCTCTCTGGAAGCAAACCTGGTAGAAACTTCCATCCTCCATCTTCTGTTGTGGCCCCCAACAGGCTTGTGATTAGGATGAGCTCTGGGGAATGAAAGGCCTGCCGACAAACTGTCACTACAGGTGATATGGAGAAGTCTGGAAGTAATCAACCTAATGATTGAATTTTTGTTTATTAAATCCATATTTAAATACCTATGACCTGACTTGTGTGCATCTCAGTTTCTCAATTGTAAATGACAAAATCACAAAACCTCCTTGTCCTGGGATAAATTGCTTTGAGACCTGCTCTTGTTATCAGGATCACTTAGGCTAACCACATTGTTCTGGCACCACAGAGTGAAAGGGGATCTTGAAGATGTTTTGAAGGAGCTCATTGCCTGAGATGCCCTCTGTGAGATAAACACTAGTATCTCACTGGGTCTCCTATTCGCTTTTCAAACATTATACACATACCACACCCTTCAGAGAAATTCAGGTAGCTTGAAACTCAGGGTGTTCACCAATGTAAGAAAAGCTTGAAAAAGTTTCACAAAGCTCCCACCCACTTGAAAAAAGAGTATGCCATATAATTAGTGGAAATTGGCATTGGCATCCTTAAAGTATGCTAGGGTTTTTATCTCTCCCCTCGACTCCAATAGCTCCAAACAGTGTGTGCATCCTGACACAAAATGCCATAGTGTGCCTTGAATTTTTAACTAATATTTTGTTGAATTTGGATGAATTTCATAATTTTTTATTACTTCTTAGCACTTAGCATTTTAGTACAGAGTCACTATGGCAGTTACTAAAAAAACCACCCCAAACCCGAACAAACCTATTGCTTTTTTAAAAGAAATACTTTTAAATAAGTAGTCAATGCATAGTTGAAATTATGTAGCATGCAGTGAATAGTTGGCTTGCAGGACTGTGTAAATGCTGACAGAGAGACTGAGCAATTCATGAGCCTTAAAAGCCCTTTATTGCAAGTACAGCAGTCATTTCACCATATACCATAGTTAATATTCAGGAAATAAAATTATTAATATTATTTAAATATTTGGCTCTGTTTAAGAAATTTTAACTTTGAAACAGAGCCGAACCAGATGCTGGCTTTCTTCAACGAGCCAAAACCAGCACATGGCCTTCCAGATCTGGCTGCTCCCCCAATTAGCACTACATATTTTTTTGTTTCAAAGAAGAAGAGCCCAGGCAAAGAATGTACATCCTCCTTCTCTCCCAAGGCAAAGCTCTTCAGGATCTCAGCAGCAGGACTTTTTCCTTTTCCTGCCTGCTGACTACTACAGAAGACCCAGAGAAGTTTGTCAATCAGGCCTCCGTACTGCAAGTTTATCAGGGTGAGCTAATTGTGAGGAGCAGATTGAGCAGATTGATATTTCCCCTCACTTCCTCCCGTGCACAGAGAGCAGAATGGTGACCTGTCACATGGGAAGACGTCTGTCTCGTCCCCTCCTTGTCAAGTGTAGTTTTGGCTATACGGGACCAGAAGAGTCCTCTGTGGAAACAATGGAACTGGTTTATGCTCCTTCTCCAGACACACAGAGGAATGGGGAAGGATCACTTTCTGACTCCTCCAGACATGATCTGCAGCTGCTCTTGCATTTCTGTGGCCTAACCCCTGCAAAATTAACCCCAGAAGGAGTCCATTTCCAGCTGTACTCCTGGCTCCATCAGCCCCCTGCAGACGCATCAAGGGCTCACACATCAGGACTTGGAGGTCAGGCCCTTCACTGTTACTGACTAGGAGAATTACCAGTAAAGAGTAGTTCATAGCACAGTACTGGCAACTGTTGTCTGCCCTGCAGCAGCGCCAGATCTCCCTGTTGGGGAATGTAGCCCAGACATGGGCTATGGTACACCAAACAGTTAAGAGGACAGTGTAGGAACATCCCGAAGGGTTAGAGCTATGATATAAAACAAATAACAAATACTAGTATCCAAAACCCCCCAAACCAACAAACCAACCAAAAATTGTGTAAGATATGTTCAATCTGGGTCAAATCCAGAGAGATCAATAGCAGAAGTTTATTACAGATCTTCTTGAACCTCTTGTTTGGCAATGTTTCTAAACAAGAGAGAAGAGGAAATCCAGACTGCCTTGAAGCTCCAGAAAGAATAAATCAGCCTCTCCGTCTGTGTAATTTTCCTTGCATTTCTGAACCCACCATAGAAAGTGTTTTCTATACATTCATGAAAGTATGCATGTATAGCTATATAAGTTCCCTGAAATACCTTTCCTTATATTGTAGCCAAAGTCAAGTAGTTTTCAACCCAGTTATTTATAGCAGATTAATTTAATAATATTTATCATGAAATTTTTGAATGAGAAATACAGGGTTAGCATCATAAATAGATCAAGGTCTTTGTAAATATGTCTGTACTATAAAGCTTCAGTTTAATTTTGCGAAAGCACCGTATTTTCCAGGCAGAAATATGGACAACCAAGGCCTGGGTTAAAGTAGAATTCTATAGCATCGATTAATTACATCATAGAGGCAGCTCAGCCCTGATGATGGGTAGTTAAAATTTTTGGTCCAAAATACTTAAAAACAGGTTGTCTTTCATAGCAGTGAAAATTATTTCCATTATTGCAAGAATGTCCTGAGAGTGCAGAGCTGAGGAGAACCAAACCATGCTCTGTAAGAAGAGTTGTTATCAATAATACTGCAGATTATAACGAAGGAGATGAGTTATTTTTAGAGTATCTATTACATGTCTCATCAAAAAAACAAATGTCGAATAACCTATCACAATTGTGCTTATTATTTGCTGTTACTGGGAGTATCCAGAGTGATCTACCACAGCACCAAGCCCTGTACAACTGCAGAGAGAGATGCAATCATTTCCCCATGGCATATATATCCTAAATAGAGAAAACAAATGGGTAACATGAGCAGAGGACAGAGAAAGACCTACAGAGAAACAGAGTAATGCTGAGGCTAAATCAACAACGAAGATCTGTCACCCAGGTGGGAATGGATTTCCCACATCTCCTGAGGCTCAAACCAGTACCTTAAACAAAAGGCTTGTGTCGTTGACTTTCAGTTGAAAACACTCTAGGTGCCATAGCAGAGCTTCTCTAGCCACACAGGCAAATGTTGTGGCAGTAGATGGGGTCAACGTCCTCCTGTCCATCCCTTTCCCAGTAGAAAAGATCTGTCAGGCCAATAGGAACAACCATCAGCACTGTGTGTATGACCAAAATAACGTTGGCACTGGTACATGCTGGCCTTTGGCACATCTTCATGGAGGCTGCTTCATATCTGGCTGAAATGGAGCCTGTGGTGGATCAAAAAGGTATTCTTTGCAGCAGGACCATTGCCCTTTTCCAGAACAGGACATTAGGCTGTTCCTTGCTGGCACTGGAGGGAGAAAGGTTCATATTACCGTAAGGAGGGCTCGCTTGGCCGAAGGAAAATCTTTAAAACTATATCTTAAAAGGGGTCATATTCTGCACTGTGAATTGGGGCCTGAGGCAGTCTGGCCAGAAACCAGCTCATCAGAAATGAACACAGACACCACCTACATCTGTGAAAGAATAGGCTAGGAAACTTCCCCTGAAATGAGATAATGAAAACACAGCAGGAGGTTAGTCTCACATCTTTCACGGGAGATAAACATTGTTTAAGGAGATACCTCACAGCTCTTGGGTTTATCAAGGCTAGCTACAGAAATGGCCTTTCACATAATATTTTAGCTGGAATCAGAAATTACAAGAACTTTATGGATGCCAGGTATTCAGGTAGGTATTTTTTTTGGAACTTTGTAAATGCTGGCTTCAGGTATTGGTAGGGTTTCAAACTAGTTAGACATTCCAGTGTATTTACTAGTCCCCACTGATAACCCTAAATCAGTGGGTCATATTTTATTCTGGTAATTTTATTCTGGTATTTTGTCAGTGGGTTCTGTTCTGATTTCTTTCTGCAGCATCATGTGAATCATTTTATGACTTATATCAATTAATTACCATGTTAGCAAAACTAACTATTCCACAAATCCCAGGATCATCTGTAGATGCCAAGGTGTTTATAATGCAGGCTCTCTGTACAGTAGTTGATTTTAATGCTAAATTACACATTTTTGTAAGCAGCTTTCCCCTCAGCTCTCACTTACTTTTAGGAGTGCTAGATGAATACCATTCAATTTTGCTTTCAGACAATAAAGCCTGATCTTACAGGCTCTGCCTTCACTACAATTTTAGCTGTGTCACTCATAATCAATTATTGGGGAAAGGCTGAGTACGGAAATGTTAGCCAAACCCAATCCTGTTAATTCCAATACTACTTGCTTGTTGTAAGCTGAACCGTAAATCAAATGGAGCCATAAATGAACCTCTCTTGTCTGTTCAGAAAATGTTGATTGTTTTTTTTTAAAACTCGGTTTATCCTTATATATCCTACTCATGGACTACAATTTTTCCAGAGAGAATTGTTTCCACTAACATGGTTACCCTTCTAAAACAGATAGGATCGGAAGCATTTTTCCCTTTTCTCTTTGCTGGACAGACCCTTATGACAGATTGCATTTTAAACTTGTGAAACTGTACAGCCTCAAGTCCTTTCCTCAATCATGCACCCCTCTAGCAATACAAAGGGTTTCACTCGCCTCTCCCCTCAGCCTCAGCAGAAGTTTGCAAAATCGTTTTGAAAGCATTTTTCTTCACAACAGATCTAAAGATGCCTGATACTTCAGTAATCCGGTAAATAGCAAATAAAACTCTCAGGCATACTCCCTTGATACTTCCACTACTTTGAAAGACAAAGGCAAATTGACTGCCAGATGAGAGTTCTCCAGTACATAAATCCTTGTCTGCAAAGCCACAGAAACTTTACACAATGTCTTTATCTTTCCTCCATTTGACTCTGGTGATATAATGGGGACACTGTGTTCAAACAGCCATTTGCTGTAAAAACTGCAAACACTCAAAAAAATTAAACCTAGCACAATTGCATTCAGGCTAATGAAAGCTGGGAATGTTACAGAGGTGACGCTCTCCATCTTCACTATGAGGGTGCATTATGGGACCTGTCATTCCCCGGCACTCCTGACTGCCAATCTACTGTAGGGAGCAGTGCTAACAATACCCAGCGCCTTCCCAACCATGGGGTTCATGTCATGAAAGGGCAGTGGGCTGACGAACAGGGAGGGCCAGCAAGCGGAGAGAGAGTGAAAACACATGATGTCACTTAAGCAGGGCTAGTCTTGAGCCTTTCTGTCTTGGGGCATTGATAACTACTTTAACGAATGTCCTCAGGCAGGACAGTCGATATGCTTGGGGAGTCCTTGCTAAAGGATAAATGGGAACTGGTACTTTTGTCTGTATTTTTAACTACAGTTGTGACAAACCGTTATACAAATACTTCAATTGCCTGCTTCTCCTCCCACCTCTAAGACAGATGGGCCAGAGGCATAGACTGGAAGAGTTTAAAATACTGTTTCTAAGAACTGTATAATCATAGAAATATCATTTTCTCCAGAATTTTTGTGAAAACCAGTAAAAGCAAAACTATCTGTGACATATATGTCAAAGAAAGAAGTTTATTATTCACAGATATTTCGAGGAAAATTGGTATCTATCCAGAATTTACTTCCTTGTTCAGCCATTGACTCTTACAGCTGAAGGTGTCCAGTGTCAGGTGTCAGAGTTCAAGAGGATATCGGCTACAATGCATTGTTCAGCACATCATTAATCTCCCAAGAAACTCCATCTGCAGCGCACAGCCCTGCACACCAGCAGTGAACAATAGGGGAGCGGAACTGATGGCGAGCGCTCTCACATGAGACAACTGGAAGCGTGGAACAAACAAAATTAAGCAGTGTTCTGAGAAGGATTCAGCTCAAGATTAGGTGATTCATCACCAGCTAATTAGAGCCATCCTCAGGCACAAGAGGTGAAACCTCTGAACTAAGGGAGGAAAAACTGTCTCAGTGACCAGTAGTGGTAGGAAGAATTTCACTGATCCTTAAGGTGCCTTGAATTTGGCTCTGCATAAGTTATCAAGCTTTATATTTTCAAAAGCCCCTCAAAACTCTTTTAGGGAATGATGCAGACACTTAGCAACAGAAGCCATGCAGGAATTCAGCATGAGACCCAGGGAATGACCTCAGAAAAAGGGAGTTATCAAGTGTTGTGACAGATCTGGTATCTTGGAGGGCTTAAGACTTACACAGTGTGTGTTTTCAGCATGTCATATTAATAATAACCAACACTTGAGCTCCTCTGTTTTTGATACACTCATCAAAATAAGCTTTCTCCTCCTGCTTTACAAAAAGCCAGGGTTGTATTGGGAGTGAAGCATTTGAGTGACAGGTCAAGTATATGGATTTGATAATGGATGCTAGAGACTCTTGGAACAGGCAGCTCAGGTAGGAGGATTGTGTGTGGCTACGGGTTTGCATTAGACAGTTTTTGTGGGTACAAGTGCAAAGCAGATGCCCAGTTGCCTTCCCACAGATATAGCGTGGTTTGCCTACAGAAAACCAGTCACTAAGAGACATGGAGATTAGGAACTAACTCTCTTCTTCAGTCCATGAACTTCTTGACTACCCACAAAATTTGTTCCTGATTCTCTGCAATTCTGGGTTACTCTCTCAAGACTCACAGCCTTTTCTGATAAATCTTGTAACGGAGTGTTTAGCATAGCACTTGGGCCTCTTACATCATCCTAATTCAAAAGCTAAAGAATAGCAAGACATCTGCCAACTAACCAAAATAAAAGCAGCAGCAACCCTAGTTACCATTCTTTCCCATATATACCACAGCTATGTGCAGAGCATCCTGCCGCTGCTGCTGGCTGGTGCTCCATGTAGGCAGCTGTCAGGGAGTGGGCAGCATGGATACTTTGCTGAGCCACCACTCAGTCTGACGGTAAAGGCAGGATGGGGCACGACTGTCATCTCTAATCAAGGCAGTAAAAGTTATGGATTTTTTGATTTCCACATCCCCAGTAACTCACCCATCATAGAGGCCTCCTTACTTGCAGGCTCAATGACTGACTAAGGTTTTTTCCATCTGATTAACTGTGGTGGGAGTTGGAAGGCAGATCCCACCCAGAGTGCCTCCTAGCTCAGATGAAGAGAAGTCACTGGAGGTCCATGTCTTGCCTCAATTCTCACATAATTATTTAAATGGTTTTGAAGAAGGGATCCATGGAAGAGAGCAAGAAACCTACCCATATTTCATAGATTGAAGTAGGTACACTGTGGAAAGTGTTGTCTCAAATCTTTAAGCAGAAAAGAAAATTATATTTGTTCTTCTTGATCCTGAGAAGGTTAGCAGTGATAATTTACAGACTAAAGCCATCATGGGTCATTTGGCTGAGTACCTTACATTCCAATCTTCCTTGCAAAGAAAATGGGAAAAAGTGTCCCACCCTTCCCAAACACTTTTCTTTAACAGACTTATTAATATTTTTTGGTTACTTTCCTTGTAACTAAATATTATAACTCGGTTTGGAAAGTTTTGAATCATTATATTACCTCCCACATTTACTTTAAGAATGAGGAAACATATTTGGCTTTCTGGTTTCTCTAACAAGAAAATTGTTAGGTTGTTGACATTTTTTCAAGAAGTAAAATCTGATGGAACAAAATTTAACAGAAATGACGTTTTCATTAATGGTTCCAGAGAGGAAAAAAATGTGTCTTTCAGTAATTTGTATTAGAAGCATATAGTAATGTTGCAACTTAAAATAATTAAGCAAAAGCTGTATAATCCGTAGTGGATAGCAAATACATTTATGTACACATTTGTAGAACAACAGGTTCTCGACATTGATCAAAGGTAACTGAATTTACCACAATAGAAATGTTTGAGAATCATTATTACAATAACAGCCTGGTGAAAAAAAGAGAGAATAATCCTAGACCAGAAGGTTACTAATCACAGCAAAGCAGATAGTAAAAGATTTAAGAATATGTTAGATTCTTCTTTATTTATTGAAAAAAGTTGTGTTCATTAACAGCGAGAATTTCCTTTGCCTCCAGCATCTTTCTAGCTTTCTAGAAATATTAACGGAAGAGAATATATTCATGTATGAGGGTAGACTTATTTTCAGTATTCCGGTGGTGGGCTAATTAGCAACATCCTGAAACATATGTGATGGGCTGTTTACCCTGGAGGTGTTTAAGGGGAGACTGGATGAGTCACTGAGTGCCATGGTTTAGATGATGGGTTGGTGTTAGTGTTGGGTTATAGGTTGGACTTGATGATCTCAGAGGTCCTTTCCAACCTTGTGATACTGTGATACTGTGATCTCCTAAATTGCAGCAGAAGTTAATACAGAAAGATAGAAAAAAGCCTGTGTAGAAGCAACAATGTATTAAAAAGTGACATGCTCTGGTTTTTCAAGCTGTCTATCCACAAACATCTTAGCCCATTTGAAGAGGTAGGTTCTTTACAGGCATTGCATAAGTCTCTCTTCATTCTCAGACATTCAGGCTACAAAGTTTTACAATCCCTTAGCTTCTAGTGAACTTGGATGTAGCTGAGCTTTAAGAAGAAACGAATGTTATCCACAAACTGGACGGTATTACATCTAATGGTCACCATACGGCAACATCAATCACCTCCTGTTGTGGATTTGGGCAAGCTGCAAACCATGAGAGGAGAAAAAAAAGGAAAAAAATAAATAAAGAAAACAAAATATTTGGCAGGCAACCTTTACTGAAGACTGGAACAGTCCAATGCCAGATTCTCAAAGAAAGCAAATCAGTGAAGTTGCATCAAGGTAGTACAAACCCATTTAAATTCAGTAAGACTGCTCCTCACTGAGTGTAACTTCTCAGAAAAATGGCTCAACAGGAGTGCATCTACTTTTCTTAAGTTCTCCTTTTTACTATGATTTACTCTTGTTTTACTTCATCCCTGCAGACACTCAAGGCCCTGTTTTTGCCTCCTTGTTAAGTTTGAAGGAAGGGAAGAAAATACACTGTTTATCTACCCATCCAGCTATCAAGAGAGACTGTCAGGCAATTATGTGTTGGAACCAGTTAGTCTCATTACAAATGTGCAAGCTTCTACAATACTTGACAAATTCTCCAAAAGAAACATGCATTGTCAGATTACCTTCTAGGTCATCATCCTCTGGCTCATGGATGGCACCACATACACTGCAACAAAAGCCAGTTAGCACTTTGCCAGCACTTTTGTCTGAATGAGTTTTTCCAGTTCCTTCCTGCAGTCCTGGGAAAAAAAAGAAGTCATTGTGCAAGCACGGAGGAAAACCACTAGTGCCCAGCACCTGTGCAAGAGCTCAGAGTTCATTATACTTATTCAAGTTTGCTAATAAGGGCTGCTACTGTGATTCCTGGACAAAAGGAGCTATTAAGATAAGCAGAACTCTTGCACCCTTTCCTGCCAACTGAGTAGCATCCTTACCCCCTCGGGATCCTCCCTGCCCCCAGCTGGCTGTGCCCTCAGCAGAGGTAGAGGCAAGCTGCTTGGCAGTCCAGGGTTGGAGTTCAACGTTTCCTCCCTTCCTGATCTCATTAGCATGAGATTCAGACAGAGCTGCTCCATTCAGAGCCCTGGCCTCCGCTTGGTTTGAGGGTCTCTAATTCCTGTTTCTGGCCACTGTGCAACCAAAGAGAAAGCAGGGGGTGAAATTATCTGACACTGCTCCTTTCTAAGGGAAACAATGACTGCTGGTAGTCAAGTAAAATGCCATCAGCTAACGAAGCTTTTATGAAAAGTACACGTTGATATTTTGGTGAAGCTACTTCCTCAGGAGTTAGTATTTCTCCTCCCAGAACAACTTTACTGTGCACAGTAGACCAGGAGGTAAATTGCAGCCACCTCAGAGTTTCTGTTTCTTCCTAACAAGTTGCAAATAGGTAGACATCGAGAGAAAGATCGCATGGAGATTACAGTCCTTTAAAATCTAGTTATTGATAACATGCGCCTGTTCCTTATCTACTCCAGAATAATACACAATGACGTTTTAAAGCATCACACGTATATTTTTTAATATATATGTTCACATAGTATACATGTATTTTTAAAGGGATGTAAAACGTCATCTAGTAACCTCTCCTGAAGATTAGTATGTGATAACATTTCTTTTTAGAGAAAGAAATGAGGAAATAGAAACATTCATGAAGGCTTGACTCACCTTTCTCCCTAGCTGCAAATGAAGTCAGCATCTGGCTTGGATATTCTTACATTCTTGTATTTCTAAGATAAGCAAATAGGTGATAAAAAGTTATGTGAGTGATATGCAGATCTCCTACGCAGCACTGTCTAGTTCCTGGGAGGTAACTGATGGAAAGCCCAGGTTTTGTGCCTGACAAGTCAAGATATTGTGGATGAGTTTGTCTCCTTCACCTATTTGGACTGAAGAACTGCTTGGAGTGGGACCTTCTCTTAACTTGTGGATGCTGCCTGGTATAATTAATGTAATTAGACTATACAGCATCATTCTCCATTACATTGCACTGTATGCTGTATGTGTACTGTGCTAACAGACTAATGTACAGTGTTATACACAGGACCTAATTTTGTTTTTTATATACGTAAATGTCACTTATTGAGATCAATTTCTTGGCATTCTCATCAGGACAGATCTGAGGAATGACAAGTGATTAACATTGCTCAAGCACTTGACCTTCTTCCTGAAACCATCAGGGATTGATTTATTTTGCTTTGTTGCCCAACCTTTTTTTCCTAAGTCAAATACATCACCTTTCTTTACCTCAGTATGTATATCAGTATTTGGCACCTCCTGTAGGTTCCCTTCGTTTCTTCAGACCTGCTCATTTCTCAAATGTTAGGACTGGCTTTGGAAAAGAGTGACAGCTTCTAATTCAGCCTCTCAGAGGAACAAATCATGGGCAAACCAACCTTGTCCCTGAGAGAGCTTCCAAAAGGAAGATGCATTTGTTCCTTAAAAATAATACTATCCCTGTTGCCACAAGTAAACTACCAGTTCGGGCTCTTTTAACAGCCCTTCTTTGTAGGACAGCTGCTTAAAGTCTCCTTGAGACCAGAAAATAGAGAAAAGGAAGTTGCCACACCTTAAAACGTGTATCTCTATCGGTATTTATCCCCTCCTTTCACAGCGGAATTGACCCGCTCCAGTAACATCCACTGCGGGTGTGAGTGCCCATACCCCTGCTGCAGCCCCTCCTTCCACTCTGGAGCTCCTGCTTACACCAAGGCACAGCCTTTTGCTAATTAAATAGACTTCACGAGGAACAACGTAGCTTTAAACAGAAAAGCAATCTTCAAAGCAGCCCAGAACCTGCTTCAGGTAGGAATGTGAAGGGATGGAATAAAGAGCGTGGGAGGCATGGTATTGTTTTGGAAACAGAGAAATCCCAATTTTATTAACATCTCTGAAGAATCCAAATGTTTCTACACCTGGGGTTTTCCCAGGTGGGATGGGGAAATGCATTCTTTCATTTGATAAACACCTCGATATAGGGCCAAACTGAAAAATTCAGGTAAAACAGAAATGTTTGCAGTCCAAAAACTAAAACGAAGCTGTGCTTCATTTGGGAATTGTGTGCTTCAGCGCTACACAGTTTTAGGTTTCTGCTTTGTCTTTCCTGCAAAAACGTCATATGCTTTTCTGTTCCATGTCTTGCTAACAGAAAATACTGCAAAAATAAGTTGTTACGTGATATCAACTTACACAAAACCCTGAAGTCTAGTGCCTGATGAAGGCTTAAGTGATACCTAAGTCTCTCATAATTGTGGTGGAGAGCTGTGAGCTTAACCTAGGAATTTCTGTCCTCTTGTTGCCCCCTTTGCACCTTTGTATAGGGCAGATGCATCTGATTAACTGCATCAAGTCTGGTGTCCCCTATGTGGGACTTCAGTAAGACATCCCACCTGGTGTGGGAACTTGCATGTACCCTCAGATGTCACCACTGAAGATGGTGGTTCTCCATTTTACCGATGCTTCCCAGTGTGTGAAGGGACCCCAAGCAAGACTGGCTGTATGTTCATAATGCATTGTAATGTAACAACCTAAAGCCCATCTTAAATCTCAGGAAAGGGAATGTAGGACAAATTGTCTAGCTTGTTCACAGCCAGCAGTAGCCCTGCTTGGTCCTTCATGTGGGAGTAAATTAAATAAAAAATTTGAGGGTGAAAAGTAGAGACTTTCAGGAACAAAGTTTTTAGTTGTAAGAAACACTTCAGATGTCACACTTTTACTTACAGCCCATGCCCACAGCACAGTCGGCATGCGCTCACAGTACTGGGTAAATGAAATAAAGCAATAATAACAAACACATGCATTTCAATTACTAAAATGTTCCCATGTACCAGGCCACAATCTTAAAACCTCCATCTGTTTATTTAATTGCAGTTTACCAGGATCATGGTAATTAGAGATAAAACAGATCTGTTAGATTATCCAGTTTATTTTACTGCAAGAGCGGTAACTTAATAAGACATATTAACATATTAAATTCATCCTGCCCTAGATCTCAGTCAAAATGCTGAATAGATAAGATACATTAGTGCAGTTTGCCTTCATAATAAAATGGTTGATATCTGCTTTATTTTGGCTTACAGTGCTACTGTGAGTCACATTAAGAAAAGCCTTTTTTTGTCCTTGTTTTACCTGTAATCTGAACCTCGCTGCACTGTTCAGAACACCTCCTGACCATATTGCTCTGGATATAATTAACCACGGAAAAGGGCATTGGATTCCTGATGCAAATAATCTCCCAGAAAGTTACTCTGGATCGAACTGATATTTCCCAGAGCACTTGCAATAGTATTTCATTCTGAGCTACAGGTTGCAGCTGGTCTGTCTCTTACTGTGTGCTGCTAAGTGCTTAGACTGGCACTTTATTATCAGAATAGAACAAATCTAGGCTAATGTGTGTAGTATAAAGAGTCCCAGGGAGCCAGGGCTCCTCATTCTCCAACCATTCTTTCCAGTTTTTCTGCTGTTGCACTCCGGATAATTGCAGTTTAATTGGGTGACATGAAATGAAAACTGTGTCCACATTATCCAGGATTATCTCTTTTTCCTGAAGCCTGCCACCGATTGAAAGGAGCCCATTTATCAGTCCAAAGAGCTGTGCTCAGTTGCTTTTACGAGCTGGGAAGAGTGTGAGAACAGACTGGAAATGGGAGAAAAGGACTTGACAGCTAAGAAAAATTATTTCAGTTGTTTATCACCAGGAAAGTTTATCTGATTCTTTACAAAATGATATGGAGGCTCAGAGTGTCAAGCCATGAGTAATGAACATTGACCAAGTTTGCTTCCTCAACTTGATGTGCTCAAACACTGCCTCCCTTTTGTGTGGGCACAGATCAACTTTAAAAGCTTCTTTCAGGCAGCATGAATGCACTTCATTTTACCAAAAAGAACTTTGTATTGATAGCTAGGAAAAAGGAAGGTTGTTTAAAAAGGAAGGGTAGACAATCAGGACAAAATGAAGAGCTTTCAGTTTCCATTATGAGCATGTCGCTCTATTCTTCTCAGCTGTTTATACATTCCCAGCACAATAATGCCTCTTTGCAGTAATATGTTTCCCCTTTTACACTATTCATATTGAAAAAAGCCCTCACATCATGACCACAGTAATAAATACTATAGAAATGTGGGTATAATGTCAATTTGCATTCTGTGAGAAGATCAAGGTAAACCTAAAGGCCAAAAGAATATTCCACTAATGCTCATTCATCATTCTACAGTTCCAGGTAACAGAAGGACCTTGTCACTACACTGCACACCCTTTCAATTGCTAGTGCATCTGTGTGAATATTTTAGCCTAATGCACTGATTGTTAAATAGAAAGAGCAGTCTTTGAAATTGTCTACTGCACTCAAATCCCTAGCTACACAAGGTCTGGGCAGGAGTGGTTTCTATTCAGAAGGAAATACAAGGCTTTAGTTCAGTAAGCACACCGTGTGTGAAAGCGACTGAGGATATTAGGAGTTATTAAATTAAAGTTTGCAAAGAAAAAACCTCATGAGCTATAAATGGCTACTGTAAATACACTGTAAATACCCCGCATAGATGAATGAAACCACAGTAGTTGTTCAGGCACTTCTGATTATAAATCCAACCAAGAGAAGGGATTTGAATATGTACATACTAATAAATTTCCATTTTCCATCACTTGTGTCTCCTTAAATCATTGGTCATCTGCATTAATTAACACTTACAACACAATTCTAAATAGAAGCACTCTCACAAGCATACACACAGAGACAGTCTATTCCCCTTTGCTTGCACACTGGCCTGGGTCCTGCTCTATATATCCAGAACATTAATGTCGAAGCTGATCCTGAGCTTGTGGACAGCAAATGGAAAGACTTCCCTTATATGAGTGGCTCTAGGATCAGCCTTTCCATGTGTCTGTGTGCTGGGTGTTCTCCAAGAAATACAAAGAATATACAGTGCTTGCACTTCCACTGTTTTTCATACTTAATTAAATGTCATGCTTTGGGTCTTAAGCCAATCTCTAACTATTAAAGGAGGGAATGAGACTTAATGCAAGGGACTTTATTCTGTATTTGCCCACTGGGGACTTGTATCCATGTCTTTGGGGTTTTGAGTGCCTGCTGTTGCCAGAGATGTGCTGCTGGACGGAGTGAGGCTTGGGGTAGATCCAATACAACAATTTTGGTTTACATGTTACTATGCTAAGTGATGGTGTTATGAGATTTTGGAAAGGGAGAAATATGAATACATTAGGATGCGACAGTGCAGGGTTTGTAAAACTAAAAAAAAACCTAAAAAAATGTTGAGATGTCGTCTAACCTTGATGTAGTCAGTTGTACCATGAAATCCGTGCCTGAATGATGCCTATTCTTTACATGGAAGTCAAACTGCTCCATATTCAATCATAGTCCAGATAAATTCCTTCATCCCTCTTCCTCTACCCTAAACCATTATCCCTTTGGTTCAAATTAAACCTGTAGGGAGTTTAATCTGTTCTAATTTTTTAGAGGTTAGCTGTGGAGGCAAACCACGAAGCAGCTGGAATTTCATATAGTGGGAGAATGTATTTTTAATGTTCATGGATTGCAGTTTGACAAACTTGTGTCAGGTAGAATCCATTTATGTACTGTCTTATGCAAATCATTTTCTGAGCCACATGGGAGTTAAAAAGTGACAGCTGAAACCAACAGAGGAAACAAAGCACAGTATTACCATTAGTAGGTTGTTCCTTACAGGTTGGGAAGGGTTAGGGACTGTTCGAAGTTGTAACTGTTGGGTGTTTCCCTCACCTTTGTATCTACCAGCATGTGCCTAGGAGGTGGAAATGCTATCTGAAGGGGGTCATTAACTCCTACAGCTGGTGAGTGTGTAGGGGGGCTCAGCTGACTTCCCTTTACAAAAACTTTGGGGACACTAAGTGATAAATGCTAGAGCATTCAGGAATATGTCCCAAGAGCCTACACGTTACTTTAATACAAATGGTACATGAAGCCCTAAGACTCCTGCTTGTGATGATGCAGATAGGATGTTTGCACTGCTGTGATGTATTTATGATAGTGTTTGGGGTTTTTTTTCCTGATCAGTGTGTGCAGACTGTTATTTGATCAGTGATGAATTGTACTTTGTTTTTTACGTATGTTTCACTAAGAGTCAGGCCATTTATGTGCCATTGTATTCTCTAATATTCTCTAGGAAAAATTTATAGTTATAAAAAGGAACATGGAAAGTCCATATATGCCCAAATTAAAGGTGACTTGCAGCTATTTGTAAGTATGCTCTAACTTACATTCCCTTATGCTTATTATTCAGCTAGGAAATCCCATTTTTTTGGCACACATCATATTAATAATAAACTAGGTTGGCCTATTCACTCACTTCTCTTTCATAAAATATCATCTGAGTTGAAGAGAAGACAATTCTGGTATTATTTAGGACAAGGGGAAAGATGTTTATAGTGAAACACCTATTTTAGCTTTGTGAATAGTAGCATTATAGGTTTTGCTAGCCCAAACAATGTCTTCTAGTCAGAATTTCCCTTGGTTTCTATTTTACTGAGAATAGTGATCCTTAAGAACATTAAAAACTTTCCCGTGTGTTTCTGCATCTTGACAAAATCTAAGTATCACAGTAAGGACAGAATGTTTATAACATTTATAGGTCTTCAATAAGATACCAGCTTTTCTTGTAAGTTATCCTAATTTTCACATGGTGTAAAGCAGATGACTCTTCAGTTTCAGAAATGTCTGTTGATGATACAGCAGGTGTGACATGTTTCATAACACGTCTCATCTGCTTTCGTAGTTGGCTCTTCACTACACTGCATACAAACTCCATCAGCTAAATTATGTGTGCTTTGTGGAACCTGGTAATGGGGGCACATCCAGGAGGAAGGCAGTCAAAAAATGGCAAAAAAAGAGTTTCTACAGAAGCCACACTTGCAAATCCCATTTTTTAGGAGAACCTCATGCAAGAAAGTCTTGCAGATGATTTAAGCTACAGGTTTTCTAGATCTTTAGGTTGGCTGCAGATTCTGATTCCAACTCACTCAGTAACAGTGTAGAGTAAGCCAAGCTATTTCCAGTACTAGGGAAAAATTAAGTATCTGTACCATTTTAGTTACATCTCATTTTGAATGTACAGTTTTAAGCATAGAGATGATGAAAATTCAATCCCACACAGGCAGAGAATAATTAGTAGGACAAATGAATCTGTTTTCATATAAGGACCTAGAAGAGACTGGTTTAATTAGCTGCTTATAATATATGATTGATCTCTGCTGTTGATGTTTACTCCTCTGACATATTTACAGAGCAGAGTTGCTTCACCTGAAGAGAATATTGGCAAAAGAACAAATAGACACGAACTTGTCATGGGTAAACTTTGCCTGGGAAAGGGGATTCTTCTATTATCAGAAGGCAGAGAGTTTAGATCAAACTTTTATTTGGAAAAGAGTGGGCAAAGTGCTAACAGGACTTGAAATGGAGCTCTGTGAGATTATTAAATGTATTTTGTGGCTTGTCTGCTTGTAGTATCAGATAATTGAACTGAATGACAGGTCTTTGCCCTGTGCTATACTTCTATATTTTTTATCACCTTGTTCTTGTTTTCTGTCTTTTATTTCCTTTGCTTCTCACTCTTGCTTGTAAGAAGATAAGCAATTTAGAGGAGAAACAAGAAAATGCTGATGGATGATACATGGTGTTGTCAGTGCTCAGGGATCTGAGTAAGCAGCCAGTAATGTCTTGCAGTAAGCCATGACATTTTAAGTATCTAGACACTGTGTTTGACCAGTGGAAGGTACTTAGGGTGCTCTCTTTTGGTGTCGCTTGTAACTGAACAGAGCATGTCTGTGACATGAGAGGGCAAGATGTGTTCCTATTTAGCTTCAGTCGGCTGTTTTCTTCATAGGCAGTGAAAGCTCAAGACAACTGAAGCATCACCTGAACCAGCTCACCAGGAGAAAGAAGACCATCTAGTTGCCACTTAACATTTACACTCTAGACCAGGGGTGTCAAACTCACAGCTCCTGCTGTTCTCCTGCTCCTGCAGCGTAACGCACTTCACTCGCCGCTCACATGACTGGTGCTGGCAGGAGCATAGGGACAAGGAGCTCGGTGCTGCTGCTGGGGAGAAACAAGGTGCCAGGCTGGATAAAGCAAGTTGGGGGGCTGGATTTGGCCCATGGACCATGAGTTTAACACTCCTGTTCTAGACATACCCCAAACAGGAACTGCACTGAAAATCAACAATCCTCTAACAAATAGCCACAGAGTCGGCAAATCTTACAGTATCTCATTTATGTGTACATGCCAGAGTTGTCATACTTGCTTCAAACCATGAAATTCATAAATTGGGATTTGAAAAGGCATGTATAATAGCTGGTTTCAGATAACAATATTATGAGTTAGAGATGAAAGGGAACAGGTTGGCCAGATGTCAGCCTGATCCCAAACTGGTTTCTGTTTTTCTACAAAATAAAAAATTGAACATATTTATCCTTTTTCATCCAATTTCACATTTTTAAAGAAGATTTGAAGGCAATCATCTTTGCAATGTTACTTGTAGAAGGCAGCCCTTCTCACTCCCTTCGTCTCAACTACCTACTACTATTTAAGCGAAATTCAAAGATATCTTCACAGTGCTGGTAGATACAACTAGGATTACTGGATATAGGGAGAGGCAGCTGGATGGAGGCTACTTCAATTGCCTAAATTTGGGCAGATGAATCCCACTTCTAGTCAGTACAGTCAGTAGTGTCTGCAAGATTCCTTGTTGCATTCTGAAGATATCATGCTGCAAGATGTCTTCCCTTTCCATGGATTCAGCTAGCACTAAGAACACAAGGACCTTGTATCTTTTCAGTCTCCTATGCTTTCCTGCTCCACTGAAAAACTATCCTCTACTGCACAGCATTTCACAGTTAACATGACTGACTCCCACATGTAACTTTTTTTCCCACTACACTACTTGCTCCCTTTTTGTTGAAAATGCCCCCACTCTGTTTCTTTGTTCAGACAGAGCCACAGAAACATCCTTCATTCCCTCTCTGCTTCCTGCCACACCTGTACTACCTCCATGTTCAATTGTTTCTTTTTCCTTCTATTAGCCAAGGTATTTTTATACAGTCTTAAAATTCCTCATAATTTCTGCATTATTCTTTCACACCTATGTGACACCCTCCAATTCTGTCTGAGCACTGCTGCTGTTGAAAAAAAAAAATCCCTCTCCTTGGAGAGATCATTTCATGCTCTTCACCAAATCTTTTCCTCTGACTTCATCTTCTAAGAAAAGAGTGGAAACTTTTCAAGCTGACCTTCTTGTACCTCAGGCTTTTTTTTCCCTGCCATATTACTCTTCACAGAATCACAGAATAGTAGGGGTTGGAAGGGACCCTTGGAGATCTTTGTGTTCAACATCCCTGCTAAAGAACATTGACCTAGAGCAGGTTGCATAGGAATGCATCCAGGTGGGTTTTGAATATCTCCAGAGGAGGAGATTCCACAACCTCTCTGGGCAGTCTGTCATCCCAGCAGTAACAGCCTTGCTAGTCCCTTTATTGTTTTCTTCCACACATATCACTGTGTCTCTTACCATATAGTGTTTGTAGTGCCTTTCTACCACTCTCCTCCATCAAGTGTGTCCTGAAAATCCATTCTTTTGAAACACCCACAAACGTTATGTCACACTTGAATGAAACACCCACAAACATTATGTCACACTGAAAATGTTCACTGTCCTTGTGCTGTGTCCTGGATGTTGATTGACAAGATTAGCAATTTGCCACTGAGGTGGTCATTAGGAATGAGAGCTCTGATAGGAAACAGCCTCAAATTGAGAAAGCAGAGCAATAACATGGACGATTCTAACAATTTTAGGAAAATGTGTAAAATGCTTCACATTCTCAAATCTGCTGTAAGGTAGTCTCCTATTCGCTAGTACAAGAGCTGGAACTCGCTTTTTACCACCCGCCTTGCATCATTTCAGTGTTCTGATGGGGAAAACATACAGTGACAGATATTGAAACCATATTGAGATCAAACTAAAAGCCATTTAAAGCTGGACTTGCAATGGAGTCTTTACAAGGTAGCAGTGACTCTCTGAATGCAATAGGTTAAAGGTCAGATAACATGCATTAATGCCATTGAGAAGTTTGCTGGTGATATTCATAATAATTAGATGGTTTTAATGGCAGTTCCTTAGCCTGTAAACTCATCAGGACAGAGATTGTATAAGTGTCTATAAACTTTCCTAGATGAGACCAAAAGATGCATTTTTTTAAAGAGCTAGAGCAAAAGATTTCAACTTGCATTTAAAAGCTCAAATGAACTGGGCAAGTAATAATTTAGCATTGTAGCTACTACAAATGAATCTTGTGCTCCACATTTTCTTATTTTTATTATTTACGACAGTACTACCTGTCTTTCACTCTGGGCTTGTTAACACTGGGAAGCACCTCCAGATTACTGACTACCACTTTGGAATATTGGAAGAACAGGCTGTTCCCAGTCCATGCTTCCCCAGTTATGTCCTGAGCATGCTGGGACAGGACTTTGGCAATGCAGGAGGGTAAGTAGGTAGTGGAAATATCTGTAAGCCTGCAGCTTGTGTTTGCCTCAGTTATTGAGACTTTCTAGCACTCTGAAGAATAGTTAGTGTAGGTTGCTTTTCTAGAGCTTGCAGTGTGGAAATCCGCTTTATTGCACACTGCTTATTAAGCCTTCACATTACAGTTACTGCCCAGAGACCACCTTGCTGGAAAAAAACATGAAGAAAGCCAAACAACCTAAGAAACCCCACTCTTCCTTCCAGACTTAGCCTCTAGCTGAAGGATAGCGCTTGGGGAGTACTGCATCTCATTTGTCCTCTGCCGGACACCTGCTGTTGCCAGCAGGGACCCTAAGACACTTGCCAGAGTACGTTTGGGCCAATGTGTCTCAAGGAGGGAAAGAATGGGCTGCAAAGCCCCCCTCAGTCTGCATATGAGGGTCCCTTGTTTATGTAGCAGATATCCATAGGGTTATCCACGGAAAACAAGAGGTAGAGGAACTTCCTCTGCCACAAGAATCACTTCCCATTTCAATAACACTATTCATGTGTCTCATTTTTCCACATCTGATTGCTATCCAGAACTTCATAACTCTCAAAATCCTTTGCTTTTCAGCTGAAACTTAGCAAGGATCAGCTCAACCCTGTTTATTCTTGTGCCAACATTATCCTTCAAATTGATCTTCTTTTGCCCAGCACATTACTCCCCTGATACACACAGAGCAGCTGCATCACACCTCAGCTTTGTTTTGCAGGGCCAAACAAGATGAACACTTGTAATGTCTTCTTTTAAAAGAGGATCTCTGTTTCCCCAGTCATCTGAGCAGCCCTCCTTTGTACTTATTCCTACCCACTGGTGTCGTGTTCCCCCCCCTCCCCCCTCCCTGCAGCCCCTCTGCCCAGAGTACAGGCAACTAGCAGCCCCACTGCCTGCATGGCAGCGATGGCAGCAGCTGCGGCATCATTGTCCCAGTTTGGCACCTCTTTCCTCACTCTTTTAATATTCTGGCTTTAGTATTTCCCTGCATTTGCTGGCAATACCTTGGCTGATGCCTTTGAGCTTTTTTCTTGGCTTTTTTGGCATTTTCTCCCTGCTTTTTTCTTGGCTGCTTCACAACTGGCAGCTCAGTTGTGAAGGTCTGACCATCTCACATACCCAAGTCTTTCCCCTCCTCACTTTATTCCAAATGGGAATCTCCAAGCTGGCAGCAGAAATTCTTGTGAGTAATCGCCTTAGCTCCCACTGTTGCATTTTCTATTGTGTTCATCAGATTTCTACACCAAGCTACGCATTTTGTTTTGCAGGATATCCTAGTCGTGCCTGAGTATTAATGACATTGCCTAATGAGGCCAACAATTAACTCCTGATGGTGCTGAGCTAATGTCATTTCTACAACAATTTATTTCCTTCAGGATTAATCTTTTCTGCCTTTTGCACTGCAGGGTGCATGTGGAAGGCTGGGAAGAAGGGAGGAAGATAAGGAAGAAGTACATCAGCCTTCCTTGAAAGTCCATCTGCACCCCAGAGCAAGTGTTTCTTCTTCCTCTAAGTCCTGGGGTTCACAGAGCTGGAAAGCTCAGTCCTGGATTTAAAGGAAAGCAAGAGCTATCAACTTCCCACTGCTGTTTTTCCATAGGAGGATAGAAGAGGCTTTAGTATAACAAGCTATGAGCAGGTGCAGAGGGTCAGATTCTCTAGGTTAGCAGAGAATTACAAGTTGGCTTTTCATTCTCTTGATGCTTCCCTTGGATTTTGCAGTGAGACCAAACCTCTGCAGATCCCTCTGCAATTAATCTCTGTCAGACAGCCACTCCAAATACTTTATTAGCAACTGATAACCTTTCCTCAACCGGCCCTTGGACTTAAACCAAGGGTAGCTGTAAGGAGGTGGGCTGATACAAACTGCTCATTTATATGAGTTGAGTGACATGGAGGGACTGCAGCATTTGAGTTTTCAGCAGCGGTGACATTGCTAACATACTAGATTAAAATGCTTTAATTTTTGTCATTGGACTAGGTGCCTGTTCATCAACCATGGCCATTTGTAGCTGTGAGTATCCAAAATATTAACCATAAGAGGGAAGGAAAAGTGTTAAAATACAGCCAATGACCTTAGTCAAATAATGTTGACCTCAATGCATGTAATACACACAGTGTATTTCCAATGTATGTGATACTAATTTTAATTATATTTTTTAAATTATGGCCATCTGGGTCCAAATCTTGGCTTAAAAGAGAATAAAAAATGAATTTGGCAGTGTCCATCTCCTGCTTTCACATCATGAGATCATGACGCTCTGTGTTTTGTGCAGCCAGAAATGAACAACATGATTTGGAAGCCAGTGAGGAGCACCATGGAGAAGCATAGCAAGTCTGCAACACCATAGGTTTTTTTAGGCAGGTCAGCACATGTGAGCCTGTACAATTTTGTCCTCACCTGGGCTTCTTAACCATAAAGAAGCAACAGATTCAGACACCAAAGTCTAACAGAAGAGGATGTAAAATTACAGTTCAGCACCAGCGTAAGTGCTGTGTGAGATGTTGCTGTTGTTTTGGCTCTGAGAATATCCATGAGACAGAACTGTCTTGGGACACCCATCCCCTGCCCTGCCCAATAGACACCTGAGCTCACTGCCAGGGCATAGGAGGAGTGGAGCTATCCCATGAAGGGGAAAGAGGAACAGGGTGCTGCAGGGACCCCACAACCAGCCAGTGGGTGTCCCAGTCAGGGACAGTAAAGGCTAGTGATGCTCATAGTAATCTAATTAATATGAACTTTCAGTTTCTCAAAGTTACATTTAATTCTGTCTGCCAAATTAGTTTCAAGGTGCCTGATGTGAATAGCTTCAGGAAGGACCAATTTTTGGAAGATGGGAGGCAAGCACATTCCCAAAATGATCCTATGTCTCTTCAACCTCCAGCCACACCTGGAAACCTTCACCAGGACATTGGTCTTCATTTATCTGAAATATTTAAATACCTCAGCACTCAATGTATGCTTCACTGTAAACCCAGGGCAACCTCCACTAGCTCAGAAAAAACAGAGGCAGTGGTGAGATAATGACCGCAGATGTAACAACAGCTGGTGTACAAATAACCATCCTATTAAATATATAATCGGTGTATTCCAGTCACCACCAAAGAAACAGCAGCCACCTGGTTTGATATCATTGCAGGTGCTCTTAGGTTGTCACTTCCCTTTCTACTCTTGCTGGCTTCTGGAGTGAGCAAAAGGGTAATGGAAGAGGCAATTCCCAGGGAAAAGAAGCTCCCTCCATGCTAACACAACCTTCAGAGATTTTCCCGAATCCCCTCATAATGATAGGTACAAATTAAAGACAAGTTTTTCTTCAGCCGTAACCAGGCCCTGGCGATTGTTGCTAACGTTACAAAATCTCTTTTGATGGCCTAAATAAATAAAGACAAAACATAAAGACAAAATGACTGCAAGAGTGTGGTGTTGGGAGACAGGTGGCACAACGTGGGAAAAAACAAAACAGGAAAATTTAATATGCTGGTCTGCATCACTGTGCTACTTGAGCGCAAGATTTTTTCTGTATTCAACATGAAACTTGAAAAAGCCTAGCATTCCTAAAGATGGCCTACCTTCCCCTGTTCTAGCTTAATAAAAATAGTAGCTTTTCTGAGTTGAGCACAATTTCAGAGATCCCTTTCTGGATCTATTCCCACTGAAAGGAAGCTTTCTCCCTGAGCTAAGGCTGCCAGGTCCAGATGCTTATACTCTTATCTCCCATCCACACACAGACATCTAAATTCCTATTGACATCAAACAGCTTCTAGCTTGATGATTTTCAAATCTGGTGTAAACTTCCCACCAATATTAATTCAAACCAGCACGTGATCACGTTAAAAAAAAAGAGAGTAATACAGTTTTATTTACAGAAATAAAATGTCAAAGAATGAATTAAGGAACAGGAAAAGCAGAAGATGTATCATCTCCTATGCTTAGGGAGTCGTTCAGCCTGTACATGGTCTGTAGGAGTCTCTTAAAATATATTTTTTAATCTATTTGAACTACAAGAACTTGTATGCCTTGCAGATCCACGTTGTTGCTACAGGCACTTAAACACTGCTGTCTTTTACTTGTCCTAATACTGGTCCCGTTGTGCTACTCTGCAGAAAAGCCCTGCCACCTCAATCTTGCTTCCCATGTGGACAAGCTTAACATTGCCATTACCCCCAATTCAGTGAGACTGGGGAATCAGGGTGTCATGTTGTCTCGGTTTTCCCCCAGTGAGAGTGCAAGAGCAACTACTTCTAGACATTGCACAGAGCCAAGAGGATAGTGGCTTCATCTGTGGAACACTAAGCAATGTGATTTCATATGGGGCCACCAAAATGCTTCTGATCAGGTCTATAATGAGACTCTGTCTTTATGAACCAAATTCTTGGTGCAGTATCCCTATATGCCCATACGGCACGATCCCGTCATTGTACGTCTGTGGCTCTGTCCAAAGGAAGGTGAATTGCTACCGCGAAACTAATGAAAAGCTGTATTACAAATTGTTTTATTGCAACCAGTTGTTCTCATGAAACTCAGCTCTTGTATTCTGCTGTAGGTGATTGCTGCAATATTCAGGAAATAAGATGAAAAAAGCCTCCTCTTTGCAAGGTAACAGACTGATCTGACTTCCTCTGCAATGAGTGGAATGATCTAACTTCTTTCCAGTGGGACTGGGATAAAGCTGACCCAATTTTCTGTGTTTCCAGTCAGAGAGTAAAATTAAAGTCACATAAATAACCCCATAATTCAGCCCACTGTCTTGCAGATGTTCATTTCCTCAACACTTGTTGTACAGGATACTTAAAAATGTTGAAGTTAAATGGATATTTTTGGCACGACTTCATTCTGATCTTTCAGGTGGCATAAAATAATAGGCAGAATATATATATGTGTCAGAGAAACCCGCGTGTTGTCCCTCCAAGCTGTGCTGGGACAAACATGGTGCTGACTCAGTACAGCCTTTGCTTGGGAGCTGAGCAGGAGAAAATTGCTGGCTGTTACCAGAAAAGCGTGGCTATTTTACAGGAAAACACTGCATGGCATATGTGGGGATTCCTGGACAGTGTCTGCGTGACTCTATCCAGTATGTGTCGCAAACCATTCTAGGAATCTTCTTCTGAAGGCTGTTGACCAGGGCAGAAGCTATAGTCTCCCACGTGTCAGACAAGGAAACTAGGTGTGAGCACAGTGATCTGTGAACCTTTAGGGTCGTGGTCTCTAAAGGGTTACTGCTAAAATGTCCTTAGAAAATCAGCTTTAAAATGTTACACAACAAAACATGTTATTGCTGCTATTTGAGTCAGGCTTGATAATGCATTTCAGGCAAAAAAATTTCTTTGATTGTCACAGAAATATGTGGAGAGCCAAGTGTTTGCTTTCAGTGTGCAGAATATATTTGGTTGCATTTCATTACTAGAGGCTAATTGTCTGAGAAACTGTTTTCACATCCAGAATTCCTGATACGATGCAAAAAAAAAAAAAAAAAAGGCTACTGGGAACCAAGAAGCCTTATGTTGCTGATTATTTAAGAGTGAAAGGATTAGTAGAGACAGCAAGTATTTAGGCACTTTTTGAAAGAAATGTAGGTTAGTTCTTGGATTGATGTGGGTGCATAGCGATCCTACCCAACGTTGAAGTTAAAGCACCACATGTGCATTGGCTGTTTGTTTATAAATACCTCAATGGCTGTTTTCAGTAAAATATGGAAATTCCTTCATTCTGTAGCCGTTCTCTGTTAGATCATTAAGCATGTCAATACTGCTGAACAATCAAACAGGGAAAAAAATAGTTTAATCTGCTTATGCTGGAGTGCTTATTTATTACAATCATTCATCAACAAGACCTGAAAAAAAGGGGTTTGATTATATCCATTGGTTAAATACAGCACAGTACACAAATGTGGCAAACACAAGAAAAAAGATGGGCATCCTGCCTGATAAAGAATTACACTGGAAGTGAAAGGCTGACCTACAGTCAGCAAATGTTAATCATTTTTACACCAAAGTGAGTGTAACATTTCTATAGGGAAATTACTTCAATCTGGTCAGTGCAAGGAGCAGTTTGTATAATCGGATTGCAAATAAGGTTTGATCACATTCCAGCTTAATCTACTCTCTGAGCACCATTTACAGCACTAAATCAAACACTGGGAAGCTGCAGGTGCTGCTTTACAGTCATTACACCCAAGGGGCAGGGACTTGGTAATAAACAGCAAATAAATTGAAGCACTGACTTGCCTGCTACGGGGCATTTCTAATTATCCTCTAGTTTAGCTGGAAATTGTCATGCTCTCATCACAGCCTATTTTAACTGCTGCTGAATAAGTGTGACACTTTTAGACTGAATTAACTGAGAATATGCCTTCTTCTTTTTTTTTTTTTTGAAGGATCAGAAGTAACTTACTAAGATCCAAGGAGGACATTCTGTTTTCATGTCCGAGTGCTGGAAGTAGAAACATAACAACTGTAAGCCTCATATATTTTAATTATGGGCTGAAGACCTACTAAAATGAACAGCACTTGTCATGATAGCTCACACACATTGCCAAATAGGCTGATAAGTAGGGCTGCAGCCTCCCATGCTGTAGTTGATCCAGGGTTGCTGGTGGTGGTGTTTCTTGGAAAAGTTGATCTCGAGTACAACCGGCAATTAACAAAGCAGCACACTGTTGTTTTAATGTATTTAATAAATTTAAGGAGAAGGGAGGAAGACCCTTAACTTCTAAAAAAAAAAAAAGTTATTTGGAAAATGCACAGATAATTGCCACGATTAAAAGCCACAAATATCTTTGCCATTTGTGATTCCTCCAGAACCTCCCACCCAGGTTTCATGCTAGTAACTTGTCAACACAAGTAGTATTCAGGAGGAATGTTGATATAAAAAGGCATCTCTGCTGGGAAGTACGGCACCGTAGCAACAAAAGTATGTAATACACGTTGGTAAGAGATGATGTGGTGATCATTTTCAGTACTTTTAATAGGATGTGTGACATGCAGGTAGCCTGACAGCTGCGGTTACAAAGCTGCTGTGTAGCTCAAACCGAAAACTAAATGACTGTCTGTGGAGGTGGAGGGATACAACAGCACTGATGTTAAGATTTTTCCAGTTAGAGAGGAGCTAACTGTAGCTTCCTAAGACAAATAGATTTCAATTTTTAAAAGATGTAATTGTATCAATTTCTAAAACAGATTGAGGTCCCAATTTGTGATCATATTCTTACCCAGATGTGATGGGTTTTATTAATATACTGTGAAACAAGATTCATAACCTTTAGGTAAATTATTCCCCTTAATATCCCTAAAATGGTATTTAACAGATAATAATAATGAATGCAACAGGATCACAACTCTGAAAATACTCCTTTTCCACTTGTAAATGAACAAGAGATAACAGAATAATCCTTGAGTTTGCATCTTTTAGGACTTCAAACAATTAATGGCTTAAATGAGGTATTTCAGGAAAGATGTGCAACTGCCAGTTTTACGCACCTCAGTGGTTCACCTTTGGAGGGAGACTGTAGAGGAGATAGCACTGCAGAGTGCAGCACAGCTCCTGTCATCCAAGCTGCAAATAGTTTGCTGACTTCAACACCCAGGCTTCGAGGAGTAAATAAGGACTGCATGATTTCTGGACCACAGTATTCATTTCAGTAGGGGGTAAATGGATCTTTTCTGCTGGATAAACTCAGTTGCAGACTGGAGAAATAGTGTAGCAGAGATTGCCCTAGTGCCCACTGCAACACTGTTTGAGTTTCTAAATTAAACAGAGGAACAGGCTAAAAGCATCTGCTTTTAGATATTTTATGGGAAGAATAGACTAGAATCGAACCCAGAAGAAAAAGAAATATTAAAAGCCCAGGAAGATTGAGATCTCTGTCTCTGTTGAGTCCAGTCATTTTCCAACCTCCAATTAGGCTTCAAAACTGCATGTTTATTTGTAGATGTTATCACAAGGGCACAGAGTATTATCTCATCCTTAATACTTGGTTTTGCCCCAAACAGCTACCATTATTTCCAGTGGCCACAACCAGGACCACTCAACATTATCTGGCAACTTTATTTTATTTTTTTATTCTTATGGAAATGGCAAAGAATGTTCCTTTGTTGCATGTTGATTTGGTATGGTATCTGCATTTAAAGTGCCTCCATGTTGTAGATGAGCTATGCTTTTCACATTATGTTCTTTCTTTTGGTTTTCAGGCAAATTAATTAACATGATACAGAAAAAGGAGAATACAAATGCTGAAGCCCTCACTTTAAGCCCTCATACTCTTTTGTTCTCCATTATTGCACCAAATTATTTAATTGGGTCTCTCTGATTGTGCACAGACACAGAAAAGAACACAGTCTATTGTGAGAAGCACTACAACCATAATGCAGTATCAAATTCAATTCCCATCAAAAGTGCTTGCTGCTAAAAGCTTGTACTGTGGCTGCAGATTAATGAAGATCTGCATTGAGCAAAGTGGTGGTCGTAGAGACATTATTTTTCTCCAATAGAAGGCCTATTCTTGAAGAACAATAAAAGCATAGAAAAGCGTTAGTCTGCTTATGGATGGAAATAAATCAAAATGAATAAGAGGGTTGATGGAAATAGTCTGAAAGCAGTAGAGTGGAATTCTGAAAATACTGGGGTTTTTTTGTAAGGATTTTTTTTCCCATAGTCTCTCAAAAATGCTGCCTGATGGAGGCTCAAAAGCCTTGGAGTGAAGGACAAATTTGAAAAATCAGAAACTAATTGCAGAAAATCAGCATTTCACAAATGCATTTTTTTTCTGCAGAAATGTTGCACAGAACCCAGACACAAAATAAGAAGAAAATGCAAAGAAGAAGGAAAATCAATCATATTAACTAATACACAAGTCTGACCCGAAGAACAATAAACAGTCCTGAAACAACGTTCAGTCACCTTCTTCTTTCCTTTTTCTTGACACAATTTCATACTTTTCTTTTTTTTCTTCTTTCAGTGTCAAAATAAATTCTGCTCTTGTTTGTGTTAGTTATTAGGGCCAAGTCCCAATACACTTACCAGGAATTAGAACATTGCCGTCAACTGTAGCTGGACAAGCATGTGACTGTAATGCTAAACAATTTCTTTTTAGGATCACGTGGTTGCTCCATTTATACTTACAGGTGGTATCACCTCGGCATTGCTTAGTGCTGGGTGGATTTGCACAACAAGCAGAGTACTCAACTGAAGCAAAGAGACCATGCTGTGGCCAGTTGGTAATTTTCAGGCTGCACAGAGAGGAGGGGACCCACACTCACGTCACCTGAGGTCACCCACCTAGTGGAGACAGGCTAGGATACTGAACAGGCTGTATCTGCTGTCTGAAAGTCTCTCCTCCCCATGGCATTTGGGTTCCTGACTTGAGTGAACCGTTGAGTACCTAAAACAAGGCAGGATGACTCTGAAACAGATATCCATTCTTAATGCTTAACCTCAGTCCTTCATTGCACTTCTGGCATTTCTAAACTGTATATACAATGGGTTTTAGCATGATACTCTTCCTTATTTTTCAGATCAGCTCCCCAGCACTGTCAAGGAAAAACTGACTTGGGCAGTGGTAGGTCTCACCCTAAGAGATGAAAGTAGAAACTTTACAATTATTTTTAAAAAAAAAAAACTTCCAGGAGATAAAACACAAGAAAAGAGACCATAAACTGCCACCCAGCCTGTGCCAGTGGAAGTGGACTAAAGTGTGGGAGAGGGCTAGATGGTGCAAGAACAGGACTCTATGACACTGCCAGGGAGTGAGTCCCTGGTCTGAGCCCTGTTAGCTGTGGTATCTACAAACCACCTACATACTGGCCTTATACAGATGTGAGCAGCTGCAAGGGCAGACAATGGCTCTCCATGGCTGTGCTTCTGTCCATATTAGGTCACAGGGAGTTTATAATCTCCACAAGGCATGTCAAACAAATTAATTACTTTGGATGGCAGTAAGCATTTGGTAACTGATTCTGTGCCTGACATTTAAATACTTCTGCTGAACCCTAACCTGAGACTAATAAAAGACCAAATGGAAGTTGTTCGCTCAGCTTGTTTGATCAGACAAGAAAGCAAACTAAACAAAGTCAGTCAAAAGTGTATTGAGCTCAGAGCCCTCACCATCTCATTCAAATTACAGATATTTGCTAGGAAACAGTGGTGTAAAAAGACACTTATGGACTTATACACTTACTTTTGTTCTAGCAAAATGAAGATATAAGTGAAAATCCACCCCATTCTGTGGGAGAACTTCTAGGCTTTTCTGCAGTGTAACTAATCTCCTCACACTAAGTACTGAATGTTGTATTTCTGCTATCAAATTATCTTGCCATGAATTCTTCAGTAGGCCTTACAAGCTGCAGGATTTGTGGGTTAATGACTAAAGTTTCTTACTGGGCAATCCTTTCCTGGGCAAAACTTTCTTCAATAAATACTACGAGCCTCTCATTCCTGCACTGTCTTTGAAACATCTGTCTCTGGCAACAAAGGTTCTCTAGACATAGTGAGCTTTGCACTGTGTTATAACTTCCGTATTACCCTTTGCACAGCCATTTTACTTCAGCTGCATGCTGTGTATCATTCATTGCGAGTTTACTTCATTCTCTGGATTCATAGCTGATGCTCTCTGGACCATAAAATTTCAGCTGCAAAACCAGAACATCTCATTATTTCTGAAATATCGAGCTTGTATCTTCTTGATAAATAATTCCTACTAGTATAATGTATCAGACTAAAACATATTTTCTGAGGCCAGTGAGGTTAAAGCGGCAATCTCACCTTTTTTAATTTTTTTGCCCTGAAGACAGTGATTTCCATATATAGAGTGACCCCGGTTTGTGTTGAACATGGGGAATGAGGATGAAGCATGAAACGACACATATTGCTGTCAGAGATTTGAAATGAGGCCTGCTAACCTGTAGGCAGCCTTACAGGACTAATCAGTCCCTCACATTACCAATGTATTCAGATTGCTGCATGCAGCAGCCAGCAATGGCCAGGAAAGTTTTCTTTTTTTATCACTGCCATTGACAAACATTACATTTTAATGCAATTCTCCTCTTCCATCCACTGTCTGAAAAAAAATATCTTTTGACACCATATCTCTGAGACACTGGTCTCATCTGTTTTCCCTGATGCTTGAAGAGTGGGTGCGACTGTTGATTTGCTTTTGAATATACATTAGTCAGCAGTGCTTAAACTGCCGATAACATTTTTTTACTCTCATAGCTGACAACACAAACTCTTTTGAATTCAGCTTGTTTCTTAAACTTTACCTCTAAAGTTTATAGCAGTCGAAGACACCTGAGATGAGTTTGTTTGGAGGTGATGGAAGACGTATGAGCACGAATGAAAGCCAAAACCTGTCTTTGCTTATGAGATTTTTCTTTTTTTTTTGTAGTGTTCTAAGCATCAGTCAAAGCATTAACAAAAGAGCCTCTCAAATCCATAAACTTCTGACTTTCCCATTCAGAGCACACACCCAGCAAAGAGTGTTTTTCCCCTTTTGTAAGGCAGAAGTTTCGATGCTGATAAAATGTAATTTGAATACACTCTTCCAGATGGCTGTTGTGCTAAGTACTGTTTCATCTACAGGCAGTGGTATTTCTTGTGTTCTTGGTATTATGTGATGACTCTCCATTTCCAGGTTTTATGCTGGGAGATCAAAGCAGAAAAGGAAAGAAATAAAACCACTAAAAGTCCTAGCTAGTGGTAGCCACATAGTATGTAAATCTTGTCAAGTGAGGACTGCATTACCAGGCTTTTGGGGTAGAAAAAAGTGCGGTAAGAAGAGCTGGGTCAACGGCACAGGCCATACTACCCTCTAGTCCCAGTCCAAGCAGAATTCCCTCTGGAAAAGTACGTGCAAATCCCTTTTCTTGAGTCCCTCCATCCCTTCTGCAGGATTTCTGGTGCGCCTGAGATCCGTGACGGTCGCTCGGTGGTACTGGTTTGGCAACACAATGAAATATGCGGCAAGGAGGAAGAGTGGGCATCAGCACTGAAGCCCAGCACATTTCCTGCATGCTTAGAATCTTCAGCTTTGATTCTCCATTCTTGGCCTCCTGTCTCCTACTGCATCCTGTCCACGGGGCCATGAAGGCACAGATTTTGCGCCTGTGCATCTACTAATTCTTCTGGAGTAATAAAGCAGAGATGTTCTTCGTCTTACTGTCCCAGCAGATTTCCCTGGCAATTTCTCCCTAATTCAGATTCTTTGTAAGAGAGGAACAGTGAAGCTTGCATTGCAGCATGTCAAGTTGGGTTATAGGTTTGCTGTGAAGATCAGCATCGCAAACAAAATAAAACAAATAGAAGAAAACCCCTTGCATTTAGTCTCCAGTGTCCATAATGTAAAAGATTTTCTGGAGGATGTTTTGTACCCCTTATCCTCACAGGGTGCTGCTGCAGGGTGGCTCAGGACAAGGTGATCTACCCTCCCTCCCCACCTTAGGCTGTGTATTCCTTTCCCCTCCCTTTTTCTGGCACCAGTGTTCATCTGAACCTGCAGCGAGCTAGCTCCAGGCACAAAACTAGCCAAAATCTAAATCAGGATTAAAAAAAAAAAAAGAATAAAAGCTTAAAACTGTTGCAGAACCTGATTCTAAATGTGCTCAGCAGCTCTTGGAGATAATAAGTATCCCACAAGTTCAGACCTAATCATATCTCAGCCTGGAAAAAGGGAGCAGAGGAGGTGACTGGAACAGTGGTTCCGCAATGTGGTGAGTCCACAGCGCATCCTTCAGCGTCGTGCAGGGGTGCTCACGCCAGCTCTAGGAAGAGCAGCTCTGGAAATGGAAGTGATACAGTCACATAAGCATGGTGCCTTAGGCTGGTGAGCCCTGCTGAGAGGAGGACAAGTCCATAACTCTAACTTGGCACCAGCTGGCCAACCAAGGCTACACCAGGTCACAGGTCTCCCTGAGGTCTCATGTACCTGCCAACCCTGTGGGGACATGTTGGACACAATGGACACTTTGAATGGCACTGCTTATCTGTGTGTGGGCAACATTGACCTCCACCAGGATTAGCCCCTACCAAGAGTCAGCTACCGTGCGGATGCTCCACTAGATGCCCATCAAGATTATGGCTTCAATGTGGAGATCGAATCCCTACTTAGTCGTCATGTGTCATTTCTCAGCACTATATCCCCTCTCTGAAGGATTTACCTGAAGGCTCAGTTTACCATAAACCTTGAAAGCAGCTCTGGGGAAATGTCTGCTCCTCATGAAACAGAAAAAGAGAAAGTTCCCACTGAGGTTTTAGATGGGTGTTATTTTTCCCCTTGTGTAATGTATGCAGTTGAACTACATTTTTTTTCCTTAAAATAAAAGAGCTTCAAAGGCAGTTTAAATAAATAAATAAGCTTGATGAAGTGATAGAATTTTTCTGGAGGAGAGATCATCAGCAAACTCATTTTAGAAATCTTTTTTTTTTCAAACCATGGCATCTTGTTTTTAAAAATATGTTTGAAGTCTTTGAATTTGCCCCTTGGACCCATTTAAATCTAATTTCTAATCCCTTAGTCTCTGTAATCATATGAAACCTCTATTTTGGTATTATCATTTGAGTCCTAAGTATTTGCCAAATACACACTATATCATCAAATATTTGTCATATAGTTGTGATTAAGATGTAGAGCCCTCAAAAGAGTTTGATAACAGTTTAAACAACTTCGAAGTAAATTGAGGGATTTAAAGGATTAGAAAAGAGATAACAGATGTTAAATATGTACAGATTTTTTAAAAAGTTTTGTTGATTTTGAAATAACTTGCCACAAATGGTGAAATACAGAAAGTGTCCTTGCATAGTATATTTGAATTTTCCACTCTCCTGCATGTAAAAAACAATTAAAAATCAGGTATTCCTTTCACCATTGAGATGGGTATTTTTACCTCAGCAGGACATTTAATCTGGTGAAGATAATAATGACTGTGAATCAAATTGCACCATTCAGACTCTCAAAGAAGTTTACCTCTGCAGAAACCAAACCCGCAGGCTCCCAGACCCTGGTGATATGGGCTAGAGACCCAAAACATACTCCACCACGGGTGCTGTTGTGTTTGTTCTGCTTTAGATAAAGGCTCCAGGCATCAACTCACCCTGGCTGCATAGGCTCTTTGTGATGGTGGAAGCTGCAGAGGCCTTTCCCTGGCATTGGGGAAGAGGAGAGGAGGAGGATAGGACAGGGAGAAACGACTAGGTCTCACTTGGGAGGGCACCAGGCCACGACTCGGGCACCTTGTTGGACCTGGGGGCTGGGTTATGCTCCTGGGGGCTGACATAGCCATTAAAAACTAGATGGGGGTTCATTTGGTACCTTTAGTATGGGTTACTCTTTTGTCAAATTAGTGGGGAGAGATCAGGGCTGTGCCCTTGATTTACCTCAGAGATCTAAAGTTTTAAAAGTTAGTACAAAAGCTTCTTCCTGCAGGTTTCGTTTTATCTGTGTGGAGAAGTGGGTTTTCAAACACTGAGAGAGCTTCTTTCAGCCATGCAAGTAAGGCAGCTCTTCTAGTTCAGGCACTCAGCAGATTAACAGTTATCATCATATCTTACAGCAGCAACCATAACGTGAAGGATGCTATTGCAGAAAGAAAGGGTGAATAGTTCTTATCCTAACATGCCTAGAGTCTAAAAAGGCAAATGACTGTGTGCAAAGGGTACCTTGCTATAGTAAATGGTGACTGAGCATGTTTGCACAGACAAGAGGATTTTTCTTGGATGACCAAGATGAGGATTCTAATGGAGCTGCTGCAACACTGAACAAGATCCAAAACAAGAGCTAAGCAGTTTTGAATTGGAAATAAAGTTCTTGCCTGGCAGCGGCTGTAAAAGTGTAAGACCACACCTGAAACAGTTGTTTATACCAGGTGCTGTTTTACAAGATGGGCATTGGAGCAGTAGAAACAGAGCAGAAAGGAGCAACAAGTATGAGAGGAGGCCTCAGGTGTTTCAGCAGAGAAGGGAGGTTAAGAAAACTGTTGCCACTTTTGTTGCAGAAGAGGAGGCAGACATAAAGGACTGTGCAATGCCTGAGATGGTGAGGAGTGGCAGAAAGCTGGACACCGAGGATGTGAGAATGGAAAGAAAAGCTGGATGAAGAGAAGACAAGGTTTTCACAATGTTTCTGCACACTCTGTCCCTATAGAGGGTAATTAGTATGAGGAACACAATAATCCATGATCATCAGGGAGCCCTGGATGTGTTTACAAGACAATGGTTTTAGCTGCATTGGCAGGAGAAGCTGAAAAGCCTCTTGGAAAACCCCTTGTTAAAATTCTCCCACCAAACTGAGGGTTATAAGACAGAGATAAAATCAAAAAAGCTAAGACACAAAATGCGTTTTCAATTTGGAAGGGACAGAGGCAACCAAAATAAGTTCTTCAACAAACAGAAATAAAAGGAGAGTAAAGGGAAGTGTAACACTCATTAGTAAAATGCAAAGGAGAGCACGTAAGCGATGAGGCAGAGCAGACTGGAGTGTTCAGCACCTCATTTCCTATGGCATTCCTTTCCCTCACCTGCAAAAGCAAATTGAGTCCAGTTATTTATCAACAATAATTTTTAGGAGGAAACAGGAACTTCAGCCAGGGTAATAAAACCATGTTGTGTTACAGAATAGTTCTGCTGAGTAAGTAGTTAAGTTAAAGGGGACACAGCTCATGCCACACCACTGCAGGAATCATTTGTGGTCACCCATGAGGCAATACTGAGCTACTGGCAGGACACACCATGGCACCTGCTGTTGGATGTGATGGTGAGACTGAGCTACTGTTTTGGACTCTTAAGCTAGGCTCTGGTCTCCACACCGGGCAGGCAATTAGGCATGGAAATGATGAAGTCCTTTATTAGATCTTGCTCACTGCCTCTATTTTTGATGCTAAATTAATTTTCTAGGTTTATGAGTCACTCAAACAAGTTACTGTGACAAAGGAGAATATGTAAACTTAGTGTATGTCAGCTGTTCTGTAATAACTGCCAGTGCATGAGTTCTTACCATGGGATATGTGCAGGAAAGTTTCCTCCTCAGCAAATGAATGAGGAGTAAACAGCCAGCCTGGAGAGGGAGAATTTACTGAGGGGAGAGGAGCAATTGTAGCGAGTCAGCTTTGAGGAACGTTCATAGCTGGAAGTAATTAGTTCCCCAATCCATATACTTAGTGCTAGGACACAGGGAAATATTTCTGAAGTCCATATTTTCCCCTTTTTGAGTTCAACAGGCTGTACTTTAGGACATGATCTGTCAAAAGAACCACAGAACCACATGGCTGAGTCGGTCTCCTGAGGCCTTCATTGCTTGATTACGGTTACAAGTGAGCATTTAACTGGTAACTCACAGGTGCTTGAATTTAGCATCACAGCAGATATTTCTGGTGGAAGAGAGTAGAAGGTGTGAGAATACAGATGAAATCTTCTAGAGAGCCTTGAGTAAATTACCAGAAGTATACTTTGAATATGATAAAGAACAAAATAATCACTGAGACCAATTTCCAAACCAAGTGACTTGGAAGTCGAGTCAAGACCAACAGACTTTGGGGTACATCCTAAGGAAAATGCATACAGTAGTGTGTTGGAGGACTTTTAGTCTGTAGGCAAATTGACCTCATTAAACTCGTATTTGAATGGTCCTTTCAGAATTTTTAAATATGTTTGGGTTTGTTTTCCCACCTCCCCCCAGGTCATTGTGATATTACTTCTGAAAACTAAGTAGAAGACTTGCACTTTTGTTGTCATACATCCTTGATAATGTGCTGTCAAAATCAACCAACAGGAACTTCTCCCAGTGGTAGAGATTGCAACCATCAAGGTCTTTTGGAACTCTTGTGTAGGAGCAGGGCTTTTCTTCCCCTATCATTTCTAGCCAGAAGCAGGCAGCTAGCGATTGCAGCACCTTCTTCTCCAAGAGGACATAAACAGTTCATGTAAGGGATTGGCAAAGCAAAAAGCTGCATGCTACCATCCAGGATGTCTGGGTTCAGGCAGATGAGCATGCAGGAGCCTGGGGAGAGCTGGGTGCTGAGGCTCCCTCTGCAACTGCTGAAGATTGGGTCAAAGTGGTTGAGGAACTCAGGGGGAGGCAGGCACGTCTGTCCGGGCAGAGAAATAACTCCCCAGGCTCTGCCAACATAGGCACTCAGCTCCCAGGCAGGAAGTCCTGTGTGAACACCTTTATTTGGGAAATAAATCCTGTTGCTCCAGCTGCAGTGAGCTGCACTCTGTCCCAAGTTGTGCTCATGCCAGCACAACCCCTTTGGACTTCCCTCATGGTGTATACTTCTTTCTTCTCACCCTGCAAGTGTCAGTGGGAGACTTTCTATTGATTTCAGCAGATGAGGAAGCAGGACTTCAAAGAGTAAATGTACCAGCAAACCCCTCATACATGGAACAATTTGGAAGGATGCTGTTTCCTAGAGCAATGCCCCACAGGTGAGCTGTGCTCCATGAGCTTTCTACAGCCTCAGTCAAATATTGTCATGCTTCCTGAATATTACAACCTGTCCTGATTATATTTGTTTGCCACTGCTCTCTTATTTAAACCAATAATGCCTATAAATTTAGATGGAGGTGACAACAACAAACGTTTGCATAATGTGGGGAAAAAAACCTGCACCAGCCCCTGGTGATCTGTTGGGTAGTTTGTTTTATTGAATTTTGTGATATTGAGATGGTTTGGCAACTGTTGGCCTGTCAGATTGAGAGGTCACTCACCAGCCTCTATCACAGATTTAAAGGCAGTGCAAGGAAACTCCTCGTGTCAATTTGACTCAATTTGCAAACTAATGAGTTAAGCCCTCCCGATTTGTTTAGGGTCAGCTCAGATCTACTTGGGAAATGTTTGACTATTAGCATTTAAAGCTTCAGATGTGCCAAGACCCATTTCTGCCTCCTGCTCCCTAGCCCTCTCCAGGTTTCTCCCTCCTTTAATTTCCCTGCAGGTTTTAGAAAGGATGCATTAAATTAAAATCACTAGCTGTTTTGTGAGCAGTCTTTTGTGACCAGTAATGAATGTAATGAGTGAAAAAGGATAGGGAAAACAGGTTGATTAAATGATGCTGGGCTGTTTTTTCACCCAGCAGTTTGCAATGTGACACAAATGGACAATTGGGGCTTTTCTTTTCCCATTAATTTGTATCTGTGTTTGCACTTGTCACATAAAAATCAGACTATTTACTAAAACATGAGGTAGGTAACAGATGCCACCTCCTTTGGAGCTGAACCTGATTGACCTTATGTCTGATAGTACAGTTGTGCGATGTTATTTTGGATTTTGTTGATGCTGGACATAGCCCCAAGCTCTATGACAGCTAAACTTTACTCTCATGTGCCGTTAGAAGGACTGATATCTTGCCATGTGTGCTTATTGTGTTTTATAAAAATACACCAGTAATTTTGAAACATTTTCCCTACTGCACTGAAATGTAGTCAGGATTCACATTTTTTTTTCAAACTGCAGGCTTTCCGTCCTAAGACACATGTTGAGATTTTTCCATGATAGGTATTAATCAAAAGCTTCAGAAATTAATCATTTAATCAATCACACAGCCAGAGTGCGATCTGAGTGTATATGTGTGTGTGTGCATGTGTCTGTGATTATTAAAACAAGCGTCTGGATCCGAAATCCTCAGATATTTGTTTTTTAAAGAGTGTTGAGACTATCCTGAGAAACAATTTCTGCCTACTCTAAATATACCAAATTCTTTCTTACTGTTTTCACATTCCCGTGAACCCTACAAAACATCCCACAGCATAGGAACAGCTCAGGAACAGTACCCTAACTAAAGAAAACTCTGTACAATTACATGTACACAATCTAAAAGAGAGGTGCTGCTGTATCTTTATAGAGTTTGTACTGAGGGTTTAAGCAAGAGTGGATCTAGAAGTCTTGGAAATACCCTGGGATACAGTCCAGCCTGAGCTCTTGGAAATGAATATGATAATGGCTAAATGAAATTTTATAAAGTTGAGTCTGTGGGAGCAAAGGGCATGCTCCATCCAATGTTTCCATAAATGTATATTTATAGTAGGTGCACTTGTCACTCCTAGGGACCTAACAGGAGGCAGAATCAAGGACTGGTCTGGATGAAGCAATCTACAATCAAGGTCAAAATCCATACAGAGTGCTTTTTTAATAATTCACATAGAAAGACAGAACCATTGTATTTAATTCAGAATTAGCAGAAATAAGCTGAAGCAGGCCAGACTGTGATGGATTTAAAAATGAACTTGAATCCACAAAGAAATCATGTCTTTTTAACATGATTGTTTACAGCTGCTGTACCACGTGAAGTGATAGGTTCTGTAGCTCCAATGGGGCTCTAACAAGAGTCGTCATTGCCAGAGACAAGTGACACATGCAGTCAGCCACAATACTTTAGCAACAGGCAACCTAATCCTACTATTAAGTAAACTCTTCATCCAATTTCCATTTCAATTTTATAGTTGCTGCTGACACAAGTCATTAAAATGCACAAGCTAGCTTTGCAATTATTCATTCAAATAACACTTAAAATTGTGAGGGGTATTCTTGCTCTTGAACTTGCAGAGCTGCCATCCACACCTCACTGAAATGCTCCTTGAAAAACACGCTGATGAGAAAGTGGCCTCTGCATCCTGATTCACCTCTGGTTAAAGATCTGTTGCTGTTCACAGGAGGAAAATAAACTCTCATGTAAATAAGGCAACAACGGTAAATACTTCTTGTTTTGTTTTTATTGAATGAAAAAACAAACTTTAATTTGAATAGTAAACCATCCAGAATATCTAGCTGAAAACATGTTTTTATTATTTACATTCCTAGATTTGGCTTGTTATGCTCCTGGCATATCTATTCATATCTCTTGCAATATTTTTTCATTTCATATATTAATATTTAATATTCTTTATACATTGTTCAACCTTAATGGTTGTCTAATTTCTGTTTTTCATCCACAGAGAAGCTATTAATTTATGAGCATATAGGGCAGTAAGTAATAATTTGCATGAATGCCTTGAGCAGATATGCTTCCATAGGCCTCCCATAGCATAGACTTTGGAAAGGGTGATACCATCTATTGGCCAAGCTTCAATGAACACTCTTTACAAGAAGAAGACGAAAGAAAGTTTTTTAATCCATAAAGAAGTCTACTAAGTGAAAAATCAAGAGAGATGACAGGAACTGGATTGTTCCTAGGGTTTGTTTGGCTTTTTTTCCTTTTATTAATGTGTTAAATATATTCCTGTGGTTTAGAAAGGATCACAGAAACTGAAGTTTTCTGTACATCTTCAGGATTTACAATGAACATTAAAAAAGATTCTCGAAGACTGGCTGGCCTGCGGGGGCATCCCCACTCCTGGTGTTCCCAGCCACAGTCTGTGACTCTCTTTTCAGACGGGCAGTGATAATTTACACCCTGTGGTAAGACTAACATCTGAGTCCTTCTCCCACAGACTAATGTCAATGTAAAGCACTAGTAATGTTTACCATACATTACAGTCCCCAAAAGATGCAAATTAAGCAAATAATGGAATTTATTTTGCATTCTGTTGAGTATGGGGTGGAAAAAAACATTGTTTGTTAGTTAAGTGCATGCCTTCTGTCTTTATATGCAGCTCATTAGAGCATGTGAAACTGTTTGCTCTAAAATAACATCATGAACAGAAAACATTTCTGATGAGAGACTTCTTTACTGGACATTAGACTTAAGGAAATTTCAAAATTCTTGCAGGCAGAACACGTTAATAGCGTTTTCTTTACGAAAGCCTTGAAACTTTCACTTCAATTTGTTTAAGCCACCAAATTCTGACTTGATTTTTTCAATGCTTTCTTGTATTGCAATGTAACATTAACAAATTTGAATGGAACACTAGATAAGGTTTGAATAAATTGTTATAATGTTTTTAAAAAGTTGTGGTTTTTTTAGTAATTGACACAGGTGTGGTATAATTCCATGACTTGATGTTGCAGTGTGATAAAAGGGTTGGACTTTTACTTGTGGAACAGAAAGGCTATATTTTGACAAAGTTTTTCTGGAAGGTTAGAGCTCTCTTTTTAGTGTAGATACAATCAAGTAGAATCCTGCAAACACCAAAGACCACCCAACACTGTGCAGGGATAGGAAAGGAAGAAAAAGCCTGGTGGCTGACAGGTATCATCTAAGACATCTAAGAGTTGTTCCTGTGGATTTTCCTATGAAATTCTGTTTAAGCAGAGGAGTTGATTTCTGCATTTCTCCTTCCGTTTTGAGTAGAAAAAGAGTCCTGTCAACCAAGCAGAAGTTACTGCAGAATCTCCTGCAAAATATCTTCTTTTCCTACAGACATTTCCAGAGCCTTCATTTAAAGACATTTTCTCATATGTCTAGACTCCATATTTCATGTGAAGCTTACAAAAATAAAGCAGCAATGCGTGTGCACTTAATCTTGGCTTGGTTTGCTTCAAGAGTGCATTCAGGCACAAATACATGCATTTTTTTCTTCAGTCATCTGCCACTCATATGCAGTGATAATGCTAAAAACTCATTGTTCTGACTGGTCTAGTCATGCGCATTGGGGTAACAGAGCAGAGCCTGGGTCAGGGAATGCCCACTACCGAGCACATGGTCCCACCTGAGGTGTAGATCTGCAGTGTATTGTCACAGGGGTGATAAAGAAGTTTTTAGGGTGCTATTTTTCTGACCTATCCCAGACTGCTGTATTAATACATGTTATATATGAGGTGTACTCCCTTGTCTCCTCTTGAGACAGAAGTGTGTAGTGAACAAAACTCATGCTGTCTCTCATTCTCTCTTTCTCCCTCTAATAAGATCATGTTCGTTAACTTCCTTTCCACTTGTGCACTGGAAGAGTGTAGAAGTCCATAAGTAAAGGTTTGATTTAGTTTCTTAAGTGGTTCTACCTAGTCTCTTAGTTGGGTTGAGAAAGGATTCACCAATTTCAAAATGTATGGCACTGATGATTTTGATGTCTTACCTGACTGGAATTCCATTAACTAAATAATAACTAGCTTTAAAAAAAACCCTAGTTTTTCATGTTAAATGTATATTGAATTTTTTTTCTTATTGTTTGGGTCATAAAAAAGAAGGTGTACATGGTAGGAAATGCAGTTGAAGAAAAAATATAAAATGAAAATTTATTTTCATAGTCATTTTCTACTCAATTTCCATGGTTGAAGAACTAAAACTCTAATATTAAAGTTCTAAATTAAGCTCTGTATATCAGTGTACTAATAGTACTTGGTAGTATGTATAATAATCTGTCACATTGCTTTTCCAACTAATCATTAATGAATTAATGAAGGGGTTTCACTGGTTTTGTACTGTGTAACGTAATGAGATATACAGTATTTAAGGCTTTCAAAGATTTAGGACTCTATTAATGAAAAATGATTATTATCCTACAACAGTAATTAAGTATAATTTGCATGGAACTTACATTTTCTAATCCGTAAACATTAACCATGTCAACAGTTCCTCATGGAGCTGTTAACTGCTCTGTAATGTTTTTTAAAGGAAGATGAATGGGCTAATGCACTGGCAAAGAGGAATGCAGTTCAGAAAACTGGTAACGGCATCCCGACAGAAAGCCTCTCGGCAAATCTGGAGAGGCACATTCGGTACCTGCAGATGCCTATCTAGAGCTTTAGGTGCCTAAATACCCTGGGTGCTTGGATTTAGGTGCAATGCAAAAAGAGGGTGATGTATATGCCGGGAGTGATTTGCAAGGCGAAAAGTGAAGCTGCCTTTGCTCTATGGATCCTGGGGACTCAGTGGAGCTTTTTCTTGTGCTATAAATGATCATCCGAGGGCAGCATTAAGGGCAGGTGCTGGAACATGGTTGGTTTTCTGAGACTTAAAACTTTCTTGTTAAGCAGTTTGCTTTTGCTGAGCTTTTAGGAACACCATAACTTGTCCCAGTTGCAGGCTGAGGCTACGACCCATGTCAATTACGGTGGCTTGCTTGAGAGGTAGCAAATGGTTAAACTGCAGTAAGCTGTTGGTGGTATTCATGTGTATGTTTGTATTCATGTGTATGTTTGTATTCATGTGTACAGTTTTGTCTGTATCACCTGGACTGAATCCATCCGCAGTGTCATGAATAGCACCCACAGATCATGTTTGCAGGGCTCCTTTGTGGCCTAGCAGTTAATAGATGGCATAAGCTACTAACATTTGGAGTCTTTTCCTCTTTCTACATGTCTGGATGATAAAGAAGAGCAAATCTTACTTCTGTCAGTTACTTTCTTAGATAAAATAGTAGTGGTCTGGTTTGTGGATAGGAAAGTCTGGAAATAGTGTTGTTAATAGTGTTAGATATACAGTTGTTAAAAATATCCCATAGCCCCTTTTTTGACTTGCAATTTTAAACACCTAAAATTTACATCATTACCATAGACAAATGAGGTTATAAATCAGGAATGAAAGAGAATGTGGCAAGAAGACAGAGGGTGTCTCTAGAGTGGAGCAACTTACACGTCAGGTAAACTGGGTCCTGCTCCAGCTGCACTCCATGCTTGCATGCAACCTTGGGCAAAACTGTACTCACTAAGTCTACGGAGACCAATATACTTTAAACTGCATTACCAGTGGTTGAATGCTTGACTTATAATATAAGGATGTTATAGTATTTTGGAGGTTCATGTGCAGTTTTGAAGGCATCGCTGATTTATAACCATGTGATGTACTGCAAAGAGTATTTGCAAAGGTCAAATTAATAACTGGCAGGGAGGCTTCTGGAATAGAAGACTGAATAGAATTTGAAAAATTATAATCTTGTGATATGTTAATTTTACGTCTTTTATCTATGTGCATTTTATTAACAGACAACACTGCCTCACAACTTCCTCAGTGAGAAGTGTATGGTAAGCAAAGAAGAGAAGGCTATAGCAGGTTTAGAGGTTGATTTAATTTCTGAGCTGTGATTCAACGTGGATTAGAAAATACCCTGTGCATAGATTTTCCCTGAATGTTCAAAGCAAGTTTTACAGCCTCTGAGTGAAGGTCTGAAATCATCTAATAAGGACAAAGAACAGGAATAAAAAATGTAAGCAGTTTTCAGATGGACTTAAACGATACAGTCTCTCTTCCTCAGTCTCCTGGGCTTTATTGAAGACATACGTGCCCCTTTTACAGCTTGTCAGTACTACGTTTGCTTAGCCTCATTCCCCACGTCCATCAGGGCCATCCCAGAGGATGCACACAGGCAAAGACATTTGCATGCTGTCCTCCACCCTCTTTCCTACATTGTGCTGATAATGGGGGATCCTTCCAGCACCTTTTGTCATCACTGCTAGGATGCTGTTCCTTCCTCCCTGCTTGTCTACCTCCTGCCCTCCTTATCAGTCAGAAAGTCAGTTTGTGTGTATGAACCGACATAGTAAAGAGGTTGCCCTCAGTTTTTGGAGACAATTTTTTTTCATACATTTTATTCGATGTCTACTTTAAACCTTTTAGAAGAAGATCTGCTATTCTTTACAAGAGAAACAAAACAAACAGAAAAAATATCCAGAAAAAAAAAGTAGTCTTTAGATGCTAAATCTTTTACAAGTATCTATATTTGACTGGCCAGATAATCATAAAGATCTATTAAAAGCCTTCTAAAATTTCAAATTCAATCAAGAATAAAAATGTGATATCTCTGGAGTTTTATGTATTTTATCCTCTGTTTTCAAATGTTCTTTAACCAAACTTTCCAGAAAAAAATCCGCCAATTCTTCTAGGAGTAGATGCAACATATATCAATTAAAGGCTTTTATTTCAGAATGTCTGAGTGGGAAAGTCCAGACGCAACCAACGAATATTGACTGTAGCTTTAGTTATACTATAGCTGTAGTCCCTACATTGTCTGATAGACCAAAACTATTTACTTATTATAGACACTCTTCCTAGAAACTCTATGTCATATGAATAGTGAACCATAAATTTGCTGGTATTTTGTAATATAAACTTAAATTTTCAACTTGTCAATCAACATTAACTGACATTGTTGTTTTCATTTTCCTATTTCTACTTCCATTTAAAAGAAGACACTGAAGCTAATAAGGGGAAATTGCCTCTGCATCTCATCTGTCACCCAGCCTTTGCTTCCACTTATTCATGTCAGTATGAACCCAGAGGTCAGTATGAGACCAGCATCAGGGCTGACCTCATTTTGCGAAGTTGGAGAGACCAGCATACTCTGCTCCTTCAGGGCCATAGTTTGACTCCCTAAGATGGGGAAGTCGGATGCAGATGCGAGCGCACACATCTGTAATGATGAGCAGGATCGATGAGAATGTTAATTCCCCCAGTTGTTTAATACAGTGGACGTGTTTCTCTAGAGAGCTGAGTTCAAATTCAATTTAGATGACAAGTGAAAGTGATGGTAGTCATTTTTTTTCATTCTGAGGAGATATCTGTCTACCTCCAGCTACCATGACATAATTCGCAATATCTTCTCAGGACAAATCAGGTCTGAGACTGATAGGGTCTGCTGGGCACTGAATCTTCAACCAGGGCTGCCCACACCATTCCTTACTCTGACTGGTACTGTTAGCTTCATGGAAGCCTGAAATTCATGTACAATACCTCAAAACAATGAATTAATTAAAACCAGACATAAAGTCTTCTGGAAAGATTCAAACCTGCATCCACACTCATGACAGGAATTCTTCTATTGGTTTTAAAAGGGATCAGAGACCCAATACTGGTTACATTTAAGCCAGTCATTTTCCAAAACAACCAACTGGCTTTTAGGGTCTCCACATTTCACCTGCTGAAATGTGTAGGAGCATGCTCCAGACCTCCGTTCCCCAGTCATCTGCACCAGGGATTCAAAGACACATTTGAACATAGATTTACATGTGGTTTGAACACACAGCTTTCCTTTTGGTGGGTCCCTGGGGAAAGGAAGAGGAAGAGGAGAGCGTGTGTGTTGCTTCTTCTGCAGGCAGGATTCCTCCAGGCTGTGTGCCCAGTTCCGAAACCAGGAGCACCTCCCTTCTTTGAGACCACCTCGCTGTTTTGATTTGGGAATGATGGTAATGCAGATGTTCTAAAAAATTTTGAAAATGATGTTGAAGTCCTTTGTATCAAGCCCTGTTATTGAGATGCTGAACGCTTCCTAAAACCAAGAAGGCTACTAAAGCAAGCAACAAAGGGCTTGACTGCAGAATTTTCCGTTCTTTTGAGACGTTAGATGAATACTCATCCTCTTTACACTCAGCTTGTATCCCAGCTACAGTTGTGACTCTGCTCATCATTACTGTGCCAACAGTTAATAGCAACAACCAGGTGGAGGAGCTCACCAGGGAGTGAAGAAATACTATCTCCTCAAGCTTGATACTTTTGGCAGTATACTTTAAAAAAACCCGTATTTTATTCACTTTTTCATATGGAGAGACTTCCAAAGGAGCCTTAGCATATACCAGCAAAAAAATTTAATATCTTCAACATTCAGCTCCCCCTCCAAATGAAGGACTCTGTCATCTCTGAGTTCAAGAATATTAGAAGATGTGAATTCTCAGCTCTAACTAAAGAGGACATTTGCCACCCAGTCTCTGTTTCAATGTACAAGGGTTGTGCTTAGTCATTCAGTAAGACCACCTTGACATTTAAACATATGTCACTCACTTCAGAAATGTGTCTAGCCCTCCACCCTCCTCAACCCCCTGGCCCCTATGAAAAGGAAACTGAGCTTTTTAAGGGCATCTGTCAAATGTCAGGCAAGCATGCATAATCTGCAGCGTGGTCCCAGGGTAACTGCTGAATAGTCACTGCTAAACCCTTCTGAAACTAAGGAGAGGCCTAGACCTGTTGAAATGCAGTACAAATCAGGAGGAACTTTTAAAAACACTTTGTTGGTACAAATGCAGAGACCTCCGCTTTGAAACGCGTAAGTCTGTCAGTAGTGGCAGCAGACTACCGCGGCACGCATTTACCACACCAGCTGCCATAATTAATTTCTTGACAATCATTACTGAGAAAATAAAGTTGCAGAGAATTAAGCTAACACCAATTGTTCACCACTAGCAGAGGGGAAAAAAAAATGTTTAGCGAGGCCTTTGGGAAGACCCAAATTAAGGTTGGCTTTCTGTGTTTTGTTGCTTATTAACCTTAAACTGTGAAATTCTTGAGAGAATGAGGATAGAGTATGAACAGAACAATTGCATCTGTATTGAGATGATTATGTGTATCACTGTAGCACATAAACAACAGAGATGTTGAGAACTCAGCATTTCCAAGATAATAAAATAAATGGGCAGAGGAAGTTTTTCTTAGCTCATAATGATTTATAAGGCAAACTAGTAGCCTTCTAATCTATTATTCTTGGTAACAGTTCCCTTCCCATCCAAAGATGTATTTATATATGCAGTGTATCCAGTAATATCCAGTCAGAAGCTGAATGATTTATCTCACGGTCTGCAAATTACATTAACAAAATAATTAATAACTTAGATATAAAAACAGTGTATGTCAGAGCAGTATGTCGTGTAATCAATGGCAACAAATCATTTTCTCTGGTGTTTAATGATTCTTTCAAGAGGAAGAATCTATAAAAACAAAAGAGTCAATCAATGAGGAGGTTGCATACATTGTCTGTCCTATTTGCAGACTTGAAAACTTAGGTTACCTTTATTGTTTAAATTTTAACTATTGGAAATCAATCTGGGAACATGAACAGAAAGAAAAAAACTGTATTCATGGCAAAAAATAAGCTGGTATCTGTAAAATCTAGTCAGAATTGCCAACTTCCCCAGTATTGCTAAATGCTGATCACATAGAACGTTTATGAAAGCATTATCACTTCCACAAAAGCACAAACATGGGCAGTACATTGAAAAATTATCTTTTGAAAGGGAGTGCTCTTCCTCCAAACTATAAAGTACAACTTGGATGGGTCCTGCAAAATCAATGAGCTTTCCTGACAACCCTAGTTCATTTCCAATGCCTTCTGTTGAAAGCATTAGTCAAAGCCCACCTCATTCATTCTCAGGAACAAAATAAGGTAACACATTTGTGCAGGGTATAGGCTCTGTTTCATTGACTGACTCTCGGTGAGCATTTGCTCACCTTGTTTCGTAGGAAGGTGATCTGAATACGGGGGGGGAAGTCTCTTATCTAGCAACTGCTCCAGACTGCCAGGTTCCTCCTTGTTTTTTGGCAACATGCTTTTCCACTTGCAGTGACTCATTTCAGTCAAACACCCTCATTCAAAAGTCAGGGCTGTAATTCAGGAAATGCTTTCATGTTGTTATGACAGACAGATTTTTTATTCATTTTTCACTCTAAGATGGAAAGAATGACTGCCTTCTGCGTAGCTTGGAGGCACTCAGAAGTTTTAGAGAAAGACAGAATTAAGAAGGACTTCATGCCTTTTCTATGCTATCTATCTGGAAATAACAGCTTTTAGCTATGAGGCCCAGGAGGACAGCGGAACCTGGGGCTCTGGATCTACAAAGGCACTGAAGTACATAAGTGGGATTCATCTTTCCAGACTTTAGATAGATGTCTACCATGTCCACTCCTAGCCTGGTTGTCCCACTCCCTACTAGCAGTGACAATAAATAAACACTTGTAAGGTTTACTTCAACAGACCAACATCAGAGGTGAATAGAGATGAAGCATTCTCTTTCAATTGATTGTAAAGGGTGGTCAGTTTGGGTGAAGTCTATGTTCAAGCTCACTACAGGTGTTCACCACAGCACCTCTTGTTTGGCAGGAGCTTTACGGTCCTAAATGTGGATCTGGCGTATAATACCTCAGAGAAGAGCAGGTATGATGGACCTCCCTTGTTATGCTGATCAAGAGGACTGCAATACTCTTCTGTGATGCGCAGAGAACAAAGTTCAGCCTCCACCTACTCCCAACTCCACCCTGTCCCCTGCCTACCTGTTCGCTTCTGGCCATGGAGGGTATTATAGCTTGAGCAGCTACAGAGTAGTAATTACTATTTGTGTGCATTCTTTTCATTGCCATGTTTTTTAGAAGCTACTCTTGATCTTGTTCAAAGCATGACGCACGGAGGATAACTACTCCTGGGTCAAACAAATGATACTGTTTAGCACTGTAAGCCTCACTTTCTAGTTGCATTTGTATGTATTTGCACACTTCCTAAGGCAAAGTTGGAAACCCACTTTAGCTGTGCAGTGACAAGCTTGAAAGGAAGGAATTGAGGGGGGGAGGGTAGGAGAACAATAAGATTTTAGATACCTAGAACAGGGAGCATATGGTTAGACAAGAATAACCCACATACACCAAAACCCAGAAACAGCTAAGGATCAGTTACACATTGAGCCTCTAATAATCTGCTTACATCAAAAGCCCTTTCAAGACACAGGAACATACCTGCCCTGCGAAGGCTCCTGAGCTATGGAATAAGGTAATCATCTGTGCAACATCCTTTCTCTTTTGTAAGTAGTTTAAGCAAAGAAAAAACAGCTGCTTTGACTGTAGTATTAATCCTCATCTTGAACAATAACTAAGAACAATAATGCTACCTTACTTGCTAAAATGTGCTGTGTGTGTATGTGGAATGAGTCTACCTGGGCATTCCTTGCACAGCTTCAGTATTTTTTAGTTTTTAATTTCTGGTGCTCATTGTGTAGTTGTGTGGGAGCTGGGGCATAATTCTCAAATTGGTGGAATTCATTTTATTTGTCTCATGAGCAGTTATTTAGATGAGATTTGTCTCCCTAAACCTCTTAATATAAAGAGTAAACTAGATTGCCTGTGAGTGTATTGACTGTGTTAAGAATGCTGGATTGTATTGCAAAGGAGTTCAGGCCTGTAATGTTATCACTCAGCAGGAATGGATCCCATCAGAAGGCACATGGCGTGCCATGACGTAGCCAGCCTTAGACCACAAAAGCAGACTTTTCTCTGTGAATTAGACAAACCACACAAAAGGCAACAATAGCTAGCATAAACACTATTTAATACTATTCACAGGCTATTGAAGAGATGGGCGTTGACTAAGAATTGCAGCAAAGCCAGTACATTGTTGTCAGATGAAAGGACGCCTAATGAACAGGAAGCATCATTTGAGCAGGCTGACAGTAACCATATAACTGCAGGATTGTGGGACTGGCATTTACCCCATGGGTCTTTACAGTCAAAAAAATAAAGAGAAATTAAAGCATAAGGAATCCTTTTTTGTAGGCACTTAAAGCCCATAAAGCAGCACAAGAAAGTGTACAATTGTCTTTTCATGATCTGTCTGTGCTTCAGCTAATCACAAAAAAGAACTTTTGGGGTGCAGTAACTATAGGTTCTGTGTTGTAAAATAAACCCTTCAAACAACAGAAAATTTGGGTATTTGCAAATTGTCCCAATTGAAATAAGAGCTAAATTTTTTTTCTCAGCTATCTCAAACCAGATTCTAGCAATGACTCCCTTAGTAACGTCATGGTGATAAACGCTTTTGTACTTGCCCCAACAACCAGGATAAATAGATGCTCTTGCAGTGGTTCTACTTTATTTGCTAATGCGTAAGAGTAGAAGGAACATAATTAAACAGATTTTCTTCTGGTACTATTATTCCAACTATGTTCTCCCATCCCTGTGATCACATACAGAAAATAGCTTCAACTTGCTCCTGCTTTGTGTTTTTAGCCTTTTAAATTGTGCACTTAGGATGTAAATAAAATGCTAAAATTCCTTTCTGACAAGACCAGCTGAGAAAGAAAGCACTAACGTTCTTAGGGAACAGAGGTCCAAGAGATGAATTTTGTTAGTGAGAGTTTTTCTGAGTAAGACTGAAAATATTTTAGGACTGGCATATTTCAAAATGTTCTTTGGGAAACTGAATCTGGAATAGCATCCACAGAAAGACCTTCAGGCCACTTAGGCCTGTTATTTGGCAAAAGGCTGTGACAAATAACATTGTGGTCAGGAAGAGGATACTATTATGATCGGAAACTGAAGAACTGGCTCTATGCTGTTTGCCATTGCCTGAACAGGGACAGCGGCCTTATATATATATATATATAGAGAGAGAGAGAGAGAGAGAGAGAGAGATGTAAATGTATGTGGGCCAGAAGATCAGCACCTGTACTCTTGATTTCTCAGCACCCTACCCGAGGAATACAGCAATCAATGCACACAAGGGTCTTCAGGGCAGATGGATAAGCATGTCTTTACTCCCCCTTTTGGAATTTCAGCCACAGAAAACCCAAGCCAACGTTTTTGGCAGTGGCACTGAGAGTAGGATGCAAGGCAAGTTTCCAGTATATGCCATATCGTGATTTTACCCACTTCCTCACTAACCCCTGTCAGCTCTTTCAAGAGATGCACTGTAATATGCTCACAGAAAAGAAAGAGAAAGCAGGTGTCGAGGGAATGAAAACCTAAGATCCTTTTCCACATGAAACAGCTGTGAAAAGGCAATCCATGTTGAACAGTGTTTCAGAGGATTCCAGCTAAATTGTCCCCTTAAGGTTTTCATTTTCTTTACAAAAATGCAACTACTTGAAAATTAGTTCGACATTTAAAATTCTCTGAATGAACAAATGAGGGATCCAGCCAGCTCCTGACTCACTATCAGCCCAATTTACCTCACCCACGCAAACCTTTTGATATGTTGTGAATTAGAGCATTGGTTATGCAGTTGACTTTATACGCTGTTTATTAACTGGGAGAAGAAGAGCAAAAGAAACACTCAGATTATAGTACGCTGTGTTATTACACTGTTTTTAAACATACCCTTTGTATTTGTATAACTATATTTAAGCATATATTAAAATAGAGAAGATGGTTTTCACCAAGAGAGTTGAAGTGACTGATCCGTCTAGTTCTAGAAATATGTAAGGTATGTTTATATAAATTCATTGAACTGGTAAGTTGGTGAGTTAACGTTTAAGGGGGAAAAGCTAAGATTTTCTGGGCAGCACAAACCAAATAGGATGTGCATGAGGGTGATTGAATGAATAGCTGATTTCAGCTTTAACCCCTGAATGACTAGTGTAGTTTATCAGACATTTAAGACTGCAAAAGAAAAACAGAAAAGAAGAAACAAAGAGCAATAAAAGAAATAGAAGTTTAATTAAATGCCGTGGATGCAGTATAATGCAAATCTCACAAATAGAGCATAATTGGTTTAGCAGAGAGATCCAATGCCATAAATAACCGTTCATAATCATATACAATTAACATATCAATAGTTCTTTTTGGAGTTATAGTCCATAAGCTAAGTTAGTTCTTCACTATAAAAGTCTGGCAAAACCAAGCTGTTAATTAAAGCCTCTTCAGAATTTGGTACCACGTTTCGACTCCTCCACAAAAAAGTCTGATCCTATTGTAGTGTCCCTCTTCTACACAAACAGAAGGACACTTTTTTTTTTTGGCATATTTAATACTACATAAACCTTCAGATAGGAGAAAACCAGCAATCTCAAGCCTTTACACTACAACTATGGCTGCCCGTGCCATAGTATAGTAATGGGACAATGCGATAGAGTGGGGACTGGCTTTCTGAACAACACAGACGGAAGCTCATGCCTGATTGAAAGAGCCTTCATGATAAGCTGAAATAGTCTTAAAAGAACACAGTCCCAGCTGAGGGTTTATGTACTTTAGGTGATAATTATAAGAATAGGTTAAATATCCTCTTTTCCTTGCAATTAATTAATGTCCCTCTTCGGTGTATATTAACAATAATTCAGTCCTGACCTCTCAGCAAAAGAAAAGAGCTCATTAAAGAACGGCAAAAAGCTTGCCAGTTACCTGCAAAAATGCTGAGAGCTTTCTGAGCACTCCCAAATTAAAGGGAAATTAGAAAAGCTTTAACCAGTAGCACAAAGGGCTGAAATTTTCACCTCAACCTTGCTTCAGAGGAAGGTGACTCTCCAAGCAGCTGGAGTCCCTGCTCCGCTTTGAACAGAAGACGTGCAGACAGGCTTGCTTTCCGAATTTGCACCTTTCCTGGGGTTTGTCTTTATTATGATGTTCACAAAATGTAACTCCACTAAACAAACACCAGCCCCTTCCTGACCACCTGCTCCTTGGACCACCTTGGGCCTTCCACCCCAGCTCTTCTTTCTGTCCTCCTCCAAAGGTCTCTACTTATTGCCTGATCACTTCCCACTTCAGCAGAATATCTCTGCTGTCTCTCTAGAGGTGCCAACTTTTGGAGAGGAAAGTGACTAAATAGGTGGTCTAGATCCCTGCCATACTGCTCCTCTCATGTTATGTGAGTGTAGCAAAGCCAGTTTCATTTTCTTTTAATGAGGACTTCACTGAAAGGCCTTGGAGCAACTCTGTGGCCCTGCATGTGACAATATTTTATCTTCAATATCCACACAATTTCACTCTCACTTACAAATCAATCAGGTAAAACCATGAAGAAAAACATCTATATTTAACTGCATAGTAACATCAAAGTTTAGTATTAAAGCTTCTTAAACCAACAAGCTGACCTTTTGAAGCTGGCACTGATCTTGCTGCAAAGAGCATCAGGACACAAAGACCTACCAAGATTCTCCCTCAAAGCAACCATGTCAAGCTCCTGCATCAGGCATATTTTTAAAAGAAATTATGTCTTTCTTGTCCATTGAATGTTGCTGTGTTATCAACACATCAGCTTAAACACAAATAATAGGACAGATAGGAGTTATAAAACATTTTCTGAGCAAATGTCCCTTCTGGACCATTTGTTGAAATAAAATGGGACTCCAAGACAAAAAAAAAAGAATAATGAAATGTCACCTTTCACCCATTTAATTCTAATGCTGTACTGGGATCTGTGGGCTTTCTTACAAACGGTTCATTAACAATGCTGTGGGAGGAATAGGGATTTTGATTGATGGGACAAAAGTTACACTAAGCTAGTTGATTATTTCATATTGGATGTCATACAAAGATGTCTAATGGCACTTAAATCATTAGCTAATGTAAAACAAAGAACATTTAAATCATGAGATAATGGGTACAGAAGCAATATTAGTGCTTCCTACTCTCTGAATCAGTTGAACTTTTAAAATCAAACTAAATCCAGGGTTTCCAAATTTTCTAATACCAGTTCAAAACTGGCAGGTATGGAAAAAAAACAACAGCCTGGTAGCCAGCACCACAGACTTATGGATGCAGATCTATGAGCTTAATCACTTGCTAGGACTTGGTGACATTCCCCATTAATTTAACGTGGTTTTTATCTTCAGAAGTAGATTTCACACTTCGCGGAAGTTATTCCACACACCTATATACCTGCTTTGCATTGTGTGTACCCTATGAAAGAAGCCTCACAGGCAGATATTAGTGGCACTGAAAATAGCAAGAACCAAAGTGAATAATATCTCTACTTCATTTTGAGCACAGGCATAAGTTCTTCATCCACTTGTGTCATGTATGGACACTTTCTTCAGGTGAGGTCATGACAAGACATTGGGGGTGTACTACAAGGGGATTTTGTATCCAAAAGGATGCCAAGTACAGACCTAACACGAAAGCAAACACCACTGCAGAGCATCACTTCAGAGGCCAATGAGATTCATGGAAGTAGTTGAGCCATTCATGATCAATCTGTTCCTCTGGGAAATCTGACCGTTCCTCTGATTCCCATTGACGCATTTTTATGATCATCATGTGATCAAGGAGATCTTTCTCAAAGAGCCCTGTTGTTACCTGCTGTAGTGAGCTACTCAGGTAGTTAAAGCTTGGGCAATCTGAAAACCATCATGAGCACTGCAAGGAGCTGAAGGTGCCTGAGAGGTGTCTAGGCAGTGCAGTTTTTCAGTCACTAAAGGCAGCTAAAGTTTATTCACATGGTGTAGTACCCAGCTGACCAAACACAAACATCTAGAGTCATTTCAGACATCTATCTGTACCCAAGACAGCTGTGTAGAGCTTGTTGACATGACCCACATCCTTAAGGTATAGCTCAAGGCCAGGTGGGACGCTCTTTGCCTATGTTTAACCAGTCATAAACAGAGCACCAGGTACAAACAGGCAGAGTTTGCAAAACTATTATGTAAAATGAAGCATGGAGAAAGGGAATTGTGAAAAAGTCATAAATAGAGATGTGCTGGTGGTGGCTTTTCTGGGAGCACCAGGAGCAGGGTTCAGAGAAATAGATGTTAAAGGGTATGTAGCGGAGGAGCTGAGAAGAATGGTGACAAGATTGGAGCAGGAGATGAGAAACATGGCTTTGCCCATTGTGGCTCATCTGCCTGGGCTACAAGAGGAAGATCTGTTCTGTAAGAATGTGGGGAGGGAAGAGGAGGGAAGGAGAGGGAAGGGAAGGGAAGGGAAGGGAAGGGAAGGGAAGGGAAGGGAAGGGAAGGGAAGGGAAGGGAAGGGAAGGGAAGGGAAGGGAAGGGAAGGGAAGGGAAGGGAAGGGAAGGGAAGGGAAGGGAAGGGAAGGGGAGGGAAGGGAAGGGGAGGGGAGGGAAGGGGAGGGGAGAGGAGGGGAGGGGAGAGGAGGGGAGGGGAGGGGAGGGGAGGGGAGGGGAGGGGAGGGGAGGGGAGGGGAGGGGAGGGGAGGGGAGGGGAGGGGAGGGGAGGGGAGGGGAGGGAAGGGAAGGGAAGGGAAGGGAAGGGAAGGGAAGGGAAGGGAAGGGAAGGGAAGGGAAGGGAAGGGAAGGGAAGGGAAGGGAAGGGAAGGGAAGGGAAGGGAAGGGAAGGGAAGGGAAGGGAAGGGAAGGGAAGGGAAGGGAAGGGAAGGGAAGGGAAGGGGGATTAAAAGGCACAGTGTTTCACTGCTAACTCTGTTTTACAGCTAGCTTTATCCACCTAAGCTCTGATTTTATACTTGGATGAGAGTTTCCCCCATCTGGACTGAAGTCACACTTGGAGCCTTTATTTCGTTGCACCTGGTATGCGAGCACAAGAGGAGAGTCCTGCTTATTTCTGCCCCTAACAAGCAGGGTTATTCAGCGAGAGCCCTTCAACATCCTAACTCTTACTCTGGCACGGGCCATTTTGAACCCTTCTGTTCAGATCTCCCTTTTGTCTTAACTTCCTTTTCTCCTTAGGATTTTTTCTTTTTTTTTCCCCCATATTTTTTTCTGTTTTTTTTCCTTCAGAAAAGGCGCTGCACAGTTCAGAAATTCCCTGCTCCTTGTGTTGCATGTCTGGAATCCTAACAAGTCAAACCACAGGAGTTAAGCCAAAAATTTGAATTGAGACAATTAAATTCTTCAACACTTGCAAAAATTAAAGAGTCATAATTTACACTGACTTTTCAAAATCCACCCCATCTGTTAGTACATTCCTAACAATGTGATTTTTCACAGTAAAAAGTAATTAAATGAAATGTATAAAACCGAGTCTCATACTGTTTTATGCATAAAATTTATTTTATTATAATAAGTCACCTGAACAAAGGATGATGAAGCAATTATAAATGGCAACACTTGCAGAATTTAAACACATAAAAGATGTAGCACAGGCAAAACACTTTCTCCATAAAGAATCAATTCACACAGAATATTTAAATAGGAAAACTAAGTTTTATTTAGGTAATCCAATTGTCTTCAAGAAATAGAAAGTTTTGCAAAAGGAGAACAGTTATGTACAGTGTCGGGGGCCTGATTCAGAGTCAATTAAAAGGCTCCTGCTGATTTCAGTGGCTTTCAACCAGCTTCCTCAGCATGCTGAAGAGCTCCCTCACTGAGCCAATAGAAGGACTCAATGGTCTTTTACACTAAGAGAAGAATAACCCACCCGGATTAAATTGATCTCACTGGCTGGACTATGTAAAATGTTCACATTAAAGCTGCCCATTATCATATGAATAAACAAACTTTCCAATGCTGCTATTGTTTTTGCCATTTATATGTTGGTTTGTTGTGTGTTTGTTTTTTTTTTTTCACTTGACACTTGCAGACACACCTGTAATATTCTGTTCTGAGCTAGAAAACCATAAACTTTGGGGTTAAAAGTGTAATACTTTCAGCTGCGAGGAGGTGTTGTTGTATATGTGCACAGACTAAACAAAAAAATGAAATAAAAAATGGAACTTTAAAAATATAGTCCTAAACCCATATATAATGAAAGTCTGTTGCAGGGGAGGGACATGTGGTTGGTTTATACCATAAGCAGAAACAGCAGTAAAAACAGAGAAATGAATGAACATCCAGAGTGGGAGTGATAAGGAGAGCCTTTTCTAGCCTGACACAACTGGAAGGAGACTGTCCCTGTTGATCTTTTATCAAGAGACACTCGTAGTTACCAAAGAGCCTTCTCCAAGGGAGCAGTTGTCTGCAGCCTCTCAAGAGAAACAAACAAACAAAGCAAGCCATTTAGGGTCAGAACAGATGATAACACCTTATTTTAGACTGAACTTCTACTATGTCTCTGAAACTTAAACCTCCATCTTCCCCTTACCTCAGCTACAGTCTCTTAAGTTTTCTTCTGGTTTTGGAAAATGAGGATTTTGTTCATAGTGTTGGAAAGATAAAACCCAAAGAACTTTCTTTTGAATTCCTGGAGAGATGTTTTTTCCTTATTTGCGTCTCAAACTGAGAATTTAACTTACGTAAACTGAAATTGTCAACTTTATATGATGCCTGTACATGCTCTTTGTTTCTTTAATCTACTCTTACTTCTGTGATGTAGGAAAAGGACAAACTATAATAAACAAGAATCAAATTTTCCAGAAAGTAGTACACACAAAAGAATTAGTGTTCCTTGCCATCCTTTTTTATTTATTTATGCCCCAAATCTAGCTAATAGATATTACCCATTAAAGCACTGTAGTTCAGAACATCACAGTATTGACTCCTAAGCATAAAAAGAATAAGTGACATTGTTTGTAACTCAAACATCACTACCGCATTTCACTTCCAACATTTAGAAATAAAAAACCAGAAACACAAAGCCTTCATTATTTAAGTTAAACAATGAAATCGTTACTGTGTCCCTTGAAGTCCTGCTTTGCTGCCAGTGTTTTAGGACATCTTTCTGGAGAGTGATGAAGAATACATTTTGTAAGACACAAGCACGTGCAAAGCAAGGCTGGTTCAGACCAGTTTCAGGATTATGCCAGGAAAACATGAAGAAAAAGAGGGTACATCTCACTGTCAAGTTAAGTTACAGAAAAGCACTTTTAAAAGGCTATCATCTTCTTTGCCTTGCCTGTTACCTGGGAAATGCTCAGAATAAAGAAGAAGAAAATGTTAAAATGCCTCAGCTTGTGCTGTTGAACTAAAGCAGTGTTGACAGGATTACAGAATTTGCCTTATTAATTCCTTCTCTGCTAATATCCACCTCAAGAGCTGCACCTTAACTGATAAACAATCAACAATTCAGGGAGCTAAACTCAGGAGCTGAATACCAGATCTGCCTGCTCTTTCCTGCTGGGCTCAGTTGCTGCCTGGGCAGTAGGGATGTGTTTGGGGCAGACTCATCCACCCAGTAATGCCACAGAAGTAGCTGGCCGGGAGTAATGGTAATCAGTCCTACAGCCTCCCCAAATGCAGGGAGACCCTCTTCCTCCTCTTATTCCCCTTCTTCCACCAGAGCCTGGAAAGTCAAAATGCATAACTTAACTCTGGTTTTTTAGTTTCTTTTACTTTAAGGGAGCAGAAATTTCTCATCAGGTGTGTATGTGCACTTGTGGGAGGTTTGCTTTCCACAAAGCCTCATAGGAGAGGGATGGATGTTCCTTCTAGGGGATGCAGCTGATGTCCTACTCATGTGTGCACTGTATTAAAAGCTGTTGTGACAGTGACCAGCACTTGGATCTTTTATATGGCCAGAACAAATATGCAACCAACTTGCAAATTATGGCTCATTCCTTGGCAAATTTTAGATAATAAAATCCTGATCCAATGTTTACACATCCAAAGAAGTAGAAACTGCCATGGTTTATGATTCTTTTCCCCTTCCTCTATTAAAAAAAAAAAAAAAAGAAGGAAAAGAACCACCAGTAGTAAAAAGTTTCAATAAACATGTTTTTCTGAAGCAAAAATTATTTCCAGTCCCCTAGAATTTCCCAGTGACTTGATAGCAACCATCGTATATATTTATCTCTTCCTTAGAGGAACAATAATAAAAACCCCTTACATTCATAAAGCAGTTCATAACTACTTTCATTTGTATGTACACTTTTTTCCCATTCTTCTACCCTTTATTTGTGTCTTCTAGATGGTTAACTCCACAGGGAAGGGATTATATCTTTTCTTTTTTATACAGTTCTATGCATAATGCTCCCCTACTGGTTCCTTTGGACACCACCATAATGTAAGTATAAATATTTACTACCATTTCTAGCACCTAGGAAGAATTATCCTGAATGTTGTACAATCACAGCCAGTAAAATTTTAAAGATCCTGGTTCAGAAAATGCATGTGAATTGCTGTTATGTATTGATCCATAAGTGAGTGATATCTGTAAGACCTGTAGCCATCCAGGTTAGTTGCTATTGCTCGTCGTTGCTGGCCCTATCAGGGCTCTCTATCACTGCTAACCTATATATGCAGTAAGTTACGTACCCCACAGTGTGTGAATTATTTTCTTTTTTGTGGGACTCATCATTAACAGGGAGAGAAATTACAGTCTCTGTCTGGAAAGTCCTCTGCCTGTGCAATCCTCTTCCCTTTCATCTGCAGAGTGGCACACTAAAAGATGACAAGACAGACAGTATGCAAAGACTTTCTGTAATAAAGATACGACACAAGGGACTACTTGTAAATGACTGATTTTCTTCTCTCTGCTCAGCTCCTGGCTATATATTATATATTATGGTCTGGAGTTACAGGGAGCTTATACGCTTGCCACATGGCAAAAGTTTTCATGACTGCTGACTCCACTTTCCACAGTTAAATCTACCGTTTTTCTAAAGCACATAGGCACACGTGTCCTTTTAAAGTCAAACTCAAATGAAATACAGTATCAAATGAAAATAATATTGTGGCAGGTGTCTCAGTTCCAAATTGTTTTTTATTAGATCTATAGCAAGGTCTTACTCCAGGAAAAAAAGTCTGTCTTGCCAGTAATTCTTTATTATATGAGGTTTTATGTAGAGCAGCTGTATGAACAGTGAGGAAATTTGCTTTCTCCTTTGATCTCTAAAGTGGGCCCATCTCTGAATTATAGCTGCTCTTCAGTGCTGGAAATTAGGTGGCAATCCCTAGAGGTAGACACTTTCTTACCTGCACAAAAACAAGGGCAGATGGGTTGTGCTTGGAGTATCTTCAGAAGATGTTACTGGTTCAGTCCCCTCTAGAGGCTGTCTCGCAAAACCTCAGGCTGATGTTATCACAACAATAACCACAAAGCGATGACTGGACATCATTTTGTCTATGCTATCTCCATGGCTTTTCGTCTACATGGCAGCCTCTGTTTCTCAAAACAAACACAGGGTCTAGACCGGTCGCTAAGACAAAGCTGTCAGATGGATTGTCACTGTTTGTATGTCCTCAGGAAGGAGAAAGCTTCATGTAGTCCTTGGCTTATGCTCAATGGGTAGATTTGACCACGCAGAGAAGCTGCAGAGACTTTTGGGAGACTTCCTTCTGCTTGATGGGACTTCCTTCTGCTTGGTGGGGAACATCTGCACCAGCTTTCTCTTTCTTGATCTTTAGATGGCTGCACACGAACAAAAGTTCCATCTCAGTCAAGAGAGAAAAATGAACACTTTTTAGGGAGAAGTTCATTTAGATATATCTTTTGTGATGAGATTAATATCTTTGCAAACTGCTTCTTCCTGTCTCTTATTGATGTCTGGGTAAACAGCACTTCTAGCTGGCACATACATTTCAAGGGGAAAAGTGACTCTGACATCACGATGCTGCATCTTTTTTACTATCCACTTCTAAATTAGAGAACTATACACCAACCTTGCAAAAGTACTGTGATACGTAGGAGACAGCGGTTGACTTACTCAAGCAACACAAGTTTCTTGATTTTTCCCACTTGCTGTGTCCTTGTCCTTAGACTGCCATTGAATCCTGCTTGCAGTTCTTGTATTTCCCATGGTTTTCCAGGCAAATTTCACTGTCTCTTCCTCTCAGTTCTCTTATATTAGTCCATGTACAAAGTGAACCACACCATGAAGTTACCTAGACTGTGCCACAGATGCTGAGGTCAACCTAGGAGATATCCTTAAATGTACATTGACCTAAAGCAAGACTGAGAATACAATTTTTGTAACAACTTAGATTTGCATTTTGAGTCAAGGAATGAAAATTTTTGACTTTAAAGTAGTGATCCAACGTCTTCATTTTGCCTCAAAAGGAGCCTTTGTATTTGATGGCTTGATCCTTATCTTTGATTCGGCACACAAGGTAACAACATATGGCTTTGCCTTCTGTTAATGCAGATAATTAGTGTCTGTCCAGAGTCACTAAATATCACTTAACTTTACCATGAGGCTGAGTTCAGCTGCCTGCTTAATTTCTCAAAGTAAGTGGGACTCGGCTACATAATTTTACTGGCATTCCATTAGCATGTCTAAAAGACTGGTTTTGAACATTTTCAACCTAGTGTTTGAGGGAGCTATAAAACTATTTGGAAAACAAAGTAATCTTCTTTTTTAATGACAGAGGCTGTGTCCTCACTAGCCTTTGGCTGTGCATTATGAGACTCTTGTAGTGGTGGTCATAGTTGCCCAAATCCAGCACTGATGAGCGTGTGTTGGGGCTTCCAGCAGGGCTGGGCATCATGGGCAGTGAACAAAGGCATCCTGCCCCAGGCAGGAGCCATGATGCAGCAGGGCGGGTATAGCCCATGCACAGGCGTTTGGCAGCGCTCACAGGTCCCATAGTCTAGATGCAGCCAATGGTTTAATTAACAGCCGAATAAAAGTTAGGCAGAAACTTTAATGTTCCTCGAGTACTTTCGTTGTTTGCTGACAGACTTTCCTGTCTGTGCAGAGTACTCCTCGTGCACTGACACACTCCAGCCTGACACAACTGTCTGACACGGCCTTCTAACACAGCTCATGAAGAGCCATTCAGGTGGGATTCACAACCTAATGAGAGGTGCACAGGGTCATTTCAGCTGCTTTGGCGTATCTTACTTGGCCTCCAAAGCCTCTCCACAGTAGGTCTTCCCAACCCACATGGATTTCTTTGATACTTTAAGACATCTGAAATCACGCTAGATACATGTTCAGGAACCTCAATGAGCTGCTATGTGACTTTTACCCAACTCCGTGTGCACTGGTACAGTAAAAAAGAGTTCCTGGTCTTCAGATACTGCAGTCTCCGTAGTGAGGATTGGTACATGCATGAGCATGGGAACTAGATCATTGTGATGTACAAATATTTAGTCTCTCCTGCTTCAGGTATTACTCAATTGGTACTGTGGGACCAACAGGAGCCTCAGCCTTGGGTTAGCACTTGGTTGTGAGGCGTACTGCATGGACTACAGAAGCTGGCAATGTCTTTGCTCCAAGGAAAAGGCAGAAGCTATGAAAAAAAAAAATCAGTGTTGACTGATAATCTTGAGAACATCACAGGAAACTCTTCCCAGGCACTGGATAAAGTCCAAGAGTACCCGTGCACTAATTTAACATGGAAAAGAGGGAATTTTTGTCCAGTCAAAACCAGTGGCGATCTGCTAAAAATAGAGGCAAAAGGGTGGAAGACAACAGGTTGCGAAAACTTTACCAACAGAAACAAGAACCTTTTTTTTCATGCAAACAAAATTTCTTACAGACCTGTGTAGGTGGGAACAGGGGAAAAAAGCATTTCTCAAGTAAGTAGAAAAGGATCTTGTAGGATCGACCCTTGCACAAAAAAGCCATGCATCCTGAAGTACAATGTTTTTGTCCAGAGTTGTCTTTCCTTTTAAAACTAAATAAGCATTTCTCCTTTCTCCTTCATCTTCCTTCTCTCCATGTCCCACTCAGTGAAGGTCTCTGCAAAGAAGTTCTGGATTAAACTAATTCCCTGGCCCAGGTGGCAGAGCATTCATTTTGCTGCTCTTCTATGAGATGAGGCAGCAGTTTCTGGTCCTTCTACCAGCTGTCATGCCTAGAAGTATTCATGCTTTTAAATAAAAGTATTATTCAAATGCAATATGTATTTGTGCTTCATATGTTGCTGGCCTTCAAAGCGAACAGGCATCAAGTGGACAATAGGAAGAGTTTGGTCAGTGGTTTCTCAATCAGTTCCCATTTCTGCTCCCACTACACTGGCTGTCTCCAAGGATATTCTAATAACAAACCAATGCTGCCCACTGTTATCCGTAAAAATGTTTAAACTTTTCTATTTTCAAGATATTCAATGAACATCTCCCGTACGGTTGTAGTTCTCTTCCACCTTACCAACACATACACAGCGAGGCAAGGAGAGACTGTCGTGTCACCCACTCTAAGACTGTCTTTCACACAGGCAACATCACTTTCCTGAATGCATTCCTGTTCAGATTGGAGCATATATTTAAATCAAACAAATAAACAACGAATTTCACACGACTTTTAATTTAGGATTGTGAAAATACTACAAGTGGAAGATGTTGCTGTCTGCACAAAAACCAACAGCTTTGTATTTGAAAATCAGCCTTAATTTTGTCAGAAATGAGACAAAAGAAAGGTCTATTTCTGAAGAAAATGCATTAATGATCTATACTTCAGTCAAAAAAAAAAAGAGCAACGATTTGATTTCCATGAATATTGCCCATTCAAAGCCTGTATTGAAGACTTCCTAGTTTGCCAGACAGTTGGTGGAGTCAGCCATGCCAAACTTGGCATGTATTTAAGAGATATACAAACACAATGAATTAGCGGTATTTATATTTTACCCTTCACCTCTCACGGAGGTCACGTTCTCAGAAGAAGGTGACATCATTGTGAAACTTTACCCTGCTTAAGCCCCAAGCAACACGTCTCCTTATTTAAAGATCAGATTATCCCTTCTTCATTGTTTTGCGTTTGATTTAATTTCTTTTCTCCATTTTGGGGAAGGGCAGCTCACTATTTTGAAGAGGTGATGGAGCATGTCAGGATTTAAGGAGTGAAAGGGAAGAGACTGGTTTGGATTTTCTGCCTGTCCTTTGTGTGCTCTGAAGCTCAATATACTTAAAGTGGTCACTGCAGGTACAAGGGCAAAAGAAAGCTTTTGTGCTCTTACAAACCTCAGTGTTCACTTGGACTATACCTTTATAGTCAGAATAGAGGAAAGAATTTCAAACAGTTTTTTTGCCGCTTTCCATTTCAATGGGTGTTTATTAGTAATATCGCCAAGACCAGAGATCAGCATTTGAAATACTGATAAGGAGTTTGGTGCTTGTACAGATAACACAATGAAAACAGCAATAATGACTATAGATGTCCATGTTTTAAAGACAGCTAGAGGACTAGATGTTGCTCACATCTGAATTTATAATTTTCCTCAAAAGGAAGCTGGGTGTTAATATGTGGGAAACTACTGCAGCCATTTTCCTTCTCACACTGACATCTCTCTAGGTATTTTCTTACTTCACCAGCCCCAAACAAGCTCTTCAGCTCCAGCAGGTTTGTAAAATCTTACAACTGTGGGAAATGCCAATCTTTCTATGTCATCTTTATCTATAGAAGTCTGCAGAATAAACAGAGCAAATCCAAACCCCACGTCATGAATCAAGGGAGTTTCTTATGTCAAGGCTTTTTAGCAATTTTAAAAAATATTGCTAATATTAATTCATTGTATTTTATATTAATGGATGTGACAAACACAGTAGACATAGTAATTTCAGGAGAAAACAGTTTCAAAGAAATATGGCAAAACAAGTGACTCAGTGAGATATTGACAATTCTGAGGGGAACTCATGTCATTGACCATATAGAGGTGACAAAGTATCACCTCAATGCACTGTTCAAAGATTAATATGAGAATAATGTAATCTTAAATGTCTGCTGAAAACATGAGTTATAATTATGTGAATATTTTGGATACTGTCTTCTTACTAAAGGTGGGTGAATACTGTCATGAATGCTTGATTAGACATCTGACTGGATTTGCTTCTGTCACACTCACTTTCCAAGCACTGCAGTGTATTTTAATTTTACTGACATAAGCATTTGAAAAAAAAAGCAAATTTCAAGGTCATATATTTAAGTATTCATTGGAAAAGGCATTATAATTTAACATGCATGGCTATTCATGCTAGAAATACTAGTATAATTATCTCATTTTGAGCCAACAGCAAGATTTGAAATCAGAAAAAAAATTATAACTGCCCTTAAAAAAGTAGCTGCTTTTATGTTAATGTTGTAGTCTTATTGATCCTCTCACTGAGTTAGTCATTAACAAGGAATTAAAACTGGAAAAAATCTCCACGTGCATTTTGATCCTGATCTTTATCCCACAGAAGTCAGTGATAAAACTTCCTTTGATATCAGCAGTTCTACACCAGAGCTTTTATCCACGTAAGCACTAAGAAGAGCAACAAGAATAGAACCATGCAAGGTACATGACCAATCATGATTTACTTAGAAGAAAAGTATTGACAGCAGTTAACAAATAATTTCAGATATCTCTGTTAGCATTGAGCTACATTCTACTGTGTTGTATTTCTTCGTGTCAAATTTGAAATTCTTACCATATGTATAATAGAAACTAAGTTGTGCTAGTCATGATCTGCACCTTTTGCCATTATACTGTGTGATCCAGACCCCAAACTTATGGGGGACCCTTGTGTCCAGGTCTTTTTTTTGACTTATCATCCTTTTTCATTTCCCTCTAAAGTGTTTTTTACTCTTAGTTTCTCTGAGGTAGGAACAAGCTCCCCAAAAGTATCGCTGTGATGAGAGTGTTTTAAGGAAGGAAATTAAGGAAATCTCATGACATCATTTTCAGATTGATCTCTTAGACGTGCTTTGTATTTACAGATATTCTGTTTGTTTGCCATATTTAAGATTTTGATGTGAGGGGTTGTGTGTGTTATTTCTCTGGCAATTCCCGCTTTATTAGTTCTTGCAGCATCAATTGTTCTGCTATTTTTGCTCACTATAAGTAACACAGGGATTTCTCTGAGCCTTCAGGGATTTCATTTTACAGAGCTTCTGAGACTTGGTTTCTCTAAGTAAAGAAAACCTTTGGTGTTTTTTCCACCTGACCATCCAAAATGTGTTCAAAGAGAAGGGAAGGTAAAATTAAGAGTGAATCAGCATGTTCTTAGGCCTGTTTGAATTAGTTTTAAGGGGAAGGGAGAGAGAGAGTAATGTTTGGAGAAGACCACCTGATCAGGCAACCACTGTACATCAGCTCATGAATTATATCCCTGCTCTGTGGAGTGGCAAAGTTTGAGGATGCTTGTGGACTGCAGGTTTCACCCCTATAAATCAATCTACTATATTTCAGTGTACGCGTGCAGCCATCTAAACATGCAAGGAAAGAAGGCTCCGACTTCGCTGCATTTTTGAACTATCTACTGTGAGGTGTACCCTCCTTGCCCACTGTCCAGCTACAAATCAAGAAACGTGAGCCCTGTGAAGACACAGATGCACACAGAGAGTGAGGGTCTTGTTCTTACTGCTGCATTCAGGAGTCTTTCAGCTCTTTATATTGCACCTAATTCTCACGAGGAGTAAAATCTTGCAGACATTAATGAGTGCAATGGTGGCTGTGAGAACCCAGCATCTGTGAAAAAACTCTTGTTTTTTTATGTTGTATAGTAGTAGAAGATAGAACAAACAAACAAGCAAGCCCAAACCCCAAACCCTAAAATTAGCTAAAAATAGCTAAATAGCTATGACTGGTTAAAATACTAATCTCTCCTTTTAGACCAAAGTATTCCTTAATGCAAAGATTTGGGAAAGTGTACAAGGAGAGACTTCCAGTGGTGATGTTAAGAAAGCGAGAAGTCCAATTCAAACTGTAATCAAATGTGGAAATTGTATTATAGAGACGCTAGTTCTCCAGAGAACATGATAGTTGTCACCGATAAATACACCGACAAGGCCTGACGTACTGTAGTTCAAATAACCTACCCATCCATCACACAGGCACTTATGTACGCACTTAAAAGCTTTCTGAATTCTGTTTCCAGGGCCTGATCCCTGCAAGGCTGAGGGACACAAATAACCTTGCTACATGCCAGTAATCCCATTATCAGGCAAGATCAGGCCCCGATACTGAACATACCATTTTACTGGTTCTAATCAAAATGCAAATATCTCAGGCCATGTTTAGGTTAAGCAACAAACCCAGGAACGTTTTGAGATTTCATATTCCATGGAATTAAGTAATCTTTGAGGATGTTTGTCAAGAGGAGATTGCATCATTATATTTTCCTGCGTTCCAGTTGTGTTAGCTATGTTAATGTATTACAATTTTAAAATTATGTTTTGTTCCAAATCCTTCTATGTTTTTTACAAAAACATCTTTATCATCACATTTGCATTTTAAAAGACTGCGGATGTTATACTTACAATGGGTATTATTTACATTTCAGATTTCCATATATCTGCACCAACTGGCTTTGCTGGATCTCTGATACAATCACGCTTCCCATTATCCATCTTCTTCTGCTACAAAGATAATTCACTTTACCTCCAAACTTTGCTAGTCATGCTTTGTATAATAACTCATGTCTTACTATCCCTTGCAAGTTCGGTGGTTCGTTAATATAGCACTTGCAGAGACGGTGCACTACATATTGATCTAATTAAATGTTTGAATCAGGACAACAATAGTAATGGGATTAATTATTGTAATTTGTGCAGCAGAACTATATACATAAACAGGCAATTTTTTCTCCCCGTATAGCCAGCAGAAAATGAATTTCAGACATTAGGACCTGAGAGACTGGAGAGCTACAGCTGCTGAGCTGGTGTCCCTCCCATAGTCCTGGCCAGCAGCTCTGACATCCCCGCACAAAGTAATCACAGATCACAGCATTTAATCACTGAAAACAAGCACTCCAGAGGACAGCAGTGTCAATATCCCACTCTCTCATTATCTGTTTGGATTGCACATCCACACTGTCAGATAAACAGAGTGGAAAATTAAGATTAAAAATATGGTAATTTCATTTCAGGCAGCAGGCACCACTCACTGCCCCTATTATGCTATTGATTACCTCTGAATTCAATTTTTCTTTCAATGCAAACTTTAATCTGTTTGCTACCCAGCAATTCAACTCCCCAAGGGCTATTTGAGAGTAAGTAACCATTTAATCTGATGCTAACTGAAAAATCACCGTCCTTAATGAATTGTGTAAATCATTCAGCTCTAAAGCACCTTTGACTTCTATTTCATTTTTTATTTTCTACTCAATATAGGAAGGGATCGGCGTGTGAATAATTACAAAGTAGCAAGTATTTTTAAATAGAGCAAATATGATAAAAACCCTATTATAGTGGGGCATGTGTAATGAACAGTACTTTTTAATTTCAAAATAGCTATTCATTAAAAAAGAATGGGAGATTAAAAAGAGAGGCTCAAAGCTCAAGGTAAAAGTTGATAGACATTGTAATTACATGGTTAATTTCAAAGATTTATATGCTGTTATGATTTAAAAGGAATTTTTATGACCTGACATTTTCATTTGAGAAGATTTTTTATTTAAAATTAATCTTCTAGCTCCTATTCTTAATTATTTCTTGGCAAGCGATAAATGGGAATACAAAAAATGCCCTATATCAAATTTTCAGCAGAATAAATGCATGTGAATTTGTGAACAGCAATGAAGTGGTCCTACTTACTGTAGTCAAATCACTTTACATTGAAATCCCAGGCTAAAATAAATTCTTTGTATATGGAAATTATTGACACTTTCAGGAAGGCTCTTAAGCTGCAGATTCACACCGTGATTTTTGTTTTCCCAAGTAAGAAATTCAGGACACTTTGTCTAAGCTGAAATTGCCTTTCTACTTTGTAATTCAGTTTTTGGCACACCTTTCCTCTCCTCAACTTTGACGGGTTCTCTTCCCAGCTCCCAACAAAGGGACTGGCAGTCTGGGGAGAGACTTTGCTTCCCAAATTTCCTCCAGCCGTGGCGGCAGGGAGGGAAACCGGGGGCTGACTCAAGCCAGATGCAAGCTCAGGTTCTTGTTTACAGCCTAGCTCGCAAAGGTGGCGTGCTCCCTGTCCCAGGCTTGCCGGAATGGGCAGGCAATGCCCCAAGGATGCTGCCCCATCCATACACTCAAGGTTGGTTTTCTGAGCCAGCATGAAGCCAGGAATTCGGCCACAGCCAGTGCTGCTGTGACATCTTTCTCTTGACACTGGTGACCATGACTTTTGTAGTGACTGAGCTGGGCACGCAGGACAGCTTGTTATTTAAAAAGCCCAGAACCCCTCTAACTTTCCCAGCACCAAGGGACCACACCCTGTACCAATGGGCAGAGCTTCCATTCCTCCCTCTTCTGGGTCACATGTAGGACGCAGGATGCAGGGCACAGGATAAGGGGTCTGGGATGCAGGGTGCGGGATGTGGGGTGTGGAATGCAGGATGCTTTCTCCCTCATGGTGCAGCAAGCAGAGGGGCAATGCAGTGCACGCCAAAATGCATCTCCTACTAACACACAGCATTGTGAACAGCCACAACAACAAGCCTGAAGGCAATCCCTGTTCCCAGTCCTGGTCTTAGCCCTCCCTCTGCAAAACGCATCAGGCAAAAGAATGTGGGGACTGGGGGCTTTCTGCAAGGCACCCATCAGAAGGTGCTGATTTCTCTGTCCTCCCTCGACCACCTCCCCCAAATCCACATGGCCCCATTGCTTTCAGATGGAGCTGCACAACTGCCAAGGAAGCCCTGCCAGGTTGGAAGGGTTGGCGGCATCTATCTTCTCTGCAGCAGCCACAAGTTGAGTAAGATGAAATACACAGAGGCAATGGGACAGGAACCTGGGGTGGCTAGCACCCACATCACTGGCACTCCAGCAAGTGGGAAGAGCCAGCATTCACTTTGCTCCCTCACACAGGTGAGTAAAGCCTGCTGGCAGGCGCTCAGGAAAACACACTGCTCCTGTCACCATGCTGGCATAAAACCTTCCGGGAGCACCTGACAACCTCCAGGCTCAGAAAGGTGGTGGTGATGGTGGTGACAATAGTGGTACTCAAGCCACTACAGTGGGTTCCTTGCAGCCCTGCTGCATGCACGCAGCTCTGCATGTATCCACATGCCCTTAGTATCCTTCTGTCTGTTTGCATACGTTCATCCACAACACATGCAGGGTGATTGGTATGTGATAAATTGCAAAGCTGCATACTAAATTATGTTTTTATGCCCTCCAGGCATAGTCACCTGCATTTTCTGTCCCACCTTATACCCTTCTGTGCTGGCTTTGCTCTCCCTGTTCCCAAGTACAGCACAGCTAACAGCAGCTCAGCTGCCATTTAATTTATTGATTTTTTTTTAATTTGACCCTACCAAAATCCCTGATTCTGAAGGTAGTTAAAGGTTTATAGTATTTTATGTCCTCAACTAGCCCAAGAGGCAACCACTGCAGCCATGTCTCCTGCCACCAGCTGACATCCAGCTCCTGGTTGCAGCAGGGACTCGATTGGGAATCCTTCACAGAAGGCTACTGAAACTTGCCCAAGACTGTTGGGCTAATCCTCCCATCAGGCTTTCCAGATTCTTCAGGACTGCAATAGCAAAAGCTCAACACAGGGCTTTGCTTGGGACCAGCTTGAAGATTTTCTGTGCAGTAAAAAGTGGAGTGGAAAGGGGAATTTTACCTTTCCTGCAGGATGCTTGCTTGTCAACCTGGAAATTTCTGAGCTTTCTTGTAACATAAAATTATGACAGTATGATCTATGGTGAAAGAATCTGAAGTGGAAAAAGCCCAACCCTATTCATGTGGTTGAGTTGTGCTCTCAGTTTTGCTACAGGTACTGTACAGAGTTGAAGTCAATAAGGCTACTGACATGAAGAAAGTGTTGCCGGTGTTTACAGAGCCCCAAGTCATCTGGCACTAGAGTCAGAAGGCTGGAGTGCCAATAACATTATTAAAAACTCTCTACAATTGTTCCAAGATATTTCTTTAATAAAAGATAGCATATACAGAATAGCCCGTGTTGGGGCGAAGTATAAAGGTTTTGCTGGCACTTGTTTGGGAAAGGATACATTAACCAGTGCCTTACGACCCAAAGCATGATTGAAAAAAAATATACCACACAGAAAGTATTTCATGGAAACACAGCCATACTGGAAGCTTGCATACACTAAAAGCCTGCCTGACAATATTCAGCCTGTAAAGTGCATTATTCTCCCATCACAAATACTCTCACAAAATCATAGGCATCCGACACTTAAGATTTAAACATGTGCTACATGTACTGTATATGCTTTTTACACACACCTTGGGTACTTATTAAGAGCTGAAATAATTGTTGTGAATGGAAGATGAGGTTCTCCCTCCCCCTCATTTCATGTTATTCAGGAAGGATCCCCAAGCAGACAGGACAAGGGCTTGTGAGCCGCTTTTGCCAGCCTAGGAGAAAAATTGTGTTTCTGGCAGAAGGAAGCGCGTTGTTTAACTGTACCCTCAAGTTTCTCCCTCTTTTCAGGCTTTTTCATGACTGTGTGCAGCAGAAGGCAGATCCTCCTTGGAACAGGGTGTAGCTTTTTATGACTTGGATTTTGTGCTTCCTCAGGAGCCCGTTCCTTATGCCTCCTGCTGCTGCGTTTCAGAGTCTTCAAAAAAAAACCCAAACAAACAAGTGATTAGATTTGTGCTTTCCAGGTGTATCTGTTCCTCATCTGACTTACCAGAGCCTGCCTAGTCAAGAGCAGATGAGATCCTCTCAGCAAAGCCCCTTGCAAGTAGAGAGCACTCACCAGCAGCGGTTTGGCATGTGCTCTTTCAGTCTCCTATCCCCTCACCTCTCAACACAGAAGCAGACACCCCCCCCCAATAATCCAACATACACACTTGCTGTAAAATGAAGGTGACGGCCTGCCACCTCTCATGTGCTTCTTTCAGACACAGTTCTGTGATTTTTACGCATCCAGTGGCCATGTCTTACAGCAGCTTGGCCAGAAGTGCAGATATAGGCACAGGTTTGTGTTTTTTCTTTGTTTTTACATGGCCCTTCTGTGCTCTCCACACACAGGTGGGATCATTCCAGGGGACTCGGCACTACAGTGCAGTCAGGATGTCAGAGCAGGGATTGCCCTTACAGACGTGTGTGTGGTGATTGAGGGCCCAGGTACCTGTGTAGCAGATTTGCCCCTTATAGAAATAAAGTGGAAAAGCTCAAACCTCTTCCTCAGACTTCTCCGAATTACCCTGTACTGCACATATAATGTTTAAAGATCATCTGCTAGCCAGAGACCCCTGATGGAGGTTTCTACTATCTGCAATACCTCGTTGCAGATCCAGTGAATAAGAGCAAGCTTACAAAACTTGTCGATTCTACCTCTCACAGTGTGAAATGAGGTTAATGGAGATGACAGACAGCACTGGTTTAGCTTGAAGCTCCCCCACTGTAATCTCTTAGCCTAGAAGAGGTGTCTAAGTTGTTCTTGTCTTATTTCAGCTCAGGACTATCAGCATAAAAGGAAAAATATGTGTGTTTGTGTGTGCATATAGTTCCTACAAGATTTCTCCTCTGAGAACACAAGAGAGTCCGTAATGAATCCCCTTCATTACAGTGGTCAGTACTGATGGTCTGTCACAGCTGGAGAAAAATGCATGCATGCAGAGTAATTTTAAATGAATATCTTTTACCACGTTGATGCTAAAAACTGCCTCAAAAGCTGTTATGATCCATCATGGCAATGAGCACTTATGGACTTCTAAATCCACAAATTAGATGTTATGCACAGAAACTAGAGGCAACTACATTCAGCTCAGTGCATGGAGCCTCAGCCACACAAATCCAGCTTCAGCATTTTCTTGTTTATGTATTTATTTATTTACAGGTGGGGGGAAGCTATTAAAACTGTACATACAAATAAAATGAAATTCTGAAAGAGAAAAGCAAAATTTTCTTCATGTTTTTTTCCCCAAAACATTTTCCATAAACTTTGATCTATAAGACAATGTAGTTTTGAATTAGCACAGACCACAGATGCACATGTACACACACACATAGAGTCACATATTCAAATTCTCATCACTAAGAAAAAACATTCCTGCACACACAGTTGTACAAGATTTCATTTTTAAAAATCTCATCTGAATGGGAATCTCACAGCTTAGGTATCTGCAGGGTTAGCACATTTTTATGGCTATCCTAAGTTGCTGGAAAATTGATTTAACTTGAAAAATCTACAGATTTTTAATGGTAAAAGAATGAAAATTGTGCCACTGAAGAAAACAACGTTGTATTGTATTTCTGCAAAGGTTTATACAGCTAGGTAAACTCTTGGGTCTGCCACATTGTCCTTCTGCCAACCAAACCCATGGAGTGTGGTGGAGGATGTTGCCATCAGTACAGCATTGAAACTCTTCCAGGCCTAAAAAATTTGTCGGTACCTCTCATTACTTACCACTTCATTAATAACAGTGTAAGGTTTTCCTTCTCAGAACAGGAGTGTAAAGTGGGAAACAGGACAAATTCCTTGTATCTCCCCTAGAAAAAAGTGATGAGCATACGTTTCCCACCATTTTGTTGAAAAGATTTTTTCTAATCATACAGTGAAACGGAAGCTGTGAAACTTTCTGTCATTACCTAAATCCCAAAGACTGGAAAGAGAGGGGAAGTCACTGCTCAGTAACCCCTGAAATCTTTGACACGGGTGTGTTGGCTTCATCCCCAGTTCCTGAGACTTCCCCGGTTTTAGTGTCAGTTTCTCCAAAAATGGGCAAGACTTTGGGTGTCAACAGCACTGTTGCTTGTGAGGGAATTGGAACAGCCTCAGGAGACAATAAGATACAAGACTTCCTTGCATGACATTTGGTATGGGAAACCCTTGAGGGAGGTGGAGGGAAAGGTCCAGTGCAGAGGGGTGAGAAACAGAGAGGAGGAACACCAGAGGCCAAGGGAACTTGGAAACAGGTCAGTGTTAAATGTTTCAAGACTATTTAGGAAATAACATCGAAACTGTAACTTAGGAACACACACTGAAATTAATATTGTGCATGGGGCTGATCCTTGGCTTCGAAACATGTAAGAAGAGAGAGGATGAATGCCTGCCTGAAAAATTGAGATGCCAGTTATGAGAAGAAATGAATAATAGGAAACACAGTTGAGGTGAATGAAATACTACCTAATGGACAATTTCTGCTGTATAAATTAATGAGCTGCTAAGGGAAATACTTTCTTACACAACCTATAATTAATACATGGGATCTTAAGCCACAGATACAACTGAGGCTAGAAAAAGAGCATTTAAAAGTAGACTACTATTTGTATGGGTGGTGTAAGCACTGAGAGTTGTGGTATGTTGCCTAGGATAAAAAGTAGGTTACATTCCAACAAAAGGAGACCTTGTCATATAGGGAAACTTCCTAAAAATGTATTTTGCATTATGTCCATGTCTTGTGGCTGCAGAGGCCTCTGAGGAAGAGCTGGGGGCCACGACCTGAAACAGCAGTGTAACACCACAGCCAGACAGCCTGGTACAGAAGCTCTCCTCAGCGGCACGGGCTGAGCACATCCACATAGGTTTGTGCTTCTGGTCCTCTGGTTAGTAACTACCTACTCCTTTGAGAGGCATCAGAGGCACCCTCCCACCTCCTCTCTAGGCGCCTGAAAGGCTCTGGATGAGCTCTCATGGCTGAGGGTGCTGGAGAGGGCTGAGGGACCATGGGATGCCGAACTGACGTCTTGGGATAAAGAGGGAAGATAAGGAGGTCATGGCAACACCAATAATCAGTCTCATCTGGCCCATACCATTTTTCTATCTTGATAAATGGAGTTAAGAGGCAAACTTAGCTTAAGAAACATTAACACTGTAATTCTTGGAAATGTAGTTTCTTGCCTCTTCTACACCAGGTAGTGCTGGCCATGATTGCAGACAGTGCACAAGACTACCCATTACTGTTTTTTTTCACTGCAAAGACACATGAGAAATTGGTGATATTGTTTTGCTGCCTTTCCTGTTCTTTTTGTTGTACACAGTCGGTTAATGCTCTCCAGCTAAACTTTGTTTTGCTGAGCTACTGCAAGCCTCAAACATGTTTCTTGCTATACAGGCAATAAATAAGTATTAAATGCCATAAAAATAACAATAAATATTAAATTTAGTAGACCACACTTCTGGAAACCCTCAGCAAAATGGCTCAGAGGTGGAACACCTCTGCCACACGGGTGGTTTGCTCTTGAAATAAAGTGTAAGGATGAACAACAAAGGAATTTATATGGCCAGGAAATGCACTTCAGAAGACTGTCCCTGCAAGAGACCTTCCAAAACAGATCAAAACATTAGTTTGGATGAGAAACGTTATATCAACATGCACCCTGGTGCCAAAATAAATTCCCTTGGGACACCCTGAGAATATCTAAGCTTTGAGCTGAAGCACAGTGGGGAAATCCTTTCGTGAGCAGCGCATAAGGTGGTAGTGGTAGAGTTGAGCATGGTATCGCTATGTCAGGAAGGCATGGCACTTGAACTGGGCTGACAGAGGCAACTGAATCACTCAAGCATGGTGTTGAACTGACCTAACTGTGCAGTTCTTGGTTTCAGTCCCAAATCTCTAGCACAGCAGTAGCTGCAGTACATGGCCAGCCAAGCCAAGTCCTGGTGGGATCAGCAGAGGAAAGCCATCATAACGGATGATCCATCACATGACAAAACTGGGACGCCAACACTTGACAAAACCAATGACTTCCACAGTGACATTTCATATGCTCTCTTTAGCATTTGCTCACTGTCTCCCTGGCCTCATAATCTGATGTCTTCTCTGCACAGTAACTTGCCTTAACTGAGAAGGTGGGACGACGCTCCCCTCAAAGGTGCAGACAGAATTTCATGATTTAAGTACTCTCTTGGCAACAGAACTATCTGATGAGGTCCCTTACGTCTCTTCTTATACACTCAGGCCATGGGCTGTAGCTGATGTGCCTACACAGCACAATGCCAGGATACCCTGTTAACATCTTCAGCGAGGGGTTACAACATCAGGGCTAATTGTTCGCATAGAACACCATCTTAACACAACTCTGCAGCACCCATTCAGCAGTGTCCCTATGCTGGTTGACGTTACAGTGTGCCTTTTCCTGACTGCTTGTCCTCACATGCTCCCTCACAACAACCCAAAAAGGTGCTGGCTGAGAACCCCAGTGTTGGAGTTGCCGGGCCACATCCCAGAGGTGGTATACCTACGCTCCACCTCATTGCTCTGCATTTCTATGGACTTGCTTACACATCTCAATACTTCATATAAGTTTCTACAGAATCATAGGATACTTTGCGCCAGAACGGATATGTCTACGCTGTCTATGGCTGCCTGAAAGGGGGCTGTGGCAGACTGAGTGTTCATCTCTTCTCTCAAGTGACAGGTGATAGAACAAGGGAAAATGGCCATAAGTTGCAACAGGGAGGTTCAGACTGGATATTAGGGAGAATTTCTTTACTGAAATGGTGATCAGGCACTGGCACAGCTGCCCAGAGAGGTGGCTGAGTCACCATCCCTGGAGGTGTTTAAAAAACAGGTAGATGAGTTTTTAAGGGACAGGGTTTAGAGGGTGATGGGTGCGGTTGGACTTGATGATCTCAAAGGTCTTTTCTAACCAGAAGATTCTATGATTCTATGAACTATATCTCCTCCTCCAGCATTAGGACAAGGAGTTTGGGACTCCAGAGAATGCAGAGCAAATGCATGTCTCCATCCCCATGTCTAGCCCTACTCAAAACTATATACAGGTAGCTGTGATAGATATGTTAAACACCCAAAGATGGGCTTGCTGAAGAGTTTTAAATAGCTTTTTGGGACTAATGGATAGCTTCACAGGGTGAAATGTGCCAGCTCGGAGTAGATCCTGAGTATATAAAGAATCAATGACTGTAAACTAGGAGTGGAAATTGGAAGAGGCAAAGCACAGTTAAGAACTGAACAGAAACCACTGAGCAACTAACGTGACAGGGACGGAACTGAAATAGAGAAACACATCCTATTTCTGGGCCTAAAACAGGCAGAAAAGTGAGAAGGAGATTTTCTTAAGGAAAGAAATATTTAAATGTAGTAAAAGACCTTCTGTTTAAAAATGTTGAGGAAAACCTTTGCGCAATTATGGGAGAAAAGGAAAATGTGGCCTCTGATCATGCTGCAAAGAAACTTGCCTCCAAATCTGAAACACATCATGATGATAAATGGAAAGAAGTTAAACCTCCAAATGCTATCACAATCCTCAGTTCTGTTCTGGACAGATTTTTGATGTATTGTGTCTCTCTGTGACAGAGACCTGAGGGTTCTGAGGTCTTTTTTTTATTATTACTTAGTATTTTAGCAAAACTTGTATAGCTTGTCACGCCAGCAAGGTATTTTTTAATTAAAATGAAATGTATGTATGTGAGGTGAGCCAGAGTTTATGAGGAGCTTCTTCAGGGGGAAAATGAATCAGTCCAGGATTTTCAAGAAGGATTGAAGGTTAAGCTCAAGCTTACTAACTCAGGAGGAATGTAAATTAGAGTGTACTTACCAGGCAGGGAAACCTGGGATGGGACTTAGGTTCTCCATCCACGGACAGGTTCTGCCCTTGCAGCTCTGCACATCAGGCAGAGACATTTTCCAGCAATACAGGCAATACAAATGGGAGGTGAATCCAATAACATCTAGCATAGTGAAGGCAGAGCCTAGTTAAGGTTAAAAGGCAGCCTCATAGGTACCTCAAAGAAGGATGTGGGCAAGGACCCTGGGGTTAGTCATTGCTGAGTGTGTTTTTCAGGGAAGGAGAAGGGGAGACTATGCACATGCTTGTCGCAGACTGGAAAACTACTGCTTAGCTCCTCTCAGAGATACTTTAATGGCAGCCAGCAACTGGCTAACCCACAAAACTTCAGGCAGGTACTTCTCCCTTTGCTCCATCTAAAAGATTGTTTCGCTGCCTGGATTGAAGCCCTTGGGAAAACAGGAAAAAACTGCCACCTTGCTCTGAAACTTTCCTGAAGCTGTAAATGAGCTGCATTTACCGGGCCTGATAAGCTAAGTTATCATGGCTTTCCTCTGCATTAGAGAGGCTGTTCATAAAGAAATAATATTTAACGTTATATTGTAGTTTATATTCTTCTAAATAATGTATTTATTATTATACTATAATAATATGTATACTAAATAATAGTATATTTTCTAATGATTATTAGAAGGAGCCCTTATTGTCATAAAAGTACAACAGTAGTTGGTAAAAGAGCCACATGTTCAGCTTTTCAGCATCAATGTTGCTACACTTCATCGGGACCAAAGTGGAAGTCTTTCCATTGCCCTAATTTGCCAATGCAGTTTGCCAATGAATTCATCTGTGAGGGAGGATTCTAATCACTGAGGAATCTGACCAAGAAATGGCATTATGCCTGAGTGTAAGACTAGGATTAGAGACTAACAAACAAGGTAAAAGGCCTCCTTTTTAAAGGCAATTGTGTATAACCATGGGTGAGGAAACAAAAGAAATGTAATTGATGATAAGAGCAGAAGATGAGAGGCTTAAGTTTATTTCTTCTTACGACACTTCATGAATGGTACATATATATTTTATTTTCATATCATTCATAATAGTTTCCTGAACATGTAATATGGCCTGTGTTTTTTTATCCTGGTAGATGAATTGTGCTCCTTAGGGGTTTTTTAATTTTCTGTGGGTTTTTAATTGTTTCTTCTTCCATTGATTTCATAATGTGATATACTTGTAATATGTAGTTGTCCTCTCTGAAATCTTTCTTGATAAACACTACACGTGAATCATCATTTTTCAACCTTGTTCTGAACCATTTCAAAATTAATAGACTAATTAGTAACCTGGTAAATTATTACCATAATCATTTAAAAAAACCCAGCCACTTTGGTGTGGCCAGAAATTGCTACTGAGATAATATCCATGACAATCTTTTGCAACCCTCTGCCACAACCTGAGACATGAAAGCTTCTCTGCTATGTGCTGAAGCACGCTCTTGTGGTGGGACCCAGAGTGCCAAATATGAAACGGTGACTCACGTTCCCCAGGATGCAGTGATTCTCTCCTTGAATATTTAACATAGCTGGATCTCTAGTCATCCTGTCTAACAACGCATCTGGCTGAGATCTGTGGAGAGGTTCAAGTGGTGCCCTCGTCCCATTGAAGGTGCCTGGGGTGGCAAAACTCCAAGAGGCATCCCAGTATGGAGATGCATCTGGCCTGAACTGGGCCATGTAGTCACGTAAAGAGACAGCTCTCCACAAACAACTCCCTGTGGTGTACAGCTCTCAGTGGGACAACTCTACATGGCCAGCTCTCTGCAGCCAACTCTCTATGAGACAACTGTCTGTGGGACAACTCTACACAACTAACTCTGTGCAGGGACAACTCCCCATAGAGAGGATTAGAGTTAGGGTTAGTGTTAGGTTTAAATTTAGGGCTCCCTGAATAGAGTTGTGCCTGTGGAGAGCTGACTGTGTAGACTTGTCCTGCAGAGAGCTGGCTGTGCAGAGTTGTCCTAGACCCTATATTCAGGTGCAGGTGCTGAGCAGAGGCAGGGCAACACTACTTCAGCTTTGATCTAGCAAAATTTCAGACTTTTTCGATTCTTGCAAGTGGTGAATATGCCCCTCTAGGTTCTCTTCAGATACCCAGCCCCTGTCCTGGGTTTTTCAATCTTTCTGGATTTTTAAATAATCAGTGAAAACGATGTCTACATTAGTGCAGTGTAACTGAGGGATTTTTTAATACTGCCAAAGCAGGATGACAGCCACTGTGTGATGATCCTATATCCAGCTACATCTTCAGTCTGTCTCCCCACTACCCAGGGTGTTAACCAGATTATATTTCTATCTATCTTGTGCAAGATGAATATTTCTAAACTGGCTATCCCAGCCTCATAGTCTGCAGCACTATCTGTATCCACAGAATGCATATTTTTATTTAGTCTGCCATCCTTCAGAAGTGATTTTTCTTTACCCTTCCCTAAGCAGCAACCTCTCCAGAGGTGCCCTTTCCTATTACACCTTCTCAAACATTCACCTTTAAATCTATATGCAGGCAAGCAAGGGGTAGTTCTTGCCTCCGCCTGTATAGGACACCTCTATGTACCACTCCATGACACAATTATTTTATAGTGCTTGCCTTCTGTCTTAGCACAAGGTCAAAACACTTCCACCAGCCCTGTTGCGTTTCCACAGGCACAGCAGTTTTGGTGTGATGATGAAATGTGAGCTCTTCCTCCATCACAATCCTAGCTTGGGTACCTCCAGAAGCAACCTCACCTCCCGCTCAAGCCATCACAAGACCGCCAGCTTTCTGATGGTGGTGCTGTGCTGCAGGAGAGGGACTTGCTTCACCCTCCTCTTTGTTTTGCTGCTGGAAACTAAATGTTTCTCAACAGTGGCATCCTATGTGCCATGATGCAGCTAAACCTTCCTTCCTTCCTTCCTTCCTTCCTTCCTTCCTTCCTTCCTTCCTTCCTTCCTTCCTTCCTTCCTTCCTTCCTTCCTTCCTTCCTTCCTTCCTTCCTTCCTTCCTTCCTTCCTTCCTTCCTTCCTTCCTTCCTTCCTTCCTTCCTTCCTTCCTTCCTTCCTTCCTTCCTTCCTTCCTTCCTTCCTTCCTTCCTTCCTTCCTTCCTTCCTTCCTTCCTTCCTTCCTTCCTTCCTTCCTTCCTTCCTTCCTTCCTTCCTTCCTTCCTTCCTTCCTTCCTTCCTTCCTTCCTTCCTTCCTTCCTTCCTTCCTTCCTTCCTTCCTTCCCTCCTTCCGTCTCTCCCTCCCTTCCGCCTTCCCTCCTTCCGTCTCTCCCTCCCTTCCGCCTTCCCTCCTTCCCTTCCTCAAACCTCTTTGTCAAGTAAACAATTCCTTGTCACCAGATGTGGAGTAACAAGATGGGCAGCACAGGTTTCAGATGCTGTCCTGGTAGGATGCATTATGTGAGATAAAAATTTGGCAAATGAGACTGAACTTACTTCAGGAAGGGGGTAGAATCTTGTTGTAGCGTGTCAGTAGATGCAATATAAACTGAGCACCTGGCACAGGAAAAGGAGAGGAGGCTGTGATGCTGGCAGTAGCTGAGCACCCTCCTGGAGGGGTTTGGGCCATTGCAGAAGAAAAGGTGCTGGAAATGCCCAGAGGAATTTACTCCAACTGCATCTCTAGATATAAATAATATAGATGTAACTCTAGGAAGAGAGCTGGTCATCAAGCTCCAAAACAAAGACTGTACATATCTTCAGCTCTTAGGACTGAGTTCTTTGTTTGGCTATCTGGAAATATGAACAGTTTGTCAGGATTTCTATCTCAAGTCCTTCCTTCCATGCCACTTGAGGAAGAAACTCATCTCAATTAGTTTTCATAAGTTTAGTGACATTAAATCCCATCCTGGTTTTCCACAGACTTCTAAAAGATTATTTATATACCTCTGAAAACAAATTACCAGGTCTATATGAGCACATATGCATGCCTGTATGCTCCATTAGTAGCCACCTATGGAGTCAAAGACAAGCCGAGTCACTCCATGGCTTGGACCCCAGCTTTCCCTGTCTTGTGGAGAAGGCTGTCATAACCTGGGATTCTTCACACACAAAGAAAGAAAACAAAAAGGCCATAAAGAAAAGTTTATACCTTACAAAGATCCTCCACATTCCCTAGAAAGCATGTGGTGCTCAAAGCAGAACTGCCATGGAGCAGGAGACATTTGCAAAACTCCCCAAGGGAGTTTTTTTGAGTCTCTGTGGAGTCTGAGCAGGAAGAAATAGGAATACAGATGCAATTTATAAATTTTTTTCTTTCAGATTTCTCTGAATTGGAAGGTGGACATTTCGATTTAAAGGGATTTAAATGTAAATTTAATTCTTTCACTTGATAGAAGGTAAACTGTGGCCTGGACAAAGACTGTTTGCATGACAGCCACTTCTCCTTCTTTCTCCTTCTTCCTTCTCCTTTCTCTCCTGTGATCCTGACCTTGAGCACTAAGGCATATCTGCACATGGTCACCAGCATTTGGACACTCACAACAGTATAAGGAAAGATTATGTCAAGCATTATAACTTTCTGGTATCATATATGGAGAAAATAAATACTGATAGGAGAACACAATTCATATTTGCTGCAGGCTGACCAAAAAGACTTTGGTATCAATTGTTGTGGAGGGGTTGACGTGCCACCTGGGCTACAAACTCAATTACTCAAAACAACTGGCAATAAAAGGCATGGCAGAATAGATGGCATCAGTGTTTCTGAGTCCTCAAAGGCTTTATGTGGAGAATGTAAACTCTTTCAGGCCTGTTTTTAACCCTGTACATTGCGTACCCATTGCTGCCCAAAGGAAATATAAATAAATAAATAAATAAATAAATAAAACCACTTCCAGGTGGTCTTAATTAATGTATAAATATACCCAGGGTACACATGGTGAAAGATTTTACTTTTTTAGACTTTGTAGGTTTCTGGTGTGTTTGCATACAAAGATGCTACTGTAACACCAACACGACCAGGACCCATGACTATAGCACAAATGTAGAGGTAAATATGTTTTTTGTCCCCAGCAACGGAGAATTTAAGGACTATAGCTCGGCAACTGAGAGTAGTAGGTCATTCACCATGTTTTATGCTAAAGAAATGTCCTTCATGGAGTTACAACACTGATTTTTAAAGCTCTTAATTACAGATCCATCAAGCCCAGGAACAAGGATTTCATATCTTTCAATCAAATAAAGGAGCCTTCCTGACTGCGGCAGTATTTTCAAGAAAGATAGGAGAGCTGAGTGTAGTCTGGATGTGGTCACTGGGAGAGCAGCACTGTATTAGTCACAGAAACACGGCGGGTATGCAAACTCCTGGTGAGTTTCCAAATTGCATTCAGCTTTTCGAAGAAGTAGTTCTGGCATTTTTTTCATTCGGAGAGGAAAGGGACTCCCATAAAGCAGATCAAAGGGAGAGAGAAGCTTTCCTCCTTTGTGCTCTTTCAGTGTAGGGAAAAGTGACAAACAAGTTCCTACATTTCCCACGGCAGGACAGGCAAAGCACAGCGCCTGAGAGACACCATATCAAAGGGAAGAGCCACGAGGTTAGCATGAGGCACTGGCTCCATGTCACAAGAACTGCATAGTCTTCCCTTACCCAAGCCAGCATTAGCTCATCAGGTATTATTCTGCAACAATTTACTTCCATCAGTTTCAATGGGAAGAATTAAGACATTCCCTTTCAGGAAGAAGAAAAAGGACTCAAGTAAATAAAAGGGCCAAATTACCTGAACGCTCCAAGAAGAAATATGAAAGGATGAATTTTAAAAAGTCTGTGCGGCGTGCTGGGTTCTGTCATCAGACAACATTGCTGCAGGCAGTGGAAGGTTGGAGTAACACCTTTTTGATTAGGGAGTCTGCTGAAATGAAACCTGGGACAATGCAACTCTCTGTGGAGTAAAGTGAGTTTTGATGAGTCTCAAGATAAAAATCTCCATATTTTGGTGCACCTTTTTTGTCCTCTTTTAATTTCATAGAATCATAGAATATCTTGGTTGAAAAAGACCTTTGAGATCACCAAGTCCAGCCATACCTGTCCCCTACTAAACACTGGGCAAACACTGGGATTCAAACTCACGTCTTCCACAATTTTCAGGAAAAAATAGGAAATGATGAGGCCAAAGACAGACTTTAACAAATGCAATCAGGGTAATACATCTTCCTCTCAGTTGTGTCCTGCAAGCATGGGTATCCCCAAAGGTAAGGGAAATTTCAGTTGCTCCCTGTAGAAACTCCAGATGGGGCATCCTAACAGGAAATATTGTGAGATGGAGCCAGGAAGAGAGGCCCAGATCCATCAGAAAGTCTTTATGGGACTGAGCCTCCATGCTCGACTCTGAGGAGGTGTGGTGCCCACAGCCAAGCCCACATTTCTCCGGGGAAGGCATCCCACTACAAAATCAACATTTGTGAAGAGTTCCCATACAAACAGACACATTGTCAGCAGGTAGATGCTGGGTGCCAGGGAGCCAGACAAGCAGGGTAAGGGATAAGTAAGAATGTTTCAAAAAACAGTTACATGTAAGTAGCTTTTTTCGCTAAGTTTTCTCTTCCTCATCCTGCAATAGAAAAATCATGAGAGACCGTGGATAGAACATAAAAAAATGAATGAAAGAGGGGGCTTAATTTATAGGGGAGCGTGAATTTTTAATCCTGTGCCCCAAAGAAACCACTGCCTAGGCAGCCAAATCCTATCTGTGGCTACTAATGAAGGCAGGAGGTACTGCACAAACCCCCAAAGCAGCCCCATCTGTCTAAACTGGTGAATAAGCAGATGCTTTAGCCGTCTCCGCCCAGGAGGCTGAAATTCCCCTCATGAAGGGCCCTCTAACATTAATTGCAGAGACACAACCTGCCTTTTTATAAGACAAATTAATCATTTCCTTAATCCATCATCAGGAAATGGAAGGCTTTGATGCTTTAATTCCTTTCTTGTGACCATGGCAACTACAAAAAAGGGGAGGGGTGTTAATTTTCTCATCCATGAGAATTTCAGCAAATAGCATGCTAGTGTTCTTTGTCTGTAAGTGAGTCTTTGCTGTAGAGGAGTCCAGAGAATTACACAAAAGGCAGTTAAAAAATAGGGTATCTGGGACATGACGGTATGGTGATGGGAGGGAAGATGGAGCTAGGCTTCAGGAATTCCACTCTGGTCAGAAACAAAATGTAGAGGGGCTGTAGCACTATGATTATTCACCCCAGTCCCATCATCCTTGAGGGAGGAAAAACAGCTCACAAGGATCTTGTGCTGAGGGCGTTGAAGCCCACTGATACTTAGAAAGGGAGAGTCATTAAAAATAGTGTGTTTTGGCCTACTGTCTCCCAAAAAAAGAAACTGCACAACAGGCCATGGTTTTCAGTCTGCAGTATAGGTAATTACAGCATTAAAATTGAATATTGCATAAAACTGCAGTGTGTGCATGCAGGTGTATCTATATGTGTCTTATATATATATAGGTGCATGTAATTATCACGTGTCCATACCACTCAGTCCAGTGTATATTTGCGTACCAGCTGTGAAAGAAGTTTCTAGCACCAGGATGGCGAATCCTTTTTATGTCATGTACAACTTGCAGATGCATGGCTAAACTCTCTTTCCTTTCCGAAACACCTGGCATCATCCACACGGCCCCTGAAGAGCAGAGCCTGATCCATGCTACGCCCTGTGCCACCTAGGAGGATGTCAGGTGTGATGGGCCAAAGCCATGACAGGAGATGCACTCCACAGAGCTCAAACCCTCTAACTTACTGGTACAGACAAAACTTCTGTGCCCTACATTTCGGAGCACAGGCTCACCCCCCTGCATCCATGGCCTCACTCTTACAAGCCCAGTCATCTGGAGCAATCCAGGGCACACTCCCACCAGCCAGGGTTCAAAAGGGTCGTGACTTCAGCCCTGCGGTTCACCTATGACCTTGCAGAGCTGATACTAAAGGCAAGTCAGAGCTTACATTGGTTATTCTGCAACAAGGAAAGGCTGGATTACTAGCATGCGAATCAGGCTGCATGGTTTGAGGGAGGCTGATTCATCCAAGTTTGACTTCGCTGGAGTGAATGGAGTCAAGGCTTTGCCCAAGTGAAGGACCTAACATGCATAATTCTCAAGTAGTGTTTGCCATCCACCTGGGAGGCATCTGCATTCAGCTGCTATGAGAAGGCCATGTCTCTTCAGGCCCTTGACTCAAGCACAGGTGGTGGGCTGCCTGGTTTGCTCAGCGGAGATGCTTCCCCTGTGCTTGTGCTCATTTGTGCTTTGGGTGTACAGTGTCTGCTTTCTAATACCAGCTGCTAAGGTACTGAATCTACAATAAAAACTGAATAATATCTGCTTTCACAGATATTAAATTAAAAAATCCCTTTATGACAGCTGTAGGAATATAATGTGATTACAGGTAGGCACAGGGCTATATTCCCAAGCTTCGAATGGACAAAGAAGTGTCTAAAGGGCACATATGTATTTAATGCTGAGCACTCTCTGATCAGCTTTGTGAACATCAGTCTTAGCTAGTGACAAAGGCTGGGACACTTCTGAGTGCAAACCTTGTTTCCTAAGTCTGATTGTCCATGGGGAGACTCAGCTGGTAGGCATTGTGAAGCTAAATTTTACTAGCTTCATGAAGCAGCCCTCTTGAAATAAAAACCTAAGTAATCAAAAGAGAAAAGTGGTTTCGAAAGACACTGATCTTGTTTAGCTGCTTCTCAGGGTTTCCTCATCAGTGTGATGCCTCTCTAAGTATTATGTCCTACACAACTCTATGGTTTCTCCAGACAACTGCTGCCTGTTGCATTTTTCTGGATCATTAAAACCCAAGGCAGTGTTTTGCCAATAGCACCGAGAAATACAAAATAGTTGCTGCAACCCTGCATTTCATAAGGCTGGGGAGAAATTTCCAAAGAGACTTCTTCATCGGTCCTGGTCTAATGCAAGTTTGTTTACATTGAAAGATAGAAACTAAGTATTGCACCTCTCAGAGAACCAGAAATGCAGAAAGTCCCTAAAATCATGCAATTCAGAGATAGCTCTCTCACATAGCTGAAGATGATTTTCTCTCAGAAATACGAACATCCATGTGGTATTAAGATATGTGGAAGTGGTTAAGTTTTTGTGCCATTGTGATCTGAATTTCCCCCAACCGAATTATGAAACATTTAAGTTTCACTGGATGCTTAATGTGCGTCTCTCAAAATACATGTGGGCCCATGTAAACTCTAGGGAACAATTCTTCAATGAAGATGGCTAGTCACTAGCTGATTCCACTTCAGCTTAATATCTTGCCTTTTGTACTTCATTCCAGCTCCAAAACACTGACGTAAAAAAAAGTCTATGGTGGTACACTTCTACTAGCACAAATCACAAGAGTCTGAGCATCTCTGCTGGCTACCATTTAGCTGAGATGCCTGTTTCAAAATTCAGAGTGCCTCCAGAAGAAGAACAAGCAGGTCTTGGACACCCAAAATGCATTGAGAGAGTCAACTGGAGTTATAATATAGAGTGTTGGTCTGTTTAACACAGGGCTGTCTACAGTAAGGTCTCACAGCACTGTCATGTTTCTGTGAACAGCAAAGAGGGAATGAGGGTACCTGCAGGAATTAGAGCTCTTTTGAGCCATTGGCAACCTATTTGTTTGGCTGCGTGGGTTGCGCTGATGCACCTTGCAGTTTAGGCAAAATGAATGTTCTCAGGAGGATGGAGAGAGGCACAGATGTATATTTTGTTTACAGTTAGGGAGATTAGTTTTAGCACATGTGTATGTGTGGGCTCAGAGGATTAAGTATGATTGTGCATTGGTGGTCAATATTATTTGCATTTTATCATGTGCAAATGATATTAACACAGAAGTCATGATGCAATGCATAGTATGTTTCATTATCCCTCATTAAACCAGCTCTCCCTTGCAAGTGCAAATGTACTGGAAGGCTGACCTAAATGTAGGAGAAGCTGAATGCTGATCCTTATCTTAATGAACAAATACAATTAGCCAAGTATAAGAGTGTCAGGTATTGAGATGATCCTCTGTAATGCTTTCTTTCTTTTATTTCACTGGGATGAGCATCTCCTGATGGTATCAGAGCAGCGCCTCATCATAGCACCTGGCAAAACCTACTCAAGAGTAGGGTAACCAGTCTGCAACTAGACTTCCCCAAATGTACACCAACTTTTCAGGACCTCCTGAGAAAAGGTTTCTATTTGTTGCCTTCTAGCTTTCTTGATTGTCTCCAAGAGCCTCTACATGAGCTGGTGTCCCTCACGTAGTAGTGATCAACACTGAAAAATTATTACAGAGAAAAGAGAAAGGAGCTAATGCGTTTGAAAATGGCTGAAAATTATCATCAGATGCTGATGATCGCTCTACTGGCAATTTATGATAATGAAGATGTGAATGAAGGGGCTCCAAGGGGGTTTCCCATCCTTTGGGGACTCTTTACAAAAGCAAAGACATGCTTTTTTCATTTTAGTTGCCTGATCTCCTTTGATTTGAGTATCTGCTGAGATAAGCCAACGACTATAATCTTTCATGAAAACCCTAGTGCTAAGATGGCCTCCTCCCCATGGAGTGAGGTTTCTGCCTAGAAAATGAGGGGAAAAAAATAGATTCCCATAGATGGAATATTTTAAAAACAAGTTACACGTCAAATTTTCAAGGTTGCAAAACTGTATTTGCATAAGCTTTATTTGTATAATCTCACCACTGAGTACAAGTTGTAAGAGTTGATGTTGATCCAGACTTGACTCCATTGATTAATAGGCACCATGTGCAACACATTTATGCTTTGGGAAGTAGAGACTTCTTCCCTCTTAGTTAGGGTAGGGGACATTTAACTTGATCAGAGCAACGGAAACTTGAATCTTTGTGTGATTCTGCATCAAAGAGACATCTGGGACTGTCTAGGCTTTTCCAGCCAAAGAGCTACATCAGAATTGATGGCCAAGACAATTTCAAATGAATCTTCACAGAGTACAATGATTCAGACTACTTGTGGAGGTTTATTTCTAGTCTAAAGTCTTCTAAAGTTTTTCAAAGCAACAAAAATTCCTACCTACTTATGCAATTATGCAAGAACATCCTGCCTCCCTGCCCAGTATTTTTTCAAAGAGGCAAGTCATTTTGTCTGGATTTGACAACCTTATTTAACTAGAAAAATTAAGGTTAGATTTGGGAGAGGTTTGGACACTGAAATCCATGACTTTTAGATGATCTGACCTTCAACAGCTTATGAGCTGCACTCAGACTCCCTACGTGGCTGATGGTGAAAGTTGGGTGGTTCAGATTTGAACCCAACAGAGCCAGCAGGATACATTGGGATCTTAAAGGAAGCATGGAGCTGCTTACATTCAAGTGATAGGAAAAGTGGAGGACAAGGGTGTATCTGCAATTTTCTCTTGCACTAAAAGTTCCTTGAGTCTGGAGTGAGGCAATCCTGTCTGCTCGGGATCCATTGTCTGGAATCTTCTCCTGGAGATGGGTACCTACGCCCTTTCTTTCAAAAGACACTACACAGATCAGTCTTTTGAAAACAAAGCAGGAAGAAGAAAAGGTGGTGATAGCTTGTATTATATAATGTCTCGGTATTCAAAGTATATGCTGAGGAAGTGGGAGGCCTGGATTCCTCTCCCGCCTCTGCCTGAGGGGCCCAAACCCACGTCTCCCACATCCCATGAGAATGCCTCAACAACTAGGCTGGAGGCTACCTTGGGCATAGAATTCTCCTCCACCCCTGCTTTGAAAGTGCTTCACTCCACAGCAAGGAATTTCAGACTCAGGAGCTTGGGTTGGGGAGAGGTGGAGGAGATAGAGGAGGGAACGCGTGCCTGATGCCGAAACCTTGCTCTGAGGCTTGTCACCAGGGAGCCCCAGGCTTCCTCCTTGCTCACTTGACGTATGTTATCCAAGGAGGTTTGCATGCTGACTGCAAGTTACAGCATCCAACTTCCTCCTCTCTCCTTGGCAAAGGAAAGGCTTCCAGCAAGGTACCACTGTGATGGGTGGAGAAGGTCTTTCCCTTATGACCCCCTAGACAGTCTTGTCCCTGAGGGCACTTTCCCAGGAGGCAGCACACAAGGTCCTCCTTTGCCCCTCTCCCACTCACTCTGCCAGTGCCCACATGCGTGCCATCTTTTGGAAATGGAGTTGCCATAATGTTGCTTTGGTTGGTGCCAGGTGTGGCTATCAAGGCCCACCAGACCCACAAACAAGTGAAATACTCATTTACTCCACGCAAGGGAGGCTTAGGTGGGTGCGAGGTACCAGGCTGCCCAGTCTTGAGATGCCAAGGAGCGTGGCTGTGGGCACCTGGGTAAGCTCCAACGTAAAAAGTCAGGTGTTTCTAGGGTTTCTAGGCAATTACAGGGTTAAGTGGCAGTAGAGTTGAGTTTTCAAGACAAGCTGTCCGGACACACGGACTTCAGTTCAATTTATATCCATTGGTTTTGATCCTACCTACAGCAGAGGAGGTTTCTTTCTTTCCAAGCAGGCATGCTGGGAGGCAGACAGGGAATTAACAACCCCTCCCTGATGTTAGACAATAGATCAGTTCCTCACTAAAATTCAGGATTAAGGGACATCCAGATAAATGAAAGTGGGAAATCAAGCTCTTTCCTCAACTTCAAGGCAATGGATTAGAGCAGAGGGACACACTCAGCTTGATTCACTCTGTTATGATATGATTAGTTGTTAAAACTCTAGCATGGCTGATACTTCTCCCAGTGCAAGATCAACTTTCCCAGTCAGAAAAAAAGGAAAAAAAAAAGAAGAAGAAAGAAAGAAAAAAGGAATTATGCAAACAATTTAACAGCAGGGGCTAGTCTTTATTACAGTCCCCTCAGGATGGGCAATTGAAAGCTCTGAACAGCTACCAACAACAGTAGCCACAGTTACAGTAATAGGGCTTAAATATCATGTGAGTTTGGCCGCTCTCATCCACCAAAGAGAAGTCATGAAAAGGCACACTACAGGTAGCAATATCTGATAGAAGTTTGCCTCAATATCAGTTCCAGGGAAATGATGAACAGATAATCGCTTATTGAGAAAAGAAAAAAAGATGGAAGGAAAAGCAGCCTCTCTGGTAAATGTGTGACAACAGCATCAGCAGCTCCGACTGGTTTGTTGCCCATTCCTTTTGGCAACCTAGCAAAGTCATCTCCCAATGTTCTAAACATCTCTCTGTTAAGTAATCGTTACACTCACATTCATTAGGCTGCAGCAAAGGCATCCCTATTAGCCAATTAACCAACGCATTAGGAGGTCCTTGTAAACACTGTGGGCTGTTACATCTTCCTTGCTGAGCACTCAGGAGCTTCAAGGGCTGTCGCTCCAGAACAGGCCCGGAAAAAAGGACAAAAGAGCCACTTTTTGTCTGCAAGACAGAGACCTTGGAGAGAAAACTCACTGCTGCTTCCTTCGCACTCTAGGATGCTTTCCCTAGAAATTCCTCCTTTACCAGGGCTTCTCCTAAATAAGCCAGATTACTCAAAACAGGCAGAGGCAGTCAGCCAGCCAGCGTGCCACACCTGGCACAGGATAAGCATCTGCTCTTGATTACCAGCAGTGCCATGCCTTTCACTTTCTGCTTTTAGCAACGAGAACAGGTTCTGCACAGCAGCTGATGCAACTTCTTACAAGGGCAGAAATGCATAAAGAGCCTAGGCAGGTAAAACCAGTGCAGGGAGACTTCTTCCAGCCCTGCTCTATTTCAGCAGACTGCAGGCAACTTGTTGGTCTCTGTGTTCTCTTGGCATGTGCAGAGGCACCTTCCTATCCTCTCAAGGCCATCATGGTCTCTATCGTTTGCTGCTAGAAACGGCAGCAGAGACTTTTCCATAAAACTATTTGAAAAATGCAGATTCCCTTCTCTTCTGTGTGGATGTGCCTGCATGATGTGACATGCCAGTCAAGTCAATCTAGCTTTACCAACATGGATACTCACAGAGATGAACACACACATGCATGCCCCGAACAAAACTTTAAATTCACAGGTATGGACATTTACACCAACCGATACAGAGATAATTCTATGTAATTTCTCTGTTCTATTATGAATATGACTCAAAAAAACCAATAAACATTAACCGCATACATAAACACGTGATCTACACAGAATGCTTAAGAGCAGTTGCAAAAGGATTTGTTGAGTAATTCCATTAAAAAAAAAAAAAAAAAGGAATGACTGGAATGACTGTCAGGAGATGACCTGGTTGCAGGAAGAGGCACTTAATTCACTGCATGAATGACTCAACGGTGAATTACTTGCCTAACTCCACTTGCAGAAATCACTACTCTGCAAAAGTGCATACATGTTAAATCAACCAAAACACAGAGCAGTCCATATTCTTGGTACAATGCTGTCTTCTTGCAGGTACAGAACAAACAAAACTCCTCTCAGCTGGGCAGGGAGGAGGGAACAATCCTCTTTTTGATATCCTGGAAATGTTTTCAAGAGACAGTTTGACTTGCCCTATTCATGACTGGCATTTATGTTAAAAAGAAAATCTCGGCCTGCAATAATCAAGGGCAAGCTCTTGTTGACAATGAAACTTTGACTAATAAATCTGAGGCTGCGTTTCCCACCCAACTCAATTTAACACCATAAGGTAATTATGATCCTTTCCCGCAAAATACAGAGCTCAGTGAGGAAAGTCAACTGGCATGAACACCAGCAAGCTTTGCTTTTTTCAGGCTACTCTCAGGATAAGTAAGTCCTTCCTTTGTTTGCTATCTGTGCTTGCACTGTTGAGATACAAAGCTTACTGGTATTAAACAAAGGGAACTATTTCTCATTGTCACATCCCACTTTAATTTCCTGTAGCAAGTCACTAGAACTAAAACTAAAAAAGTTAAAAAAAGAAAATAAGAAAATAAAAAAAGCCATAGCTCCTTTTTAAATCTCATTCACCTGGCATGATCCAGCAGCCATAATTCAGGATGTTAGAGTGGCCAGGTGATACACATCATCACTGCTGCAATACAGTAATTCAAACTGCATAAATTGGGAGCTTATTCTCTGGCTATAGTCAATGCTGAGGCTTCAGCTACTATTTCAGAGCTCTTCTGTTAGGAGCTTTATTGATTATAAGGAAAACCTTGGTCTATGGGGAGAGTCATTGTCCATATGTTGAATGAGGAGCAGCTGCAATAGGAATAGCCGGGTTACAGGTTACATCTAAAGCAGAGGCCCACGCGGTAGTGACAACACTAAGGGCAACAGCATCCTTGGGGAGGCAGGAGAAGCATGTTTGCTTTTGTAGAGCAGCAACGGCTGCCCAACAGCTAAAGCATCAACTGTGCAAGCAGCAGGCCTGTGTGCTGTGGGAGCTGCTGTCTTGGCCGCTACCACCCAGCCAGGGTGAGAGAGCAGGAGTGAACACAAGCAAACGGATCCTGCTGCTCGGGGAGACCCAAGCTATGCTGACGTGAGAGCCCTGGATTAGAATCCCCACCTCCTCCTGGTGTTTCTACTGAATTGTTGAGTAACATGCACAAATACTCCCCAGAACTGGGACCTGAAGCTGGGGCTTCCTTTGTCCTGGAGGAAACAATCTTCCAAATCATTCACTCATGCTGAATATTCCCATCAAAAACATCCTGAATGTTATGCTTAAGTGTTACAGAAGATTGAAAGACCCAAGCAGCTCAGGCTAAGGAAAGCCTGCAACCCCCATCTCCCGCTTCCTGAATGTGTGCTCTAAAAAACAAGGGTATCCAACACAGGAGAGGGACAAGAGCTCTAGTGCAGCTTTTAACTCAGCAGCATTTGAAGAAAGTATGCTGCTGCACGGAGTCCCTCCAGAGCGGAATGTGTCCTTGTTTCTGAATGGCAGTGGGACCACATCCAGTTTCTCCTCAAGGTTACTGTACCTTTGAGCCAATACAGGATCCCATACTAAGATCCACAGGGAATTTTTGTATCTCAAAAGGGATGAGGCTATTGATTTCAGGCAATTTGAGGAGTTAAGTGCTGCAAAGGTGTGGGCAGTGGAAACCTTATTGCAGAGGTCAGCATATGGCCCTGATTTTTGATACATTAATATTGCTCCAAATCCATGAACCAGCTAAATACAATAAGTTTATGAAATTCACACTTGTTTTGCAGGCAAATTCACAAAACATCTTTGGCTTTGCTATATATCAGCAGCTTTCTTTCAGGTGAGCAAATAAATCCACCTCACCCATTTCTAAGAGAGCAGCACACAAATTGAGACAGTGTATGCTCCTGGAGAACACCGCACATACCAAGAGTGACTTGTGCTGTGACAACCTAAGCCAAATTCACTTACAGGCAATGAAGATAGCTGCGTGGTGGCTGTGACATAGACTTTTGGTAGAAATATGAGGAATTTTTGACACATAATACCAGCATCATGTTATAAAAGGACAGATGACAATTCATGTTGCATCAGGTCCTGGAAACTGTTGCATGAAGGGTTATTGAAAAATGCACAATTCATCTTGTACTAAATAACTTGCATCAAAATAGTAGATTTAAGGGCTTGAGAGAGTTGGCAGCCACAGGGAGAAACTTCAAGCAGTTGTCAGAAACAAGCAGTTTGAGTCTCTTGTTAAATTAAGCAACAAACTCAGAAGTACAAGATAGACGACACCACATTTTGGAGTTGTGCTGCTAACCCACTTTGCTTCTGCGTCTGTTAACCTTCTAGCTTTCAGTCCAGTCCATTGCACTTGCTGGCTTCTTGAGGGAATCTGCACTTGTGAGACTGCAGTAGTTCTTCCATCACAACTTCTGAAAATCTATTTGGACTACTTGTTAGCCCTCATCATTGAGGCAAAATGATTGATAATGTGGTCTGAGAGACCTCAACCGCAGACGACTGGTTAAGCCAAGGTGGAATGTATTATTCTGTGTTATACCTCCAAATGGAAGTTTTTCAGCTCTGGAGTTGGTGATGCCAACACGAGGTGTTTGGCGATTTCAGGCACAATCTGAGTTATAGCTGAGCTCAACATTTCTGCCTTCAACCACACATTCACAATGATGACAGACGTCTGCACGCTTCTGAGAAACGCCTTTTATTGTACAACAGGAGTTGTCACAGGAACGTCAACCAAAGAAATCATAGCAACAGAAAATCAAATTATTACATGAATGCAAAAAAACCAAAACAAAACCAGAGTTAAAATGATGAAAAAAGCAGTGCATTGTTACACAATGTAAAACATACACAGAAAGCCACATTCTCCTGCCAGTGTCAGACGCTCATCACCATCACAGGAAATAAGTGATTTCAACCTATTCCCAACCCCACCCCCCCAAAAGAGGCAAGCTTTAAAGTGAGATATTTCAAAGGATCAGATTAACATAAAAGGCAGCATTTTCAGGAAAGTTTTTATACCATTTGGCTCTTCTGTCCCCTTCTCTTTGCAATCTTATTTTAAACATGTATTCAGAAGGTTAAAAGAAACTGTCAACATCACTTATGCAAACAGCATTACTGATGTTGGTCAGAAAAGGATCTTCCCTCTTCCAAAGGGCAGTACGAATGGTATTGCAGAAGACTACACCTGTCTGGTAAATCAGCTCTGGTTCAGTTCACTAAAAGAATTTTGCCCTTAAAATAAACAAAACACAAGATAACCTGTCCTTGAGAAATGTGTTGGTTTTGACTCTCCCAGTGGTCTTCTGAGGAGTGGTGGAGTAAAGGCATACCAAAATGAATGTCTGAAGAACAATTCTTGAGATCAGAAGTAGAGGCTGTTCCTAGTCTTTTACAACAAACAAACAAAGCTCTGTAACTGATGATTTTCAGCATTACTGTATAAAAGTATACTTATTAGAAATAAGACTCTGGAATACTTTAAGGCACCTCATGGTGAAGAAATACTTTAAAGGCTTGAATTACTCAGAAGACTGAGTTCTTTTTCTAAGATCCCCAGGAAGTAATGTAGCTTATAGTAACCAGCTTTGCTATTTCCAAATAAAGCATGAAAATTTTCCAAGTGAAAGTTTAGAACTATTTGAACTTTTCTTTAAAAGGAAACATAAAACACCTTCCTGGAAAGATAATTTATCCATTTAACAGAGTAAGACTTTCACCAAAGGACGGCCTTTTTCACCCCTGATCTGAGTTTTGCTGTTCAGGTACATTGCAAATTTTTACTCAACTGAAATTAAACAGGTCAGTCAGTCTTAACCAACAGTCATCTAAACAAAACAACTATGAACAATAAACCTAATATAAGAAGCTAAAAACAATTTCCTGATTAAAGCATTTCTGTTACTTTAAACTAAAAAAAGGATTTAATGCCAATGACAGACACAAATTACTTGCTATCAGTTATTCTACTCAGCAATTTATGGGTTTCAAGTGTCATTTTTTTGTAAAAATTGTCTTCTCTATTGATATTTGATACCTACAGCTAGTAAAGTCCTGCCAAAACATGTGAAGGAGCAGAATCAGCATTTTCAGAGATACCTAACATTTTTGTGCGCATTCAAAAAGCTTACAGGATCAAATTAATTCTAGCTTATAGACCGATAGCTAGATCTGTCAGGGTCTCATACCAGTGAGTCTGCAGCAGCCAGCGTTTTGGAGCTCTGCTCTGAAATATAACTTCCCATAGATTCATTTCAGAACTGAAATGAACTAAAACCGTAATTATACCCTTGGTTTACGCATACATATCTCCTTCTGCTAAAAAAAATTCAAACTCAAGGTATATGGCCAGGAGAACGTACTGCTCTCTTAGAGTATTTAGAAGTCTCAGTGTATTATACACCATACTCTCAAACTATTTATTTAGAAATTAAATGAATTCACTACTGTGAAACACAGACTCTGGACATGTCCAAACTGCTCAACAAAATGGTAAATAAATAAGCTCAAGCATCAGACTCTATTAAGCGTCTACACTGTCCTACTGGTTAGCTCACCCTAGCTCTGTTTTTGGACTACTCCAGCCAGGTCTCTCCATGACAAAGCATGAGCAGAAGTTTGGACATGGTTCACACCACAGATCCCATCCAAAAAGGCAGTTACAGACAAGATCATGCAAGGCTGAACTTTCTTTGTGCTACACAATGCCCTAGCGTTATCCCATGTGACTTTACATGCCCAAATACTAGTCTACACCTTCACATACCTCTGCAATACAACCACTACTCTACTGAGCTGCAGAATAGCCCTATCCTTCTTTCAGACAATTCAAAGTGAAAAGGAAACCTCAACAAAACACACTAGATAATAATTGTGTGCTAGGTCTGTAAGTGGACTGTGTGAGCCTGGAGAAGACCAAGGGCTCACAGAAAAGTGGATGTGGGCAGTGTGCTCTAGGAAGGATGAGCCATAAGCACTGCTTACATGAGCCAATCTGTGCAAGATGGCTTTGGGGACAGGGAGCTGTCCCTGACTCTCTGATGTTTAGCACCAGATGTAGCACTGCATGAAGTTCAGTTCCCCTGATATCAATGGGATTTGCTGTAGTGTAAGGTGCCACACACCACAGAAGTGTCAGAACCTGCAAGAGAGCTAGGGACAAGAACATTTCATTTTTTAACTCTGTGCTAAGGACAGAAGAGGATGCTACCATCAAAATCAAACATCTGATGTCTGTTATTTCCTCCCACCCACCAGGGAAAGCTGACTGGTGGCACTGCAGGTGGTAAAAGGTCCTCCCCTTTTCTCCCAGGATCTCACAGCAGTGCAGCGAGCCATTGAACCCTACTGAAGGAAAGATGCTGCAAGAGGGGAGCGAGGATTCTGCCTTTCACTGCTGGGCTGACTCCTGCACAGGATAAAGGCCTTCTAGATGAGCCCTCGCGCTGAGGCACAGGCTTTGGCATAACTCAGCTTCTCGGGAAGGAGACAATAACTTCATATTTGAATCAGTTATTTGCTGGTAGAACTGTTTGAAATAAGAAACATTCATGTTTGCCTTGCTTTTAGACCACTGGGTGAATGTTCAGCAAATAACACTTGTCTTACAAAGGTAATAGCAAGCATCTTCAGTATTTTTTTTTTTAAGCAGCACAGTATTTTCCATGTCCTGGAGAGACCTGTTGCCTTCTAGTCTCTTCTGTGGCCTTTAAACAGTAAGATAAATAGACTTATTTTCTACTGGACCTCAAAGAGTAGGTATCTCACTAAACATGAAAAAAAAAACTGAAGCAGCATAGCACTTGTTTATGGTTTTTTTTTTTTAAAGCATGGGAATAGTGCCCTTGTGTGTTAAAGTGCTTTGCTGAATCAGGACATAACTTATGAATATCAAACCTCTCTCTCTCTCACCGCATTCCTCTATCAGCAACAGCCATTCAAAACTATAGGTTGTACTTTCCTACCTATTCTGGTAGGCTGGTAACTTCAAACAGCTTGCGTTCAACAGAACCCCTGATGCAAAACTTTAAATATACTAAGGTTAAATATTTTTTAACATATATTTAATTAATTTGTTGTGTACCCTGCAGTTACAGCTTTGGCTTGAAGGCACAAATATTAAGGCACAATAAATGCAAATAATGTATACATTTCAATGTGTTGTGTTGAAGATAACTTTGTACTACACCATATTTAGGTATAATGACATGTCATTCAAACGTTTCCTCAAGTTATTTTAATACCTTTTTTTCTTTGATAACCTGGATAAAAAGAGGAATGTATGTTAAATTATTTAAATATTTCTTCAGTGCAAATGTGGCAATTTTCTTCTGAAGTACAGAAGATTGAGACTGATTTTTCAGCATTTGGATTTTAGCAAAATAAACTAATATTTACATTCACCTTGAACAGCATTATTTTAATTCTTTATAAAAAAAGTATATAGTATTTTTGCTATCAAAAAGAAAAACTATTTTTGGCTTGTTCTTTTTTCAGCCTGCGTAGCTACTTCTGACAAGTAGAAGGACATTTGCATTAGACAACAAAGTTGTACATTACTGAATCTGCTGTTTAGGCATATCTGTCACGCTAAAGTGACACTGAAAAAACGTAGGTTTTGCTTGCTCTCAAAATATTTCCAAATGAGAAAAAGGACACATTCCATTTTTTTTTTTTTTTAAGCCTCAAATATGCACCCTAGACCTGTTAGGTGTCCTGCACCTGTTTAAATAAAAGAGATCTCTGCCACATAACTTTCAAATAAAAACTAAGTCTGCCTAATTTCCTTAGGAGTACAAACATAATTAGTTGGAAAGGAAAACGTATTGCACTAAAATTAAAGAAAGAGGGACAGTAAAAATTTTCTTCTCAGTATTAAACAGGAAGGATGTCCAGTGCAAAAAATCGCCCCCTTCCTTTCCTCTCCCGTTGACACTTGCAAACGTTGTCACTGAGTTTAGATGATCTCAGCTTTACATTCTATGGAAAACAGTTACGGTTATTAGGAATCACAGTGCAGTTTCGGTTATGCATAATCCTGAGGAAGGATCCAAGGAGGAATCTGTGGCAAGTTGACCATTCTGAACTACTTCTGGGTAATTCTTACTGAAGTACACCTAGGAAAAATACCAGATTCTGTAAGTAATTAGGCATCAAACACCTTTTAGTTTCAAATAAAATTGCTGGAGATAACACAGTAGAGATTAATACATATCTTTAAAGAATCCCAACAGGAAATTAAAGTTAATGGTATTCAGTAACTGTGTGCAACTGAAAAATTAGTAAAATTACTATATGATCCTACATCATAACAAAGCGTGAGAAAAATCCCACACAACCTGTAGGTCCACTCAAATCCTGGTAATTCAAATAAATAGATATGTTTTATCACTTTACATTAAACTGATAAGTAAAGTCATTTTACTAGTTCAAAACATGGAGACAAATTAAAAACAGGATGACAAAGAAGCTGTGAAATCTTGCGTCTGCACAAGGGTTTCTCATTTTCACACATAAAATGAACACAAAGGATTTGGATGTTAATATCAGGTTGTAATCCCTATATTTTACAAACTATGATTGACAACCATTGAAACTTCAAGGTATATGTATGAAATATCCCAGCGTTTAATTTGTGCTGCAGAGCAGTTATAGGGCCTATAGAAATGTGATCTCTGGATAGCAAACCACAATAATGAAAGAAGAAGCAAAAGCTCTAACAATGACTCAACCAAGCAACTTCTCTAAAATGTAAGATGATACCAAATAATAGGACAGTTCTTTACCAAGCCTTTGAGCCACTGAATTCTACCAATTTCTAGCTCAACTAGAAGAGATACAGGTTTCCTGATAAATGTATAATCAGAACATAAAGGAAATGAAATGCTGTCAAGTTTCACTGTTCCACAATCATCAGTTTTTAGTAGCTGTATCATATCTCTGTTCCTTGACAGATGCGCATAACAAAATGAAATAATGTCAAGACTTGTGTGCTCTTATCTAAAAATGTGTTTGGGTGAAAAAGGACTTCAAATGCAGGGTTTTTTTCAAAGAAGAAAGTGAAAAGTTTTGTTTGAGTCTTTAAAAACAGAAAATACACTATCTTGCTGAAGCTGACACGTGTCACCAGTTAGGTCTCATAGTCAGACTGCTTTGACTACGGCTTATGAAACATTTCTCCAATTTATATTTGAGAGTGCTGTCAACAAAGCTCAGTCTGTTTGATAATAATGTCCTTTTCATATATATGAATACATGTATAAGGATAAAAAAGAAACAGTCATTCTATAAAAACATCCCTGGAAGTACCACTGTCCTCTTGTGCACACATGCTAACGCAGGATATATGCATCTTTACAAGGTTCAAAGAATATTAAGGTCTGATTCGAATCAACAAAAGAATTGGAAGTCCTGTTAAGAGGCATTCCTCAGTAAACCGCCACAATCAGATGCAATAGAGGACAGTTAATCAGGCATCTGCCTGCACACACACTGCAGAGATGGCAATCCCCGCTGTATATTCCTAGTTAAAAAACACAAAACTTTGACATACTTTTAATGTAGCTTTTGAACGTGATTTTTTTTTAATGTAAAGTTAATAGAAAATCTTGGCACTTTACCAGAGACATAATGAAATGACAGCTGCTTTTCAAATGTCTCATTGCAATTCTTCCCCTGAGCCCAGCCCCTCAAGATATTTAATGCCCAAGTCTTCCACTTTCCACAAGTTTCTTCCACTGCCAACAGAGTTGCAATCTTTTCATAAGTAATCACTGAGGTAAGATAACACCCAGTATTTTAATATTTACACATCTGTCATGGCTTTAAAATAAAATAAAATAAACCTTATTTTCCTCTCAAAGTACTCAAAAACTGACTGACAGAAAACCAGCCTTATCCTGATGCCACCAAAGCTTGCGGAAAAGCCTTTCTCAATGCTGCCAAGAGCTTGGAGAACACACCAACTTTTGTTTATTTAAATAACTGAGCGCTTTTCTTCCCTTTTTAACTGTTTGATGACTACTCCTCACTTTCCCATAGGATTTTCTCCTAAGTTTCTTGTAAACCAAGCAAAGACTAAAACACAGTCTCACAATGATAAGCACAACTCTCTTGTATATACCCAACGGTCTCCAATTCAAGCTGTCTGCACTGCTTTTCACAAAAATTGCGGATACTGAGTGACCAAGGGAGAGACCTACAAAGAGCAACGCTGGACCAATCTGGAAGCCTGTGCTAAGGTTCCATCAATAGCTCCATCTTGCAACACTTAGCTAAGATGCCCATGTGATTTTTTTTTTAAATGTTTCCTTCAACGATGCCTAAGTTAGTCTACTAATTTAAGACGTGCAGTCCCTCTTCATGTGTTCCTAAAGGATATACACTGAATGCATACCAAACCAGAAAATTAATTTGAAGTCTCGCCTTGCTGAAAGAAGCTCTTGGTGCAAGTTTGTTCTGCGCAAGATTCCGGTCCGAAATGCAATAAATCAAATAATCATTGCCAAAGCATGGCCGCGTTCCAAACCATTTTACTTAGCAACCCACTGTAACGCCTTTTGAAAAGTATGTATATATGTCATATTACCATTTCTTTTTATGCGCAGCACGCTGTTTCTTCAACAACAGAAAAAAAGCTGTTCTTCATAAAAACAATTCTTAGTAACCACAGTAGGAATGTATGAGACCATCGGCAATACAAGTAACAGACTTCCTAGTGTAAAAAGAAAAGCCATTGAAATCAGCTTTTCTGACTAAGCAACTTCTCTGAAACTATGCATGAAGCACAAGGGACGGCAATAACAAAAACCTTGAACTAATGTCCAAATCCTTCAAACAGAAAGAACTGTAACTGTGCTTCTGGGTAGCTGCTGACTGGAGATATAGCCTCTCAATTCCCATACTTTTTGGGCTGAGTGTGGATAAGCACCATATTTTGCATTCTTGGCAGATGCTAAAGCTTGTATCTGCCTTCTAGCCTGGGAGTTGGCAAACTTTTTCATCAAACCACATTTCAGCAGAGACTGGTTCCTGGATCTCTTCCCTTCCTGTACAAAATCACATAATATTGATGTGGTAACTGCAGATGACTATATGGGCAAGTAACATCAGGCAATTATTTTTTATATATTTTGAATTATCTTTGAATACAATTGTGCAATTGAGGAGGGCTGCAGGGAAGGAAGGAGAGACAGCATGACACGGCTAAATCTCTACAGATGACAGCTGGACAGCCTCACCTCTTGCCATTCCAAAGATCAAGCCTTAGGAAGCTGGCCTTCGTTATACAAACACTGGTCATATGAATTTGAAGCTATCCTTTTCAACACCATTTATATAATCTCCAGATTATTATACAAATACCATAAAAGAAACAACGGCTAACCCATTCCTTTCTAGTGATAAAATCTAAGAAGCTGCATTGCAGCAATGGAGACAGCAGGACTCATTACATAGTCTAGTTAAGGACAAAGCTGTTTCCCTCAGTTCTGCAATTAGTGCCACACATGAATTCATAGTACACACTCTTAGCTACAAAGCTTCACTTGAAAAACTGTTAAAAAAAGAAAAGAGGTTTCAGTAGTCTAAAGAAATTCTAATATGAAATCTCTTCCTTGATTTTCAAAAAGTCCAGTACAATAGCCTCCAGACATGAGCCGGCAGCCCTCAAGACAGCAAAGTTTTTCATTCTTTTTTCCAATTTGCTGGAACTGCATTTATTTTTATTAGGAAACAGCCAGGCACGTGCCATTTTGTTCCCTGTCTTTATGAGTTGCTTCCCATCTATTGGCTTCCCATTTCCCCAGGGAACAGATTGGAGTTTGTTTCCCTCAGCTCTGCTCCACACATCCAGCAACCTGAGGAGAAGAAAGCACAGAGGCAAGAGATATGACCTTTGCCTCCTGTCTTGAAAAGGATCTCTTAGGTTGCTACTTGCCTAGGATCAGTGCCTTACTTGCATGCTGAAAGTTTACATGGCTATGAAGCAAGTTGCTGCCAAACTAAGCACTCTCAACTGAAGCAGTGCTGAAACTTCATTGCCATTGAGAGAAATAAAATCTTGCTCTGGACATCCTGTATAGGACATTAATAAGAAAAAGAAATGAAGCCAAAAGCTAGTCAAAATGAGTTCCTCAATCACGGGTCAATTTTTTATCTTCTTATTTCTACTTCATCTTCCCAGCTGAAAAGTGGAGATGATATAGTCTCATCTTATGATAATTAATACATTGATGTTTCTTAAACACTTTGATTGCCAGAGGAATGCTCACAATTACACTAATAATTCTGTATTCAGAGTAGGATTTGAATAGTAAGCAGTAAATCAGGCACAGAGCCTTGTGGGGAACAAGGGGGCAAAAGAACATTCAACAGCTGTTTCTTAATAGAGCTCTGCTCATCCTATGTGTGGAACGGAGAAAGAGTCCAAGAACAAAGCAAGAGAAAGTACAAAAATAGCGATGTTATCACACCCCCAAAGGCCATAATATAATGCACAGGTACTGAATCTCAAAATAAAATTTGACGGGCTGTTTTAAAAGCCTAGAAATAACAGATAAATGCTGGACTCTGCAGTCCTAACATGTTTATACAGGAAGTTTTTCCAAGATCAATGCCCAGCACAGGTGAGTATGTCATGTATTATTTACACTTACAGTTTTGTGTACATACAGGAGGATGCAAGAAATCCAAACAGTCTTTCAACTCAGGGTACATAAATACACTTATCATTTGGATGTCTCTGTATATCTCATGAAAAAGAAGCACTGAAAATGGTGGCTTTGCCTTGTAAAGTTGATGGATTCTTTAGTGGAAGGCTTACTCGTATAACACTGAATATGCTAACTTCAGATAAACAAACTGCAGAGACAAACTTAATTATCCCTTCTTCTAAAATTACCCGTTTTGCTGTTTCCATCAGAGAAGCTGCTTCAGTCTTGCCCACTTGTTGCACCATTTTATAAAACAAGCCATCTTGTTCTTGCAGCAAAATGTAAGGTTCACCATATTCTTTCAGTCTTCCTGCGTCTAAAACCTGTTAAATCAGCAGAAATCAACGTATTAACATAAGAAATTCAACCCAAAATGTTAAGAGATTACAAGTACCGGGAGAAAGTACGCACTTTAAGTGCCAAGATGAATTTTGTATCCTGAAAATGAAATATGTCTGCTTCAAACTAGCATAGCATTTTGCAGTTTGTAGACCCGTTGTACAATTTTAGAGTGCCCTACAGCCATTCCACCTATAGGAATCCAATGCAAAGTTATGCGGAATATGGAAATACAATGTTTGTGAAGCCAACAAAGCAGATTATAAGATTCATTGTGCAAGAAAGAAACAAAGAGGTCTAAAACGCGCTCTGAAGTAAACAGCTGTGGGTAAAAACCACGCAATAACCACCAAGACGGTTAAGGGAGAACAAGTAGGTCTTCTGGAACAGAGGAGGTGAAGATGTAATTAAAGAAAACGAGGGTGTTGTTGAAAAGATAAACAGTTTCTTGCATCAGTTTTTGCCAACTACCTAATAGAAAGATACTTACTCCAAACCTATTCTTTCTACATAAAGAGATGATGTCACCAGGGACACAGGTACCCAAAAGCAAGAAATGGACAAGAAAAAAACAAAACCAGAGACATTAAAAAGGCATTAATTCAGTAAACCACAGAGGATGCATACAGTCAAAACCATTAGGAAATTTAAGAAAGGGCTGATGTATCCTCTAAGAAAATATTCTTGTACTAGAGACTATTTAAGGACTGCATGGTGGTAAATATTGCTCTTAGATTTTAAAATATCTTACAAAATTCATTCAGGGAACTTTTAGACTAGCATATATATTTTGAGATAAGACAGCAATTCAGTTAAAAAAAAATCATTAAAATGCAAGTAGAAGACATAGAAGACAAGTAAAAGGCAAGCAAAAGTCAGTAGTAGAATGTGTTTTCCACAGTTTCAGCAAAAGTAAATTCTCACAAATCTGATACAATTCTTAATTCAACAGAAGAAAACTAAAGGAGAAATGGCTTATATGGATTTTCAGAAAAGTATCTGGTGTAACCAAACAGCTGTGCTACAAGGGACAAAAACTTTTCAAGAACCTGGACAGAAAACAGAAATAAATAGTACATTTTTCTTTGTGGAAAGCTGAGCAGATAGGAAATTGTGGGGATCATTCTGATAGATGTGGTAGCTACATATGTGTTACTCATCACAAAAAGGAGTTAAAGAAATGCAACAAACCTGCAAATGACAAAAATGTGCAGGTAAGTCTAGAGCAGAGGAGGTTCAGATACACCTAACTAACTTAAAAGAATAAGAAACACAATAGCAGGGAAAAGTCAATATTGACAAATGCAATGCACTCAAATACTTAACTGGCTTATAAATTAATGGTATTGACTCAAGAAGGAGATTTGGGTATCAGTCTTCAAGTTCAGTGCTTTAGTTTAGGAGAAGAAGAGTTTAAAAAAGGGAGAAAGAATTTATGTGAGAAAACAAAGTAATTAAAAAAATATTTTTGCTCTTATATAAATAAATATATAAATAAAAAACTGAATACACATGGCATATTGTTGAAAAAGATATTGCCACAACAGAGGGACTTCAAGGACTCGCAACCCAAACCATAATTGTGGTGTACATACTTGTAAGAAAAAAAAGATCTGAAAAACTGAAGCTCTTGGTTTCAGGAATGAAATGAATAAAAGGTATTACGAGGACAACTTCCAAAATAACAAAAACAGTTTACAAACTTCTGTTTGAAGGAAGAAACTCTAATAAGCTTGCAGACAAATTCAAAGTCCTGTGCAGAAACTTTCAGATGCACAAGTTTTGCATGTGCAACTCCTTAAAAAAACCCATCCTGATGGCCAAGAGCTTGGCAGATCTCCAAGCAACCTGGACCCCTGTTAATGACAAAACCCACAGTGAAGTAGGACAGCTGAGCTAATTCTTTTGTCTGCATGGGTGTGAAAATTTCACATTTGAGATTGCTGATGACTTGTTTGACACCAGGGACCCAGCACCAAGGGAAAAGACACCCAACTCCTTCGCTTCCAATTCAATTAAATACATGGCATTTGGATGGAAAACGTAAAAACTCAGCCAACAAGAACAGCATAGTTACCTCTAATTTTATAAATTGTATGCACAAGAATTTTGTATATTGTATGCACAAGAAGTTATTTGCTATTTTCAAAAGCTTGCAACCTAGAGCACCCAGTGTATACCATGACTTTTCTTTGCAAGCAATTTCCAATACTGTTCGGTACAGAGTTGGAGAAAGTGCTTGTGGGAAAAATCAGTATGGCATAGCACAATATATACTCATTAAATACACAACAGATGCAGTACTTCACCTGCAAAGGCATACTTGTGCACATGTTGATATTTCAGTACACTTAGTCCTATTCAATTTAATTTGAATATTTAAGGATTAATTATAAATATAATTTTAATCACTATCTGTGACACACTGTAATATGTAAAAATGCAATCAATTAATTTACCATATACAGTTCAACATAATAAATAAACTGAGGCAGCACAGTATAGGACATCTCTGGTGCTTTGAATAATTTTTTTCAGCGTAGCACTAGTTTATGTAACCAGTCCTTATGGAAGAAAACAAAAAGCATCTTGTGTCTTGCACAAGCAAAAAGCTACAATAGAAAAGTAGAGGCAGTTTTAAATCTTATATTACTGTGGTACTTGAATTTTAACATTAATATTGCAAATATCTGAAACAACCACAACATGGACAATTATTCTCCTCCAGAGAATCTGAGAAGGAAAATAGAAAGATTTATTCTTCCTTGACAAGTTTTAAACAGCCAAGTCCAGAAGATGAATAGACAGACTGAGCGATTTGTGTCTCTAGAAAAATTCCATTCACATTTTAAACAAATCGTTAATCTATTCATACCCTTTTCTTGTGGAATAAAGCCAAACTTGTGTTACGAAAATAGACAGAACAACCATAGGGAAAACAAGCCGTGCTACTTTTAAAAAAATCTGAAATAAAGAAAAAAAGAAACTGAACAGACAGTATCATTTGTACAAGCCAGGAGTACTCTATAAATCCTATTCATGAAAGGAAACGACTGATCCTACTAACTGCTGTCATCTATGAGACAATGGAGAGAATCTAAGATGACGTACGTGGTAGTTATACATTTATATATTTATACTTTTATAAAAAAGCGCTTAGACAAAGAGATAAGTTCTCTTCTTTGAAGAAATACGTGCTGATCAAATTTAAATAAATAAATAGGTACTTTGGCTAAGGCTTTGCATACTCTTACTCACTGACTCCAAGCCAAATTAAAATCATTAGGACTTCAAAAAGCCAGCTAATCATTCAGGAAAGGTGGAATCTGATGTTTACCAGCCACATATTTTCTGATCAACTTGCATGAAATGCTTATCACTTCACAATATGACTGAATTGAACCCAGATGCATTCCAAGGCAGTTGTACCAGTGGAACTTGATGCAGAAAAGCCAGAGAAGCTTGTAGCTGGTGAAATCAGATCAGCACCATGATTATGTAGGACACACACAGGACCACAGGACTCTGCATGAGGTTAGGATTTCATTACAGACTTTAACGCGGATTTTGAGGGAGGGGGATTTTGGAGAAATCATTCAACTTTTCAGTTCCTTGGTCTGACACCAAATAAAGCCTCATAATCATTTTGTGGAAGTTAACTGCCTGAGGAATATTTCAACAGCTCAGAGCAAAATAAAACAAACACAAAAAAAGTTATATAAACCCAAAGCAGTCATATGTAAAGCAGGGCCAGATCCTCCACCTTCTTGCATTATTGGCAGGCTCTTTTACCTCACCCTGCATTGTTCTTGCCTTTGTAGTCAGATACTTAAGACTTCATCAGGCTCTCCTGAAGCAGAAGAGTAACTCCAACAGTACAAAATTTACAAAATTGGCTGCTGCTGATCGTGTAAAATTGGAAAATTCTTATTCAATGGAACTCGTTCACTTCCTTGTATAAGGTGAAACCGCTCTTCACTAACAGCTACCATTCCTCAAGCAGCACTATTCAGACATTTTATGTTCACAAAGGGCTTAAATGCTATACTCTTCTTGACTAAAATTCTCTCACAACACCTAATTTCACTCCATGTCATGTTTCATCCTGGTTGAATAGTTTGGGGCTGCGACTGCTTATCCCAGTTGTGAAATTTTCATGCTGGGTAGAAGGCAACATAGTTTTGAACTGCACTTTGTTTGACATGGAAGCACAGAGTAATACAGAAACTGGGATTAAAAACATGGCATGGAAGAGGCAGAGAAACAGAAAAGCAATATTGGAATTTGACTGACCTGCAAAGGCAAGCGTGAAAATGGAGTTTTAGCCATTTAAATGTTATATTAACTCAAGCTAGCACAGAAGGACTATTTGTTTATGTCACAAAAATGTTGCAGAACTGAATTTGTAAAGATTTGGCAATTATAAAATGGTTGTCCACTTCTGCCTCATCTGTAGCCTATCAGGATACTCACCTCTACTCTTCCTAGGTCTACCCCTAGAAAAAATCCAAACTTTGCAGAATTTCCATTCTATGGTCTCATAGTTTAATATATTAACTATGGCAAAAAAAGCATGAGAAGGAAGACAAAAAGGAATGGCGAAAAGAAAATCGGAAATCAATTTCAAAAAGAGAGAGGAACAATGAATGATGAGGATATACTACATGAAGGCAGTTCAGATTCCAACAGAGCTCGAGGACAGCACCTTTTCTCCCTTATGATTCCTGCAACTAAGCTATATTGTTCTGTTGCGCAGGACTTCGGAAAACCAGATTCATTTTGCAAGTGAATTTAAAATCTTCTTTATGAATTAATATAAGTAAAAGAAGTATCATTAGCCACAGAAAAAGAAGTAACATAGATCTTTAAAGATGCTGTAACAAAGACCATGTACGCATGGTTATCCATAGACACAAAAAGAAAGTTCTAAATCCTGCATTTTCTAACTTTCAGCAACAAAGGCAGACAAGTCAAGAGAACAATAGTTATAAAACATTCTGAGAAAAAAACAGTCTAAGGTTGGATATGTTCAGCAACAGAGGAAGGGGGCATGGGAATTTATTTCAATTATTACTAAGGACTGACTAGTATTGCTATTCACGTTCATGTTCACCATAAAGCCAGAGGGAAAAGGGGACATTTAGGAGTTGATCATAAATGTTTTTATTTCCTATTCAAAAGGAAAATAATTCAAGCAAATTATCTCCTAGGGAATACATCTGATTTAATTTAGACTTGGAGAAGACATCACCAAACAAAATTATTATTAAAGTTCAAAACTCCACTTGGAGTAGAACTTTGGACAATGTTTTCCTCAGAGAGCATACATCAAGATGATCTTCAATAAAGTCTTGGGAAAAGGAGAATATTCAGGAGATGCTTCTGGTTACATCATATTATAAGAAATACATTTACCCAAGACAATACATAGCTTTGTGGGAAAGAGTCCACAGCCTGTGTTCTAGTTGGCGTTAAGTTCAGATGCAAGCACGTTCTGTCTCTTCCATCTCAATATGGTTCATCAAAACAGATCAGAAACGTGTACATACTTCTTTGAAAAATTATTCATATATATTAACCTATCTAAACAGGTTTGCAAACACTGGAGAACATTGAGAAGTTTACAAATATGACTCAGGAACCAGTTTAAAGGGTTTTTTTTATTTTTAAGGGTTTTTTCCTTGTCTTTCTTTCTTTGTGTTTTTTTTTTTAAACTTTTGGTGGTGGAGGCTTCTTTGGCTGTACTCTTGGGTGGTTTTTTTTTTTGTTTGGTTTTTCAGTCTTCAGGTTTAATTTAAGCATTCCTCAAGATCTTTCAGAGGTCCTATACAAATTGCCAGTAACTCCAGACAAGTTTGGCATCAAATAATGTACATTTCATACATCACGTGTACAAACAAAGCAGAGTACATATGGGTGTTTATCATCTTATAATCTGAATTATTATTTTCAGACTTTGCAAATATTTCACCTCATCAGAGCTTAACTTTCTGTAACAATGCCAAATCTGTCACTGGGATTTGACATGTACTCCCCTGTCCACCGCCTTCCCCACTTCACAGGAAAAGCAACTTCACATATCTTGTTTTTTAACCAGAAACAGAGAATTTCTTTAAACTGAAATTAGTCTTGAGCTATAACTTAGGGAAAACCGAGCAACATTGGTTGTTAAATTTTTCCACAAGAGTTATCTCTACTTTCCTTGCAAAGGCTTAAAAATCTGCCTTTTTTTTCTCCATCTCATGGCACGACGCTGTAAGATGGCTGGAATGTTGTGAGAAGAAAACACCAATTATGTAAGTAGCAATGAGTCTTATTCTACTGATAATCATTTGATATTAACTCTTTCTGTATCTTGTTGAAGATAAGAATTCTGTTAACCTGTCACTGCAGATGCTTCTAATATTGTTCGGTTTCCTCCCCTGAAAACATCTGATATACTAGTGCAAATTCTACCTTTCCCTTAGTGAGTATGAAGGGACCTCGTGCCAGTTCTTACCAACAACTGTATACGCTGACAAAACTCTCTCTTAGTCAATCACCAATGACTATTTCCATCACTGTAAAGTCACATTTCTCAACTGGGACTTCAGAATGGCTCAAATATAGCCCTGTATTGATAGAAGATACACTTCAGCTTAAGAAATCCCACTGTTTAATAATGCTTTTGAGGGTTTTAGGAAGTTAGACAAGCTGCAAGGATATTACACTTTTCAAGAGATTAAGGAATATTGTTGCAGATGACTGGTCATGGCTCTTGGTTTTATCAGTTTCTGATGACAATGAACTTATGGTTCAGTTGCCACACACACCACTTTACCTTTTCAGAGACCTCAAAGCATCAGCCACCAGCATGTTCAGTAGTAATTTGCTTTTGAAACGTAATATAGCATTGTTGAGAGTGCAAAAAATATCATTCTCTGAGATGTCTTAGTATTTCTAGTATAGTCTGGATTCCATACCATTGTCTTTAAAGAAACATGATCTGACCATCCTGTCCTTATGCTGATGGAAACACATTCACACATAAACGCATGAACGAGATCAAGGTTCAGCAAACATTGGCTTCACTTCCTGCAGTAATTCAAATCCAGCTCTTCACTTGAATGCTCCCAGCTGAAGTACTGCTGCAATAATTAGTTGTTTTATAGGCAAAAGAAGAATCTGGTCGGGCAGCCCTCTTGAAATTGGGAGCAGTTCTTAAGAACTCAAAGATGCCAAGGTTTTGGAGAGGTGTGGCTTAAAACTGGCAAAGAGAATCAACAATCCTAGTACTTATTCAAGCTCATTGGGATTTTGACTCATTTTAAAGACAGTTGTGCTAGGTGTGTTATTTACAACTGTCATAGACACTTTATTTCAGCCAACAATACTCACTCTGATATATGACCATGGCACATAGTTCAGTATGTTATGCAAAAAGTGACCTATCTTCTCTTAACATTAAAGATTAAATTAGCTTTGAAAACAATGTGTTTGCTGTTAATAATTTTTTTTAATTCCATTATTAAATTCCAAGAAAGAACATGGAAGGATCTAGTTTTCCCTTGTGGTCTGCTTAAGCATCAATCCAATTTCAGAAGATCTGAGAATGGTGGAAATCACCTTTTTTCATATTCAAAATCACTTAATAAATGTTCATCTCTTCCAGAAACACTACAAGTGTTGAGTTACCAAATAAAAGGAGAAACCTAACAGTTCCCAGGTCCTTTTGTTTCCTTCAGCTGGTCAGGTGGCCTCCAACCCATCCAAGAGTCAAGAAGTTACGTCGGCATCAATCACACTCAGTGTATGACGAAACTGCTTAAAAAGTCCTAAGAGTTCCCCCCAAATATTTCATCAGTACTTATAGTAAGTGTGAGATTGATCCTAAATTTTCACATGTAATTGTTTGGAACCTGAAAATCTAGACATCCTGACAAGCTTACAGAACACGCGCACGCAAGCAATGTTTTTGCTGTGCACAAACTGATACCGATATTTAGGTATCCTGAGACCAAGTATTCTTTTGCCTCCCCTCTGCAAGCCACCTCAGCAATCACCTCAGCCACCTCACCAATCACTCCAAACTTTCTGCTCCACGCAGGTCCCCTTCTCTGACTATGCTTCACATTCTTATCTTCATATTTCTTTGTCCAAGAAACTTTGGTCCCGCAGCACAACTGTAATTTTTCTTAGGTTGAATAAAAAGTAATAAATTTAGGTCTAATATTCCTTAGTCCATATTTTCAGAGGCTTAGACAAAGAAGAAATTTTATTAGTGATTGTTCCTTTTGAATAACAATGGCAGGTGCATACATATGAATGTGTCAACTTTACTGTGGATTAGTGAATTCAGATCCACAAGGCACTTTAAGTTTTCTAGGAAGAAATAGATGCCTAAGTATCTTTGGAGATCCGATTCCTAGTTTCAAAAATCTGGCTTTCACTCAAGCTATTATAATCCATTAAGCTCCCTATTCTTTTTACAGAATAGAGCATTGCATCCAGACCTCCACAGACAGAGGACAACGTAGAACACAGATTTCTGCACTTCCTGGAAGAATGCTGTCATCCGCATGCTAAGGAAGGGAAGCATTGCCATCATTATCATGTTCGTTTAGGTGTCTATTAACAACATCGCCTCATCTCCAACTGGATGGATGAAGGATACTAAACCAGAACTCCAGAGAGACACCACTGTCTACTTGTAGGCAACTCCCCTTTCACTATACAAATTGCCTGGATTTTTCTCCAGAGTTTCTCCTTTCCTTTCAAGATGTTTACACCTACTTGTGGTGGACCGATTGCCACCAAGAGTAGGTGTAAATCAAACAGTGCATGAAACATGGTGCCTGATTTATGAGGCTCAGATGTTCCACCATGGTAAACATAACGTAAAGTTAGAAAAATGGGAACAACTGAACACGGTACGCTTACCGGAAAGACGTGGGAAGTAATTTTTGACTGATGAAAAAAACAACTCAAGTCTGGCTGTGAAGTATGCTGTATTGTTACCCAGAATATTAGTTACTTCAGAATGTAACCACAACAGGTTTTCCCATAAATAAATCATATCTCTTCCCATGATTCTCTTAATCAAAAACTTTCAATTTGAATGACAGTTTTTAATTACTAGATCAAGTTCCGCTTGCATAAAGAGCTTCTATTTCAAAGAAGTATTGCACTGATAAGAAAAGTCTCTGTGGAGAAACATCCTTGTCATTGGAAAATGCACAAGTTTTGACTGCTCTGTGGGTTTCCTATAGAGGGACCATGGCATAGGATACAGAGTAAACAACTGCAGCAGACTCTTGCCAGATGCACATACTTAAATTGCTACTGATTCATTATGTCCCTGAGCCTCATTTTCTGTTTTCCCCACTGTAAAAATGACAGTTTCTAAAAAGTATTTCTCAGCCTGGAGATGGAAGCAGAGAGGAGAGGGAGTAGTGCGTGATAGGGATTTTATGAGATCCCAGTGGAAGTCTTGGGAGTGGTGCCTCTTGGCTGCCCCAGGCTGCTCCTGGCTGGGTTTGCTGAGCTGCAGATGCAACTTAGGTAAAAGGCCCTCACCCTTAGCAGCTCTTATGGTGGTGGTGGAACTATGGGGAATGAGGGGCCAGTGGAGCAAGCCTGATTTGACTTTCTCCCAGGATTTGCCACCACACAAGAGGCAACTGCAGCATTTATCCCATCCTTCTCTCAGGGAGCAGGGTGGTCTGGGAGCAGCCTGTGCCAAAGAGCTAAAATGGGTACTGCTAGCACCTGATGGGAGAAGTTACTACTTGGGTTCTCAAACTAAGGAAGAAAAAGGAATGAGAAAATGTCCTGTGAAACTCTGGAGCAGCATAGAGGGAAGGAAATGAAAAAAACCAAAAGAGTCTGAAAACCGCTGGATTATAATTTTATGGTAGTATTATTTGATGGCCTGACTTAACAAGTCTTTCCAACTTTGGTTCCAAAGATTGTATGGATACTTCCCTATCTCACCCAGGTGTTTGAAGTTAATTAATTAATGTTTGTAAAGAGCGTTACAATTTCCAGATGAAAGGCCCTATGCAAGTGCAATGTAGTATTACTCATTGAGGTGACTGGGTTAGAGAGTATCACATTACACAATACAGCTCTTCCCTCAATGATTTTAAGCGTTTGAAGTTCTGATAAAATGTATTTATCACTAAGACAGATATAATGGAAATACTCTTAAGGCGTGACCTGGATTATGAAACTAGAGGTATGGTTTTGGGAATGGAACAAACGAGAATTAAAACAACTCCCGAGGCCAGATTTGTCTACAGTCATATAAAATGTATTCTGTTCTTCCTTTCTTTCCTCTTCAAGTAGGCTTTTCTTCTCTTCTAAAATAGAACTGGTTATGATGATGGGTGTGAGCAGACATGCAACAGTTCACGTTCAGTTCCTATTTCCATACTCATCCAACTTGACATTTTCTCAGGACTTTCTCGAAATTATTTTGTGTTCTAATTTATTTTTTTTAACATGTTTGGATTAACTCTTAAGGTAACCTTTTCCTTTGGGAAAGTTCAGCTTTAACCAGCAATTAAACTGAACTAAATCAAAAGTTTGTGGACAACACCAAACTGGAGATTACAGTCAATACACTTTAGATAAGGTGGACATTCAAAGCTATTTAGACCTAGACAGGCTAATGGAATAGGTCAGCACGAACATTACATTCAACAACGACAGCTAAGAAGTCCTGCATCTGGAATGGACTGACCTCCTGCATCAGTACCAGTTGAGGAGTAACTGTCAGGGCTTCAGCTATGCTGAAAAGGTGGTGGGGTCTTGGTGTTCAGAAAGCTAACAGTATTCAAGCAGTGAGACTTGAGTATCAACACAATAGCAGATCAAGGGAATTGCTTTATTCAACCCTCATCTGATTAGATGTGGAATATACTGATCAGTTTTGACTCTTTAGTACAAGAGAGATAAGGGTGTATTGGAACAAGCTTGAAACAGGGTCTCCAGGACAGTCAGTGGACTGGAGTACTTGGCCTGTGAGGAGAGGTTGACAGAGCAGGGCTTGTTCACCTTGGAGAACAAATGGCTTCATGGGACTTAACAGCAACCTTCCCATACCTACGTGGAAGTTAATGAGGAGACAAACCCAGGCTCTCTAGTGAAATACACAGTGGGAAAACAAGAGACAATTCCCATAAACAGAAGGGTGGCTTCAACTGGATATAACAAAACCAAGATTTCCTGGCAGTTAATACAGCATTGGGGCAGGTTGTCCAGAGGCTGTGGAATCTCCATCTTTCAAGGTTTTCAAGACTTAACTGGAAAAAGACCTGAGCAACCTGATCTGAAATTAGTGCTGACCCTGCTTTGAGCCTGAGGTTCGTCTAGAGACCTCCTGAAGTTCTTTTCAATCTGATTCAATGGGAAGGAAGGGATAACCTAGTTTATGTTCAAGTTACGTATACTTGTTCTGGAATTGGCTTGGACTTTAGTGATTAAGAGAGTTGAACAACTGCTCAAATTTGTTCGAAAAATAATTTTACTCATTATTTGCCAAGAGACAATTGATAATATTCCAACTTTCAGGTTCCATCTTGGTTGTTCTTCCCTCATTTTCTAACAAACTTACAGTGATAACAAACAACAGAGATTTGAGATGGCTTATAAATAAAGGCATTATTGCACGTAGAGGTCTCAGCTAAAGGAGAAACAAAGCCATAGTTTTTAGTAATACCGGCTAATGGAAGAACAATGCATTTCAGTTTGTCTATTTCTACTCTTACAAAAGAGCTATATCTGTGAATTACTAAAACACATTATTGATTAATCAAATTTTAAAATACACTGAAAGCTTTCTTCAGCTGAGTATTCTCAACTTTTGTGATACATAAATAAATGACTAGTTTTTCATGAATGTTATTTTAATTGTTAACAGTTAATAGTCATTAATACTTAGTCTTCTATAGGAATATTATTTTTTCTTGCATTTTTAACAAACATTTTTCTTATTCTTCCTAAATTCTGCTGTAATCCCACTAGGTGTTACCTGCCTGAGTAAACCAAGTAATTAAAACTGTAACAAAAGTGCACCTGTCATAACTCCGATCATTTTAAATATGTGACCATATTTCTGATTTGTCCAGAAACAGAATCAATAACTGAATAAGGATGTCAAGAAAACAGGTTTGTTAAGGAGAAAAGTGTTGGGTTTCCTCCCTTTTTTGTCCTGTGCTTCTCACCCTTCGCTCTCCCCCAAAATTACAGAAATGTAAGAAAATCAAAATGGAGCAATGTAAAAAGATGGAAAATATTTAAGAGATATTACTGACTGCGGACTGAAAGGGACATCTTGCAAATCTGTCCCTTAATATTCTAAAGAGGTTAAAGGCATTGAAAAAAGACTGTACTAGACAATGTATGAACATAAATGGACTTCTAGGAAACTGGAAATCTTAACAGGGACTAAACTGAAAAAAACCCATAAGGTTAAGAATAATGTACAGACTCTAAAAATGCAAGAGTAGCTATATAGTTGGTAATAATACCGAGCAGTTTGGGGAGAACGGCTATTTCTATGCTTTGTTCCAATGATTTTTGGAAAAAAGAGTAAATAAAACACCTAGTTTTCATTACAGCTGCATGATATTAAAGGTAAAACTAAGAAAACATTTTCATGGAAAGAGCATTCTGTGCATAACACATTAATGGTAGTTAATGAACCAAAACCCACAGAAACCTTTTGGACAACTAACAAACACATGCAGCTATTAATTAGGTCACGGCTGTTTCCTCACAAGTGTTTTGTTCACTTTAGCTGTAGAAAAGACCAACATATCCATTAGACCTGTGGGGAGGCATTCACCAGTGAAGAAAATATTTATTTATAATATGATAAATGCTTCCAATTATATGACTACTTATGGCAGTTCTGCTGGCTTCTCTCTTCGTAAGTAAACTATAATCATTCAGTTCACAATCTATTCTACTTCTCGGAACACCACTCACCTCAGTAGATTAAATTGTTTCATTTTGTTTACTTCAGGCAATCATTGTAACTCAAACACAGATTTTAAAATGTTTTGAACATCCAGTGGAAAAAAACATGTAAAGAATTAACATGCTTCATTTTCACAAAACAAAAGCCTAAGAAACTATCTTTTTAAGGTTTCCACTGAGAGGTGAAGGGTAATTTCTGCTTGAAGCCCAGTTAAATTTGAGTTTCACTCATGAACACGGTTTGTCCATGATGTCAGTTACTTCATTAACTGGCTATGAAAAAAAGTGTTTGGAAAGGGCTCCTGTTCCTACTGCAGAAAATTGCAAAACTGCAGGCTGCACATCATTTCAAAGACATAAAGCAGACCGATTTCCCGAGAGTCTAGGGAAGACCATTACCTTTGTGAAAATAAACTGCAAGTATTTCCTAATTTCTATGTGTGTGCAATGCACTGTGGGGCAGACAAGGTGGCAGAGAGGATAATTCACAGTGGCAGAGTATATCACTACTCTTTTGGGAGCAAAGATGGCAGAAGGTGCTCGATTGGTGGTGCTTCATCTTTTCAGTCTGAACCTTGTTTTAGAACGCTGACCACGTTCATTACCTCACCAGTCTAGTTCCACTTTTGCCAACACCGCCCTTGCCCCAGGGCAGCTGATGCCTCTTTACCTCCACGTCTCCTGCCCACCTCTACCACTTCCTCCTCACACATCCCACACCACTAACTATTGTCACTGCCTCCCTCAGCCCACTGAGACTGAATTAATAAACCTGACCGTATCCAGCTGACTCTGTCCAGAGCCTCTTGGGTGTGTCTTCACGGGCTCCTAGTGCTGGCAACGTTTATTTGCTCAGGTCTGCTGCTGCACCTCACCTGCAATGGATTCATGCCTCGCAGGATGGAAACCACAGGGCCAGACAACATAAGAAGCCTTTTCAGGTCATTACTTCTACAGTTTTATGAGCTGCCGATTACAGTAACTAGGTTAATTAGGACAAGTCTAAAGAACAACTTAAACCTCTGCCCACTTTTGGATCAAAATTAAGAAGAAAGAGTCAGTAACATTACCCTTCTTCAGAAAAAAACACAGATATAAAACCTAAGATTTTTAAGCAGTTAACTCTCTTACCATAATCCTGTCACTGTCAATAATGGTGTTCAAGCGGTGTGCGATGGTCAACACTGTGCAGTGAGCAAACTTTTCACGGATTGTCTTTTGAATGAACTCATCTGTTCTGAAACACAGCAAAAGCAATGCAGACAGAAATAAGATGTTTGCATGGATAACTGAGTGGCAGGCTGGATTTATGACTTCATCAAACATGACTGTGTAGTTGGAAATACACTTCTGAAGTCATTACACTGCTTCTTCCTCCTCTCGTTATATTAGATGACTTAGAGGCATATCATGAAACATGCTCCAAAATCTATCCTCTAATACTTGAGGAGGAAAGAGTTTCTTCTTGTATGTAGAGCAATAACTTTTATTTCCAGAGACTAATTTCCCAGGCTTCTGATTACAGAAAGAGAAACACACTGTACAATCAGATATTCCTACAGATTTCTACAGCAAAAAAAGTCACTGTTATTTTAAGCTTCAGTTTGTGCAAGCAGCAAAGAAAAGCTGGCACAAGTAAGTAACCTTCATTGCAAATCAACTGAAGAAGGACACAAGGCAGCCTATAACTAAGGATTTCAATCTCAAATGCAAAAGGAGACCAGTTAAAGGTGTTGATTGGCTCAAGAACTTGAATACACAAAAAAGAAAGTTTGGGTTATTCCACAAATAAAGAGTGTTAATTGGAACATACAACCCAAGGAAAGGCATAAAAGCTTTCAAGTTAAGAGTCTTAACCTACTACATGAACTAATCACCCTAAGAAAAGGATATCAGGAGGAAACTTGTAAAGAACAAAAACTAAGCTAGAACACGTCACTTTAATCCTGTACCTCAGTCTCTGACCGTCACAAATAAAGCCAAGAACCCTGAAAAGGAAATAAAATTAAACCAAAATATACAAAAGACACTAAAATGTTCTTTAACTGTATAAATAAGCATTAAAGCAAAAGAGGTGCAATAGTCATAAAACTGGAAATTACTCAAGTAACTGACCATGTAAGAGAAGGAAGCATTGACATCACCTAACTTAAAGCATAGCAGTGAGGCTTAAACGTGGAAACCTATAGAGTCCTCTATTTAGTCAATGAAAGGGGAAAGGCACGCTGGAAGGTGAATCAGAGCACCTGAACCAGGGCACTGTCAGGTGATGAATGCCCTCTAGAGGCACCTGACAGCCCATATTGCACAGGAAGCCTTGGCTCCCAACCTGGGCACAAAGCCAGGCCATGTGAATACTCACATGCTAGCCATCAGCCTTCATAAAAACCCCTGAGAGGTGACAATGGAGAAAAAGGTACAAAAATTAAAATTGTCATCCCAGGTAAAAAGAAGACACACAGAGCTCAAAATACATTGGATGGAGATGGATGAAGCTCTAGCCTATATGTGCACTTAAAGGCATTGCTCTCCTTTCCAGGATTTCTTTTAAAACATGAAACTCTAATTCTATATATAATGACTAGGGAATAAAAAAAGCTGTGCATAGAGTTAAAACAATACAAAGGAGATATCAGGATAAACTGGCATTTTCAGGTAGCCATATTTAGCTTCAACCAGTTGCTTGCAAAGCCTTAATTCTTCAAATTGTTAAAAGTAAGAGGAAAATAAAATAAAATACAACAAAAATGCATGCAACACATGTCTTCTTCTGATAAATTATTATTTTTCAGACAGAAGTAGTGAATCTGTCTGCACATGATAAATGCTTGGTATCACTTCATAAATTAAGCAAGAAGAATTGTTCTGATGCCACTATGTCAGGAGGCACTAACAATAAAAAGTGGACAAGACAACACTGGAAGAACACGATGACTTAGAGGAACAGAGTAACCATTAAGCTTCCACAGAAGAATACACAAGCTCATGCTCTGAAGGACTGAACATAACTTCTGTAACAAACTATGTTTAAGCAATCAGCATGACAAAGGTGTAGACAGATCCCTGCTGATGACAGGAAAAATCAGCAGAGAGAAGGAAGATTCTCAACAGTTGAGCTCCCATGAATGCAGTCTGTTGTCTTCATCTGGGAACAGAAACATTTAAATTCTATGAAGAGCTTAAGAGCACGGGGTTCTGGGCCACAGTCTGAGAAGGCCTGGTCCTTCTACTCCTACTTCCTAAAAGAAGCTAAAGAACATGGTGAGAAGCAGGTGTTCCTCAAGTCCTCCTTTTGAACCAAGGCCAGCATGCAATCAGGGAAAGAGATGAGAGGACAAGTCACAACAGAGCCAGGCTCTCTAGCCCTGTGTGTTAACAGTCTTCTTAAGAATAAGGAAGCTGTTTATCCTTAATGCCTCACATCACAGGAACAGCAATACTTTCACCCCAGTATTAATATATGTACCTTTGGTATCCTCTTGGCAAGTTCTCAATGACCTCACAATTCTTACCTTCAAGAGTAAAAAAAAACGGGGCCATACATTAAAACACTTAGTAAGGAAGAGGCAGTGTGTTCTCTGCAAAGGTTAGAAGAGTGAACAGAAAAAAAATGTTCAATACTGCCCAGAATTATGTAAAGAAAGCTTTTTTCCTTCATTACAGTCAAGCTCAAGGTGATGTTTCTTGCAGAGCTACTGCAGAGCACAAAGAATCATAGTTTGCTCAGAAATATTGAAAACAACTTTTTAAAGGACTCAAAACGGATTTTAACTCTCAGGTTATTCCTACTGTTATCTCAGGAGAATGGCTCATACTGGAACATCCTCATCTTCTGTATTCATTTATAATATCTTCCTTTATTAAGTGCATTCCTTAAGCAACACCTCTTTCTACATTTACGATAGAAGCCACTTCTCATTCTTAGATAGATACTATCAAACTACTATCTTAAACAAGTATTTCTTGAATATAAGCTTATCCTGAATAAGAAATTGCTGGCCATATTTTGGGTGTGACAAACGTTCTAAAATGAGACTACAAAGTAATCAGAAACAGACCTAATAGCTCCACCTTCAAATATCACAGTATGAAATCTCACGCAGGCATGCCCACTTACAGGGACTCAATCAGATTCTGTCTAAGGTTCATGGTAGACCTTGGAGTACAGTTTTTGGGGATGCAGGCAGAAGCACCATCACTAACCTCCAGAAGAATCTCAGAAAGAAGGTAGGAAAGGCAAAAAAATCTACAAGATTAAGAAAAGGATCCGTGTACAGAATTATGTGCTGACAGAGCATAGAGACTGTATCACTTGCCAATTGGAGCTGTCTACCCTTTAGAAAAGTGTCAAAGAAAGCAGCACTTTTTTCCCTTTTTTTTTCCAGGGCATGAATGGACCCTTTGCAGTGTCTACCCACAGTGAGAAACTTGCCAGGCAAGTGCCAAGTGATTTCATCACCCATCTCAGTGGATCAAACCCATCATCTTTCAGGCACATTAGAAACCAAGGATGCAACGTGAATACCAAAACCAGGGCAGTTGGACAACAAAAGCCCAACCCTAATCTGATTATAAGAAAATGGGACCCACTGTCTCCTCATCGCAAGGAACAGTACAATAAGAAAGCACAAACTGGTGGTATAGCTGTCCCACTGTCACCACAGATTGAAGACGTAACATCAACTTTCACAGCAACCCAAGATGTGGTGTCACCTGAATTAGTAGACTTTGTAAAAAGAAAACTATCTAAGAGAAAGAATAAATATGACCTTGAATGAGAAGCAACCAAGTTGCTGACAGGAACACTGACTAAGTCATTATCTTCAGTCAAACATCCTCCTAGGATTGTCCTGGAAGCATATCTTACACTACACAATTCTTGAGTGGCTTTGGATAATTTCTCCAAAAAAGAAACACTTACAGATAGCAGTTAGATATAATGAAAGATTAAGGCTTAAAAAGTTAAGCTGGCTAATGAAACGAACTATATGCAATGGTTCTTTTTACCGGACTCACTGTACAACCAATGCAAAAATGTGGCAGTTGAGTGGTTCCAAAAAGTTTTGTCCTCTATAAGCAGTAAAAATAGGAGTTAACGCATAACACTGCAGTCAGTGCGCAGAAAGCTTAAGTTCAACTTACTCAATATTTTAAAAAAAGTCTCGGTTACTGAGAATTTTGTTTTAGTATATCACCAAGGCAACTAAAGAAAGATTTTCTGCTCTTCTGCTTCAGAGTTCATAAACCTTTCCAGAATGGTTCAACTGCTTTAAAATGACTCCGTTCTTCAGGTCAGAATGCCAGCTTCAGGATTAAGAAGACAAGATCAAATTAAACATCTGTCAGTCATCACTTGAAACATGCAAGTGGTCCGACTTAGGGCAACCTTCTTTATGGGAAATTCCTCCTCTGCCTCACAACAGCACGGACACCCTTGCAGCACACAGAGCAGCTGGTATCTACGAGAAGCAAGGAGGATAATAAGGGTACATATGGCAGCTGGAGATGTAAGGAGGGAGAAGGATGAACTCCAAATTCCTTCCCTTTACTCTTTTGCTAAGCTTCAATCAGCAGCAGACAAATGGCCTAGCTGAGCTGGAGAAATATGGCAGGGAGTCCCTCAGCCCCAGGGCAGGTACACTGCACACTTCTTACCCTGCTGTCACATTTACTGCCTCATGCTGCCTCATCCTTCCTTCTCCTCCTCTCACCCCCAAACCCTGTCTTCTCATATTTGCTTTCAGGTTGAACTGGAGAAGGGACACCGTTGCAGCAGCGGTTGAGGCAAAGAGATCAAAAGCCATAAACACACAAAAAAGAAACAATATCTCCAGAGCCGCCAGCAGCTCCTCACGGTTTCCTATCCCAGGTGCTTGATGCAATGTGTGCTTGCCGCCAGGCTAGAGACATGGATGCCAGGTATGGGGGTTGTGCATCAGAAGGGGAGGAGGTTTTCCTTACAGGCCAGAAATGTCTCCCTAACTGCTCAGTTAAGCAACCCACATCAGCATTTCCTGATGAGTGTCCTATCAGATTGCACATCTGAAAAATACTCAGCTATAGTGATAGCAACACATTAAGGAAAAGGTAATAATGACTGTAATGCAAACTGAATTCAAAGAAGTTCCAAGTTATTATTTGTATTGTTATGCCCAGAGTTGATACAAACAAACATTTACCTTATTATAATACATATTGCAGCACACACTAATCAAGATCAATTAAATGGATAGTGCAAGTTGAGAACACACACATGCAAGATGCCACAATAGGGAGCATGAGTAAGATGGTATTAAATTTCCACAGCTACAATTAATCACAGTTAATCTATCAGTGCTCAGCCAAAAATAAACTAATAGTAAAAAAAAATAAAAAAGGGAAAAAAAAGAAGACAACCTCTGGGAAGGGAACGCATTTCTCTAACGGTTTTAGAAATCGACTGTCAGCTGAACTGCAAAGCTACTCTAGTGGCACCACTTCTCCCTCAAGATGTTATAAAAATGAGTCACGCCCAGATGACATACAAAATCCTTAATGCATCTGTTTGAGGGACTTGCTGTGTTATTGTCCTCTTTGGACTTTGAGTTCTCCCTCAAGCCATAGTTTGTTGGAACTATATATTCAGCTCAAACTAATTGATGCAGTACGTTTGCAGTATTGTTTCCAAAATATTTCCACCAGTCTTTCAAATGTTTCAAAAATTAACAGTGGGGGCACTTAGCTATTGGAACAATTTAACAAGGGTTGTCATTGAATTTTTTTCTATTGAGGTTGGATGTTCTAGAAGTATACTCTAGTTCAAACAGGAATGAATTCAGGAACGTTCTGCCAGCCTGAGTTATACAAGACAATATAATGAATAAGAAATGAGTCCCTCCTGTAGCTTTAAACATCTCCAAATCTGGTTTACAATTCCTGTGGTGTTTAGGATAGCTTACCTTTTCCCATCCCACCCTACTTTATCTGTAACTTACTAGACCGGCACTTGAGCCACCTGAAAGGATAGAATTTCATAACAAGAAGTATCTGGTTTTGCTTAGAACTTAGAATTTTCCACCTTTCTAGATTTGGTCTGGGGGGAGAGATTACTGGTTTATTTATTTTCAAGAGAAATTTTGTCCTGAAATCAACAGAACTAAACTTGTGTCATTCTTATTCTGATGTTACTGATCTGCATCTCCAAGGGGATTGGATGCAACCAACTGATGTTGTCGATGGTTGCAGGACAAATAACCTTTGTATATTAATTTTCCTACTCTATGGAATGTACTGAAATTAGAGGTATTTTGATCACTTAATTTATATCGTCTGCTCAGTATCCAAAGATCCACCATTCCATTTTGAATAGACAAATTATGATAATACCATAGGAAACATTAAATAGCAACACAAACTACAAGAAATACAAAGTATTTAATTAAGTTCATCCCTACAGTACAGATGATCATATTAAACCAAAACCAGCTCATCTTACCAAGACAGATTTTGTTTTTACCTTGGGTCCACATTTGCTGTTGCTTCATCGATGATAAGGATCCGATTTTTTTTTAGAACCGCTCTGGCAAGACACACCAGCTGTCTCTGACCAACACTAAAATTAGACCCAGATTCTGCCAGCTGCGTCTCCATTTTATTAGGCAGATCTTCCACAACCTCCTTCAGTTGCACCTGTTGACATGTCAACATATTGTAGGATGACTAACTCCCTTTTAAATCAGCTATTGTGTGTCTGATGACACAACAATACGTATGCAAGGTTTACCTTTTATAATCTGACACAAAATGAGTAAGTGCCAAGTTGGATTACACAGCGTGTCAGTTATTAGAATTCTAAAAACATTAAAGCACATTGTTAAGAATCTACTAATGTTCATTAAAACTAAGATATGAATCAAAATGTAAGCAAAGTATCATCGCGAAGGATAACTTTTTCATAAAAGACATATAATAATATACTTGCCTACACACACATGCACAAACCCACACATATAAAAAACATGTACACAACGATGTACCTTCTTCCATCAACAGCTATGCCCCTATCAAACCTGATGGAAACATCTAAAACCTAATGCACACAAACACTATAGTGTTATTTGGCTTGTAAATATCAGATATACATTATTAGGTTTAATAAGTCACCTCTTCCAAGGCATTCCACAGCTCTTCATCGGTGTATTCATTGAAAGGATCTAAGTTTTTCCTCATAGTTCCAGTGAATAAAACAGGCTCCTAAAACCCAGTAAAATTTGCATTCCATTATAAACATGGGGTTTATATTGCAACAAGTAATTTAATAATAGTCAGAACTAATCTATATCAACAATAGCACAGAAATATCCAACAACAAGATATCTTTTATGAAATGCAAAGGAGTATTTCACAATAGCATGTTTAAAGCCAGGGGATGTGGGGGGAGGTAAGTGTTCAACCAGTCTGTGTGAAGATGACTAACCAAACGGGACAGGTCTGTTTGCAAACTGCTGTACACAGTTATGTCGGTACTCAAACGGGCATTTACATGCCACTGTTTTAATGCCACGAGCTATATACATATACATAGTTACATGAAATCATTGCTGTCCCTCGGTATTGTTAATGAAAACCAACAACTATCACTGTCAATGAGTTCAGACTCCTAAATTGCATTGGGACAGTTTTGAAAATTTGTTTTTGAACTACACAAACTAGAGAGGAATCATAAGGTTCACGATATCTTTTTCTAGTCTTGCTTTTCTATTTGGTTGTGGGTGGTTTTTTTTTTCATTTCATACCATAAAAGCCCTTCAAATTTACCACCAGAGCCTAAAAGAAACAGCCTTCATGATTTCAACACAATGTTTAAAACTATTAACTATTAATCTATAGTGCCGCAGCATCAAAGCAAACTTACTCAGAACTGGAGCGCTGCTGGGCAAAGCTCTAACTCAAAACATACCAGGAAGCCAAATCAGTACCTTCTCCCAGGTACCAATGTGGGTTTACCTGTGGTCAAAGCAGGTTTTGTTTTACTTCTGTTCCCATTCAGACCAATAACAGGTCATTAACCACCTGGCAAACATGAATTTGCACTGGAAAATGCAGTGTTTGAAAAGCAGGAAGACAACGTTTGGTCCAAAACTCCTCAAGCAACAAATCCGCGTTCACTAATGTGAGTTGCCAGACCTGAGAGTCATGCACTGACACGACTTGAGGGCTAAACTCCTCTTAATACCACCCATAAAGACAACAAGTCAAAAGCTGTAACAGTGCTAATCATAAGTGGAGACCATTCATCACATTGTCAGCTTTCTTTAAATTGGAGAAAGCTTATGCAAAATATTTTCTTTTTTTTCTCTCCTAGGGAACAGTCTGAACTTACATTGGATAACTTCAGCTTACTTCGAGAGTAACCTCTGTCATGATTTACACCCCATCTAAATCTAGTGATGCCCAACTCCAAAGGGCTGCAGCAAATCAGAACAGAACTGAGACCTTAACCCTTTTCTTGTGTCTTTATTTCTAAACCACTCTGAGTAGTATAAAAGGACTAACAAAGACAGAACGTAGCACAAGCAATGTTAAAGAACGTATGGCTTTTCTTGACATAACATGCCAATTATTTGGAAGTATCTGTTGCATCACTAAAAACCTGTTGAATGAACAAAAGGATTTAATGAAAACATTAATAGGTTGAACAACATTTTTCTTCAGAAACATCTAGAAAGCAATTTGTTTAACAATACATATTTCAATACAACATTTGGTGTGTTTTGAAGGTATCATTACGTTTATTTTCCTTTTCAAACCTTTTTTATAGGTTGGCAAAATAAGAAGCTGAATTTAGAAAGGGTTCATAACTATTATAAAAGCCCTAACAACAGACACGCACTGCAACAGAAGATAAGGGTATTTTTTAATTATAATTTCTGACACAGATTATTATTTAAAATAGTCTGGTTTATGAGAGGAAAGTAATAAGACAAACCTGTAAATAATTGTTGTAAAAATGCTTGCAGTCAGGGAGGCAGACAACATTTGCATAGGAAAGATTTACAAACACTACCTTCACACAGCTCCATCCAAGCAAGCAATTAGAAGCCTAAGCACATTTTTATTTCTCCAGGTAGGTATTTAAACTTACATATAAGAAAACTTCAGTCTTGCCTCATTGGTTTCTAGGAATGGTTGTGTTTAGCATGTTTTATGTTATAATTTTAATAAGCATCTCTCCATCTGGTTTCTTAACTTCCCATATAATTATGAAGATATTTGCTGCAGAATAATTACCTGATGCTACACTACTACTTCTATTATTGACACTACTATTAATGCACTACAAGACAATGCCTATCACTCAGTTCACCATAGTATAAACTTTACTCCAAATCCTTCTGTTCTTACTATCACCACTTCATAGTTTTGCTTATTTTCAGTAGAAACAAGTGTTCCCTAAGTGGAAAAGAAATATTTCCTGCTAGCCTTTGGACACTTAAAACTAATTGTGATCACGATGAAAATCCTATCATATAAACTTGATGAAAGTCCCAGTATTCAACCGGATTAATATAGTTTTACAACCATATCAACAGACCAGAGTATGAAAGAAACCCATGTACAATCAAGTGCAGCAAACTCCGCACATTTGTATGACTCAACATGTTGAAATTGTATTTGACCAGCGGTTTCCCTGTGTCAGTACTTTATTTTATTCAACTGGGTTGTATTCCTCCAAACCTAGGTATCACCCAAAATAGCTATGGGCAAGGTTTTGAAAAAGCTGTAGACCTTGAATGAACCGATGAACACCTACTTTGAGGAGAAAAGAATGCTGCACACAAACAAAAAATAAAACTTCAATCCACATAAAGTCCTTTTTAAATACAAACGATGACTAGTTCTAGTGAGTACCTCTCATATGCAATAACAAACCCTTCAGTATGCAGAAACAAAAGACATCCTGAATTAGGTAACAATCCAGTTGCTGGGGGAGTGTCTCTTTGCTTTTTTATTAGAGCATACCTGCTTCTTTTCTCTGACTTCTATCCTTAGGAAAGGAAGAAAAGAAAGCAGGTAATCAAGAGAGGCTTAGAATCACTGCTCACTACCATTTTCATCAAATTGTCAGTATAAAGAAAATAATGCCAACCTGCCAAGAGGCCAGCAAACACTGAGATACAAAGATGGTATAAGGACTATAAATAAAGTTTCTGTTATAAAACACAGAGATCTGAGGATTAATTCTAAATATGAATTCTAAATATGGCGAACAAATTTCTCTGGTTTCCAGCCTACTGTTCTATCTACCTACTAGAACATCCCAGACAAATTATTTGCCAAAAACATGACTTTGCATTTGCACCATATGAGCTTTTCCCTCTTCCCCTCTTCAGTGGAGAGCAAACAATCGTGGAAGAGATCAGAGCTCTCATGAAACACAGCAATCTGCACAGATTCTGCTTTCAGGAAGTTTTGAGGTTATATATCACCTGTCAATGTCAGGTTATAATTCAGTGTCTTGTTTAAAAGTAAGACCATAGATGAGAAGACCTGTGACATACTGGACCATCTAGAACATCCTTCTGCTCCAGTACCAGAGATGAAGCTATTCCCAACACTGTCTTAGTTCTTTTCCTGTGTTCAAGCTTCTAAAGCTCACCAAGTTTTTTTCGTGGACAATAATGACCCACTCCTTCGTTCGTTTCTCTGCTCTCCTCACATCCATCTTCTCCAAATAATGTAAAGGCTGGTAGCTCACTTCTAGTTGGCATGTTTGCTCTTTCTAGGACTACCCTCAATCAGTTTGTAAAGGGGTGGTCCCTCAAAGTCCCTTGCTAAGGAGGCTTCAGGCAATGCACCAGGCAGAAATCGTTGCCAAAGGACCAAGTGACTTCAGAGGACTGCTGAAGCTTGGTGTCTTGCTGTCAGGTTTTCTCTGCTCCTATAGGAGGACAGCATACTGCTAACACTTACTCATAAATATTCCAGAGGAACAAATAGGAAACAAAACTAGGAAGAAAATGCTCCAGTCCCCAAGGATGATTCCCATTATCTTAAAATAATCAAGACTGTACTCAAGTAAGAATAACAACTCGATAAATTTTCTATGACTACGGCACACAGGGGTGCAGCGGGAACACATCCCAGGGAAGCATTTTAAATACTGCAAGATTATATTGAAATTTTTCATAGCAGACTAAGTAGCAGACTCTTACCTGAGGTATAATGGAAATTTTCTTCCGCAAGTCATGGAGTCCTAGTTCTGATGTCAAGTACTTATCAATCCAAATCCTTCCTTCGGGTTCCGCCAAGCGAAAGAGGGCTGCTATCAGAGAGCTTTTCCCAGCTCCTGTTCTTCCCACTATTCCAACCTACAGAGCAAGCCAAGCTTGTACAATTAAATTATGAGTTTTTCAGGATAAATTAATATGTCAAGCAACAGTTTTACAACATCACAGGATTTATAGTAGATCAAGCACCAAATAAAACTTCTTTATAATTAACATTCTTTTGAGAGGAAAAAATATCCCCTCAAATCTGTTTGAATTCAGGTGGCATTTGGATACCAAACAATTTCTTGGATCATATTCAAAGGTGAAAGATTTTCCCTTAATGTGTGGTGTTTTATTGCGTAAACAAGATAAAGTGGTTTGGTGTATTAAGTAACGTGATTCAAGGTTGCTAATTTTTACACTAAACCTGGTTAGCTGGGTGGTGTTAGACAAGTAATTTCAGACATGCACCTACTTCTAATTCCGAAAAAAAGAACTCCCATAAAGCACTTTGGGAACTATGTATGGGCAATATTCCCATTTTAAATAACTAAGAATGATTTTGGTTCATGGTTAAGGTGAAGTACTTCAAAGCAGTCAAATTCTAAAGCCAAAATAAAGCCAAAACCAGCAGGAGGTTTACAAACTATATTCATGCTTCAGACAGCTTCAACAAAGAGCATACAAGTACCGAAACTACAGGGCTATGTGAGCAAGCTGCAATTCATTTCCAAAAAGGAGAAAAAGTGAATAATAAAAAGTCACAGTGATTCAGGCTTCTCTGTGTTCCCAAAGAAAAATCAGGAGTTGTATGCAATGTGAAAAAAAAATGCTTTCAGAAAAAACAAGTATAAAAAGTGCAAAATAAACGATTGCTGACTTTCATGACAAGGGGTTAAAGACCTACAAATATTTCATATAAAATCAACACTCGGGAGAAAGAAGGCCCATTAACAAACAAGACGACATATAATTAGCGATGATTAAATCCTACTTGAACAGCAAGCTCTTTTTTTTAATATGCTGTCTCCAGGTAAAGCATTCTTAGAGAAAACAATGCACAGTAATCAATCGTATCAGTGAAGGTGATGGGAGTAACCCTCTATGCAGATCTGATCTAGCAGGATTTGTTATTTCCTATACTCCATTCTAATCGCTACATTTCCAGAAAGAAATCAACACACTGGAAAGAGCTCAGAGAAGTGCAACATAAAATTAATATAGGTTGGAGATACTGATTGATGAGGAAGGATTTATGGGAGTAAACATGTACAATATAGCCTGGTGAAGTGATTGGGGTGCAGAAGGGAGGAAAAAACATTAAAACCTTCATGAGGATACGTACAGATACCAGAGGGCAATTACCCACTGCCTTAGACTCAGATGTATGCAGTAATGACTGCTGGAATGACATCAAGCACAGGAAACATTAAATTGAAGGGCAAGGAGAAACTTTCTAACAGTCAGAGACATTAAGCTTAGACAAAGCTGCAGTGCCTGCATTTTTTCCAAAATACACAAAATACTAAAAAAGTATACTGCAAGGAACAACTTATGCTGGATAATCTAAAATTTCTACTTCTATTTTCTGATTTAACAATTTTATCCAACAATTCATTATTGTACTATTGTTTATAAACTAATTAACATTTATATAGTGGTTATTATTAAAAATACAGCCTAATTTAAGCAAATCTGTTACAAAATGACAAAATGTCTAGCATTCTAAATTATATCAGTGAAACAAAGGAAAAATAGTTTTGAACAGTTACACCACAGTTCAGAAAGAAAATGCTGAATGGAGAACACAGACACTCAGAGTTGTGAAAACAAAAGTTCAATTGTTTCTCTCTAAATGTCAGTGATATAAAGTATTGTATTAAGGATATAAAGAAAAACCATAAAAAATACATTGATACTTAAAATAAAAATGCAGCTGCTCTGCATATTGTCAAAATCCCACTTTCAGTTTGGCATCAAATGAAAGGACTATGCTCTTCAGTACTTAGAGGAATCTATTTGTATTTTGGGTCCAATTGACTACAGGCTGTTGCGAATTGACATGAATGTGAAACAGCTCTCAGTACACACATTTATTTATTTATTTTTAATACATTCTATTCTTCAGAGGGCCACGTTCATAGCCAGTGCAAACACAGCATCAGTCTGCAAATGGGAGTTTCAGCCACCTAATAGGAATCATATGGAATCACAGGATTTTGTTGCCTGATGTAACCCATGTGTGCATGCACAGGAGTACACCTGCTACACTGCGCTCATCATAACTCAAGCGTCACTTGTACTTCAAAGTAAACTGCACAAAAAAATGAGACTGAGATTTACAGCATGTCAGCTACTCCACTGAAACTTTGTTATCCCTCAGGCAATCTCCCTTCCACGCTACGCTGTGAGAGCATTTACACCAACAGCTGCCATGCTGTAAATCTAGACCCTCACCCTCCTAACTTTTTCACCCTCCTAACTTTTTCATGTAGCCATACCCTCAGATTCGAGATCTGTCAGGACAAGGTGCATTTAACAATATATTAGTCAATAAGCATTCATAAGCACCCTAAAACAAAGACAGTGATGTTTAAAATCCAAGGCCGCGCATGCTAACCTTAATAGTAGCTGGCAAGGTTAATCACAGCCAGCTGCTTGCAGAGCTCCTTACGTGAGCGCTCCCTGGTTAGTCTGTGGCAGGCAGACTATGCTTCATTAGCAAAGATGGTTAAAACAGAGGGTTCTTCCTAGTCTGCTCTGACTGTGGGGAAATACTAAATACTAAGATAAGCAGATCAAAAGAGATCCTAATCTGTGAGTGATCCACTAGTAATCACCTCCTCAACTCTTACTGTATGTACAGCTTCCCAAACTGGGTGCTGGGGTGGCTAAAAGAAAAACTACAAGCACAGCAGAAGTTTAAACTTATTCGTTCTGCCAGTGGCACTGCAGCCACCAGAAACCTGTATGAGCCTGGGTCTGAACACGCATAAGAGCTCTTACTGACAACCACATGGGCAGAATCCCTGGCAGATCTGGAAACCTGGTTCTGAAGAGACGCTTCTCCATAATTAAAACCAATATAAGCAGCCCAGATGCTTGGGAGATTTATTTTACACAGTGGCAGCCTACTGCAGCATTGTGCAAAACATCATAAAAAACAAACACGAAGAAGTTGTTGGCAATAGTTTCAAGCTGGGCAAATTCACTTCAGGATGACAAAACCACAGCACAAGAACTCAGCAAAAATAAATCACCTCAGTCATCCCTCCTGCTTCTGCCCCCACCAAGGACTGAGTCATGCATTGCTAATATCTCTTGCTTCCATATTTTATTTTATTTTATTTTATTTTATTTTATTTTATTTTATTTTATTTTATTTTATTTTATTTTATTTTATTTTATTTTATTTTATTTTATTTTATTTCTGTGTCTCGCTAAGAAATGTAAATCTTCGTGTCTGCTGTTACATTGGAGCGATATATATCAGCTGGAGAGATGGTTCATAGGCAAGAAAAGTAAAGTTAGATAAACACCCTTTTTGCTCTTCTTCTTAAGCATCATTTTTAACTCACCCGTACCTAATTCCATGAGATCATCTCCATGCAGCAAAGCTGGGTTGAATTCTTGTAATATGCATGTTATTAAAAAGGTCCACTTGAGGAATGAAACAGATTTGGGACTGAATGGAAAAGCATACTACAAATGAGGCCAGGGCAATGATTGTAGAGAGTTGAACCAGCCTTCTAGGGAAGATATCCTAATCAAAAAAGTACACGTGCATTTGAAATGTAGCAAAGCACAAATTAACACTGCAGGGCTCTAATTTAATTTTGTCTGTGGGGGAGACCTTCCCTACAGCACTCTTGCAATTGGGATAGCGTCAAAATTGGGGAGGAAGAGTCAAATTTACAGAGAAGGAAGAGTTTTATTTCTATGTTTCTTTTGGCTACCAATCTAATTAATGGTAACAGTTAATTGGATTGGTAGCCAAAAGGAACTGAAATAAAATCCCCAATTCTGAAGTTATGCAATTGATTTGTATTTCTTTCTTCTCTCTTCCATTTGGGGCTCTGTGCAAGAGTGTGTACATTCCTTATTTTCAATAGTCTCTGCTCACCTTTGTCAGTTGACATCTTTCATTTCATTTATGTTCCTCCTACTGAATCTCCAGTTTCCTAATGCTGCTCCATTTGCTTTGGATTTGAACAGACATTTTGGGCTTAGCCAATATTTTGAATGACTACCACTTTCAGATCAAACTCAAATTTTAGCAGAAAATTACCAATCATGGTTAACCCTTTGCTTTGACAGACAGAGATGTCATGTTCCCAGATGCATTTATGCTACACTCACAGGAAAATAAAAAGCTCCTAGTTTTGTCATTAAATACGACTAATGTTCATTTTTTAAAAGAACACTTAATAACTTCCTAACACATATATATTTCATAATGTATTTTCATCACACAGCTTTTTGGCAACTTATCATCTTTGCTTAATTTGTGAATGGCCAACAACAGCCACATACGTACCTTTTCTTTTGGTTTAATTAAAACAGACAAATGTCTTAACACCAAAGGTCCATCTAGACTGTAAGTGAAGTTAACATTTTCAAATGCTATCATTCCTTGGCTCGGCCATTCAGGTGGTGGATGCTTGCTGGTTTCCCAAGGAGCTTCTTTTTCAAGTTCTGTGTATTCCATTACTCTTTCTACTGATATCATCTAAGTAGAGGAAAGAAGACATATATACCTAAATTTCAGCTTATTGCATGCACATATATATGTGTGTGTGTATTTTACTACAAAGATCCAATGCAAATTATTCCAGAGGTTTTTGTTTAAGCAGAAATAAGAATATTTGGTACCATACTATGCTTACTTTATACAACTGAAAAAGTGAAAAGAATGCATCTCATCCTGCTACGGACCCAAATCTAACACAATCCATAACTCCATACCATACATAAGCATTCATTTGTAATCAGTGTTGCTAATTACAAATCTAAGCACATCCATAAATATTAAGAAACTTAAGCTACTGTTGTCTGTCAATCTTGGGTAAGATGACATCATTTCATCCTGTGTTGAGAAGACAAAGCTAGAAACTAAACTAACATATCAGCTACAGGTAGATGCACAATAGCTACTAGCATCATGTTACTGGCTTCCTCATCCCTTTTTGTCCTCATCGTTACCACTGTGCTCACCTCCAGCAAATCTTTTAAATACATTTGTCACAAGCAACTCCACAATCCAAAATAGCTGTCACCATATCATTAGACTTACATGCAGTAAAACCTGTTTTCCTATATATTTTATTCTAGATATGAAAGAAACTGCAATATTTGCTGATGCCTTTAGTCTTACAGGAAGGAAATAAAATAGAAGTTGATTTATCCAGATACATTTTTCTCCTTGGGCAAATAATAAAAAGTTCTGTTCAGCTCTGGTGTGCATCCTCACCATCTTCTCAAATATAATTAACTGTATTTAATAATATGCATTCACAGACAGCTGATGAAAAAAAATCATAAAGACATCCAATAGGCTTATCTTGCCTGGAGTGGCTTTAAGGGTAGAGGTCACCAGGTAGCAAATTCTCTGATGTCCTTGCTACCTACCCTTTCCACCTACACTACAAAATAAGCTTCAAGGAAAAGCATATAAAGAAGGAGTGACAGCAGAATAGAGAGAAAATGTTCTTGCCTCCCCCAAATGTAGTCAGCCTTTAATAACAAAGGATTTTTGGTGGATGTCCACCTGTCAAAGTAGTTGGTGCTAATTACAGCTCCATAAAATGATCAATATTACACATCAAAGCCAGTTCCATGAATAGCAAGCCTTTGTCCTTTAAAGTATTTCTGAATCATAGCCTCTAAAAGAACAACTCACTGCACAAGAGTTCCACATATTGATGCTTTCAAAACTTCCCAACTTGTTTGAAAAAACCTAAAAGCTTCCTTCCCATTTCTCAATGAAGTCTGTCACCACTAGATTACTCGAGTTTGAAAAATGCTCTGAAGAAGCAATATGCTAGACAAAAAAATACAAATCTAGCATTATTGTTAATTTTATCTGTTATTAAACATGGCTTTGTAACTTCTACAAAAAGGACTATGAGTATTTCCTAGGCTATAGTCAGCAAATCATAATTACAAGTAACCTTCAGCTGTCAGCACAACAGAAAATAGGTTTATGCTCAGTATGTTCTTTTTATGGTCTTTTTTCTTATATATAAAATGAAGAAAGTAAATAGGCACACTAGAACATTCTAGTAAATATTGAAAATTGGTGGAAATCATTTCACTCATATATTTTGGAAAATGTACAATCCTCTCAGATGACCAGAAAGAAATAATTTCAAATATTTGTTAACATACAACAAATTAAGAGGATATAAGCCTTTACCACTAATTAAGAGGACCCTAAAAATGCCGTAAGGGATATAAATTTTGAAATGCAATAATAAATAAAAAATACCCACTCTGAAAAATAATACATATTTTTAAAAAATCTTACTTACAGAGAGGGAATAAGTTCTTGTAATTTTAGTGAGTTACAATGCAATTGTCTACACTTCAACTAGACAGTCTCTTTTTGCTGTAAAGGGAGATTATAAAGCCTCCCTTGCTATGAGTAGAGAGGAACAGTTACTGGGCACAATTTATCTCAATAGACATTCAAAATCTGTCCAACAAATTATATCCTAGAAGAGGCTATTTTTCTTTATGGACTGTAAGCAGTGTCTCAATCACTTGCTAAGGTATTTACTTCCTAATTTAATTAAGAAGAATCCCATCCTTAAGGTCTCATATCACAAAACCGAAAAGGAACCAAGAAGTGAAAAGGAAGAAATAAACGTTACCAGGTTTTCAACTTCAGCGCTCTGCCTAACACCCCACTGGAATGTTCCCATGAGGGTGATTGCATAGGATAGTGCCAAACCAACCTGCCCTGCATTCAAGGCTGCAGAACAAAGGAAAAAAAGAGAATCAAATTTACACATTGGTAATTACACAAAATCCTAGTTAACTTCACTTTCATGAGGTTACTTACATGATGGAAGCATCACAGCCAGAGTTTTGTTTGGTTACACCGTACTTGCCATCTGTGCAATGAGTAGCTCCAGGCAGAACAGCTACTTCCTGCATTTTTTTCGGGTACATTTTGGAAATTGCATATTTTAAAAGAAAATGCCAGTTCTCCTTGGCCTGGCATTTTATCAAAAAACTGAGGTTCAGTCTCAAGACCATACTTACATAGCTCGTTAGAGTCATTCCTATCTGGCTGAGCATTAGTAATTTTTCACTTTTTTCTAAGAGAATTAGATTAGTCCCTAAAGCTAAACAAAAAAATGAGCATAAAATGAACTCAAAACCAGTTACAAACACATCAACTTTGCACACTTGTAAGTGATTAGATAAAATAACAGGATAGAATATTTCTTCCTCTGTTAATATAAGCATATATTGTGTTCAGAGGGTCCACTCTGACAAAATAAATTGTCTGCCCTAATATAAAGCATGACTGTCCTCTGACTTGAACTTTATCCTAGCGTAGCTCTATTGACCTCAAGAGAGCTACTCCTTATCCAGCGGCAAGGAAAGATTCAAGACCATTGTCTTGACTTGTCTTTTTAGATTGTTATAACACCAAACGTAGCTCAAAATTTTCAGCATAGAGCTGCACAGTGTTTAAATTTTAAAAAACACATGCATAGACTGAACTTATCCAAAGGAAAAAGAAAAGAAACAAAACCAGCAAATTAGCACTAATTTTCATGTCCAAGATAATTACTTCTTCCTTCATATTTTAGATGACTATCTCATTCTAGTACATCTAACCCAATTATATCCTGGATGATGCATACACTAATGACAGTTTGTGAGTGACAGTGAACATAAAATGTATTATTACAAGGTGATTATTTTTCTGGAACTGGCCTATCTTGCCGATCCCTGATACTAGGAGAGTATCCCTAAGAATTTTAGCTTGCCTTTTGGCCTACCGTGCCATGCATAGAAAGGAAAAAAGTTGTTAAGAAGCAGCTCTGTGGGTGTTTCAGTATGAAAAGCAAAGCTCTGTAGGTTCAAAAAAGAAAGTCAAAGGCGAGGAAAAAGATTTATTTGTTGAGATCCAGAGCAATCTCAAACTGAAGTCTACAGATCTGCAAGTTTGTTTGCACATTTGGGGATTCATGCCTAAGCCCGGAAGATGTCTGAACTGCTTCCAGTATTTGCAGGAAAGCAGATACAGCCCCAGTGCCCTAGACCGAGGAAGAGATCATGATCTAGAAAGAAACATTTAACTTAATTACAGTCCTTAAACAATTAGAAACAGTAAACCATGAAAAAGAATTAGACATCACTATACATGGTAATTACTGGGTGAACTTCTTCTAACATCTGTACTTACTCTTGGCGAGAAGCAGGGAACCAAAAGCAACCACTATAACAAAAATGGCACAGATGGCATCCAGACGCACAGCAAACCACCTCGAGGTCGTCAAAAATAGAAACCAGGCCTCTAAAGTGTATTTTACAAACACATAACAACAATGGATTATTAGAAAAATAAGCTGTATAATTATTATTAAATTAATTCCCGTTGATATTATAGGTTGTTAAAAAAACCTTGTTGCCACCTCCAAGTGCACGTCTGTGTAGACTGATGATGACAATCAGAATACTGTTCAGTTTTCTTGAAATGGTCTAACCTATTTTTCACTCTAATAGCAATCACTGCTAGTATAACAAACAGTAACAGGAAGGAAAAAAGAAAACAGTCAAGGCTTCATGCATGGTCCCCTTACTTAAAACGGAAGTCATTTTGTAAATCTAGTGGACTTGGGAGTCTTGTACAAAATGCAAAAGTACAACTAAATTTTCTGCACCTGGACTATAGTCTAAAAGCTTTTAGCTAGAACGTATCACAACACAACTGCCAGAGGAGCTAAGTCTTTAGAAGGTAGCTGCAGCCAGTTAAACTCCTGTAAGAGCTCTTCAGTACAGCCAGTGGAGCTACAGAGCTATTCAACTGACTAAATGCATGTAGCTGCTTTCTGGGAGCCTCACAGATGGACATCTCCACTGTGCATTCACATCCAGTTTGGTGCTAAATTTCATCCCAGAGAGATACCCTACCGTACACAGGAGACAGCAGGAAAAGACACTGCAATGCAGAAGGGAAAGTGTTTCAACTCAGGGCCCAAACCAGAAGTCAAGTAGCCATAATAAAGTATGGCATTATTTATTGCTTAGGTTGTAGTCAGATGAATTGTTCCAGCTGCTACCAAGTCATAGTAGAGAGTTACCACTCCAATCCTTTCTGTACTGCTTGTCACTACGCCATGCTAAATATCAGTGCTGCTTCAATGCTCCTTAGCCTAGCACTGGGAAAGATTCAAACTAAAAAAATTCTCCCTTCTGTAAAAAAAAAAAGGGAAGGAGATAAGTCTGGTTTTAAGCCAGATCATTTTGGATAGCCAGATTATGGTGTGATCAAACCAACAATTCAGTCAGACCAAGGATGAGAAGAAGCAGTCAGGTAAGGTCTGGAGCTGGTAACCTCTTAGCCCCATTTACATCAACTCTAACTGCATGTGCCTGAACACACATTTAGCGGCTGGTTTCATTAAATATGACATTTGACATTATGGACAGTCATAAACCCAGGCATACAGAATGACATACGGAAAAGAGAGCACCACATCAAGTTAAAAGTCTAGTTCCAGAAACTGAATTCACTATTTAGGTACTTCTCTGAAACCTCAGCGTCCCTGAAAACAGCCTATGGCAGCTTCCTGGTGACATGAAAGGTCATTTTGGTGCAACAGTGTACTTGTAAGACCAGGAAACGGGATACTTCGGTTGTAGATTTTTCAGCTCCAAGGTTTTGCTTCACTGATCTGTTGTCCAAGAAGCTGCACTAAACTTCCTAATGTAACCAGGGTTACCATGCATGCAAGAAGGAATATGGTAGTTATGGCAACTAACAAAGACTCATCACAGTGTAACTTCTGATGATTCATGAGCTTGCTTATAGAGATGCTGCACTGGCAGGAAAGAAACTTAGGTTTGGTCAAACCTCAGCATCTTTTAGATGTTTTTTATCTAAAGATTATTTAATATCAAATTCACAGGCATTCCTGTGAACAGGCATTCCATAAAAGAGTTCTGTTTCCCAGGCTCTCTATATAAAGAGGAAGATACCACTCCAGCCATAAGCGCTAAACAAAACCACTGCTGGTTGGGAGAGCCTTCTGCAATGGAGGAAAGGATTTAAAACTCTTTTGGAGACTTAAGAACTCAGGACTCTAACTTTGTGAGCTAGTATGAAACATATCCTCTTCTATTGGCTACTGCTTACACACATTTAGTATCAAAGAAACTTTCAGGGTGGAAGCAACCTCAGGAGGTCTCTAGTTAAACCCTCTGCTCAAAGCAGAGTCAGCTCTGAGGTCAGACCACGTTGCTCCATGATTTACCCAGTTCAAATCTTGAAAATCAACATGGATGGAGTCTGCACAATGTCTCTGGGCAACCCATTCTTCTGTTTGACTCTCCTCATGGAGAAAAAGTTTTCCCGTGAATCCAGGTCAAACCTCTCTTGTTACAACTCATACCTATTTTCCTGTTCCTCCCACCACGTATCACCGTGAAGAGCCTGACTTTTTGGTTACATCCTTTGCAGGTACTGGAAGGCAGCTATTAAATCCTCTGTAAGCCTTCCCTTCCACGAGTTAAAGAAGCCCAGCTTCCTCAGCCTCTCCTAACAGGGAGATTTCTCCTCTTAGTCCCTTGGCCATCGCAGTGTCCCCTCCACTGAAATCAGTCCAGTTCATTATGAGCGTTTCCTGTATCTGGGGTTCCAAAACTGGATGCCGTACTCCAGAGTTGGGCTAACAAGTGCTGATGGGGATAATCACTTCCCTCCTTCCACTGTTGTGCTCCTGTTAAAACAGCCCAGGTGTTGTTGCATGCCTTTGCTGTTCAGGTACACTGCTGGCTCCTATTCCCTTCGAGGATGAAAACCCACACATACACTAAGCAAGCTGGTATACCAAGATGAAGTGCGTAGGTACACAAAGGAGTGCAACTCCCAGCACTGAAGCTTGATTTCAAAGGCAAGTGAACTGCCCAAAAGAAATGTTATTGACAGTTTAGTTAGAGAGATGTATAAAATCCACTGAGAAACAGTGTGTTTATGTTCCTTAGATCTGACCCTAAAATACAAAAAGATACAAGTTCACAGTCCTCTTTGTATGATGAAACTTTCATGTGCAGTTCATCAACTAAAGATGTCTTTTAATACAAAGCTTAAAAAACAACTATGTGTTCCCTCTTTATCAGCAACTGTAAAACTGATTTGTTCAGTGACTTGAAAATTTTAAGAAACAGGGAATTCAATGCTAGAGGTGCCTCCCTGGAAGATATGTTTCCGCAGTCACAAGTTACTGGGCTCAATATGGAGGTCATTGGACATGATTCTACAGCCTGTGATAAACTGTATTTCAGAAAAGATGAACTGGGCTGGTCTGAAACTTTGGAAATACATGAATTACAAAAAAGCCATAGAAAACGCTTGTATGTCTTAGGACAGAGGAAATTCAAGGTCTTGCTTAACAAAAACAAAATTACAAACTTGCATTCTACTACATCTTGAAAAACATCATAACAGAGAACATTTAATTGACACAAGGTAAAGAATCACAGCACAAACCTGAACTGTATTACTTACACTTGCAGAATACTAGTATTTTATACCTTATGGTCATGTTAATGCCATATTATTAGATTTGAGCCCTGAAAACTGCTCAAAGTAAAAAAGAAGGGAGATTTATGAAACTTTTCCAATATGATTTATAATAATTATCTCTGCCCACTCCTAGCACACTACTTAATATTAAATTCTTCATAATATAGCTTGTTTCCCCTCTCTATCTCTCTTTAAAGATGGAATCCGGGAGAACGTCAAAAATAATTCTTTAAATATTCTTATCAGGCATACTTTAAGATGTTTATCTTAGACATTGTTAAAACGTATGCTTTGGTATCTCAATTTATATTACAGCCCAAAGTAAACTCTCAAAATCTAGACAGATAATAACTTTTTTGTTCTAATAGAGAAATCTTACCCTAAAGAGACAAATGCACAGCTCCTACTGATTTTAATGTACATTATATACATGTCGCTGAGGGCATAAGATATTTCCCTCCTGCAGAGCAAAGTATTTGATTTTTCACATCATTTCATCACAAACCTGAGTGGAGGTCTTGGTGTGCATCAAATAATTTTTGAAACCTTTCCTCTGCTTTCAAAGCCCGAATAGTCCAAAGCCCCTGGAGGGATGACGACAAGTGGGAGAATACTGGACTTCGAGCTACAAAGGAAAATGAGAGAAAGTTAGCGATAGCTGAAGGACAACATTTAATTCTTTTTGTACCACACTAATCTTTAATCCTACTACTTTATAGTTAACCATACAAGTTACTGTACTGCATCCTCATAGAATAAATATGCAGTATCTTTATCCAAAGTCCTCTTAGTCAATTAGACTCAGACAGACAGCCAGGCAGATTAATTTATACAAAAATGTCTTATGTTTTTAACAATAGCTGTCACCGAAGAAATTCTTCGAGCTTTATTAATGACATGAGGCATCCATGTTTGTTATTCATAATGCTTAATATTTCATATCATAGCCAAGCTGAAGTCAGGCACAAGAGTCAAATTAGGTCAAAAACACCATTAGTATGTGCATGCAAGGTCTCAAAGAGCAGCAATTTTGCTTGTTCTTAACTAGTTCTACTTACAGATAGTTAAACTGACTATCATTAAGCAAAACAGGAGCTGAGTATGTAATTCACTAGTTGAGAACCAAGGCAGTAAGGAAGTTACTTGCATAGTAAAAGAAAAAACACCATTTTGATAGGTTGTCTCTACAATACCAGCATTTCACATAATAACAAGCAGAGTTCAAACCAAATTTGCCAAACTACATACTTGTGGATTCCAGACGTTTAATATCTCTCGAAGTGTCTAAGAAATATCGTCGTAGGAAAATGAAAACAACAAATAGTGGAATTAAGGGAATGAGTATCCAAGGAATCACTGCCACAGCCACAGCCACCACACCAAAAATCTGTAGGAGAGTCTGCAACACAATAGAAACAAAATAAAAAACTCTTTGTCAGAAGAATTTAATTTAGAACAACTATAAATCTATTTATCACTGCTTAAGCACTTAAATATTTAAACATAACTACTAAATTTAAGAGCAGATGCATTGTATAACACAAGCGACGTATTTTTAAGCAACTTGAATAATTTACAGTAATACCTAATTTGACGAATTGTGCAGTTTACTTTTTTTTCTGCATTATTTGTTCTTTAGGAAATGTCTTTACAAAACTGGTAGACTGAACATTAGTGTCTTTCTTTGTGGACTATTCTGTGATTGCTGTAATAAGTAATAGATGTTTAATGAAACAGACAACTAATTTTTAATGAACCCAAGCTATGTGGTGAATCAGGGATGGTTTTTTCACTCCAGGTAAAAAGAAACTGTTGAAAGACTTGAGAGTTAGAAGATTAACTTTCAACACAGGCTTGTAACTCTTTCCTAGAAACAACTTTTTTCCAATGAGCTTTCTCTTCCTAAAGGATTGCATTGGAAGATACTACAAGTAAGAAGAAAACATTAAGCACTGTAAGAATTGTCATAAAAGGCTAGTTTTACAAAGTTGTCTTCAGAGTATGAAATGAATGGCTGGGCTAAACCTGAATTTTCTCTGAGAAAACTAGATATATCTATCCCTCACATTAAACTTTCAGTTTGAATACACTATGAAAAGGATTATCCGTGCACAAATTTCTTTCAGAACACCAGCTGTACATGTGTGTATATATTCCAGGAGTCCTGGCATACTGAAATCAGGGAACGGCCAGTTGCTCCTTAAAAAGCAGGGGGGACTATGCAAAAAGAAACCCACTCTGTACAAAAACCAGACAACTGAAATTCTAGCTCAACACTAAATTCCTGTATTATTTTCATACACAAATTCTTCAGAATTTACAATATTTTCTAAAAGGCCTCCATTTTATGGACTGTTGAGGAACCACCTTCTTCATCAACACATATGACGCACAAGTAGATTCCAACTGTCTGATTTTTGGGTGCCAAAACTGCATTAGAGACCACTGGGTCCTAAGAATGGGTATCTTGCAGAGCCTTCTCTTCTCCAGGCTGAACAACCCCAACTCTCTCAGCCTGTCCTCATAGCACAGGTGCTCCAGCCCTTTGATCATCTTCGTAGCCCTCATCTAGACCCACTCCAACAGTTCCATATCCTTCTTAAGTTGGGGATTCAAGAACTGGACACAACAATCCAGTGGGGTCTCACAAGAGCAGAGTACAGGGGAAGAATCACCTCCAAAGCTTCTGCCCCTTTATCTGTGCATCGAGTTAGAAAATTTCAGCGATATGTCAGCGAAGGCTGGACACAAGAGAGCTATCCAGATTTGCAAACACTTTCAATAACATGCCTACGAAACACTGCATTTCCTGTTGCACTTCTGGTAGCACACACACACAATCTAAACCCAAAACTGAGAACAACCTTTCCCCCTACACCCGTTTTTTCTTGAGGCTTCTCTGACTTTACCCAAATTTCACCTGACCAAACAGCAAACCCACACACCTTACACTATACAACTGCCTGAGTCAGCACAACTTAGCAGTCAGCTCCAGGCAAGATCTTAGCTCATGATAGCAGATTTATCAGTGTAAGAGCCTTGCGTCTCATAGATCCTGAAAGTACATTATAGGGTCTCGTAAATCTATTAAGGGAAATAGCTACAGGGTAGGTATGAGGTAGGAGCTCTGAAGGAAGCTGCATTACTACTACACTGCTCATCTGTGGGTTAAGGTGTTGACGGCATCATGTTGTTTGACCTTCCAGACACACTTAGTAGATTGCAAACATTTTACCTAGATTTCATCACAAGAAGGTAAGGTGGCAGCAGGAGTACACAGTATTTCATTTGGATCAATTATGCACACAGTTATGTCAGCACAAAGCAAAACAAAACACCACGACTTCTTACCAGCACTGCCATCAGCTCTTCTCTACCTTCTACTTCTCTGGCATTTTTTAAAACCCTGTAAGCATATTTCATTCTTATCATATGATGAGGAAAAATAAAACAAAGATTCCTAACTTACTCCAAATTTTCTCCGATTATCTGAATAACCATTTTCCCCAGTATTGCTCATTACCTTTGCCAAACTTGTCAGCGATCCACAAGCTAGCTAATTTCTAAAGGCTCCATCACCTCCATCCTCATCAGCAAACAGAAACCAAGGTCTGTTCCTTCCTTCTGACAAATTACTCCCAAATCTGCTTTATATGCCTGCTGCCTTCCCCTTCCCCCTCTGTCGCTTCCTAGACAGTCATAAAAAAACAGTTTCCCTCCTCATACCATAAGCCACAAACCTTAAGTGTTGAGGAAAGGTGCTTCAAGGAAAAGAATTCTGAGGAAAACAAAAAATTTCTTAATAAAAATTTAAAAAGCAAAACTGATATTTTAGTGATGATAATCTACAATATGTTGCAAAGTGCTGGTCGGGGTGGGAGTGGGAGTAGACCCCTAAGATCCAGCTCTTGTAAACAAAGCCTTGCTATAGCAAAAAATACAGGGAAGGAAAAGATGGTTAGGGTGACTAAAGTAAAAATCTGACACCGCCTTTGGAAGGAATTTTAGATGAGCCTGCACCACCTTATCATTATAAAAATTTATGATAGGGTGGATCAGTCATGTGTGTTGTTCTTTTGGAAAACCAAACTTGCATATAAATTAACTCTTAATGAAGCAGTCTGAAAGCCAGACATAACCATTTGCAGACTGTAATCATGTAGTTACCGCGTGAGGTAAGGCAAAGGTTCTAGCTCCTGAGTTTCACAGGATACAACTAACCTCTTCAGCTGGAGACTGCCCTGACTTCTAGTAGATTCACTGAGTGCAAGCTGGAGGACCCAAGATAATCGGCAGGCTGACGATTAATGATAACACAAGTAGTTTGGCTGCCTGCCTTTCTGGAGACAAGCAGTAAGCTAGGTACTTAGTTTGCACAGCAAAAAATGCTCAGGACTGGATATCTAGACTTTGTCTAGCAGAATCAGCTTATAATTGAAAATCACAACAAAAGGCTAAGCAGGCAAGATTTCCCTGCATAAAAGAAACTTGGCCTATAAACCCAGCATCTTTTACTGTATTCCATAATTTTAGCATTTAAAAGTGTTCTGTAATGACTGGGCAGAAAACAATGCCCAAATTTTTAAAAGTAGGAGCTGATAAATTACACAGTACTGGAAACAAGGCCACCTTACACAAAAGACAACAGGTCCACAGGCTACATAGACTGAAAACACCTGGACAGAGAAATCTAATTTGCTTCCAAATGACACCATACTGTCCAATGTCCACTTTCAAATTCTCTTCAGTTTCCCTGGAGAAAGAAGAATTTCCCGCTCACAGACTGCACGTATTCTAAGTCTAGGGTATAGAAAAGTACGTGCCGTTTCTGTTGGAGTCATCCTCTTGCTTCCAAGAGTGCTGAGAGATTTCCTTCATGCTTTGGTCAGTCACTCCACTCACTGTAGCTTATTACTCCTCAATAAATCTCCTGTTTTACTGGAGCAAGCATATCCTCCTATAACCCTCTGGGGAAGAAGTGAATGCTCTGATCAGCACATTCACTTGCGAAATGTGCTTTTCCTTCATCTTCTGATGACCTACATATTTGTAATTTTCACAGGTGCTGAAACTGGTATTCTGGAGTTTCTGTCTCAAACAGGTCTTGATCTAGGAAGAACAAGGTATTTCTGTACTACAACCACACAACAGAAAACCCCTTAACGCGAGGTAAAAGAAACTATAAGAAAAAAACCATAAAAATCTGGAAACACACGTGAATTACAAGACAAAAGTCATACATATATTGCAAGTTATAAGTTTTTTCCTTAGACAATGTCAGAAATCTTATGACAAATTGTAAGCCATTCAAAGTCCTTTAATAAAGTTGATGGGACAAAAATGCAAAAGCAAAATTTAGAGTTCAAGATGTCTCATAAGAATGTCTACCCTTCCATCCTACAGATCACTGTCCTTCCCTATCAATTATACCCTGAGCTCATATGTGTCTTAAGTACTTCTTTGAAAAAGGCACCTGGCTATCACGTAGAACTCCACTTTGAACCCCTCAGGTCTGCTGTAACTTTGTTCCAGTGGCTACTTGAGTCCTTTATCTCCTCGTGAAAGTACCTATAAAACACCTCTCTGCCTTCTCTGTAACGATCTCAGAATCAGATCTTTGAGGTCTGCCATTTTCTTCCATGATTCAAAAAATTTTATGCTTTTTTTGTTTTATTTTTTTCATGGACCTTACAATGTATTTCATCATCTCTTCAAAAATACACACATAAAGGATACCATGCAATTGTGTGTGTAAGTTCTTAGTGTGATTTGCAATGCCAAGTTATGCGTGTGAGTTTGACAGCTATGATGAAAGACCTACTACCATAGGAACCACACCACTCTGGACTTGCAGCTGGTGACCTGGTAGAACCTCTATTGAAGGAATGGAGCCCAAGGGATGGGATTTGAGACTCAGAAACCTGAATGTGGAAGTCTACATGTGACCTACATGTGAAACTCCTGTCCTAGTTTACAAAGTGAGTCATTTAACTTTTCAGTGGGTACCTAGTGAACCTGTAGATGAATATTTCTCTAGCATCCACTAACTGTATTGACTAGATGTCCTCCGACTACAGCAAAGGAAGCATCTGAAGCCCAACAAGAAGATATCTAAATTTTGATGGCTGAATCTGCAGCCAAATCCCACCCAAGAACTCCAGTGTTCCAGGACTGGTTTTACCAATATTTGAGCAGAAGTCAAACATGTCTACCTTGCCCCCACTCCCAGTTCCTACTCCCTGGATTTCAATACACACTCCTAAAGATTATATCAGCCCACCGACACTGCCATGAAGCCATACTAATTTATAATAGCAACAGTGCATATCCTGGATTTCAAGTGTGCAACTTTAATTGTATTAACTTAGGGTACTCTCAGTAAGGCTCCGCTCTCTGAAGTAAACCCAGGTCAAGAAACTACAAAACCCCACTCTGTCCGTACATGCCTGGCATCACCCTTCCTCCTCCTCCCCTCCCCCTAAATAAAATTATTTCCTTATTGGCTCTGCCAACTAATTGCATGCACAATCAATCCCTGATCCAGTTTTGACATTTTCCTTTTCCTTGAACACGTTATTTTCTTAACATGCTTTTTCAAACCAGACTGTTTGGACTGACTGTCCTGCAGCTCTGTTACAGCACAACTCCACGGGCAGCTGGTTACACCAGCTCACCAGAGGACACGCTTCCCTGGGAAGAAGACATTGCAATGAGAAGAGCAGAGTGATAAGCAATACAGCTGCACCCACAGCAGCATATCAAACCACATCGTAGATTTTCTGTGGTTTTCCCCCCTTATTACAAAAATAATCCAGGAAAAATCCAAATAGAAACTCTTTATTTTGTACCGTAATCCTAGTAAATAAACAGCCCTACTTCATTTTACTCAGTTAAAGTGCTGAGTTGAGGCATGTAGTCTTGTCTTTAAACCACCTTTGTAATAAGATTTACGGGGTTTCTTTTGGAAGTGGTTACAAAGAATTATATATGGCTTTTTATACTGTTGCTTGCAACAGACTCTCAGGAACAGATTTCTAGATTTGTCTTGAGAAAAAAAGCAATGAAGACTTATGAGTACAGGAGAAAGTGTTGTACATAACGCCAATATTTAAAAGACATCTCAGACATCATTCTTTTCTGAAGCAACCAGTGACGGCAATCTTTGACAGGAACGACAACTCTCAGTCAGTGTTAATTCAGCTTTAGGAAAATGTGCATCCACAAGAACATTGGGAATACAAAGACAAGACAACCAATGCACTGAAAGGAGAAAAAAAGGCAGAGCAGGGAAAAAAAAATGAAAATTGTGATTTCAGATAAACTCGGTGAAAGAAGAAATATGAACTAAATACTGCCAGCCCTAAAACCTTCAAAACCAGCAAGCTCGTCTTGTCTTCTGTGAGACATTCTCTCCTCCTCTACATCCTGCTATTTGCTATTAGTTGACAAGAGGTTACCTAACTAAATCCATGTCACAGCAAATGGGCTGAATACATCTGTCTGATATACCGCAGAAATGTATTCAACATTCCCAATCACATCCTTAACGCTAGTACCTTCTATTTACTCTTCGTCTCCATAAGTTAGTCTCTCTGGATCATTGTTTTTCCAAAATACCAAGCGTATACTTAGCTCCTCAGGGCAAATGCTTTCTGTGCCACCAACAAGCTCATTCGTTTGACTTGGCATATATTTTGCCATTAAGTGAGAAGTCTTAAAAATTGTTTGAGATCATGGTGAATTGTGTCCAATTGTTCTTTAACAAGTGATCTTATAACAAAGAGGGCGTTTTCTTTAATACATTGGCACTGCCACCATTCTGTTGTATTTAAACAGTATCCTATCTTCAATAATCTCTCACTCCACAACAAGGGCTAGAAATAGGCTTTCTGGGCACCCTCGGCCAAGAGGTCTCAATCTCAATAGCAGCTCTCAAAAATCACGGTCCATACATTGTCTGGGACTTTCAGATATTCATGCTTTAGAAACAGGTGCATAATCAAGCAAACAAACTTTGTGATTCTGCCAGACTCTCAAAATACTCGTTCCTTAAAACTCAGCATTACATTCATACATTATATGGAGATTATTATCCTTTGCATAACAAATTATCTTCTCTCCTGTAAGAAGTTAGTTGTCAGGGCCTTTTGGTCCCAGTAGTAAGTTACTTCCAACTAATACAAATTTTCCACACTTTTATCAGAAACAAAGCTATGGTCTCTACTTAAGCATCTCTACGCGTACCTCCTGTATATGGAAACCAATACAATCACAATAAAAAGGACAGTATCTGCACTCATTCCTTTAAATGTCTGTAGACAGTATATTTTTCTTTTTATAAGCAATAAAAACTTAAGGAGGACCTTTAATTTGATTTTCTCAAATTATTTTCTTCTATTGCAACCCTGTGCCCACTAGACACTTCTGCACAAGTATTCTCATTTGGGCAGCAAGACACAACTTTGCAACAAGGATCTATAACATAAAATCATAGAACAGTTTGGGTTGGAAGTGATCTTAAAGATCATCTAGTCCTACCCCTCCACCATGGGCAGGGATACCTCCCATCCAACCTGGCTTTGAACACTTCCAGGGAGGGAGCATCCACAACTTCCCTGGGCAACCTGTTGCAGTATCTCACCACTCTCATTGTGAAGAATTTCTTCCTAATGTCTAATCTAAATCTCCCTCCTTCCAGTTTATAGCCATTCCCCCTCGTCCCATCACTCCAAACCCTTGTAAAAAGTCCCTCCCCACCTTTCTTGTAGGCCCCAAGAAAGCCCCTACATAAAGCTTTCCTGTTGGCCCCTACATACAATTGATAGGTCCTTTTCACATTATTCCAATCTTCCTATAGAAGTGATACAAAAAGTTAGTAAGTTTTCTTTTCAGCAGTGCTAAGTTTGTTGTCTTCTGTAAATACCCACAGGGACTGGATAATCTTATACTGTTCTTTTCCCAAGCAAAAAAAGGCAAACACACACACAAATATTCGCCTAAACTATACTGCTCTTTGTACCATGACACATAAGTTATATCTTCCTGTGGAACCCCTCAGATGCCAAGCAAAATTTTACATAGTAGCTTGAGGAAATGGCATTAATCAGAGAATGCAGAACATGCACACACACATGCTTTGCTTTCTCAACAGCTCTTGCCAGAACCTGCCTGAAACAATACACAAAAATATCTGGCACCACTCAGCCCTCCAAGGGTTACTCTTCTCAGGTAGCGGAAAGCACCCTTTCCATTATATTAATTTAGGAGTTTTGTGACTCTTAATACACCCCACCATTGCTAAGTGAGGTCACTTTGTTGGCTGCTCCACCAGCTTTAAGATTCACAGAGCAATGCATTTTTATATATCCTCTAGTAGTCCCTGTTGTCAAACAACATTTAATTTAACAGTGGGTACTTTTCTCTTTGGTACCACTACAAATGACTTCCTACTTTGTTCTTTGCTCATACGTTTATCAGTAGAGGCTGATTCACCTATATTCGTTCTCAGTCTTATCCCACTTCTGACCCTTCTAAAAGCATTTTTTCTTTCCATAGAACGGGAACATATATCTAGAATCAAACAAAAAAATTAACCGATATCTCACTGATTTCAGGTTATTAAATTGCAGCATGAACATCTTACAAGCTGATACAAAATGATGCAAAAAAGTGGATAGTAAAAGGACTGGGAAAGGAGAGCCTTTTTGACACCCCCCAGTACAAAACTGTAAATGCTATGCTACTAAACAGGGAATGGACTACGAAAACAGCCAGGTTCTCATGTTCTCCCCAAACAGCATCTCCTATTGCTACTGCTGGAGAAAGACCACTGGCCTACATGGACCACTGCTGTTACCCTGCATGGCATTAGTTACAGTTGTTATGATCTAATCCACTAACTTATTTGCCTCCAGTGTTCCTGTGAGGAATTCCTCTGAGCTAATGATGATCTTATCAGAACACTTTCAGCCACGCTGTGCACATTTTTTCCTAGTTCTTCCAAACACCCAGCAAAATTTTGCTTTCCACAGATGTTGCTACTCCATATGTTGCAGTTTTGCAAGCTCTGGCTTTAAGCTATCTGGACTTTCCTGCCTCAGGCCTCCTGTCCCTTGTGGCCATAATGCCAGAGCAGCCCTGTGCCCTTCCCAAAGAATACCTCACTTTCAACTGCGTGACCTTTTCTGCCCAGCCAAGTCTGATTGTTTGGTGAGAAGTCAATTCTACGTCTTTGAGCAACTTTAAAAGCTTTGTGCTACATTTGAACTGTGGGCTCTTCTGTTGAAAAAGAGTATCAGTTCTTCAGTAACAGAGCTCTTCAGCCTTACAGCAATTACAAGCTTTAAAACATTTTACTGTTTGTTCTTGCTATTTAAAATATGCTATTCATATATTTATTTTTAGGTGGAAAGAAATACTATCCGTATTTCTGTAAGATCCACAGTGGCCCCTCTGTCCCAGTTAAATGAAAACAATGAAAAATATTAAGAACTACAGCACGTGATATCCTAAGAAATAAAACTATCTTCTCTTCTAGTCACAGTCTTTCATAGCAGATATGCAAAGAAATGCTTTTTAACCTGTCTCTTTCTTGTTTTTTCCAAACTTTCCCAGAGCTTTGCCACTCTGACAGGGCTATAAAATACTACTTTTCTTTTCAAGATAAACTCTTGACTCATAATTTTTCAGGACCACATTCAGCTCCAGGAAGCTTAACAGTGGTCTGACATTTTCAGCAACCGTATTTTAATTAACCAGCACCATCCTCTCACCAACACCATCAGGTTTCACTCAGTTCAGCCATTCTCTGCAGGTACAGAACCCAGTGGTATCTAAAGAAGTAAAACGAAACTTCCTTGGCAGAGAACAAATATTATTTACTATGGTAAGAACATGTTTATTCACAATTTGTAACAAATATGCTCCAAGACCATCAGAAAGACTTTTCAGAAGACTATTTGTCACAAACCATCAACAAAGACATACTCACCAAAGTAACTGATACTATATTTGACCCCAAAATCCAGACTATCAGCGAGAAAAATGAAATATTATTTTTCTTAGTATTATTTTAGGTTTAACAGAAGTATGGACAACTGAATCGAGCACTAAAGCCAGCATGTTTTCAGTTTATCATTATTTTAGCATAAGACTGACTTACACAGTAAGACAACTCTGCTTATTTGAACATCAGACTGATTTCAAAACCCAACAAGGCAAACAGAGAAAAAAAAGGCTTTAGGTATGTGATTGTAGAAGAAAATGCAATCATTCAACATCGCTGTCTTCCACAGTGCAGCAATAGCTATAATTGAGTCTTTGAAAGAGCCTTTCTTAACACACATTTTTTTACTATTTTAAGGGCGCAATCCAAGTGAATAAACTTTTTTATATGATACAAAACTATCCTGTAATGTAGATGTATCACAAAGAGGTACAGGCTTCCAAAGACTTGCGACATTCAGTTCCCAGCTGAATTCTCATCCTTAGCTGTATAAAACTGCCCACTTTGCAGCCTCTACCTTTTGAGGTATTTGTCTGGAGTTTTCTAATCAGCTGCAGAGTTCACTGGGCAGCCACAATATCAGTTTCAGCAAAAAAACAAGTTCTTATATTCTGCATGAGATGCATACGCAACCCTGGCAGAACATTTCTATGAGATGCAGTCATTTTTTGCTAAAGATAATTTCTTGTCCTACATGTTTGTTTGGGACATAAATACACATAATGATTTAACAAACACACAACCCCCCCAACGATATGGCTAAGTAATTCAAATTACATCCAAGTTTCTCTTCCTTCTTGAATCAAAAGTGAAATCTCCAGTCCTTTTGCTGAACAGTGAAAACCTAATTTGTTTGTAGGGACATGTTGTCCTATCTATAGCATATCAGTATTTTAAGACAATCTCGAAGATTTGTACTTATTACCATTTGGAATAGGATTGTTGCACTCCACGACTGACAGCAGAATTAAAAGGTTTCTAGCTACTGTGAAGTGTTAGAAACATTAATAATCTCCAGAAGTCTTAAAAGTAATCATCAGTTTGAGCTACAGATGTGGAAGATTGCAATAATGCTTAAAAAGTCAGGTAAATACCTATACATAATAAAAACAAAAAGCAGCAGCAGTATATATAGAAAGATGGACCAAAAAGAAAAGGAGAAGACAGCAGAACATAAGTTTGCTTATATCAGAGTATTTCTTTACCCTCTTTCACAGAAAGAGCAGCAAACAAGAAAATACCTTCCAACAGATATAAGGTGCTCCAGACGAGCAGAATCTCTCTGGAACTTTTACAAATTCCACTCTAATCAAAACAGGGAGAAATTATGAAACCACACAGAATGGGGGCACGTCACTGAACTTCCATACAATTATCCTGCTTCCTAGCAGCTGGAAATGTATTGAGAGTAATCAGATAAATAAAACAGAGAAGCTCATTTGGAGAAGAGCTGATGAAAATCCAAATGAAATTTTGTACAGGTGTCAGTCAAACATAACAAAATACTGCAAAAAGAACTACATTTTTGTCTTCCTGTTACTAAGCCACAATTTACTTAATATTACAGAAATGAAGAGGAAGCCTGCATCTCACAATGCTCACATGTTCTAGTAAAAGAAACAGAGTAGATGGAATTCTACTAAGTAAAATCCAGCTTTATTTTTCCAAGTACTATATTCAAAACATCAGTATTCCACACTTCATTGCAAAAATGGAAGAAACAGCCCAGTAGCAAAAGTATTATCTACAATTGTCATATAAACGGAGAATTATAAAAACTAAAAGGAAGAGTTAAGAAAAACTAGAAAAGTAGAAATACGGGAAAGGAAACCCAAGGAAACAAGATGACAAAAAGGAAACGAAACCACATTTTTCAGTATTATTTTATCTTCTTTCTCATGTTAGATAAGGGATTACATCTTCAAATCTTACTAACACTAAGAAAAGACAAAGCCTAAAACATTTAAAAACTCACATTATGTTCCCACACTAATTAAATTTTGCTCCACCAATGATATTTGTTGCCGTGACACTAAAATATGGAGAATGACATGCACATTTATTCTATCTATTCCTACAAAGTTTTTACATACTAACAGAAATAGGAAAAATAGGGTAAGGGAAAGGACTGGGTTGGATTACGTATGACTGCTATAGTCAGAACAGACCTTCAGCCTTCTCTAGAAAACCGAGAAAACTGTGTATAAACAGATATCCAGCTATTAGCAGCAACTCCGGACTTCACATGTTTTATCCTATACACATACCATCAATCTGAGTAAATACACAGTACGTATGATGCAAGACACGCATCCTTACATTCAAAGGAATGTGATGACAAGTATAGAGTAAAGAACAGCAATAGTTTCAGCATAGATTATCTCCACTGCTGGTCACCATCAACAAGACTAATTGGCTACTGGGATTTAACAATCAAGGCATTCAAGGACAGAGGAATGAAAGGTCAATAAAGAACTGCATTATTTAGACAAGTGTCTGCTCTATGCTCACATATGTTGGTCTTGGAAACACAAGTGCAAACCAAGCCTCTTCCTGCTCCTCAACCTCCCACCCCTCTTTTCTGGGGGTAGGCGTGGTGTGTGTGTGTGTGAAGTGGGATGATGACCAGGCAGGCAGGACAGTGTTTTGTTTAACATCACAGTGTATAATCCCTTTTTATTTCCAAGAAAATAGCAAAACTGAAAGCACATACAAATACCAAATGACTATACCAAAAACTAGGTTTTTATCACAATGATCATTTTAACCTTTTCTGAAATTAGAGTTCAAAAGTAACCAGTGAAAAACTATACACCCCTATAATTTTTCTTTAAGTTTTAATAGGTCTTTCGTTATGCACTAGCAATATACACTGTAATATCCATCTTGGGAACGTACAATTGGAACATTAGTTCCACAAAGAAAAAGTCCCATGAGATTTCAGTAGTCAAGTGCCACTAGGCAACTGTTTTTTACAATTTATTTATTTTTCATTCAAACCTTAGCACAGCTGCAGAATCCCGTGATCTAACCATCAAGCAAAACTACCAGGATTCAGCAGAAGGGAAACCAAAAGGCGTCTGCAAGATACCAGTCTGCTCTACATACCCATACCAGGCTAAAGAGAATATGTTCACATTTAACATATCCCACCATTGGTTATTTTCTCACAACGTATTTATGATCATATTCTAAACACACACATGCAAACACACAGAGCACCGTTCTTTCTCTTAAAACTCTTATACGCGTACATACAAAACCTGGCTAAACTGGAAAAAACAACACAACAAACCCCACACAACTCCATCTCTCACAGAAATCACAAAATAACAACGTCATTGTTAAACTAAAAGATCCTGGAATTCCTTCTACACACTTTCCCTGACATCTTCACACAATAAAATGCAGGGGTCAGTGGTACTGAAACAAGGAACAGCAGTTCCACTCTTGTGCACGTATGAAAGCAAGTGACCCAAGCTATTATTCCAGTCTGAGGCACTTTTTGTTCCTAATATCCAGATGCAGCAGCTTTTTTTCTGTCTTTTCTTTCTTTCCCTTTATTTTTTTAAAAAAAGTAATGACTGTGGACACCTCCTTCACATTTTCCTTTTCTTCAGCTTTTTCACTTCATAAAGCTGCAGTCAATGTGTTTTGTGTGCGGTGAGAAGGGAATGGCACATTCAGTGGTGGTCTCAGCCACAGCCTACATTGGTGGCTCAAGTAGTCTCAGGATTAGGTCTTTGTGTGTGATGAAAGGATATGAAAAGTCAGTTATTTAAACTCAGTCAAGCTGTTGATTTTGGGGAGGAAAAAGGTTTTGCAATTCAGTTTTCTTCAATAAATCACTGCCCTTTTCCAAGGGCAGCTGCAGATAGTTCACATGTTCACAGTGTTTTCCAGAAACAAAACAGATCATGATTCCCCTCCCCCCCAACTCCTCAATCCACCATAGGGTAAGAAATCAAAATGAAGGGGCCATCACATTACGTTACTCAAATAACTAGAAACTAAAGCAGAAAAACAACTCTGTTAACAGGTAATAAGATCACTGGAGAATTAAAAGAGCGAGAAACTAAAGAGAAAACCATTCCTTTAAACTTTATTGTAACAATTAACAAAACCAAGAGAAAGTCTGAAATACATTTCATCATCCTATGTTTTCTATCAATTTCTAGATATAAGTTTCAACCAGTAGTTTATCAGTTTGCATACCCCTCCTACATCATCTGAGACCACAATTTAAAGCCTTTAAGCCTCTGCAGATCTTGATCAAGTCAAAGTGAGATGCAGGTACTAAAAACAAGCCTTTGACAAGCTCTCAAAAATACAGCATCCCAAATACTAGCTCAGATACTCCTAACTGGCCAATGTTCATAAAATACTCCTAAATGTACTGGAACCTTAATTTCTGATACCTCCTTGTTAAATTCTTTTATTTGCTCTTCATTTTGCTCCTTGGCTGACATTTTCCCAAATTAGCATGTTTTATTATTGCTGCATTGAGCTAGACATTACTATGCATTTTAACTACATTTCAAACTACAAGCCCCAGACCTACCAGGGAAGTCCACATCAACAGAACCTTGTACTCCCACAGAGCTTAAGGCAGGAGAAAGTACCAGAGTTTGTTCTAACACTGAGTAAGCGAGCTGGTATTTCAGAAGAGCCTAAGAAACTTAAGTAACAAAATCCCAGTCATCTTAAATGACACCTGACTTCTTGTCCCTTTGGACTTATTTATAGGATAATCAAGTTCATTCCAACTAAAGAAAGCATTTATTCAATTATTTGCATTTGGGTGGCTCTTTGGGGCTGCTGTCAAACCCCCCTTCTGATTAAACTGACAAATACATAAATAAAGCACATATATAGAAATGAAGATGTTTAGTAGATGTTTAAGTCGTCTTAGAAAGTTTTAAAGCACTGTAATGGCATTCACACAAGTAGTCCTTTACCTGAGGAGACTGCAACTTAATTGGAAAACACCTACCAAAACCACGTAACTCGGAATAGGAAAAAGAAAGCAAGATGCAGAACTGAGGCTCAGAAGCTAGCAGTACAGGAAACTAAAGGCAGTGAGAGTTGCTACTTTGGGAGCTATTGCACAGCAACAGTTTTGCAAAATGTAGCTACGTTTTCAGAAGAATACACAAGGTCTACCATGCATTTTTGTGCTTGCCACATACCTTCCATTTTTGCTTTAATAAACGTGTCCAAAAAATACCCACTGTCACAAAGAGAAACGACTGTTTCTTCTTCATTGACTCAAAGGAAAACGTAAAAAAAATCAACTCTTTTAGTTCAAGGAATTAATTTTCATCCAGTATAGCTGTCTAGACTAATCATGCTCATTATGACTGTAGTGGAGTGTATAAATCTTATTAGGCACTCTAAAAAGAACATTATCAATTTTTAGCATTGCCTTAAGATCCACACTCAGTGTAATTAAAAATTCTTGAAACCAGTAGATTTCATTTAGTTATTTATAGGTGTTTGAATGGACTCATATTGCAGTTTTTGGATGTTCAATCACATTGTGTTTATTTGTGCAGAAATTATAAATTCACTTTGCCAATATCGTAAAAGGCTGGAATGCTTCACAATGATCCTAGCAATAACTCAGAAAGAGAAAGAGGACCACTTCTTCAATGCAAATCCTCTCAAGAAAAGCCTCTACACACAAAGTAAGATGAACCAGTTACTGCATTGTTTATTAAGTTTCACTTGATGCTTCCTGACAACCATTTAAACAATGAATGTTGGGAAATGTCTCTCAAAGAATCAACAACAATGGCTGGGATCAGAGCTTTTATATTTAGCTAATACTGTTTTTAGAAAGGAGAAAATATTTCTTCCTGAAGGGATTAGAGTAAGTCTTATAGAAGACACCTGCAAACAAAACAAGTGACAAAAGATCTCTATCATAATTGATAACATTTATCCTTTGTAAAAACCTGCTTCTTCAGAAATATATATCACCTTTGTTATTGAAATTCAAAAGGCATCCAGTAACCAACAAGCCTGCTCACCAAGTAAGTTTTATAAAACCTGCCAAGAAGGAAGTACTTTTGTCTTACGGATAGCAGTGCATTATTAATCAACAGTAAGTTCCTAAATTTACTTCTGTCATGCCAAATAGAACAGACAAGCTTCGAAACATAGTATCATTTTAATAGTGTACTGGATACATAACATCTACTATAGTTTTTTGAAAAGGAAAACATTTTACCTGAAATATAAACTTCAGGATCCGACAACTTATTCAATAGCCAAAGTACAAGAAATGCACAAAGTAATCAACACCAGGGAAAATGTTTACAAAATATGGTTTACAGTAGGAACTTGAAAGAAGAAAACAATCATGTCTAGAGCAACAGCCTTCACTCTTTCATCCCTGATCAGTTAAGTTTTCGTAGGCATATACTAACTAAGGAATCTATACACTGACGAAATAACTAGGTTTTCCAACTCGCTAGTAGATGATTTGGTCCTCTGTATGTGTCATGCATGCAGGTTACCACATTTTTTAGCCTTCTTTTGGGGCAAATCAGTTGGTTCCCTCAGAAAAAAAAAAGAAGAGAGTGTAATTCTCAAGACGGTCTGCTTCAGGGTCTGTTCCCAAAACGAAGTACGGCCAAGACCACACCAATTTTGGCTCCCTTGGCTTATGCAGACTTCTCTAACATTTTCCCAGCAAACTTAGTATCCTCATACAACCCCACATGTCTTTAAACCACATGCTGGGGCACGCAAAACACCCACTCAGTTTCTTAGCTATAAAAACACCATGCAAGTGGGCTGCAACACAACTCTCTCATTATTGTAAGTGCATGGAAGTAAGGAAAAGGGTTAATCATTTTATCTCAAGATGACAGGAATCAGTGGATGCTCTGGTCATGAGCAGTATGTAGTACGAACACACAGAGTACAGTCTGCTGTAAAGGAGACAAGCCTAAGCAAATACTAACCCCTCTGCATTGGTTGATGTAATGGCCAAGAAGCACTATGCAAAAGAGACAGTTTTGACTTCGTGGATATAAGTCCTATGCTAAGAGAAGAGGATAAAAATTGCAGGACAGGCTGAGTTCCAGCCAAAAAAGAAAGCCACGTGTACATTGTTCCGAGAGAGCCGAAATAAAGTAAGATATTCTGTCTAATAAGACAGTTAATGAGACTGAAGAACATTTGGAATCTGTATAAAGAGTAGAAAAAGAGTAGTAAGTTACAGAAAGATGTTTATATTGCATTTCCAGAGAAGAATTTGTCAAGGCCTTAAAAGCCTGTGAATCCAGAATATTAATATTAACTATAAGCAACTTCCTAACTCATCAAACACCCTAGCTGCTTTAATTGTTTGGTAAAATAAATCACGTTCCTTTCTTCCCCAAAATGACACTGTAATGCTCCAAAAAACAAAAACACACCTCAACGTTGAAAACTTCACTAAACTTGGGAAAAGAATTTATCATAAGGAGCATTTTTACTAACTCTTTGGGATATATTTTGTTCCCTACTTTCAAGAGTTCAGCATTAACAACATGGTTAAATTCCTCAACTTGAAATGTCTTTAGCTTATTTTTAAAGAAGTCAAAATAAGGTTTAGATCCTGAATAAGTTATCTCTAAGATATGAAGCAAAGTAAGCAACAGCGCCTTCAGAAAGATTTCTGACTTGAGTATGACAGGTCTGATCCACTAAGTCTTTTCTTTCTCTAGCCTCCACGATTCTGTGTTTTCTTTGATTCATGTTATTTTGATACAGTATGATCAACTTGTCTGCAGCTTTATCCTTCTGCAGTCTTTTACAAAGAGGATTAATAGCAACTGCGAAGGAAAAACTACCTTTATGTCAAATATAAACCTTTATCCTTTCACCATCATCAAAATCTCAGTGCTTTGTCCATCTTTCTTGTCTGCAGCAACTTATTTCACTTGTTGCTATTAAGGCTATTATATTCACCCTATTACTACTAATCTTTTCTTTGTAAATAGCCACACCTATTTTAATCCAAAATGGTGTGGTAAGCATTTGATTCTTTGTGGAAGCAGACACATAATTAGGTTAATCTGTGCTATCTTTTCATGTGAGTTGATTGTTTCTTTACTATGGACATATTTTTTATAACAGCAGTAAGCTTGCCAGATTGCTTGGAGGCAAATCAGGAGCAATTTACCAAGCATGTAGCTACTATGAACTGAAATCTTGACATAATAGCAAGTTGTGTAGAGCCACTCCTACCTGCCAGTTATTACTCATGTTAGCTTTTTACTGACACATTAAATTTCAACCGCACCTTTCTTTCACAAACAAGCACTTTCATTTAACTCAGCTACATCCATGACAAATAGCTGATCTTCACCAAAGCATACAAGAATATCAATTCAGAATGCAGAAGTCTTTCTTTGACAGCAGCAACTAAATTACCTGCACGAAGTCCAAAAACGTCAGTGGAAGCAAGTCATCCAGGTGGCCAATATCTTTGGAGAAACGATTTAATATTCTTCCTACAGAAACACGGTTGGAGAAGAAAAAGGAAAAGAAAGTAAATATAATTCCTGAAAAGATCAAAATATCTTAAACACACTGTGTTTTACCATGTAAGTAACAGTTAAAAGGAAACAGCTGGAATCTAAAGATAAAGCAACATTTTTTGAAATCATCATGAAGGGAATCTTTTACAACCACTGCAATATATTTTGAAGAAGAATACTTTTTTGCCAATGCCTTTCACTCAAATATAAAATCTTTACTCAAAATGCTAGGAAAAAATTAAAGCGGGCTTTGAAGATAATAGTTCAATAGAATTTAACAGGTGAAACACACGTTTTATATTCTCAACACGTGCAGGTAAAGGTTCACATTCCTGACAACTTAAAGCAAGTTTTGCCAAGTAACATCAGCCAGAATCTGCTCCTATCCTTGACTGAAAAACAGCTGTGCATGCATGTCCTAGATAGATCACAGTTGATCTAACTGATCCTTTTTAGTATTTCTCTTCCCATCCCTCTATCGTTATATAAGGATTGAAATTGCAGGCACTTCTGAAACAAAATTTGAGATGTATTTGCACTCATGCACCCTTACATTTATACTTATTCAAAGCCTTGTACAATACTGATCTGTTTTAAAGCTAATAAACCATTTTTTAATCTGCCGTCAGTGAAGCATTTACACTTCTCTATTTTCCCAAGCTCTACTGGACTGAAAAAATCAGTTATAGCAAGAGTTGTTTAGTAATTAAAGTCACAACGCCGCCACCCATAAGTGTATTAGTATCTTTATTAATCGATATCTCTACCCACCAAGAAAGAAACTAATCAAAGGATGGGAATTCGATGTTTCCTAAGGTGTGTAATGCCTGTACATGCATTCACACTGCCTCTTTATCTACATACATCTTGATTCAATTATTACTTCTAACTGGTACAAACACATTCACTGCATTGGCAACAAAAGACTTTTTTTCTCCCTCAAAGGAACTCATTAAACTGAAAGCAGTTAAGTTTAAAGTTTTCCATGGAGTGCATTGGAGATATAATTCAAAGATAAGAGATAGTGAAGTAACTTCTGTAGCAACCATCATTCTAGTTTTCTGTTCATAATATAGATTTCTTTTTTTAAAGGAATTTGTGTTCCACCCCAAGCAATAAGCAAAACATCCTCTTTTCAGGCCTGAGACATGACTCCAAAGAGAGGTATTGGTTGCAAACACCTTGTTCTGCAGCATTTTACTACCAAAGGCAGCTACTTAAGGTAGACAACAGAATTCATCCTATTTTTAGCCTTTGCACACAGAGAGGAAGGGTATATAGTAGCATAAGAGTCAGCAGAATCTCTTTCATCTGTTTCTACTGGGAATGGCAGGTGGGGATGTTCGCTTTCAATTATTTCATGGTGGGATAAACACATCAGAATGAACTGAAGGTAATTTTTTTTAAAGTTTCCTTTTCCTGTGATTTCCTTACATGAAGCCTGGCTGTGGAAGAGTGATCTAGCACATACTGTATGCATGCTGTAGCTCAGACATCACATTCCAGGTTATTTGAAAATGAACCAAGACTCCACTGCCAAAACAAAAATCATTCAAACCAGTTAAATGCCTCCTTCTGACAGGGCTTTCCTTAGTGGTCTGTCCAGGAGGGGCAGATGACAGAAACAAGATGGCATAATGGATTGGAATCAGGGTAGTAGCAATCTGCTCCCAGTTTTGTGACTTCATTTTACGGAGCAAAGAGCAGAGCAAGGAGAGGTGACAGTGCTAAGCTCCTCTGTGAAATGCTGTGAGACCCATCAATGGCAAGCTGTATGCAAGGACAAAGGATTATTTCCACAGGAAGCAAACCCCACCTTAATTCAGCCTTAGAATCCCCCTTTGCCTCTTAACCTGAACTAAGTTAATTGCAGTCTTTGCAGACTGATACAAGTTATTGCACAAAGGCCATCCCATGTGACACTGCCAGCAGGCAGCAAGGTCACAAGGCTGGCTACTTAGTCAGGTCAATGCCAGCACCTCCAAGAATCAAGCAATGCCTTCGTGATCTCCCTCATCCCACAAATGGAAGAGCACATCCGAACTCGTTCCTGGAAAAGCGCTGTGCTTATTCTCATTTTGTATGGTGAAGACGAAGCCTTAAGGGCTAGAGAAGAGAAGCCACTACAGAATACTCACTGTCAAGTCATTTTAGTTTCAGTTCCATTAGCATCGCAGAGCTCAGTTCTCACTTCTGCTGAAGAATGACCCATTAAAGTTGCTCAAAGAGAACTTCTGCAGATTGTAAGTCTGGATTTTGGATGTTTTCAGCAATTGTTTGGAGGTTGTGACAATCTCCAGCCATTTTCTGAGAGAGTTTCAGTGTTGTGACAAGGAGAGCCTTAGGCTACAAGCACAATACAAATCTGTTCTGGCACTTTTGGGGGTAATGAGCTGGCACAGACACAAGTGAGAGCTGCAGAATACTTGCCTTCACCCTGCAGACCAGGAGTGACTGTGACAATATTCTCCTCCACAGTAACATCTCTTCCAGCGAAACTCTTTGAGGAACACAGTCATGAAGGAAAACTTAGCTCACTAGAGCCAGCCTCAGCTCCTCTGGTCTTACTGTCTCTCTCACATATCCACGAACCACCACTGATTCAAGTTCTCAAGTAATCAAGCTGCTAATTAATTGCCAAAACTGTATTTTTGGCAATTATCTTAAAAAATTGGTAAGAACAGCAGTGTTTCTACAGACTGTTTTGACAGAGCTGTGAATTGCCACTAGGAAAGTGAAAATTAATCTGACGTTATCAATAAAACATGAAAACATCTTTTAATCTGCCTAATCCTCTTTAAAATGTAAATACAGTAATTCTGTAAAATGACATGGACTAAAATACAAGCGAACAAAAGAACGAAAACTTGAAAACTGGAACATTTTACAGTCCACCTGATACAATTAAAACAATTTAAAGATTGGGGACACGAATCAGCTGCTTCCCAAATAAACAGTCGGGTCAGCCTCTGGTAGCAGAACTTTTTTTTTTTAAATTCTCAAGGTATGGAAAAAAAATAATTTACAGTCTATTTAGCTTTTGCAGATAGTAACTCTGGAAAATGATACCTGAAGTAAGTCTAGGAAAATAACTTGCTCCTTGCTAAGAGGTCCACATCTCACTTCCATAACATCAACCCGGTGACCATGCATGCTTTTCTACTGCTGTAAACAAGCGGCAAAGTCACAAGCCTTAGTCTTATTTTTGTAGTCACTGATTTTCAACGGTGATATCCCAGTGACTGTGTAAGAGACAGCACAGGCCTGGAGATACATTTCAGATCCTATTCATGCAAACAGAACTGAACTGGACGTCCTATGCAAAAGCAAGCTACAGTAACCTACTAAAGCAAACAAGTTCCCATACCATACACCAGAGGGAGCAATGCACCTCCAAGCAGAAGTGCTATGCTTTGGAAATATCTACAGAATGCCCCATAGCCATCATGATATTGCATCCAGAGCGATTGCTACATTTATAAGGATGCCTACAAGTAAATAAGGTCTATTTCACAAGGTATGAAGAAACAACTGTTTCCACTTACTGGAAGCACAGTAAACCAGTGGCTTGCTTATGCAGCATTCAGCATGCAAGAGAAAACATTCCAGATACGAAAGTTAAAGCAGCCATCTTGAGCCAGGACACAAACTGCTCACAGTTTTGACTACAGTTTCTACTAACATCTGCAAATGTAACTTTTGAGGATGGTTCTTCGTATTAAAGAAACAGTTGTACCTGCTATTCAAGAACGGCAGGACCTGCACAACTCACACACACACACAAAATATTCTTTTTCTCTCCAAAACTTTCAATATCCTTCATTCCCAAACTCACAGACTACCAACATCACCTTCCCACAATACTTCATACTTCCAAAAAACCCAGATTCCTTACGTGTTATAGATACATCCCGTGAGACAATATTTCTTAGATCTAGTCCAGGATTTTCAATTTACAAACATTTTCAAGCTCATTTAATATTTGCAACCTTTACTTATCACAGCGAATTTCAGTCTGGGTTTCAAAAGAAAAAAGAAAACACTAAATCTAAAACTTGTAATGTAAAGGAAATTTAATGAAACCACTAAGAAAAAAGTCTTTTATGAAATCAAGAACTAAGTAAGTCAATGTTACAAAAGTATCCAAAGTTCTGAATAGTAGTTGCTGTTTTAATCATTCTCAGGCTTCCACATGGAGAGCAGTGTCAGTAGCAAGCTGCAAAAGAGAACGTGTTCTCTTCAACAGTCCTATGTTTGTTTTTATATCACATAACTTAATCAGAACACACACTGTTGTTAGATTTCTTCCAAAGTAATTAAATAACTATGCAATGCCAATTAATCACAGTTAAATAAGGGTCTGTCACCAAAGTGCTATGTACACATTTCAGACTATTTAATGGTCAAATACTTGGCTGTATCAAAGTCAAACAATGATTCATTAAATGTCCTCCACTACACAATAGTTAGGCTAAACTTGAAGTGAAAGAATCAAACCTCTTTTGTTCCCCATGAAAAAGATATCAAACCTCAGTATGTGATATTCTTTTCTTCCTCACTCTGTAAACTGTTTTAATTGCATGAATCAGAATGTGTTCAGGTGCTACATACCCACTTTGCTTCTGCAGGTGCCTACTGATACTTTGGAATAGATGTTAAAACCTATCATCCAAATAATGAAAACACTTGACAGTCCACCACACCTACTTAAAATGTTTATACATACTTCACGATGAAGGAAATATAATCCAAACTAAATCAACACCTAGATGTAAACACCAGAAAATAATTTTTTTTTTTAAACAGGGTTCTCCACTGGAACAGCCAAATGCCACCAACAGTATTCAATGTTGTGCAACCTAAATTCCAAATATCAAGGATCCTAAAAGAAGCAGTACATTATTTCTAAATGTAGTTAGCATTTCTAGTACAGTTTGTTGGCCAGTGCATTCATTGAAATGCTTCTGAACACAGAACAGAGTGGGCAGATTGATTTTATACCTTGCAAAGAGTTTACAGAGTCTTTATACCCACTTGCTTCATCACACATTGCAGAAATACTTTGTTGATACCTCTCTAGCTCACTGATTCACCTATTTGGAAAAGAAAAAGGTTTTCAGAGAAGGACCTTCTAGGGATAGAAAGCTTTTGCCACCTGTGTGAGCATGTGTGTGCACAGGTGCACGCTTCTGGAATTTTTTTTCCCTTCAGAGATCAAGCTAATCCTCAATCCAGGGAATCTTAATTGCATTACACTTTAGTTTAACAGAATCATTGAATTACCCAAGTTGGAAGAGACCCAAAAGGATCATCAAGTCCAACTCTTATCTCTACATAGGACACTCCCAACATTCAAACCGTGTGACTGAGGGTATTGTCCAAACTCTTCCTGAATGCTGGCAGACACGGTGTCGTGACTGCTTCCCTGGGGAGCTGTTCCAGTGCTCCACCACCCGCTGGGTGAACCTCTTCCCAACACCCAGTCTAAACCTCCCCCGACATATCTTCCTGCCCTTACCTTTAGTCCTATCACAGGTTGCAAGAGAGAAGAGATCACAAATGTTACTAATAAATGCAGCTTTGCACAGCAACATAAACTCCTCCATGGCAATTGGTCCAAAAATCAATTTTCATGTAAACTACATTGCATTTACCAGAGGAAAAAAAATATTCCAAAACTCTTTATCTACTTTGCAACTGAGAAGCCAGGAAAACTTCCCCACTGCCCAACCTCCATAAAGAAGAAGTAACAAATTAAACACTATTATCTCATGCTCCTCACTGCAAACTCACAGAAACCTGTCTGAAAGCAACTTGTACCGCTAGGAATGGATTCAAGAAGTCACTTAGTCACACATGTATAACTAAATGAAAGCAATCTCAAATGGGATTGCACTTTGCTAGAAGGTAGTCTTCCCACAAAGATGCTTTTATGGACTAAGACAACTTTAATTCAGAGGGACTTAGGTTAGACAATAGAAAACATATAACTCCCCACCATGTTACTTTCCTCAGTGAGGGGGAAAAGCCCCCCACACCTCACTCAGCTGGCACAAGGTGTCAGGGCACCACCCGTGTGAGGATGGCCACCAAGACAGGATGTCACCACCATGCTCGGTCCATGGGAGACATACTGCGACAGACCACGCCTCACTGTGTGTATGCAGAGGTGCAAAGACACCCTAAAGAGAGAAATATCACATACTTTAACAGTCCAAATCACAGCTTATAAAACCAAAATAATTTTAAACGTATGCACGGTAGTAAAATAATGCTCAGAAATGTATATGTGGTACTAGAAGCTTACTCAAAGGTAGGAATAAATAGCTGCACAGAGCTTGGTATGTCGAAACACAATCAATTTAACTACATGGAATGTGCTTTCCCATTCTGTCAGTGGTATAAATCAACAGCTCCCCACATATCTCACTGTTAAGCTATGGCATTCAGTGACTGATAAGTCTGCACCGGTGCTCCGTTCACACATATATGCTGCAAAAAAAAAAGGAGAAAAAACCCAACCTACAAGCAGCCTTCCATTTCATCAAGGCAGCAACAAAGTGGATTGGCCATATCAAATGTTGGCAGGAAGCAGACATTACATCAAGCTTGTAACACACAACTATGAAATCAACAAAATAATTAAAGATGGATTACTGACTCTGAAAGGAATTGTAAGTTTGTGAAATATTTCTTCAGAAAGAGATCTGGAAATGCATCTCCTGCATAGCTGTCAATTACTGATCTACTCTGGGTTTTCTTCTATATTTCTACAAAGAAACGTCAATAGGTCTGTTATCTTTTTTTAATATATGTTTAGCATCACATGTCCACGCAAACTGCCATATACAGCGTTACTGTCTTCCCCACAGGCATCCTATAAATATAAATAAGAAATTCTACCCCTTTTTTTTTTTTTCTTTAGCAGCCTGAAACTGACAGGAATATTATCACTTTCTTAGGCATTTGCAAATGGGCACAGCGGTGCTGGGCCAAAATATGCTGAGATCATAATATCCATTTATCGAAACTGCCAGCATGTAATGAATTCAGGTGGGATGCCTTCTATCCAAATTAATTTACTACTTGAAAAGGGCTTTTTACATGAATTCTGTCAAAGAGAAAAACTGTTAGGAAATGAGAAGAAAACGTGAACATTGTTTGATCTTATTTTTAAGAAAGATAACTATGACAAAGATAAGAATGAAAAACAGACTTCTTGGAAATTAATTTCTATTTTTACTGCTGATGAAGACATCTATATTACCTAGTACGAATACATTGATCATAAATGTACAGTTGTTTCTTGAGCTTTCCACTCTGCTACAAACACACAGTAATTTAATGATCTACTGATCAGAAATACTCTGCCTGTAGAAAATCAAAATAGGTCAATGCTCCATGAAAGCTGACTTAGCCCTTTCCTAAATTATGTAGTACAGTTGATTTATCTTCTTTCTTTGGTGTGCTCAGACAAGCATGCGTGTTAGCATCAGTTATCACCAGCCAAAGTCTGTCTCCTCACTTAGAATACAACGCAGAAAGGATATATAAAGTTTTCATTAAGAACAGAAACATACAAAGAAAAAAGTATCTTGATCGGAGGGAGGGGAATTTACTTCCTTTCTCAAATGGCTTTCATGAGAAATCTTGAAATACCTTCTGCATTGTAACTGCCTTTCATATCATATATCATTTACCCATTAACCAAGTTGGCCACAATTTCAGCTGTAACAGAAATTGCAAAAACAGAATTTAACCTTGCTGCTGTACTCCACTTGCTTATGAAATGATCTCTTTTACAAAAAGCATGATAGATCTGGGATAATAAATTCATTAGCAACTTTCAAATTATTGGCAATATTACCCCCTTCCCCAGTAATTCACATTTTTTTTTCTGTTGCGTTTTACTATGAAAAAAAACATCGAAATCATTCAAACAAACAATTTTCTGGCTATATAACAAAGTTTTATCCCATAACCTGAATACAAAGCTACATCTCTGCTTCATAGTTAGAATGACAATAAAAGCAGACACCTCTCTGCCCCTCCCCAATCCCTGGATTAATATTAAACCTTTCATATCTAATTCTGTGATGAAGACTGCAAGAATCAAGTTCTAACAATTCCAGAAGTTAATCTCTGGATGCCCTTTCTACTTCTTTTTAAATTCATTTTTATTCATTTTTAGTTATCCTGAGTTCAGTGAATAAAATCTACATCTAAACAAACTGAGACAAAAAACTAAAACCAAGCTACCAACTCTAACGTACTGCCAAAATACAGCACAACTTAATTTCCACTGTATAGTACAACATAAGTAACAAGATATTTTTGACCAGTTGCAAATGCTTATCAACTGGCTTTTAAAACAATGCCACAGTCTACATAATGTTCCGTTCATTTACACCACCTTTTTCTGCTATCCAGATGTAAAGTCACCTACTCAACTTCTCAACACAACACAAAGAGTCATTATAATAGAAACATATGAAATATAGTCCTATATTGGATTTTTACTAGCAAGATTATGAAATTAGTTTTTGCTAAACTATTTAACCACAAACACACCCACTTCTGAATGCGCATTTGTGTAGTCTAGTTCTCCTTTCTGCTATAAATCCAATTTGGATTTTTGAAAACATGTCCCAAGTGTTTTGCTGGAGGGGGGACTTACAATGAATTAAACTGAACACTACAAATCAGGATGGACTGAAATATACGAAGAGTATTCTGTTGCTGGAATTTTTACATGAGAGGAGACAAACAGCTTCTAGAGCTACTTTCAGATTTGGGGGATTATATATAAATATACATCAATACAAGGATTAAAACAAAAATAGAAATGTATGTCAACTTTCTGGTAAGGTTTTTCCAATAACAAAAAGGAGTCTTCCTGTGCTATTTATACTATTAAAGATTCAGAACAGGCTTTAAATGCTGTATATCAGAAAATATAGCTCTTGCAAATCTGTTCATATTTGTTACCAATTCATCTCCTAAAGATAACTGACTGAATAAGAATATTTGCTTCTTTTAACGTTTTTCTCCCCCCTCTCTTTTTTTAAGATATTGATGTTAGAAAGGCTCAATCCTCATCCCAGTCTAAGATGACAATAACCAAGTAGGAAATTACGGAATATAAAGCTCTTGCCTCCTGAAATCTTCAATTGAAACTGCTAACTGGCTGATACAGTTATCATTCAGAAAACAAGTATTATCCTGTATTTCATCAATCACATCCCCTCCCACACACTAAAGAGAATAATTCTGAGGTAGTCCCGTTTTAAACCATGGAAGAGAATACTATACAAAATATTGCTGTGAAAGCCAAGCCAAGACTTCTGGCCTCTACCTCGCACATCCATTTTGAGGATAAAGCCCTTGAGCAGCTCAAACAGCAGAGGCACTTCACATTTTCACCTGACTTCATGAACCCTCATCTTCTGCTTGGCCTTTTGCTTTCATTTGATCATTCCTTTCTCTCTAGCTTCAGTTTCTTTTTCTTTCACCCCTCTTCTGGAAAATGTGAATTGTTTAAGAAAGACAGATTCTCTCTAAACTTCATTCATTATGTACCCCTGTAATGATTCCTGAAATACCTTTTCCTTTTTAACTACTCATATTATAAAAAAATTCATTGCAACAACACAGGTTTGGCTATCCAGAATTCACAACGGATGACACTGGATAAGTTTCAGTGGGTTTTTTACCTGTTTCACATGAAATGGCATTACTACTGGTATAACTGTAAGAAGATTAGAATTATGTCTCTTCTAGTTTGTTGTGCAAATAATCAAAGCATTTTCTTGGAAAATTTGCTGTGTGTTAGAAAAGACAAAGATTTCCATGATATCAAAAATTTTGCTTCACTTTAGGACATCTTATACCACATGCTAGAGCAAAGCCACAGAAAATTCGGAAACAACTAGATTCACAACTTCGGTACCATTCGTGGAATGGGAAAGAAAGAAGATACTGGGAAACTTGTCCTGCTTATAAAGGTACAGCCAAGCCCATTCACAGGAAAGGTGTAGGCTGGGCAGAGACACAAGGTAGCGTGTTATTTTTACCAGTCACACAGCCTGCACTAAATGTGGGCTGCCCACCTCTTCAGCAAACATGTTAATTGCTCTACTAGAGCCAATCTGCGGTAGGCCTCCTTCCATTTTGGCTCTTGAAGCTGTTCTCCCTTTGGATGAATCTGTAAATAAGTATGGCACCAGAAGAAGGCAAATGAGTGTGTGCCTGAAGGCTACGGCAATCAGCATGGGAGGGACTACAGCTGGATTCAAATCCCCCCCTTTTTTTTTGGCCCAATTTAGGGCACAGAATGGATCCTCTCCTGCGGAGCAGGCTGTAGGGTGTAAAGAGGGATGACTTCACCTCCTCTTTGGTTTTATGATTGGCATCAAATTCCACTTGCAAATCTTGCCTGAGAAACAACCAAAAATCTTTTGTCTTAGAAAAGCTGAAGGCAACCACATCCCATGCGTTTTCCTCAAGCAAGAAGCGCTATCCAAAGGAATCTAGATACAGTGTAACAATGCATTTCTCTGGGCCATCAGCTTCCAGGGGAAAAATATCACTACAATGTAAACTTCTTTACAGCCTAAACTATAATTAACAACACTGAAATGTAAATATGGGTTATTATATACAATCAAATGAGGAAAAAAACAAAATATGACCTCTTCTCTACTGTATATTATATTCATTACTTCAAAAGAAAGAAAAATTAATAATTAAATGATTAAATGCTAAGCATTGTGAAAAATTATATTGCACTGCATATGACTTTACTGTACCCCCTCTACTGGGCAACTACTAAAAAGCTTCACCTCAAAAATAAAAGAGAAAAACATACTATGAGTAAGTAGCTGCTGACCATACTAAAACACTAGTAGTGTAAAAATCAAAAGAACATTTAATGCTCATGTAGAAATGTATCTTACATTCATCCCCCTAGATTTTTGAATGCTAGAGGTTAAACTATTTTAAAAGCTTATGCTTACATATACATTACCTAAAATTAAAGAAAATTCTAACATAGCCCTATAATTATCTTTTTTAAATGGTGTTTAAATAGTATGAAATAAACTTATAATGATAAACATAAATACATTAATAGCAATATTTCTTCATTTTCCTATAACCAGAGAAAAAACCACACACACAAAGGAAAAAAAATTGCTTCACTGAAAAGTCATTCAAGCAAAAATGAATACAATTTACAATCTATTTTGTCTTTGTTCAATTCAAAGACAGACTTCACAGTGAAGTTCTGATTTACAGCTGTCCAGCACCACGAACTCCTAAATAAATAAACAGGCAAAAATAGAAGAGTGTCACCCACAACAAGGGACTCCTGAGAATGCTGCCGTTTGTTATTTGCATAAACAGAGACACCCAAAAGAGGATTAATGTATCTGAAGTGGGAGGCAGAGCCTCACTGAGATGCATGCTGGACCATCACGTAGCCAGCAGCATGCCCTGCCCCAAAGAGTTTGTTGTGTCAGTTACAGTTCACAATTGACTGTAAAAGGAATGACAAGAAAAAGGAAGAAGTAGCAGTAAGCTGGAACAGAAAGTTGCAGGACAAGATATGTGCCTTTTTTTTCTTTTTAGTACAGGAAAAGAAAGGGGTCAGGGAATTAACCAGTTTCTCCACCCATATGTTTAACTACTGTCAGTTCATAGTTATACTGTCGTTACAATGATACTGGTGTATCTTGAGAGATGATTTTAAGATGAAGAAGAGCCAGCCCGTGGATGAACTTTATTGCACAGAGAGCAGGAAGTTACAGAGATGTAAGCATGAAAGATAAGCCTGGAAAACAATGACAGAGGGAGGAAAAATCACAGGAATGTGCCAACAGTTACCAGGTGCAGAAACGGCAAAAGCTTTGCATGGGAAGAAGGCTAATGTTCAAACGAGGCCACAATTCTTTCTACACCTCCTGGCAGACTTCCTCAAAGTACACAAGGGCCATAAGATCAAGAAGAAGTCTTTTCTCCATCTGGCCCCAGGGAGGAGCTGCAAGACAGAACTGCAAGACAGAACTGCCGCGTTTGGGATGTTTGGACTTGGAGACAGCTTTGTACATATTGACTTAAATTTTTGCCTTGTGCAGTCTGCATGCTTGCATGTGCCCTCCCTTTCACGCTCTGCATCATTCACTGCACATCCACTCCTCATTTCCTCTCCTACCGCTTCCTTCAACATTGCTTTTTCCATTCCCCTTCACCATGGAATGGCACAAATTCCAGATACAAGTAAGTATGCTTGAAAAAGAGGAGAGAATGCTATCCCACGCACAACCAAGGCGTGAAGCCTGACATGGTGAGGCACAGGCTGGGAAGCATGGAAGAGTATGGGACAAAAGCATGTGAGAACAGAAGGTGAACAGAAGGTGGCTACAACACCTAAACTAGAAGACTGCTTGAATTAATGTTTTGGAAATGCAGAGTGACAAAAAAGAAACAGATACAGGAACTGTAACTACATGAGCAGTAAAGGCAACAGAAGGGTGTTTTCCACGGAAAAACACGGGAAATCCTGAAAGCAAGTGAGAGCTCAGGTTCTGAAATAGTTCTCAAATTAAAACTGTGGAAGTCAAAAGGCCACTGTCACTTGAAGGGAGACGGCAAACTGCATCCAGGACATGCTGCCTAACCATAAGTGATTGATATATACAGACTATTCACAAGGTTATACTCAGATGAGGCAAGACATGCTGCTATCTACAGAGACAGACGCCTTTAGAGAATAATTCAGAGGGGTTTAGTTACTTCCTGCTTTACTCTTACAGGAGCATATTTCACTCTGCTAACTACAGAACTGCAGAGGCAACAGCCAGTTATGTCTCTAGTTAGTATTTAGAGCATACTCTAATCAGTTTGCTTAATTTCATTCATGTAGGGTCTTAGGATTTCACAAGACCAATTAAGATTTCAGGTAGAGGAACTCTCAGAAAAGTTTTTTTTTTTCTTTCAAAAGAAACATATCTGCCTTGGTGTCTTAACAGTTCATTTGTTTATGCATTAATTTTGTTTCTCTGATATTCATTTTCACAACAGTTCTGTTTTGTTTTGTTTTTGTCAGCAGTTTCCCTGCTGAAACTACAGCAGGGACAGTTTCAGGACTGCAAGGACCTGGAGTAATGCAAAGACTATGACAAAGTACCTGTCCTTCAGGTATTCGAATCCAATATATAAAACACTATAAAATTTCCTCATGGATCTAAAACATAAGCTATATTTTGTAATTATTTTGCAAATAATTACTGATGGCAATCTGATCCCAGACAGTTTGGGAAAGGCTACTTTAAAACAACTGCTTTGCTGTTATTCCATCCTATAAAAGGCATTAACCAAATCTCTGATAAGGGAGGATTAAAATGGAAAAATGTACATATAATAATGAAATTAAATAGCATAAAAATGTCTTGAGTTTTACCTTCCCTCTTCACAAAAGAGCATGAGCACAGAATGTTGTTCTGGATCAATTTGTGGACACATCATTAAAACATATGAAACAAAAGTACAACTTCAAGCAAAAAAAACCATGGAAGGCAAAACTGTGTCAATAACACAAACACTATTAATATTACAGAGCAATAATTCGGAAAAGCTTAGCATTGAAGATAATTGATCATAATATTTAGAGAACAAACATTGGACCTGATGGTTTTCAAAATGTAGCATAACTTTAGAATGCATATGAAAAGTATCCAATAAATTTTTCATCACAGCTGAATGGCATTTACAGTGTCTCTTAACCTTCTGAATGTCTATTTTGTCCTTGTCCTGGAGAGGAAGTCCTTAAATAGCAATTCACATTCCAAATATGAACATTCAATTTCTAAAGTCCTTAGTGGTCAACTGTACAGTAGTCATGCTTTCAAGAAGAGGTCACTAGCAAGTTTTAAGTGTTTGGATCACTCCAAAACTTTTTAGGACTTTCTGGACAAAATTCTGGGGTTTGGTTTGTTTGTTTAGTTTTTCCAAAGAAAGGTGACTGAAATCTCTCTTAACATCAAGGTTTTGTACCCTTTCATAATCCAGTGTTTTTCTGGGAAACCGTCATATCACAGTTGGTATAGAAAATGCTAGTGCTATGAAACGAAAGTACAGCACACGATCCATGCAGTGAGTTCTATTCCACCTTCCAGAAGGTTCCTTATTTGAGTTGAGGTACCACCCTCCTACCTGCAGAAGTGTGTCCACATTGGACCACTTGGCACGATTAGGACCTAAATTAAGTCAAAACATCACAAACTACCTGAACTAAAAACACAAATAAATATTGAAAACAAAAACAGGTATGCTGTAAACCATATCACTAATGAATTACTGCTTGTATAGTTAACATTCTTTCCTCCTGAGTGCATTCAGGCACCCAAGCAACTATTATGTTCAGAAGTTGATCTTGGAAGAACTGAAAGGTTTTGACACCAGAGAATTTAGACTAGTTTGAATCCCATTGAGGAAGTATGACTCATCTCTGAGGTTTAAATTAGATTATCAAGCAAGTGAAGCAGCACAGTAAAGCTACAATAATAGATGAATGCCTACAGGAAAATAATTTTTGCCCCTAGTGGCAGATGCTTGAACTTTAAAGGATCTGCAACTAAGCTCTTTGTCTAAGCCTTCCTGACAGAAAACAATTGAAATAATTTCTTTAGTTGGTCCAACTTTGCTCCATATGCCACATGGAAACAATATCTAAACCCTGTAAAAGAAAGTATATTGTCACTTCTAACCCAATTGAGGATCAAACAATTTACAGAAACCAAGACTTATTTTGCTGACAATTAAGCTCTATCACCAAGACTTGAGATTCAATGAAATTTGACAATTGTGAAGAAAGAGGCTTTTGTCTGAGTAAGTCTGAAGCATTTGGAAGAATCAACAGAAAATCAGAATACTGAATTAGATCGAAGTATCAGAGCCTTTGAGGATAGTCTAGATAGAATTCGCTAATTAAAATAACTGCCTTCCTTGCTCTGTTTCCTCTCTGAATTGCTTTGGTTTACAGCAGAAATGCACACAGCAACAGGCAAATTTGGTCTAAGGAGCAAGCGTTCTACCCACCACACTTCCCCTCCCACAACAGCATACTTTGTCTATCCTGCTGGTCAAGGTCCATTATGAAGAACCGCCACCTCTTTAAAGATGAGATGAAAGACAAGTATGAATCACTGCAGCACACCAAATCTAAGGGGTGTGAAGGCCTTTTAAGCCTTTTTCTTCCGTGCCGAAAGCCATCACCCTTACTTTGTAGTAATTCAGATACAACCCAATGAAGTCTGCAAATTCTATTACATTCTAGTGCTGGAGATCACTAACTGGAATAACATTTTTGCACGTCCTCCTCACGGAGTCAAGGAATTCATATATTCTTCTGTTTTTCCAAGAACCAAAATACTAACTTGTTCTTCTTCTGCCCATTTAATTGAAAAATACATAAAATTTCTATTCAAAACACCTCCTGTCTACCTTTCAATTAATAAAAAGCAGTCAGTAAGCATTTGAACATCTTGCATCTCATAAGAAGTACAAGCAACAGAAGCAGAGCGCAAATTAACAAATTAAGTAGTGCTTACAGCACTACATTTTAAGCTAAAAACATCTCAGATAATTTCAGAAACTTGGGATTTTGCATTTTACAAAATGCTCATGCCTTTATTACAAGTACATAATAATATTGCTTTATTGTGTGGCTAAAATGGGAAAACAATGAAAATCCTATTTTTCCACAGGAATGTTTCTATTTTCTGAGCAAACAAACACTTCTGGAAAGTGTCAGATTGGACGTTTCTCCTCTTGAACACTCAGCAGGTGAACAAAATCATCTGTATAAGCCCTCATAATCTTTGAGAAACACTTATTTCTGAACAATCACTTCTAAACACTGTTCCTTAAGCCTTTGGTAGTAGTTGAGCAACACTGACTATTAAATTGAGGTGCAGCAGAGTTTATTTTTTCTTATCTCAATTTAAAAAAACAAATAATTGGGATTGTTTTTTCCATTTTTTCTTTTGGGGATTTTGTGGGGGGTTAAATGTAAGCGGCATTTAGTGAATAGCTTTGAATTCAATATTAAACCATACTCATAACTTAATTATGAGAAAAGATCATTGTCACTACATATTTGGAATATTAAAACTTGTCAGCTTTATAAAAAGCTCAAGGCACTTGAGCTTGTCTCTCATATTTGGTTTATTTTGAAAGCGCTCCTTAGATAAGATTTCTTAATATTAGAACAAGTCTAGTATAACCAGTTTTCTGTTGAAAATATCGGGGGAAAAAATGTTCCCTCTAGATTGTTAGTTCAATAGGAAAAAAGATGATGCTTCTGAAGCTAAAACTATCTACAGTGCTGGTGCTTTCAATTTGCACAGGTTTCTGTAGATATCTTTTGTCCTAAATAAGCATTGAATATTTTTTTCTCTCCAGCTGTAAGGGAACATTAGTTGACTAAAGTTAACTACTACTAACTCTTCCTTAAACCGTTTTACCACCTTTTAGTCAGTAAATACCAGAAATAGTCTGGAAGGCTAACAGTAATTTTTTTTTTTTTTGGGTGGTTGTTGAAACTGAGGAGACTTTGGAATGAAGGAAGGGAGAAAGTAAAGAAGCACTATACTAACATCAGGCAAAGCACACTGGTTTTATATAAAGCTATCTATGTATTTTTAATATATCTTTTTATATATGTGTATATATAAAAATAAATATTAAAATTATTGTTCATTCCTATCTCTTAAATATAGTAATAAATTTAGAGTACTGATTTAAGACACCCATCCTTAAGCAGCTTAAGTGGACAGTTAGGTACCCTGAACCCACACAGTGTAGTTGGTAGCAAAGGTACCTCTTCTCCAGCAAGATTTAGAGCAAAAGTCTAACACCCTGCAAGAGCCTGCCTCTCTAATCACATACCTGGTAAACATAGGCTAACGTTACCCTTCGCAAATACCCTTCTTTGCCTGGTCATTCCTCATTATACACACTCTTCAAACGGGAATCCTAAATGACTAGAAAGTAGAAATAATCATGGATTTGAAGAAGTTCTATTATTTTACGCCAGAAAATGATATGTTCTACTCACTGAACCCTTAACCTCTACTACTGGAAGGATAACCTTACCATAACAAAGACACTATTTGTACTTCATACTTAATAATAATTTAATCAAGTAAGTGCCACACAGCACTTCTAGTCTGAACAGGCATAGGAATCCCAGCACTTCAGTTTGCTTTTAGTTTCTCTTTCTGTAAAAGGAAAGAATGTTGGACTCCTATCTCATTAGGTGATGCACAAATTTATTCATGTTTATAGGTCATAACAAAAATAGAAGGTTCTTCATTAAGTTGCCCAGCATTAAGGATATATTCTCTCATTTCAGTGAGAGGGAAGAGAAAGCAAACGTGAGTGATAGACAGCAACAGTACTTCTGAGTGTTCGTTACCACACGTAATGAGAAGATTACGCACATAAAACATTTACCATTCTAAGCCCAGTCTTCTCTGAGTGAAGACACTCACCACCTTCTCTCTGAAGACCTGTATGACCAATTATAAACATAAAATAAGTGCACTGGAAGAGGAGATAAAAAAAGGTAGTGTAAAGCTTATTTACAGCTTTAAATGTTCATATTAAAAAGCAGACAGGAGAAAAAAAACAAGACTGAGCAAATGCCCCCAGCATCAGATCACTTACTGTACTCTGGGTATGTCCTAGAAATGATGGGGCAGGAAAAGCATTCCTGTATGAGAAACTACTTATGACATCTTAAAAACAGCTGTAGGAACTTCATCTGAAAATTTTGACTGATCTACTTTGGGTTACGAACATTCAACCTGATGAACACAACGCTATGCTGAGAAATGAACACATACAGAGACAAAGGAGCATGTATTCCCAATGAAGGGAAGCTGACCACAAAGCCTATGCATGAATTACTGATATTCTGCATTGCATCATTTGCATATTAAACAGACAATAACTTCAATGAGAAAAAAACAGGTTTACCACACACAGAGAAATCTCATGACATCTGACAAAAAGAAAACTGAAGAAGAGAAGAGTTAGGCCTTCTATCCTCCATCCATTATACCTTACAATGATGTCCATGTTCCAAATCTGCACCTTCTCAGTTCTCCATGCACCTTCAGATTATTCTGTATTCTGTGCCCCACACCACTAACATCGACTAGTGAAGATTTGTGCTTGAAAGAGGACAGGATACACACAGACAGCGTAAAGAGATTAAAGAGTAGCATTCCCAGACACAGAAAGCAGAGGATAAATTCAGGTACCTACACAGTGGGTCAAAACTGACAAGGAACGTGACAGCGGACAGTTAAACTTTCTTGGAGTTTATGAATGTCATAAGTCTTGCAAAAGCAACTCACGCTAAAATCTAAAGCTTCAGGAGTGTTAGTGACCTGTATATACCTTCTTTTAACTGGAAAATGAAGAAGGATGAAGGAATACCACAATCAGAAGACAAAAGGGTCAGAAGTCATTCATGAATCTTCTATAGCATTTAAAAGTCCAACAGGAAAACAAACCCACTTCCTTAGTACACAATGTATTTCTACTCTGAACCAAAGAGTTGAGAATGAACACTTGGCACCTCTTTCCCAGTCAGCTTACTTCACGTGCTGGCTCTGAGAACACTGTTTCCTACACAGCATTAGGTGAGTAAGGGCCAAAGCAGTCTCAGCTTCTGCAGATGTTTCGTGAATCTCCTCACCCCAGAGACTCTCATTGGAGAACACCACAACTAAATATTCTGCTCAAGCTGAAAACAAAGCTATGGCAACAAAATATGCAAATGAGAATCACCTAGGGAAATGTTCAAAGGAGACCAAAATTTAAACGAACATTAAAACAAACCTCCATGAACCTGTAGTTTCCAGTTTCAAGCTACCTACCTTAAGGTTGACACCAGCAATAATTAATGTCCATTACATAGTATTATTCTAATTACAGGACTATTGTCCCGTACCCAGTAAAAGAAAATAATGTTCTTCATATGCTTCATGTTATTTTAAAATGCTTTGTAAAGATCTCGTAAGACTGGTACCTGTCAACTTGTATACAACTTGTCATAATGCTGCCTGCTCCAAATATAACATTATTTTGCATAAAACGACATCAAAAATCAAAATCTGAAGCAGGTTTTGCATACATATTCATCTGAATAGATAATAAAAACACCTCTGATGGAGTACCTACTGATTTTAAGAGAAAAAAAGAATACGTGGGGAAAACAGGGTGGAAGCAAGAAAGTAATGAGGTCTTGTACTCTTCAGAAAGAGCTTAGTAACTAACTCTATCACGTCTCTATTTTTTAAACTGAATAGCACAATAAATTCAAGTTCTATTCAATACCTCCGCTTCCCTAACTGTTGATTTCTATCCTTATGTACAAAATCCATTCTTTTCTACACTAGAATTTTAATTTTGGATCGAGAAGTGCCTTTTGTTTCCAAGCACTCTCCAAGATCACCACAGGCACAAACTAATCTTCACTTGTTGCATAATCTGCAAGATGTTGGCAATCTGAAAAAAAAAAAGGACTAATTAATTCACCCAGATGCTGCAATGCAGATTACCTGGGATCATCTGGGAGAAGGATTTCTGTGCAGTATAAAGCAGAACAGCGCTAATGAAATGAGTTTGCACTGTGATAGCATGCGTTTCATTTTAATTTACAGTCATTCAGATTAAAAAAAAAAAGAAACCTGGCTGTTTTTTTCTGGGCTGTTTTTCCTGCAAGCACCACAGTGGCCTAACTGTGTCTGTATGTCCATAAGAGATAGCAACGACAGGTTACGGCACAGGAAAGAGTCAAGAAGAGCCAACAGCCTGATGTGTAGGGCTTTCACCTGGGATGGGGGAGCCAAGTGTTCAAGGCCCATATGAAATCAGTGAGGGAGCAGATCTGGGCTGCCTTCCTCATATTCTACATATGTGTTCTCACCACCTGGCTATTCATTACCACTCCCCTGCTCTTCCCCAAAATAACTCTTTTGGAAATGTTTCTCCCTTATTCCAAGCTGGAATGAAAGTGGGGATTTGATAAGTTTTTCCTCATTTCTCAAAAGCGCTCATTTCCCACCCAGAACAGGCATCCATGAAGAGCAAGAGAAGAGGTCTTATCCATGTGATGCCTTCAGTCCCCACTATCCACAACAGTCACAGCAGCATCCAGCAATTTTTAGGCAGATTAAAAGTAGCAATAAAAGGTACATATTTAAACTAGTTATCAAAATAAAAAAATCCTTCATCCTTCAAATTATCTCCAAGAGCTTATTGGGAGCCATACCACCTTGTCTAGGCCTGTTTTTAAGCCCCTTGCAGTTTTCCCATTGATAATATTTAGTGTCCCCCCTCTGTCTTCAAGTGTCTCCAACGAACATTTCCTCCCTCCTTGCTACAAATCTCATCAAATAGTCTGTCATCTACACGAGACTAAAACACAACTCCATTTTTACTTTCCTGCCATTCTTGCGGTAAAGATACATATCTAAATGGCTTGTCTTCTAAATGCAATACTTTTAATTAGGTTTCTCTGTCTTGGTCGACTTCCCTTGTGCCTCCTTTTCGCTCAGCTGAGGTGGGGCAAGAGCTGCTCTCTCTGTGGATTTTAAGCAAATGAAAAAAACTAGACTTTGCAGTATCTGGGTAGGTCAGCATATGATCAGAAATTAGTTTTGCAGCAGGCTTTCTTCCTCACCAGGGAATCTTAATATGACGAAGACAGACAATCTCTGTGAAGGAACACAAAATCTTGTGCCAGAAAAGCAGCAGACTGCTCTTGGAAGCGGCTGTCAATGCAAGCTTCATGTTATTTCCCTATCAAATAATGTCCCGTCCCCTCCTACAAACAGCTTTTCCATAAACCTTTTAATTTTATCTCCTGTGTTAAGCATAAATAGGGTGAGCACTGACTGAAAACGTAATGGGCTTGTCTCATCAGTTTACGGCCAAGTTCCATTCAATTGTTATTGCAGAGAAAAAAATGGGAGAGAGTTGAATTGCGTTGCCCTAATAGATAATAAACGTAAACATAACTCCAGAGTACTATTTACAAACTTTAAAGACTACTCCTATAGCAATCAGCTTTATAAGGTTCCTGACAGAATCATAATGGTGATAAAACACATGGAAGTATAAGACTACTTAAACTCCTAACAAAAGCCATGATAATACTAACAGTAAATGAGCAACTCCCACAAAATACCATTTAATAATCACGCCCTGATAAGGTTTAAAGTACATATCACCATTGTACCATGAAAATACATTAGTGTTTTTTTAACACATGTAGCAACCTAACAGGTTTTAATTACCACACCTACTTCAGTGACAAGCTGTTCCACTCAAACACCCAAACATAATATTTACAACATTGTGTGGTTGTTAAGGATCTTGATGATTGATGGAACCCATTGTGTTGTCATCTTAATAACAACAAATGCAAGTGATTACCAACACTGAAGAGAGAATCCGTGTTTTTATTTTCCAACAAAAGGCTGTCCTATAGGGACTTCTTTTCAACATAAACCAACAAACCTGCACACACGTGAATGTGCTTTAGAGCCTGGCAGAGAGAGTAAAAAAACAAAGCCTCTGCTTTAAGGGCAACGTATTTTTTTTGTATTAGCTCAACAGAACATGAAAGCTGTCAAAAGAGCTGGTATAGTTTTTCACAATCCCACAGAATTCATCTTGACCACAAGAAAATATCAGAAAACTGCATCAGGAAGATAGCATAGATCTTGTTTCCGAAAAAAAAGAAAGCAATTGAGTCACTGAGTCAAACAGGAATACAATACATTTTCTGGCATCACTACTGAATATTTATATCAGTGATGAATGAGACTACAAACGAAATATTTTAACATGAAGCTTTGCCTTGTTAACTGCATGATATGCCAGAACACCACCTACTGTAAATCACAGGGTTTGAGACCAGTATTTCTTGTTTAAACATGCTACTTGTTCAGCAGAATCACTTGTGTGAACAAGCATACATTAATGTACGCTAGCTAAAGCAGTTTCACTGTCCAACTGATAGAGTATAATTTAACAACCTCATTATCAGCATTGTAATTTTCAGACTGCTGAAATATCATATTTGTGGCAAATATTATATGGTTTAAATACTTTAACAACATTGCCCAATGGACGCTTCTGTCAGATAAAATGCAGATAGTCACTTGTGTGTCGACGAACATGCTTTTAATCCTATAAAGAAACTTTCTCTGTCAAATGATAGGTATTTCAACACTTGATTTATGAACACCATAATTAAAATCCTTATGCCTTAAAGAAAAACAAACTCTTCATTATAACAACTGCTTTTTTTCACATTTTTATCTTTTAATATTTGGAGTTTGGTTTTATATGCTGCTATTAGCTATTAGTTTGGCATGTCATTCCTGGCTGCCAAGACAGGAGAATATTTTCTCCTTGTAACCTGGTTAAACCTCAAAGTCTGGATACACACCCAAAGGGATCAATGTTTATTTATAGTTTCCACAAAGCATTTGCCGGGGAAAAAAATCTGCTAATTTAACAAGTAGAGATCAACCATCACACAATTCAGTGCTTTCTATATCTAGGAAGGCCAGAAAAGCTGTAATGTCTGCCAAAACATTTCTGCTCTTTCTATGAACTGTCAGAATCCAGAGTTTGGAGGCAGACAATTAAAAAAAAAAAAAGAAAAAAAAAGAAAATAAAGAGCTAGATTTTCATATGCATTTCTGTAGTGGTTCTAGCTCAATGTGAATTTTAGACAGATCTCTGGAGAGGGAAGAGATTTCTATTTTATCTGAACAAATTCATGCATATCATTCTTTCATTCTAACAGCACACATCAACACAGCCACAGCAGGTTTCAGTTTCCTAAACTCAATGCAATTCAAAATTACACACAATCTCCACTAAAACCACCATTACCAAAAGTAATGCAGTTACACATTAGCATCCCTTCTCTAAAGAAATCTCTGTCCCCAAATCCCAGAAAAGAACAATTCATTTACAAGCTAAGCAAGTAATCTTGAATCAAATCCTGAAGCTTGTCAGAACTAGGATCTCCTAAACTATCAATAAGAAATTAATTTCAAAAGAAGGAACTCCCAATTCAAGTCATTGCTGTTGAAGTCCCAGTCCCTTTTACCTACCTTTCTAGGAAATAAGTTTTGAAATGTTACAAACATCTTGAAAAATAAATTAGAAGAAATAATGGCTGAAGGTACCCTTGACGGGACCAAAACATCAGGCTCATATGGTCATCTGACTTTTGGCCACTAATTACAAAGTCAGCAAAGTTCCTGAACTCAGCATTATGTGAAGCTGAAAAGCTTACTTTGTAGAAGATTAAAAGAAAATATACTTCTAGATAATGAGGACAACTGAACAGAACCACATTACTATTACTCAGTGTAGAGGCTGAAAATTCACTCTTCACATCATTTCTAAAAACATAAGATAGATATTGTCATCCTTCTAATCAGCTGTTGTAATGCTAGACTGGGATAAAACAGGTCATGCTGCCCTCTTGTGCTAGACATACACATAAATCAAACCCTTTATTACTGCAAGTGACACATGAAAAGGAATATAGAGCATTCACTACGAAGCAGAAAACATCCACGTTTTCCTTGTTACAGATACCTTGACATGCATGCAGTTCCCTTACTGGGATATGGATAGAAGAGCAAAGGAAGTTTCAAGAGTCAAATTCTAAACTCCAAAAAATAAACACGTTCTGCCAAACACAGACAAGTCAGATGTGATAAAGCCCAAAATACAAACACTTAACATCTAACTTCCCATCAAGCACTCACTATAGCTGTTTAAGTGATACTAGACAGGTATCTGCTGATAAATCTGAACTGCAGTCATAAATATCTGATCATTCTTTCTGACTGTTAGATAATAAAATAAGCGTCAGTCGCTTAGGATTATCAGCTCAATAGCTAAATGCTTAAGAAAAAAAGAGATAGTTTATTAATAAGGTTCTTCCAATGCAAAACATACCTATAGCAGTAATGTCTATTTTTTTACATACACCAAATTACAGAACGGTGAAATTTGTGTACATACAAGTACTTTTAGGTGGGTAGAGAGAAAAGAGAGGTGTCCTCATATTCCTCTTCTGTCTCTGCTATGTAATCCAGGCTCCAAAAATACATTCAAATTCTTATATGATTTGGGTAAGATGTCCGTTACTGCTTCCTTTACAACCTTTCCCTCCCTATATATCCCTAATGCAATCTGTAAAGAGAGATCCCAGTCTCATGCCTAAACTGATTCCCAAAGCATAATTTTTTTAGAAATAAGTCATTTCATTTATTCACCATGACTGATTGGATCTACACAGCTGGGAGCTGACAGACATGTCATGATTCACCACGTATTTCCATTTCCTAATGCCGACTCCCTGATCCTGCTCATTAGTCTGTTTCCCCAGTAAGAACTACCAAGAGCTTGGGACGTCTATTTATTTCCTTCCTCGACTTTGGAACATGGATCACCATGCGTTCAAAATACTGGTCGTGGTATTTTTTAATTGCTGATTATTTTTGGATAAATAAACCAGCAACTGTTTCTGCAGAGGTCTTAGAGACCTCACACACACACCGAGACGATGCTGGATGCTTGAATTACAGATCTGACACTGCAATATCAGCTTTATTAATATGGGATGCGAATAACTAATAGTTTGGCTCAGCTATTACAATCCCAACCCTAGAAAAAGAAGCTTTTAATAATTTCAATTTCTTTTTAGTATGCCTTTCATAGAAAGGCATATTAAAAAAAAATAAAAGAATTCTACTTAAATCTCCCTCCAATGCAAAAAATAGCATCCAAAGTTCTAAAAGACAAAACACACAGTGAAGAAAACATAAATCAGGCAATGAAATACAGATGTTAAAATCAGAATTTCAGTACCTACATGCTGCAGTTCTGAACAAGGGCATCGTCTCACATGTCATATTTTCCCTTTCTTCCTTTTTCAAAAGATCTATAGATCAGAACAGCAGTACCTTTGCATGCTACCATGACCAAAAAAAGATGAAGGGAATGAAATATATGCACACTGAAGCAAATCTTCTGTTATAAAATATCTGCTGATAAGTAGAAATGCACATCTGTAAGTCACGATAGCGTGTGAGTACCAGTGATAGGCAGGTTTTATGAATGTCAAATTTACAAAGCACTGCTAATTTGAGCTTCACAGTATGTTACAAAGCAAACTGTTATTTATTACTCTACATTGTCCCTGATGTTTACTCTATAGTTCTTAGTTTATTATGATAAGCCAGGTTTATGGGCATTCTTACAAGATGATTATGTATTCCCTCAAAAATACAGTTACTGCATATGCTGTGCACAAAAAAAACGAGAGAAGAGGAAAATCCCTGCCTATCTGACAACAAACTCCACCAGTACTATGATTTCTTCTGATGTATCTGCTCTCACTAGTTCTCCACTAACCTGCCTCCTGAGCTTATGGCTTCACTTTTAATTCATTTCAGAGACCCTGAATTTATACTACCACAGACTCACAGTACATGTAGACCATAAAACACAGCTTTAAACTTCTGCAGTTGTTGGGGTTTGTGGTTTTGGTTTCTTGGTTTTTTTTTAAAGAGGAAATTGTACATGTTTCAATCAGCATATTATGGACATAAACCTTTTCTCCACATAAGTATTTTTTCCCCCTGGAAATATTACTAATTTCTCTGAAACAATGAAGCCATCCCTATATAGCCTTACAATCATTAAAAGTCTTCTGGAACTAGGAGAACAAGCCTACATTCTTTTTCTTCACGGGATCGAAGACCATTAGATTTTTGTTTCTTACGTAAGACTGGCTGGTAAATCAGTACCTTCCCAGTCTCTTCACTTTTCTCCAGCTTCTCTCTCATTTCTTTTGAAGAACACAAGGCTCTGGATTACAGATTTAAATTGCATGGTTTACGCTTTTGTGCATTTTGGAAGGATAGTAAGCTACACAGTTTCTCAAAATACTGAATTGCCACACATGCTTAAAATTATTTTTTAAAAGGGCAAATAGTTGTCGGGGTTAAGCTATCAAAGAAAAGCACAAGAAATGCATTCCCACAAAATGCACACAATATACATCCAGCAAATGGAAGCCACTCCTGTATAAACAGAATAAGAACAGCAATGCAACTAGCACGACAACATACAACACCAAAGTTACATTCTTCTGTAGACTGCATTTGAAGATCAATCATCAATAAGCAGTCAACATTCTGACAATTAAATTTAAAAAGACCATACTGTTAAATTGAAAGATTTTAAGAAGAAAAAAAAAACTACAAATGTGCAAAACCACTATAAAATTGTAATTTCCCAGAAATAGTACAGTTAACATAATCAATGAGGTACATTAAATGTTAAGGGTTTTTTCAGTATTAAACTTACCTATAGGATTTCTGTCAAAAAATAAGACGGGAGCTTTCAAAATGGATTGAAACATTTTGTTGTGCAAAGTCTGACCAGAATTAACAAGAACTTGAAACACCAGAAGACTTCTTATTATGCCAAACAGTATTGTAGTTACCGTTAAACCTGAAATTAAAAAAAAACAGACAGAGCATGCATAAAGATATGGATCTTTCAGAAGAAAAATAACTTCAAAATAAAACTGAACTAGAAACAGGATTTTTTTGGCTTCCGTATATAGTAGGAATCCAAACTTAAGCCTGGGGACTCGCCTAAGGACTCGGACTGAGTGCAGAACATAGATATTTTATATTTGTCACAAGCGTCAGTTACTATCATACCATTGATTTAAACAATTCCTCTTTTTCAGTTTGAAAGAATTGGTACTTTATAGGAATGTAGGAACTGTCTGTTAACCTTTGAAACAAATCTGTATTAAAACCTCCTGCGTAACAGCTCCGCTAAGAAATTCATTTCACAATGGCATGTATAATTGTGGCTTGCAGAGGTCACTGGGAAGATTCAACATTTGCCAGCAGGTAGTAACCAAGTAATATACACGGCTATTTAGAGACAACCTTGAGTTATTCTCAATCTGCCCAAGCCACTCATGTCATTCTTCCCCTTGTAAACCACATCAAATCATTTAAATTATGTGTATTTCTTTAACACAGTGTAAGATGCATCCCTTATGCCCTGTGAAATAGAGCCCTTCTAGGGAATTGGTCTGCAGACTGTTGTTTGTCTGTCTTCTGGGCATATCTGCAGTTACAAGACAGAGGTGCTACAGGGCAAAAGATGGAAACAAAGAATAATGAGATTGCTGTTGCTCTGTTTGTAATCTCCGGTGTGGCTGCCCAAATTCCCAGTCAAAGAAGGTGAACATTGAAGGTGTTAACCTTACATTTGGCAGTGTGTCCAGGCTCCAGGTGATCCCGCTTCAGAAACTAAGCATAGCCACCACAAGCCCAGATGCTCAGGCCTTGAGGACAGCCTTAAATTAGATCCTAAGTATCAACATAAAACATTACCTATTCTAAGGACAGGTTAAAACTGGATGCAATTCAGGCACTGCTACAGTAACAGCGGGAAAGAGTGAGGTTTTAAATTATATGATGTGGTTAAGTCAATCAGTTATTCCATCCTGATTGCTGCTTTATCCTCCCCGGATGTAAGAAAAGGTATCATTATTTCATTTGTCTGCTTGCAGTTCATTGCCCACGTTGTGTGTGGTGCTGTCTTTAAGAAAAGAGTGCATGGCTGTGATGACAGCTTGCTTGTGTTGTCCTGACTGCCATATTACCAGTCAGGTAAAAGAAAACAACTTTTCCAAGAGTAACTGCACTTACCCAAACAGGAAAGCTGGGTGATGCAAAACGTGATCAGAAGAGGTACTAAGCAAAGGCTGTGGCAAAGCTCATGCCTAAGAGCAGTCTGTGGGAGCAATGTGAGGAGAGGGAGCAGGTCCTGGGAACCCCACATTTCTGTACAACTTAATTCAGGCTTAGAAGCCACTGGAAGCTTCCAAGCATGACCCTCACCACACAAATCAACTAAAAAGTCTGAATGGCTGTGAAGAAGGTGGGGGAATGAGATTTATTTTGAAGTCCTTCATCTGGTCTGTCTCACATCAAAGTGTTTTGCTTTACCTGATTACAAGAGTTACCACCTCAGTATGAAAGAGACAAGGACTGTCTGCATGCTCACTTTACAGAAAAGGTGTGGAATTGGTACATCAGTTCTGGCCAATGTGGTTTCCCATTAACAGAGATTTTACTCTTCTAAATCTTCATTTCACAGAAACAACAAAGACTAGGAAGGAACTATCAGTGATTTTTCCTTCTTCCAAACACTGAGAATCAGAAATAAAAATGTTTTAATTATTTTATACAGTTTCAGAGGCTACAGAAAAAGGTAAGTCAGATTATTATGTACTTCATATGAAATGTACTATCTTTTCATAACTATTTCAACTTCACTTACAGTTTTGTGTAGGTAAGTCAATGCTGTCCGCTCAGCTATTGCAAATATCTCACTAAGCCACCTGAACATTTCAATATAAAGCTAACTTTTGCTGTTCTGCTATCTAGAACAAAATTTGCCTCAAAGGATAAAAATTTATGTAACGTGGTCAGAGAAAGCCAAGTTTGCCAAACTTAATCATACTGTGCAGTCCACTGGAACGGCTCATGAAACAAGACATTACACAGAGAAAATAAGAGCCAAGTTTATCTGGCTCCTAAATTGTTGCTTCCCAGGCCAAGCAGAAGGTTTTCTCTCAAGCACTTAGATCCATGCGGATTCCTGAAAAAAAAAACCCGAAACAAAACATCCTCCACCTATCTTCTCATCCACGAGAGATGGTTCTGAATACGTTCAATGCATATTCTTCTGGTATTCCACCTGTTTTCTCAGACCTATCATTTACATCTCCATCAAGAAACTACCATGCCATACAAAACTGTACATCACTAGAAGTGCTACATAGTAGTGTCTGAGAGCATATTTTTACATATGATTTTTCTATGCCAATTTTTGCCCAAATAGACGGATCAATGCCCTTTTCTGGATATTCAGAAGCACATGGCTCTCTATTGAAATACATTGAAATGTTTTTTTAACATCCTGCTTTGCATACCCATTTAGGATGCTTTTTAAAAACTGGTTCTTTTGCTATAACACTTCAGAAGGAATGAAGCAATGCCAGGTTTTAGAACAGCACAGAATGAAGATCCATTTCTAATCCCTCTTGCCCATCCATATAATGACTGAGGATTTAGCTCAATGAAATATTAGTATAGACAATAACCACAGCCTTACAGTGATTTGACTTTCTGAATACTCAATTCCTAGATTACTTTCCAAAATCCAGGCAAAGTAAACTAAGACTCTGCATTCAACCCATTTATTCTGTTAAGATTTTTTATTTTATTCATTCCAATTAATTTAATCAGGAAGCAAGACTCAAGTTCCTAATCTGTTAAGACATTACTCAGTTATTGCTAGAAATCACATTTTGCCACACTGCTGTTGCTTCACACATCTCAAAACTGCTTATCATGATGGGTCAGATAACAAAGAGTTCTTTAGACACACATGCGCGCATGTGTAGTTACCTGCATAAATTCCCAAATAAAAACTAAGGTCTAGATGTTCAGTCTCATTTGCTCCATTATTTCCGTTTGTTGTGACATTCAACTTTTCTTGATGATTTGCCCTGTGGAAATGCATACACAAGATAGCTATCATTAAACCCCATTCTGCAAATATTCATGAGTACATTTAACTGTTTCTCGATTTAATTCTTGAAATACTTAGTTCTAAAAATTCCATATACTGATACCATGTATCACATCATGAGTAGAAGTATTCACAGGCTGCACTTCAGCATAAAGTTTGATTTTTTTTCCCCACATAAAATGAGAGGAGATCAGAAGAAGATTAAGCATATTCTAAAGTCTCCTAGAATAGGTTTCCCTCCTCCACCACCACCTATACAACACTGATTTCTATTAGACAAACAGCACTTGACTGAAAAGGCAGGAATGACTGACCAGTTATTATCATCAACTTACCAGTAAGAAAGCCACCAGTCTTGGAGCACATATGCCACCTTAAGTAAAAGAGAAAAATACAAGAATTATCTTACAAAATGAAAAAAACATTAGAAAATTAAATTTCCTTGCTATTCTTTCATGTTCGCTGGGAAAACATCACATATTCAGGAAAGCACGCCATCCTGTCTTTCAAGACCAGCATCAATTTGCAAAGCACATGAGAAAGTGCATTAGAATCCTCTACAAAGAAAGAAGTTACCTTAAATTACCTTACATGATAGCAAACTAAAGAAAAGCAATACACTTAAGCAAACAAAATATAGTAGCTCTTCCTAATGTATGTTAATTGCACATTAAGGAATTCATTTTTTCAGTTCCTAAATTTGCTGCTAGAGATATTCCAAAATCCTTTTTGATTAACAAACTTTCTGATGTTACCAGTCCAGAAATTTGTGTTTATGGGAGATAGTTACCAGACACAGGGTTGAAGGAGGATGAGAGAAAAGAGGGAGGGAAAAACTCCTACTGCCACCTTCCTTCTGTGCAGAGAGGTGACTACAAACTTGTAAAAGGATTATTTATCTCAAAATACACCTCCATTCATCTGAATTTAAAGTTCTGGGTGGCATGTTAGAGAGATTTGATCTTGCTCAGCCATCTTTCCAACAGACTCAATTCAAGGACAAGTAAAAAGAAAATAATATGTCCAAATATACAGACTATTTTTTACAATCAATATCAATCATTTCCATGAAATGAATTTAAGCCTTCTCAGCAGGAAACAGAGAAAAAGGCAATAAGCTATCTTCTTGCAGCTTCCTCAGCTCACCATTTCTTTCTGTAAGTTTCAAACTCGTTTTCCTTGTTTAAAATTTCTTTTACATACCTGCTACAGTCTGCATTACGCACAATATCTGCCTATCCTCTTCCTCACTTTCTTATTCTGCAGTGACCCTTCTTCTAGCTCTTCTCATAACCTACACCTACCAGCAGATGAGCTTTTCTTTTAACACTTCTGTCAGACTCTGTCCTTCTATACCCACTAAATCTATTTACCCTCCTCAACTGGAACCATAATGACTGCACAGGTTTGTTAAACACTACCTTTTACAGCTTACGATTTTGTTCTCTATCTCCCCAAATTACCGTAGCTTATAACTTCTGTGCCATGCTGCTAGTAAAATAATTATTTTACTTAAGTATTAAAACTGTTGAAAGTAGCACCAGCAGATGATCTTTCTGTACCAAAACTCTGTGCTGATATATAAAATTTGATCGAGTAATACCACAAAATTATTGAAGAACACCATGCCCCCAATCATTTTAGATGAAATATCATAGTAACAAGCATGATGTTATGCAATGATAAAAAGGAAAATAAGGCAACCCCAAGACACATTTAATAGTACTTGTGTCTCCCAACAACCTACCTGTGCCAAAATATTGAATACTAAAAGTATGAAAATCACAAAATAATTTGCTCCCGCAGTGAAATATTTTCTGTAAATCTTAAAGTTTATTTTTCCCTCAGAGCGACTCTCCTCTGGCACTGCAGCCAGTGCATTTTCAGCCTGAAAAAAAAAAGAAACAAACCAGAATAAAAAAAAAAAATCAACCTTGCAGTTTCAGATTTCGACTAAGCCACTTGAAGTCATGGTTTATAATTAGCAAAGAATTAAATAGAGATAAAGTGATAACGCATATAAAACCTTTAAAAATCGGATCTACAGCTTTGACAAAAAAAAAATTCATCTTAGTGCAGTAATACTGAAACATCTGTTCTGCAAGATGACACTGTGAATATTTTATTTTGCATTGCCTCACAGAACCTAAGATCACTTCATTTACAGCCAGAAATAGTTACTCTAACTGACTGGTTCTTTGTTCTGTTTGTTCCACGTGTTCCACGGATGCAGTGCTAGCACAAGGCTAGCAGAGTTATAGGGCTCCTGTACTGTTCTATGTGAACGCAAGCACATCAGCAGAAAGCTACCCCTGGCACAGAATTCTTACCACTGCTTTTGCATTGCGAAGACCAAGAGATAACAAGGCACCTGAAGGGTAAAGCTGGCACCATACAAAGTGTTCTGTTTTCACCAATAGAAGGTCTGGGGAGAGCAAGACAGCAGTGTCTCAAGGTTACTTCCTCAGGGTCAGCTCAAGATCATGTCGGTACATTAATGCCAGGCATGCAAACGCAGACTTTGTGTAAAGTCACCGCTTCTGCATGCACTTCCCAGAGCTCAGGATTCCATGGCAAGTATTGAGTTCTGCACTGCACAAACAGACAGAACCCACCCAATACAGTGGTACTGTCCACTGGCAGACGACAGAATGAAGCAAGCAGAGTGCAGCGTCTTGGGACACCTATAGGAATGCTTTCTGCATCCAGCAGAGCTGGTGCTGAACCTGGACAAACTCACTCTGCTGGGTTTGAACAGAGCAGTGCGGAGCTGTGGGATGCCTGCCCTCTGCAGCCCAGGCAGCACGACTGCCAGCAGGCACACTGCTAGGCAGATCCACCGTGGGCAAGCTCTCACCTGCTAACGTTATCCAACAATCCCTGAAGTTTCAATGCAGCAGGGAAAACCCTTATCAAAGTTTAAGTCAAAAACCAGCCAGACAAGGATTGAGACACATCTGTCCTTTGAGCACTTACAGCTGGTTGTTCCAGCGCTCCATCTTTCTGTGAGTGAACAGAAGAATCTTGGGACCAGACAGAGGACTCTGAAAAGGTTCGGCTCCGCGCAGATTTCTGGTTGGGGGTTCCTGGAACTGATGACTGTTCCACCTCCTCATCTTTTTTCAAAAGGGAAGCAAAGTCGATGCCAGATCTCAGGAACTCCGAATAGGTACCTTTCCCCACCATTTTACCCTACAATTAATACAAGCTTTGATTATCTTCATTATACACTTTCTGTACAGGACAATTTTTCTTACCTATCCTTGCTGCCTCTCGGGTTCAGCAGTTGCCGAGCACACATCCCACTGTAGCAACTGACCTGAAGCCTCTAACTACCAGTTCCTCATTTAGAAAAGCAGAAACAAGTTCTTCACCCTCTAACCAGTCCTTTCCCAGCAGCTAATCAGGCAGGGTGACAGAAGTCTCAGCTACAGCCAGGTGAAAATTACCTCCTGGGAGAGGGAGACAGCCATGCAGCTTTAGGACAAGCTGTTGAACAACATGCAGAAACATCAGACTTTTTACATGACTCCAGGCTAGGGGTAAACATCAGTTTAATTTTATGGACCTCACAGAGCTCTACAAGGAACAACACAGACTTTTTTCATGCTTCTTACAGTTCTATCACAAACCCATTTCTAGAAAGGTAATGTAACTTTAAAAGAGATTAGAATGGAAGGAAAAAGATGTCTAGTATCCTTTTTTTGGCACTTTTGTGATGCATCAAAAGTATTTTCACGTACTTCACTGCCCAACCTGAAAAAAAAACCCCCACACAACACCCCAGTTTAAGTTTTTAGTCCCCTCTACCCATGAATATTTGGTACAAGGAAGGAACCAGTTTCACTGAAGACCTTCTCATTCTCAAAGGTATCTGTGACCATTTCTCAGCCTTAATTCAAAGGAGGGACTGGTTGAAAAATCAACATAGTTCTTAATTCCAATAGAAGTGTAAGAAACAAGAATAAAAGCAAAGCATTAATATAGTCTCAAAATAAGTAATTCTCTCACAATATATTATACATATGTAAGATAAACATTACTATGTATGATTATGTATATGCAGGATAAAATTCAGAAACAGGTTTTCCAGGGAAGGTACCCTAAGAAAAATCGATTTATTTCATTAATAACTATAAATCTTTAAAAACTTACAAGGTCATTAGTAGAGAGAAAATATATTTACAAACTAAAAATAAAAATCTTTGACTATTTTTTTTGCATTCTTAGATTAAAAAGGATAATTAAAGGTTTGTAATATACACAAGTTTAGACACTGAAGTCACTTACATCTTTTAAAATTAGAATCTGATTTGCAGCACGAAGATACTGCAGCTGGTGAGTGACCAAAACAGAGATCTTCTGATGTAAGGCCTGACAAATACATCTGCAAAGAGACAAAAAAAATAATTAATAAATGAAGTGTCCTAAAACATTCTAGCTTTCTGAAAAATATCTTCTATGCAATTATACAGTGTTTAAAATAAGAAAAAAGATGCCCAGGTTTATTAAATTTATAAAAATTACACTTAACACACATGTTCCTTATTTAACTTTGCAAGTTTTCAAGCTAAGGAAAAGAAATTCCATATTTCTGGTCTGAGATAAAAGAAGTGGAAATAGCCATTTCATTGTCTTAAACATCCTCTTAACGAACGTATGTCATAAGTCAGATTATAAAGAGAGTATTTTACAGAAATTAAACTAAAAGAAGGGGAAAGCTGAGCAACATACTGTGGACAATTATGGAAAAATACAGCCAATAAAAGAAACTTCTTTGACATGAGCTTTCAGAGCTGCTGTAACAGTGAGAGTGCTGGAGAAGTAAACAGTGCTACTGATTTGGGCTACATTCTGGCACATCTTGAGGTAAAGGAGTGAGATTCTTCAACCACCTGACCTTTTCCCACGGAATCAGGGCTTGCCTCCCTCTCCAGTACCCTAACTGCTTACCTTAGAAGCTTCCCAGAAGTTTGGGATTTGGAGAGCGAACTGGCAAAGGGACTGAGCGCACCAGAACCAGCTGGCAAGTACAATTCAAACCCATACAGTTTTGGAAGAAAAGATACCTGGTATCTTTTCAGCAGAACCGTGAAAGGCTGCTAGGGCCAAAAAAACCCCAAAAACACAGCAGTGGAGCAATGGTTTACAAGTGAAGAGGTCTGCAAGCATGCTCTTCGTGTACAACATGGACAGCACAGACACAACTGAGATCCAACACTACCAATGCTTTCATTGCCTTCATCCCCACAGTAACACAGCAGGGAGATAAACCCTTAGAGATGATGCTTCTTTTCCAACTACTTGCTGTCTTAAGAAAACAAGGGAAACTGATACTCTCTAGAACTGAAGCGTCCAGTGAAGGCGTATACATTAGCAAGTTCCATTTGGACTCAGAGTGCCTTTTTGAAGATCATCTCCCAGCTGTCTCAATACAATCTGCTGTTGCTTATACTGCTGAGTGGCATTAGGGCCCGTGAACTGGACTGAAAGACAAAACTAAGCAGGAACAAATACTTCCATAGCATCCCTCATCAGTATTCAGCTGATGAGAAATGAAGTCGGAAGGCCCTCTGAACTGCACAGGGACCTTGGCACTGAGCAGTTTTCTCCACAGATCCACTCCTGTTGGCTCATTGTCACTAACACGCTACCTTCCATTTGCTAACATGACATAGAGGGGTGGCACTCCCCACAAAAAAACCCCAACCCACACCCCATAAACACACAAATTTTCTCACTCCATTCTCCAAAAATCACAAGAAAAATCAGAGCAATCCAATAGTACAAATTCAATGTAGAAATGCAAACAAGCAGTAAGGGGAGTAAGGCAGAAAAATAGCATAATCTTAACAGCAATGAGATTGTGTTGCTTACTGTGTTTTGTATATTCATGTTGTATATCCAATTAACTGACTACACAGTACTTAACATCTATTTTATCACTCCTATAAAGACTGTAGGAAGTAGAATACTATAAAAGGGGTTAAAACTACTACTAGTCAGCATAATTACATACATAAACTGTGCAGTAAAACTAAGTTAAAAACAATACTCTTCCTGAGAAAAGTCTGCTGCTATGCAGCATTCAAGAAGCAACTATAAAAGCACGATGTTGCTCCTAGGCAGCCAAAATAACAATTAATCAAGGTATTTGCAGCAGCATAACTATTTGAGCAGCTGCACCTATTCCTACACCAAGCTCTTTGTGGGAGTATTATTCTGGTGTGGTTACTGTTCACTCTCTGAGCAGTCACTGACTCAAGCCACATGGCAACTAGAGCACCAGCTGAAGACGCGCAACAGAACACAATCTTCAACAAAACCTGTCCAGAGAACTGGACAAAGATCAGAGAGGCTACAGGACATTTAATTGCTTAGCAGGAAAGCTGCCAAAAGAGAACATATCAGGTATTCACTGTAAAGAGAACTAGCTTTCCCTTACATAGTCCCACAGCCTGTAACTCCACTTCAATCACTGAATTTTCTGTGTGTCAGATGTATGCCTAACAGTTTACTGGAACAAACTAGCCACTAGAAAATCTGGATGGCTGAAAAGCTTTAAATCTTGATCCTGAGTCGTGGTGAGCCCACTGCACCTTAAGTTTGCATTTGGAGAGGAAAAAAAAAGAAGAGGAAAAAAAGTGGGTTATCGCAGCACCAGAGCAAACCAATTAGAACTGTCAGAGCTGTCAGCACAGCATCTTGCATGATCCTGATCTCAGGAGAGAAGGCAAAAATGACCTCTGTGGAAATTTGTATTTCCACTGATGTATCAGTTCATTCAACTGAGATTTTTTTTCTCTCGATTTGATGTCTATCTGGGTAGAAAGAAGCCAGCTGAATAGTTTGTTGATAGCGGGTGAGTAGAAAAATTGTTGTCACAATTCACTGGCATGAGCACAGGGAGGAAAAATTGCAACAAAGAGCACATACTTAGATCTATTACTGAGTTAAACAACTCACTGCTCAGCTCACTAGAAAATCTTGCCATCATCATGAAGCACGGAAGTTGCAAAACTAGTAAAATACTAAGTATATACTTAACATCTGTTTCAAAGCATCAAACTACTTGAGATTTATGTTTAAAACCCTTTATTGATTTATTTTAAATATTCTCTCTCCCACTTGAAAACATCCATTCTCCAGTTCACAGTGAGCATTAAGTTTGTACAGTGCCTCGGCTGCCACAGAAGACTGATGCCAGAATTCAAAAAACTGAATGTGATAAAAGGGCTGGCACAAAACTCAGAGAGCTTGCTGAATTCTTATTCGTGAAAACTTGGTATTGTCTTAGAACTGAAAATGAAAAAAAATAAAAATAGCCTATAAGTGTTTATATTTTTAAGTGATTCACTGAGACTTAGTTTTGCACATCTACTTTTAGAAATACTGCTCTGTGTAGCTGAAGAAAAACAATCACCAATTCTAGGTGAAAACACTATCTGACAGTGTCTCTCTTTCTTTGATAAAGAGAATCCAGGGAAAGCCTGCCTCAGCAGGGGACATACCAGGTCCAAGCGGTCACATATCTGCTGAGTATGCCCAGAACTGCCATCACCTTTTTACTTGCTGTTTAAAACCCCCAAAAGTTCACCTTCCTTGTGCTTCTCCATCACTCCTAATATGCATACTCTGTTAGTTAGACTGTGAGCATGACAACAGGACAAGTCACTGCACTAATTGCAGTCACCACTGCCACATTTGTTAAATACACAACTTCACACAGCCACAACATATACACATGCAACACAGCCAGATGAGATCCAGACAGAGAAGACCCAAAAGTTCTTCAGCTTCTTCAATCCAAGCAAAAGGACTATGAAAGTTGCAACCTCTTCCCCAAGCAAGAATCAATTTAAACTTAAATGCATTCCTGACAAATCATGGATGCGTTGTTCTGCATGTTTAAGATCAACAACACAAATTTCAACATCCCTGAAAATGTATTCCAGGGGAAACCTACCTTCACCATTACATAAGTTTTCTCTGAAGTCCAAGTTTACATCTTCTCAGGCAAATTCTACTCACTAATTCCCAAACTTCAGTAGATCAGTTCAGTCCTATGAACACAGTCCCTTCATACATGAAGTTTTCCTCCTCCAGAGAAGAAAAAACAGAGTCCCCCAAATAGACACCATTTTTTTTCCTCCTCTCTTTCAAGTGACAAAAAATTTTCTCTTATTTTCCCCATCCTGCCCCTGCCAGCCCTGGACATCTTCATGATGGGCTACACTGGAGGCTGAAGCTGCTTGGAAGAGCACAAAATAGAAACATTATTCTAGTTGAGGCCTGACAGGTACAAAACATAATAGAAGTACATTACCTGGACTGCCAGTACTGGTTATAAATGTCAGGGTGCAGTTTCCCTAACCAGAGCGTGATATTGCTGACTTCTATTGGATTTGTGATCTACTGCCATCTGCACCTCCTTTTCTATGAAACTGCTGCACTGATCCCCGCTCACTGTGTGTTCACAGAGTCAACACTTCGCACTTATCCCTGTTGTGTGCATCCATTAATTCACATCCTGTAACCAAGACTTTTCAAATCCCTGTCTGTCTCCAGAACCTGAGGCATCACCTGGTTTTCTGTCACCTGAAAATGTAGCATCAATGACTTTCACTCATCATCAGGAACACCAGATTCAGGATAGAGCTCTCCAGAAATTACACTCTTCCAAATAAACAAACAAACAACTAACATTTTAAGTTAACAAACCTAAGTAACAGTATAATATCACCCGTTTAAAAAACCCATTGCACTTTGACAGAGAGCTTCTATACAGTTCAAAAGAAAAATTAGCTCAAGCTGTGAAACTGCAGAGCATGCAGCAGAAGACACTTACTCAGAAGAGGACCTACAACAACATAGTGCTCCTCTACAGAAAGGCAGTGCCTTGGTGCTTTCGTGCATATGAATCCTCATTTGTTCTTCCTTCCCTGTCAGGTTTTCTTTTCTTTGAGACAAGTTGTTCTTTAATCTTTTTTAAGTTTTTTATCTCCGAGAACCAGCTTTCTTTCACCTCTGCAAAGTGTCTGTTCTTTAATGATTCCACTTTCTTCCTCACCATTCATTTTGCCTCTCCTTTTTGGAAGTTCACATGCAAGTTTAACTTTTACTTTAGTTAATACTTAGATTCTTTTCAATGGCAATAACCACTGAAAGGAAATTAAAGCACATGTAGAAGTGCTCGTAGGCATAAAGCCTTTGTTACATTAATTTACTTACTACATTTGCTTTCCTCTCCTTTCCCTTCAAATTTAAGTGGTTTAGGAAGAACAATCCCCTAGTTGTTTTTGTACATTTTGAAGTCTCCAAAATTTCAGAAAAATAGAAAAAAAAATTGCAATATTTTTGCCAGAGACAAAAAAATCCCTACAATTATTTCTGCTACGTTGTTTCTATTTCTATACTTATCTTGCTAACTATTTATCTCCATCTCATGACAAGTCCCAATCTCCACTGGGCTAACGCATAAGGACAACTGGCCCACAAAATGTGTTGCTCTGTCCCAGACACGAGTCAACAGTGGATGGCTGGAGAAAGTATATAAGCAAAAATACAGTGATGTTGCCTTTGGCACACATTTGCAGCTTCCAGAGTCCATATATTAAGAACTATTGTGACCACATTATGTGGTCAACGGTTCAATTCCAAGTGGAGACCAGCGACAAGCAGTGTTCCCCAGGGGTCAATACTGGGACCAGTGCTGTTTAACTTCTTTGTCACAGACATGGACAGTGGGGTTGAGGGCACCCGCAAGTTTGCTGGTGACACCAAAACATGAGGGGTGGTTGACATGCTGGAGGGAAGAGATGCCATTCAGAGGAACCTGAAAGGCTTGAGAGGTGGACCTGTGCTTACCTCAAGAGGTTCAACAAGGCCAAGTGCAAGGTCCTGCACCTTGGTCATGGCAATCCCAATTACAACTGCAGGTTTGGCAGAAAACAGATTGAGAGCAGCCCTGAGGAAAAGGATTTAGGTGTGCTGGTGGATGAGAAGATCAATGTGAGCCACCAGTGTGCACTAGCAGCCCAGAAAGCCAACCATATCCTGGGCTGCATCAAAAGAAGTGCCACCAGCAGGCTGAGGGAGGTGATTCTGCCCATCTGTTCCACCTTCATCAGACCCCACCTGGAGTACTCCATTCAGTACCAGACACCTCAGCACAGGAAATAAATGAATCTGTTGGAACAGGTCCAGAGGAGGGTCATGAAGATGACCAGAGGGCTGGAGCACTGCCCACACAAGGGCACACAGAGAGCTGAGGTTGTTCAGCCTGGAGAAGAGAAGGCTCCAGTGAGACATTATAGCGGCCTCACAGTATTGAAAGGAGGCCTACAGGAAAGTTGGGCTGGGGCTGTTTATCAGGTAGCGCAGGGACAGGACGAGGGGTTTTAAGCTGAAAGAGGGAAGATTTAGATTAGATACCAGGAAGAATTTTTTTCCTGTGAAGGTGGTGAGACACTGGCACAGGTTGCCCAGGGAAGCTGTGGTTGCCCCATCCCTGGAGGTGTTCAAGGTCAGGTTGGATGAGGCCTTGAGCAACCTGACCTAGTGGAAAGTGTCCCTGCCCGTGGCAGGGAGATTGGAACTGGATTCTATGACTTGAATTCTATGATTATATGACTTTTTGTGCCAGAGATCATAGGGTTTAAGCAGGACTTTGTGAACTTTTCCTACATGAATTCCCAATTTCTACTTTAGTACTCACAATACTGTTTTGCAACTGCACCCACAGACCAAAGCACACAACTACACTGGGGTTCTGCAAGTGGGTTCTTTTGCTTTAATATTGCATGATTTTAAAAAAAAACCCCACACATTTCTGTGAGATAAAAACTACGATTTCACAGTTTTTTGAAAATACACAATGTGCGGTGATTACATTTACGTTTTTCACTTGCTGGAAAAAAAAACAACAAAAAACCCAAACCCCAAAACCAACTAGCAAAATTACTACAACATATTCATACCTTTTAAACATATTCCCTACAACAAAGTCAATGAAGCTCAAGGAATTTAAATTGTATCATCTAAGTGTAAAGGTACAACTAGTACCTTTTTAAGAGCAACACCTGTAATACAAAAACCAAGTACACAAGATTCAAATTTGCCCAGTACTTCTCATTAGGGCTGTAACCACTGCAGTGGTGTCACAGGCATAATGAGCATGGACCAAAAGTGAAACACAAAAAGAGAAGCCTTAAAGATATCCTTGATTTAGAAATCCTACCTGAAAGGGAGCAGAGTGAAATCCTTGAATTTACACACCAACTTCCTTGTACACTTGTCATCAGTGGACAAAGCATGTAAAGTATATATGCCTTTGGATAAAGCACTGGCAAGTACACACCAGGGTTATCTTTGCTTGGTTCCTCTGACACTCTGATTGTGTCTTTAATTCCTCTACAGAAATGAGTCATGCTAGCTTTTATCTGCTAGTTTTACAGGACTAATGAGCCCCACTTGCTTTTAATTACATGCACCAACATAGTGGCACTTTTTCTTCAAAGTTCCAGCATTACAGAAGAGCTACAAGCATACCCCAGCCACTTTAAGACATATGAGACTGGAAGCATTCACGGACTCCTAAGGGTTCAAAAATCAAATTTAAACAAACAAAGTAAATATTCAGATCTATGTATCTAATTAAAAAAAAGTCCTTTTACTCATTTTCACTACTTCATTTTGCTTCTTCCCTGAAGCACTTCTGGGGCTTAGGTAAGAATGCACTGAGGAATTTAGGATCTCTTAATCCATGTAGTTTGCATGATGGAATTTCCCACTCTTCTCTGCCAGCAGTTCAGCTCTTCCTCACCTTTTCCTACAATTATGACGGGCACTTTTGCTACAAAACCACGCCTGCTCCCCTCCCTCTCTCATAGAGGAATACTAAGTTACTTCAGATGGCAATAGAGAGACTTCATCTTTCAGGACAGCTTTCCAGGTGACTCTCCAGTCAGTCTCAACATATGGCTATCCCATGGTTACATGTCCCTTGAGTTCCCATGGGAGGCAATCACCTTGTACCAAGGTGCTGTATCACAGTAGATGCTGAAGTTCATTAATGTGCTGTGATAAATGCAGTGATCTCTTCTGCACCTTTTATCTAGTTTCAGAGGAGAAACTGAGACAGAAAAGATATATGATCATACATTCAAAACAGTTAAAAATTATTTGCAGAATTCTGTTTGAAAGTAGGAAAGATACACCTGTGCAAACCACTCTCAAGTATCACCACAACTTTAGGTCTGATTTTAAAAGATTTTCAAAACCATCCTGCAACTCTGTCTACTGTCGCAAGCACACAGGAGGAACAGAAAGAAATCAGGCTGATCATTTAACTGAGACCAGCTCCTGTCACTGGGAAATATACAAGGGAAGAACAATATCTAGAGAAGAGCATATGTCTCAACAGACTGATGGAATATACATCTCAGTCTTAAAAACACATTTTCTGAATCAGTATCACTATCTGACACAATTTAGTTTCTATCCAAAGGTGATGTGAAACCATATAACCTTTATAACTATGTTTACAAAGATGCAGAGGGAGAGCAGGAAATTTCTTGGGATCTAAGCAAGACTGAATGATTTTCTCAGATCACTACAGGCTGTTCCAAACTTTGTCACACACGGAAATGTGCTACTGTATCTGCATGGCTGTCCCTCATTCCAAAACTAGAGGTCTCAAAATACCACATGCCTTAAAACTCAATTAAAAAGGTTTTTTATGTATATATATGTAAAGTATACGAATATTTTCAGATATACACACAAATATATACAAAAACAGAACTACACTGGTGCCACTCCACTGGGAAAAGGATGAAGCATGCTTGATGTTAACTATCAGGAGAGCTCACAGGAAAAGAGGCTACAAATAGCACAAAAATAGGGAATCTCCAGTTTATAACTTACTAGGCCCCTGGGAATCTGACCAGGAGAGACTAATCGATTGGAAAACTGGCTGTATCTGCTCCATCATCCATGAAACTACGTGTCTGTATTATGGAGAAATTCTTAAAAGACACATGCCCTTATTAATAATATTGTGGACTGTTTTCCCACTGGAGCTGTACTACTAGCATTCTTTCTCATTTGAAAAGCATTTATATATTTTAAATTGTTTACTGCAGTAGCTGAGCAGAGCAAATGTAACCAACCAGCCATCCGAAGGCACTAGCTTCAGGGAATTACTAGGAACATACCTATCTTTGATATAAAGCCATAGAGCAGACACTTGTAAAAAAATTAAACATTAATATAAAATTACAAGGGAAAAAAGCGCGAGTGAACTGAACAATACGCACTCCAGATTCTCATTAAATAATCCCCTGTTTCTTCCATGTGGTCCATTGTTTTACGTCTCGTGGTTTGGACTCCTGGGGGCAGCTTGTATGAAGTGGTGTATTGGACATTCCTCAGCACCATGTTCTAAGAAATCATTCTTGCCCAAGTGTTCACTCTTCTCCACATTTCTAGCACTATTCAGGAAGCATTAAAGAACACACCCTGCCTTGTATTTCAAAGCGAGCTACTGAACATAAAACTCCCCACTACCCCTGGCACCTTTTTACAGCTGCCATGAAGGCCTCATAAAACAACTTCTATTTGTAAAAAAAAAAAGCCCTCCCTTAAGATCTCAAACAAGGAGGCATCACTCAGTTTTCCTTGCCACTGCTACTCCACCCAGTTCATTTTCTCCACAAAACGCTTTCATTCTACTTTTATCTGGTTTGCCCAAACTGACCTCCAGCTGGGGAAGAAGACTAAATGAAAGTAAAGGAAGAACCCAGCTAACTTTCTGAGTTTCAAATTCTCCAAGATAACCTCCTTATTCCTCCTCACCTCTACACATTTATCAGCAAAACATACACTGTGCTCGCAGAGCAATGATTTCTAGCTCCTTTATGGTTTCACATGTACAAAAATGCAGACTTCCAGTTTTGCAGTAGGATGTAGATGCTCCCAATGACACTGCTCACATAAAACGTAAAACAATTTGAAGAGGCAACCCAACCTCCTTTGCAAAGCACTACTGTACTCCCCCGTTTCTCTTTTTGTGAAAAGACCATAAGACTTAAGGGAGAGACACGTTCACAGCTCAGATAAGTGCCCTTTCAAAACTCAGGCAATGATACAGTCAGATGCTGGAGCTGTACAATGATCTTGTGCAGAAACAGAAAAGCAGCAGCTAAAGCCTAGATAGCTTCAACAGGCATTAAAGGAATTTGATAGAGTACGTGCACTACAGAAGTAATGACCTCCATCTATCAGTCGTAGTAGGTGAAAGTGATCCTGCGCAAAATAATGAACGCAAAGCCTATGAATCATAAAACTCTTACTCCATGGCAAACAGTAGTCATTTGAAGAAATCAAGAAAATAAAACAAAGCGTTGATGGGGTTTCAGAGGGTTCTCCAGATTTGAAACTGCAGACAGCAATAGGATGCACAATTTTCAAATTTAGGTACTAAAAGCTTCCCCGCATGGGGAAAAAGAACATGCTTGCAATGCTAATCAATGCAAATTCTACAACCATTTCTGTAAGACAAGTTTTTATGATTGTCTAGGGGTGAAGAGGAGGGAATAACAGTAGAACCAAATTCATTCACGTATTTGGAGCGTGGAATCCAAAGGATGTAAGTATGTTCAAGAAAATACTCTCATTTAAGGCTTCAACCAAAGCCTACTGAAATTCAGTCAATGGAATTTTTTCCTTCCACTTCTAATAAATCCTATATTATACCTTTTGATACAAAGAGCTCTGCAAGCTACAAAAAACATTAAGAATGAAACACTGGCTGGGAATAACTGGATTATTCTCATACTTGCTATATGTCTTAGATTAGGTAGCTTGAAAGAAGAGAGAGAGACGGAGAAGAGGAAACTTATTGAGAAGGCAACTTGACTTTTAATGAATGCTTTCCTGTTTCTTCAGGAATGGAGGAAGGTCCAAGATCTCTCTCTTTCATAGTAAGATTACACATTCTCTTTTCCTCTACTTCTGCTCTCCACAGTCTACTCCACAGGCCACCATTCCCTGTCGCACCTACCTGAGAGAAATTTCAACCACTCCAGAACCAAATTGAAAAATCACTCAAGAATCTAAGAGAGTTCTGTCTTTTTCTTTAGCCACTTCAATTAAATGTTTATATACTATGCAAATAAAGCCACAGCAAACTAAGAAGTGATACAAAATCCCACCCCACATTATTATTCTTCACTCAGTACTAATATTCATAAAACCCAATATTCATAAACCCCAATATTAATGTATGAAATCTGACATTTTCCTCAAGAAAATGGTGTGCAGTCCCTTAAGAATAATTCTCATTATATCTTCAAACCAGAATTTCACAGGGCTTTTAAAAATAAAGAACAAAATTAAAGAAATCTATACGTCTTTCAAGTACAGAAAACAGAGGAAAAATAAATGCAGAAAGTGAATGCATTAAGTTTTGTGAATAGATACATCTCCCCAAAAATGTTTTCTCAAGTTTTTCTATAAGGAATTAGAAGACAGCACTTGTATTTTAAAAGAAAATAAAGCAGTAACATACTTTTCAAACAAATGTCTTCCAACTTCAGCATCTACTGCACTCAGTGGATCATCCAGAAGATAGATGTCTGCATCCTGATACACAGCTCTAAAAGGTTTAAAGAAAAGTTGGTATTACAATCTTAACAATTGTTTACTGTACTCACGGAAGTCTGATGATTTGTAAGTTTTAGAAACAGCAAAACACACTAACCTGGCCAAATTTACACGGGCCTTCTGTCCCCCACTCAGTGTAGCTCCACGATCTCCTATTACTGTTAGGTCACCATCTGCTAACAATTCCAAGTCCTGTGAACACGAAAGAACAGACAGTAAGATTTTATTAGTTTTATTAATGATTTTAACTTCAAAATCTTACAAAACTGCTTCAACGTCATATTTGCTTATTTGAAAAGCATTAACTTACCATCTCACATAATAATACAAGGATTCATACTGAATGAAATATCTGCACACAGCAGATAAGCATAAAAAATAGGTGAGATAAAAGTTCGCTTTTTCTACAGCTTTGCCAGAGGGAAGTGCACTACTATTCTTAGTATTACAAAAAATATTTGCTGGCAATTCAGCAAAATCAAACTAAAAATTACGTAGTAGAACAGTAAATTAATTATTTTCCCTAGAACAAAATGACCTCATACAATAAAACTGAACTATTACTAGAAAATTATCTTCCATTTGCCAATGTCCCTAAGAACTGCATAAAGAACAGTAAGTAAGTATGTAAGAACATACATCCTTACTGCAATGTTTTCAAGAGAAATAACAACAACATTCATCCCACAAATCTGGTTAATTTATGGGGCTTGGGACTACAAGAAAGTTCCATCACTGCATTTTCTACTCAGGAAATACAGACGTTTTAGACTAAGCTATAATACATATTTTGAAAGTTTATTCAGTTTTTACACGATACATAAATTTGAAAGAAAACTATGAAAGCAAATCTACCATCAAATATGAAGTGTGGGTTTTTTTTAAATGCAGTTTGCTGTCTTTTAAAGTCACTAAAACCTGAAGTTTAGACAACAGCATATGACTGAATATCAGCAGGAGATATTAAAACTCCATCTACCATGTGTAAAAACCTTGTAAAAAGATTTTCATCACAGTAACCATCTGCTTTTTACCTGCGTCGCTGCTGACAGGAGTATCATAACATGCTGCATAAAACCTTTTTAGTTGCCAAGCAAAATGTCTGTTTCTTGACAAATCTGGCTTAATCCTCTTCCATATCTCATGTCACAAACTCCTTTGCACATAGACCTTTCAAAAATATTTTTTCATAAAACTACTTGGGCTCAGCAGGTTCTCCAAGGTATATCAGTAAGGTCCTTTTGATAGCCGTTAGCAATGTATAATACATGATATACATGACATTTATTTTTAAAAAAAGAATATAGGGTATTTACAAAATGGAAGTCACAAATAGCGTTAGCTTGATCATTTGTTTTTATTGGATTTACACACACATCTACCATAATACCAGTGAATAGGGCTAAACATGATTAAGAAATTAACTAACTGGGAATGGCTTTTTCTAAATTTGTCTGTACTTCACATACACTACACCTCCCTCTAGTGAAAGTTTTATGAATTACAAGAATACACTTACACATGGATGTCAAAAATAATTACATATATTTCTGTTAAGCAATGGGATTTATTTCACATGCTACTACTAATCAATTCTAAATATTATATATCGCAGCATCTACCACAAGCCTGAAAGAACACTAAGATAAAAATAAAGATAGTGAAAATGAAACACACAAAGAGAAAACCTTACCTTTTTAAGAGCACAGACTTTTAAAACTTTTTCATATTTTTCTTTCTCATATTCCTTGTCAAACAGTATATTGCTTCTTACTGTACCAGAAAACACCCAGGGTTGCTGAGAAACATAGGCAATTCTTCCAGTAACATTTATCAAACCTTTGTCTTTAGGTAGCTCACCAAGCACAGCACTTAAGAGTGAAGACTGGAAAAGATTAAAAAACTGATATAAAAATTGGAAAGACTGATTGCATTGAAGACACCACAGAGACTGAGCAGTGTTTATTGGCACAATGGTCTCTTTCACCCTGTCACTCAAACTACTGCTAACAGCAGAAGAGTGTTAGTACCCTTTCCACACAGCCTAGAAACAACATACAAAGTATTTTTTAACTCTGAACCATCTCCTCCCCAGCCACAGAAGGCCTTCTGCCTTTCTTGAATGCCCGTATCTTGATGTGAATTGTGTTATTATAAACAGAAAGGAACTCCACATTTTCAAGTTTCTAGTCAAGTTTAACAGACTCATCGAAGCCCTAAAGAATGGAGTAAACATTAACACTTACTTTTCCAGCTCCTACAGGACCAATCACAGCCAACAATTCCCCTCGTCTGACAGTAAATGAAAGTTGTTGAAGTGCTGGGCTTTCCAAACTCTATGAATATGAGAAAAAGTTAGGCTTCCTCAGTAATCAAATACAATATCAAAACAACTCTTCAGAACAACACACAAAAATCACTATAAATTAGTAACCCATATGCCCACTATATTTTCAGGCATATTTTGCCTCTTCAGGAATTCACAAACACTTTGAAAGACCCTGACACTTCACCACAAACAACTAACACAGACAAAACAGTGCTCAAGGAATAAGGAACCCAAAGGCAGTAGAGGTAGTGCTTCCTTCAAGCCCACACATCCTCACTGCAGCTCAGCACAAGGCTGGGGCTGCAGTCCAGGAAACAGGAGTTCTCTGCTGGCCATCAGACTGTCATTCACAGCCCCCGCACAGCTCATCCAGCAACTACAAGTAGCTGGAAAAATGCTGAAAAAAGGGAGGGTTGAAGCTCTCTTAGAGTCCCAGGAAAGGCAGGTCTGTCAAAGCTCTCCCCAAAGTGAAAAAGGAAGTTACATGTTACACAGTTTCATCTAGTATATCATTCTCAGAGACATTTCACAGATAACATAGTGGGTTATTTGTGTGAAAATATACTACCCTATCATTGTTTATTTAATATTTCTTTTTAGCATGCCTATCCTTTATGTTACACTACTGATAAAAGCTTAATTACCAACATTTTTGCACCTTTCCTATCAAAGTTCTAAACCCACCTTTTTCTTGTGAAAAGAAAAGATGCTCATGTCTTAACAGCTACACCAAACCGCAGTTCCTAAGGGCCTTGTGCATCTCTCTCTCATTAAGGCAAAACACCCTTAGAACAGGATCTGCCTTTACATGTATCTTAGATCTTGCTAAGCATGACTGACACTAAAACGAAAACAGGAAAATATATGTCTTAAAAAAAGAAAAATAAAAAGAAGCTGGATTGTGCTAGCACTTCTATTAAAAGGCAAAAGAAAAACCCACCCTTAAGCTTCAAGAAAGAAGAGTAAGTTGAAGAATACTCCTTATTAATAACTTGCAGATTGCTTAAAATCTCCAGCCACTTTTTGAAGCTTGCGAGGCTGAAGAATCATCTAACCCCGCACAAAAGATGCGGCATGATTGAGTTCTGGGACTGCAAAAAGGGGAAGCTTGCAACTCATTTCATATTATTTGGGAGAGACACAGGCACAGCATCATCCACACCTATGACAGCTGCGAGAGCGGCGCTAGCATGCACATGTCCACTCATGCCAGAAGAACAATTCAGGCAACAGCGTACTCCAAGCGCAAAGCTCATGTGCCCCACCACAGCTCCCACCTCAAAGAAGCACTGTGTGGTTCACATGAAATCAGAGTCACTTTGTGAGAACTCAAACTTGTGCACACTGTACAACTCTGCAAGACTACTTTTGTTACTATTAATTTCCACACGGTGGCATCAACGAGGCTTTTTTCCCTTTTCTCCACACCCCCACACCCTCAGTCAGCATTTTACAATGAATTTGATTTCTTGGTCCAGAGTACACAGTTCAGATGCTCAGCCAGTGCTAAGGCCAGGGGAACTCTACCAACTTGTGTTAGTGAAAGCTTTTTTCTTTTAATGCAAGGTCTACAAGGATGAGAAACTATCTCAAATCAATTAGCCTATATGGAGAAAGTAAATAAGCCTTCAGACACACAGGCCCTTCTTCAGACCTCTGGAGGCTGTGCTTCTGTATTCTCAAAAGCACAAAGATATTACTACCCACACTCAGGTTTTAAAAAAAATATATCATCAGAGCCTAAAATCATTACAGAAAATTTCAGAAAAGTTTTTAAAGTATTACCCAAATATTATACATTAAAGCAGTATTCCAAGACATCACAGAACCCATCCAAATGTAGCAATGTAAGCAAACAGCATGGCCACAAACACCTAAGGGGTATGGTATTTTTATAATTAAAGATAATTTGTCCTGAATTCATCACACCTATTTTTAGGCACTAAACTGAGACACTTAAATCAGAGCACAGACTAACAGTACAGCTAAGTTCATCTGACAGCTCATTACCACCGAATATCTGAGCTCCCCTAAGCCCAGTCAACTATCTATGTCTTTCACCTCTCTTCTGCTGCCACTGGTTCTCGCCTAACCTTGCAGACAGGTTATCCATGGGACTCAGCTATGAGAAAACAAAAATCACACTTGAAATTATTCATTTTCTATTGCCTTTTCCCTCTGAACAGGTTCACCACAGGGTCATACACATAAACTTCAGCACAAGGGAGGCAACCGAGATAACAGTGTGAAGACAGAAGGGCATAAGAATGACCCTTCATGGGCAGCAACTCCTTAGGTGAGTGTGGGCAGACCTTACACATCCTAAAGTCAAGAGAAAGAAGCAATTCATCCCATCTAAGGGATACAGAGATCATACATTGCACAGAAGTACTGTACTACTTAAGCTCCTCATTTCAGTGAGTAAAATTATAAGGGATAAATTTAGCGTCTGCTCAAATACTTGAATTCCAAATTCAAAGTTGTTCAGTTGAGCAGACAGACTCTTCAGTAAATTCAAGGTGTATCAGTAAAAACCCATACTGAAGAATTTCTAGTTCCGTGCTGGTATCAGACTAGCCTGTGGGATTCAGATAATACTTGCCTTAATGAAACAGGAGTGTGACCATGAATTAATTGGTTTTGTTTATCTTTTGATAAACCGTAATACAACATGTTAGGTTGTTTTCCTAAAAGTCTAGCTAATAATCTCTTTTTTACTTCCAGTGATTTCGGATTTGTGGGTTGCTGGGGTTTTTTAGTATCTCTTTTGCCTCATAATCTTTAAAAATAAAAAATTATTATACAGTATCTATATAGAGATCCAAATAGTCATGAGAAACCTAGTCAGGTTAGCAAGCTAAGTCACCTACATGACAAAGGATAACATTTTTATTATTCCTTTTATAATTCCTCTCTCTCAGAACTCGTCATCTTTTCAGTGAGCAACTCTGTAAAATAATTTTGCATCATTTTAAGAGTATATAAGAGAAATTTTGAGCTACTTTTAATAGTTTGGGGAGAATTATTCTTATCCCATGCACATTGCAATTAAATATAAAAGTGAAAATTACATTAACAGTTCTGTGGGTGGTTTATTGGTTTGGGTTTCTTTAAAATCAAAAGGAAACCAAGTAATTCCAGTCATACTGCCCTCTTTATGCAATATAAAAAGCTCATGAAAGTACTTTATGGGCATATTATGCAACCATTTCCCATAAACTGTTTACAGTGGTACTGATGTCAGTATGGGAAGAAGACAGACGAAGTAATACATTCTATTTTGCATTAGAATGTATTCACTATTAAGTTTTTCATATCCGTTAAAAGTTTGTTCAATGTCTCAGAAAGAATTTGTCTCAGAGACAACCCTGAGAAAGTAAAGCAGAATAATGTAGCAATTTTCTTTTGAAGCTGAGTAGCAGTAGTAGGTAGATCCTCATGTATTTTCACACTTTATCTTTCTTAGTACACAGTATATGTAGGGAAAGAGGGTACATAAAGGTAAACACGTGACATCTTATTGGCATTACATTGATATGCAAAATCTACTTTCAGAGCTTCCAGAATTTCTTATGGAGACTGAAGCTTTCCTTGCACAAGAACACTGGTAACTCGTAACAGTTCCAATAATTCATCACAAATCACTGCTTACCATAGCAACTGCAGTTTTGAAACAGAAACAGCCAATCTTTGCCTTTCTTACAGAAAAGGATATGTAATAGATTTGTCACCTGTGTTTTCCCCCTTTCTCTAGACATTTTGGCAGGTTTGGTGCATTCTAAGCAGAGAACAATTTGTAGCTGAACAGTCTCAATTAAAATATACAGTGTACCAAACACATGCAGACTTGTTTCTAAAGCTTTCAAATCTGTTACCAGAAGTACAACATTGTGCTGGTTCTAGACTAATGTACTGATCAGTATCCAGTTCAGAAAAAAAACAACCATACGCTAAGGCCCATCCTACTGTGCTGTCTCTCCTTCATTCCAATTTAAGGATCTCTGCTACAATACAGTGCTGTTTATTAAAAAGAGATATTTTCAGGTTGAAATGCAGAGATTTTCACTTAGTATAATATTCAGAAATAGCTACTTTTAAGATGCACATGATAGTGTTTTCAGTACTGTTCTACAGAGTTAACATACATTTCCATATACAAAAGATGGAATACAAACCATCAACACACTATATCTATATGATGCTTTTTAGACTGAAAATGCCCGGAGCACCAATATGCTTCACATTCAGTAGATGTAAATTTACCTTATCCCAATAGCAAGTCAAATCCTGAACATGAAGAACGATATTCTCATTATTACTGTGCAGTGGTGCCTTGAAGTGTGAGACCTCATCAAGTGTCAGAAAGTTCTGCAATAAAAAAAAAAGGCACAGGATATTGCCTAATGTGAGACTGAGAATGGGAAAGGAACCCAGGCACGTGTTTTTGGAAGGAGCATACAGAATACTAATTATGGGGAGAAAAAAAAAATAACCACAAACTGATAAAGAAATTACATTTCCAAAAAAAGGCACAACTCCTTCAAGGGTACCTGTAACTAGGCAGCTGAGCCCTCCAAAAACGAAAGTGCAGATTTAATAGCATAAAGACACTACAGGACTCTTAACAAGCACCTACTCAATCAAAACAGAATTCCTAAAGCAAACAGGCCTGAAGAACCTGCCCTGTCTTTTCCTTGAAACACTGACAAACCTTACAATTGTTTGACTCCCTCTGCTCCCACACAGAATAGCAGCATTACTGATGTTCATCCTGGTTGAATTTGATTCTTCACTCCAGCCACAAGACACCAGCTAGAGTTTACACTTGTTCTCCAGAGCTGATAGGGTAGCGCAGTGCACAAGAATCTTAAGCTCCCATCTGCCCCCTTTGTCCTCCACCTCCCAATCCCAATGTATCTGCACATACGTTCCTCTTCCTTCAACAATGTCTACAACACCTCTTTCCACATACACCTTGCTCCTACATTTCAGCCTGTCTTGAAGTACATTCCATGTTTTTCCACAGAAACATGTTCAGGTTTCAAAATAGGTTATTTTATTAAAAACATCAAACTCTGCAAAACTAAAATAAGGCTGTGTTTTTCAGTGATGTTAAACCCATGTTAGAATAAGAGAAGAAATCAACATACAAGTCAAACCAGTAACCATACCTTGATTCGTCGAATGCTAACCACTGCCTCCGATACTCTCTCAACAGCCGCAGGGAAGAACAGAGTTACTGTCAGTCTCACTGCACCATAGAGGGACACCGCAACAAACACTCGACTTGCAGAGATAACATTGCCAAGGAGCACATACGCCATGAAAGTCATGAACACTGTTATTTTGCTTGCCACAAAGAAAGAGGCTAAGTTCAGTCCTCGAAGGTAGGAGCTTTTCAGAACCATGGCGATCTCCTTCCTAAAAATGCAAAATATAAACAATCACATCAAAGTTTCTCATTACAGTTGCTCTCAACAGTAGAATAAGGGAAACGCACTCTCAGGATTTCACTTTTATACCCTTTCTCCTCCCCTTGCACTACCCCAACTCAAACATAAAGAACTGTACTCAAAAATAACCATAAAGAATGTACGTTGCAGGCTAAATAACAAAAGAGAATGTAAAAAGCTTAGAAAGTCACAGGGGGAAATTATTATATTTAATACCTTAGTAGCTATAGAAAACAATTATTTTCCAGAGAGACAAAACCAAAATACTCTTTTTTTCTGCTCTGGTCAAACTATTATTTTAATTCAGATTCTAATCTGCTTGAAGTCTTTCTGGGTTGCATACAAGTGCAAAGATGAAAAAAACTCTATATAAAGAGAGATATAAAGGCTCCTTATCCTTCCAATATCAAAATCCAGTACAGTTCAGTCACAAAACTCTTGATAAGATCAACACATACTCTGCAGTTGACAAAACAAGGCAATTTCCAAAAGATCAAGAGCTGATCCATGCCCCAAGCATTGTCATTATTCAGCTGCTGCTCCGCAAGCTGGATCATGGGATTTGCAGTATTTCCTTTGATCTCAGCCTAAAGCCTTCGCAATTTGGATCCTGTTTCTGGCTTCTGTTGCTCTAGGAATTCTGGTTCATAATTCAGAAAACACTGATCTATGAGGTCAATTGTTGTGCCAGCCATTACCCAAGCTAAATAGCAACTGAAGTACTACACAGATACAAAGTCTCCCTCCAGCAACTGAAAAGCTGCTGATGTGTATGGTCTCAATTTCCACTTCAGTTAACTTTCAGTTTCCACTTCTGAATGACTCATCAAGTCCAATCCTCAAAATGTTACTGCACTATCTACAATGTGGATGCCATCAGGCTTAACTTCTTATTAAAAGAATAGTTTGTCTTTATCAAGAGAGCCATAACAACTTCTTCCCCATAAATTGTAATTGTATCTGCTTGAAATAATATAGAATATAAAATCCTGAAACTATTCCTAATTCCTCTTCCCAAATATCCTGGCAATTGTAAGGGAAAATATCGATCATTTTCATTAACTTCCATTCAGACCTACATACTAAGACTAGAAACTCAAATTATGATTATACAGTTTGAAATAAACTTAATCCTCAGTTAGCAGAGAGAAGGATGAAGGATGCACTACTGGTAAACTAGTTAAGCAACTTTCCCACTATACTTGCCAAATTGGTTGAATTGACAAACTTTCAAAGAGATTCAAAGACTTATTTTTTCAGCTTAAGAGCTCACAATCTCTGATCTGCTCCAGAGAACAGGGAAAAAAACGTTTGTATGTGAACTACGTGAATTGGGTCTAATTCAATTACTTCTACAATCCTGGATGAAACTCTTTTCCCACCTTCTAATAATCCCTGATAATCCTCTCACTATCTGTGGGTAATCAGCAAGTTCTTCACGCTACTCTCCACAAATATCAGATAAATTACAGACTACCCACAGGCTGTGTATAATACACTACACTGTCTTAAGGCACCCGGTTGTATCAAAGGAAACTAATACAACCACAGGAAAAAAAGCAACTGAGAAGTTCAGATGTTGCCTTAGCAACTGTCAAGGGCCACTGAGGAAATACCAGGCAATAAATCACCTGGTTGAAATTAAGATTTTTAAGCTCAGTTTTCTACAACACAATTGAAGAAAATAAAGAGCACTCAAGGTGTATTTTGGAAGGGTTTATTTCCCTTCATCATTAAAATAGAAGCCTCCAATCCTAATGAGGTGTTGAACTTGGAAATCTAAAGTTTAGTGACATGAATATGCCCACTGAGAAAGCTTTCAATAAAGACACATCCTCTCTGGCTCCATGCAAGACAGCAAAGACTTCAATCAATCAAGAACGTTCAATCAGCATAGGATCCTGTAATCTGAAGGAGGAAAGGATTATGTGTGTGGGAAGAAACAACTCAGGGAACATTAGCAAGTTTGCAAGCCTGCACATGGATGTAAAGGAAAAAAATTCCTTTAAAAAAAGGAATTCCAAACACAACAAATTAAACTCAGAGAATCTACAGTAAAACAACCTTCTACTCATATGCCAGAGAGGAACCTAACAGAAAATTAAATTATGGGAAATACGCACCCAAACCCCTACAGTATCCTTTAGCACTGAATGCTCTTATACTATCATGTGAAAGTGCTAATATTGATTGAAAATTGAATTTATGAGTTTTAATCAGATGCTGACAGACATCTGATGTGTCTTAGGATACGAACTCAGCTTGTCTTGCCAGTTGAACAATTTCCGAGCTTCTGTCTTTCTCCCTTCCTCCCTTCCAAGATGGCTTAAGCAATATGTCAAAATGCAGAAAGGGAAGCAGAGTACTACCTAGGGTGCTATCATTTAGGACAGAAAGTCAGATTCCATATATTTCACAGAAGGGAAACGTCTGCTTATCGGTTCCTTGCTATTAGTTTACAGAACTGTGAGGATGAAATTGTTCAATTGCAACTACTGCAGTTTATTAGCTGCTGTTTTTAAACACAACCATAAAAGGAAGCATAAACCCCCTAGAATTTATAAATATTAAAGTTTTTTTTTCTATTTTCTGCCCCTTACGATTTTCATTCCTTTGCTCTGGCTATTAAAAAAAAAGTCAAAGAAGTTCAAGTAAACTGCACTTTAAAGCACAAAATAATGCACTTACTGACATGTAAAAAAAATGGAAACAGGTATAGATCATATACGAAGCTGTATCTTTCCAGGATTACCTTCTTAAACCATGCACAAGTTCCGCAAATGATTTTTCCCAAGCATACATCTTTATTATCTTCATACCACTTATGACTTCATTCATGGTCCTAATCCTGACATCTGTTAAGGTCGCTGTCTTGCTCCTGTAAACAGCACAAAGTAAAGATTCTCAGATTCTCAAAAGAAGAGAGACTTTATGATCGCATAACATGCTCATATTAATGAAGTTTTCGCTATTAATTGTAAAGAGGATTTATATAATTGTAATTGCATTAACAAGTCTTCCTAAAACAGTACCTTAAAGCCGACTCACAGCAAACAGATTTGGTATACCTGGTATTTTGTGTTCTCAGGGAACTGTGAGTTGAGTCAATGTTCAGGACTATATGTCAGCTCGTGCAAACACATGGTATTTCATAAACAAAATATTTGCGTAGAAAAAATGCTCAAATTAAAAAATACTAAATTACAAATACTAAATTTAGACACAAACAAAAATCAGAAAACTACTTTTAAAAATGGCTGTGAAATGCCAAAATAACAACCCTTCTCATAAGGGTCTTTTGATGTTGTTAAATAAATTAGCCTCCACTTGCATCTTTTTAAGATTACCACTAGTTGAAGCAAAGATTACTTAGCAACAGTACCTGAGCTATAATTGAAGAGAGCTAATCTAGATATGGTTCTGTTAATAAATAAGTATTATTTAAGCATGAATTGTAATTAACACTAAAGAAAATATATCTATTTTAGTCCCACATTATGTTGGCACTGATGAACAAACTGGAAAATATATATAATTAAATAATAAAGTCACAGTTCTAATTAGGAAAAAAGCATTGAAAGTTAGAAGCCATGTAATGAATGCATAAACCATGCTAATAAAGCCTATTACGATTCTGAATTCATTCATGTAGACAAACATACTTTGCACATAGTGAGCTACGGTAGGCTTTACTTTGACAAAACATACCTTTTCCTGCTAAATTACTTATTTTTGTATATACCAAAGTTATGATTCAGATGATATTTTTTTAAAACAAAGGTTCTTTAGAAGAGGTGGCTGGGTTTTGTCAGCTTAAACTGTCCCTTGTAACATCTTCTGATGCTCCAGAAGAAATAGCCATGTTTAAATTGCTTAGGTAGAAAGAAGTTCAGGTGCCTGCTCGTCATTTTTAAAAAACTTGTCAGGACCAGAATTCCATAAATACTGGGATGGTTGAAACAGGTTATAAGAAGTATTTATACAAGTAAATTGACAAAAGAAATGTAGGAACTCAGCCCTAACACAATCAAGTCTTCTTATTAAGACTGAGGAAGGTAGCTTAGCCTAAAACCAACCATACTGACAAGGAAGGGCATTATCGTTGCTAAGTCCAATTTTCCTTTTTCAAAAAGAAACAGTAAAAGAAAAACAATTCCTCAAAGAACGTGAGAGATCATCCTTTCTTCGCCACGCATACAATGTCACTGCAAAAGGTAAGATTGAGGATGTGCTGTTCGTGGCTCTGCAGCAGCAAAACCCAAATCTCACTACAATCTTTCGAAACAGTCACCTTTCAAATATAACTTCGAGGCCTGTTCTCCAGGTAACAGAAGACTGAGGATGATTCAAACGAAGTTAAACAGAGGTTTCTATTTTAAATGGTGTGAATCAAGAATGCTATAGTTTTCATACATCAAGTTTTCAGTTTTCCTGCTGAAATGTTTTCATAGTTACCAGCCTCTTTCAAACTGCTTTTAAAATGTTCAAGATGTTGGGGTGGGGGTATTTTTCTTTAAGATACACTCCTCTTCCTTGCAAAAAGCACGTTTTGTCCATACGTAATAGAAGCAACAGTCTCAGAAAGATTATATAAAGGCTTAAAGTACACAGACTTGAGTGCCCCGATCACAATTTACAGCAGAGGAAGATTTGTCCACAGTTTTATAAATTTATAATAATAATATAATATTAAATAAATAAATTTATAATAGACCGGGACGACTGGGAAACACATGCTCACACAGCACACTTAAGAACGCAACAGGAAAGGGCCTGAAAATTCTTCAAATGACTGAAAAGTCACCTGTATGATACTAATAACGATTCTGAGTTAAGCAAGCTGCAAAATCACTTTTTGCTTTCATGAGGCATATTTGGTGGATTTTCATCATGTCTGACACAACAGTTCCGCAAAGCTTTTCTCTTAAAAAAAAAAATTAAAAAGGATTTAAATCAGAATATTGCATTTGCATGGCTAAGCAGTGGAAGGGCTGAGCTCTTGTGAATAAACATACATATAAAATGGTCTTCAGTTCAATAACTGAACTATTTCTCAAATAATATACTAGGTTGTGTGCATTTTGGAAAACTTCTAGCACAATGCTGAATGATATCACAAATTAGCTGTCACACTGAGCATGCATGGATTTAGCAAAAGCTTTAATCCTTAAATTACTTCTTCATAGGCTGATTTCCTTAAATCCATGCAGATTCCCAGAAATTGCCATGTGAACACACTCATCATTACGGAGCTGGAATCCACTTCAGTATTTTCCTTAACTCTTTCTTTTCACTGCATATTTCTACTCACGTATACAAAGACCTGGGCACACGTAGACAAGCAAAAGTTTTTCTAGTTAACACATTCTTTCCTGTGCACTGCATCCAAACAAGTGGCTGTTAATGAATGGGGGGAAAACCCAAACAGCACTACGTTGCCACTGATTTAACTTTTAAAATCCATACTTTCAAGAAGATATTTTTGTCAGCTTGTTGTCTGACCCTGGACAAGTCTCTTAATCTCTTTGTGCCTCAGTTTCCCATCTGTAAAATGGGGATAATAATGCTTACCACCATTGATAAGGCACTACTTAAGTGCTAAGTGTTTTAACGATTGACTCAAAGCTCAAAACCTCAAAAACTTAAAACTCAAAATACCCAACAGTGAAGCAGCTTGATACTTATTGCAAGCATATCACACATGCAGTGAAAATGCACATGTAAGAGTATATTGGAAGTGCTTCACAAACAGGTTTTATCATACAAAAACCTATAAATTTGACAGAGAAAACCTAATGGCTCATTATTTGAGAAACAGCACATCAGCATAATAACTGAAGACTACTGGTTACAAATAGAAGGAAGTCTTTGAGTTGGTCTTATTTTGCAATTATCTGCTCTCTTCATACCCAGCCATGCAATGGCAATGCACCCCTTCAAAAAACACAACTCGAAAACAAAAGCAACTCACCAAAAAGAGTTTTACTTATCCAAAGAGCTAGAAGGAACCCATTCACCCTGAATATAAGTGCACTGAAGAAGCATAACAACACTAAGGATACACGTACACAGTAAAGGAACACAAAAATATTTCTATTTAGATGCAAATGCCATTTATAAACTCATGATGTTAGTAGAACATAAATAATTACACAAGAAAAAAAGTCAGAAAGCAACAATACTGAAGATAGATTCAACAATTCAACATTTCTACTTGAGGCAAGCCTTTTTTTTTTTAAGGAGGAAATTACCAAAAAAAATAACTTTGTCTGGTAACGGAAAATTACTGCAAACTTGTTTTATTTCACCTAGAACCTTACAGTTAGAAACCTCATAGCTGGCATCAAAATCACCATTAAAATTTTGTTCTTCTTTTCTCAGTTCCTTCCCCTTTTTCCTCTCCGCATCTCTATCTCGGAGAGAGCAACTGTGAACATGAAACCTTCAGAACTTTCTGCTGCAACTCCTCTAACACCCCAGTAGGTTAAACTCATGGCAGGACTGAGAGTACTGCCTTTGTTACAACCACTCTCTAAGCACCAATTCAGGAACGCAAAGCTCAAGGAATTACACAATTCTATTCAAGATCTACAGCAAGGTACTTACAGAAGTAGCCCAACACTTTTGACATACTGAACAGCCAATAAGTAGCACATATTCTCAGCATGTCTGGAGGACAGATCACTTTCAGTCTCTAAACAGGAATTCGGACATCTCACACTAACAACTATGAAAAATATCAACAAAGCTAAAAGTCAAAGCAGAAAAACTCACCAGACAGAAGCTAACCTCAGAGCAGTAGTCCACCTCCATCCAGCACTCATATTTTAAAACCCAGGATAGAAAATACCTACAACCTGACACACGAGACCTTACCTTAGGGAAGAAAAAAGCCTCCCAATGCAGGTCTGTACAGGAAGAAGAATAATCAGAACTGCCATTCCTGCAAGACACGATGGGCCTATCTCCATCCAGAGAAGTACTGTTACTGCTACCGCTTGAATTGGTCCAGCCCACAAGAAGTGCAAGAAAATCGTTACCTAGGCAAATAGTTCAGAAACAAAAATTAGCCTTGGAACACTAGCTAAAAAATTAAACCCTAATAACTCAAAGTTGAGGAAGCACCTTTTACTGTGGCAGGCACTGTGGCATCCAGTGAGAATTCTGCACCAGATTCAGAGACCTAAATGTACATGGAGGTGCCTAACCTCCAGAAATTACGCAAATTACCACACTGATTCTGTTGGATCTTCAAACCAATGTTTCTCTGAGCCTAGTAAAATAGCAAAAAAACGCTTAAGGGGGAAAAATACTACCATGAGATTATTTCTGTTCCTAGAAAAATGTTCTGAAGAAACACTTAATCATCACATGTAAACAAAAAAGTCTTAACTCAAACCCCACAATTTCATGAGACAGATATGTAAAGCTTCTTACCTGATCAAATTTGTTCACATCATTTGACAGAAGATTTACTATTTGACCAGTGGTAGTTTTTGCCATAGCTACATTACTGAGACGAAGTGCCTAAAATAGTCAGAACAGACCAATACTGTCATAGCTTATTGAGCACAATACACCTATAAACTGAAGACTCAATACAGAAATACGACACCAGGGCAAAAGCTGAAGGCACATCTCAGCTTCTCCCTGAGAATATCTGGGCACAGTTCAAGAACCTTAGACAACATGTATAAATATTCTGAAAGAAGGTATACGTATTCTGAAAGAACTATTAAAAGAAAAAGCCTAGGGAAGGACTGTAAGAACAAAAGTTCCATAGCTATCTTCATGTCTGAAGTGATCAAAAATGGGAAAATACCAACATAGCAAGTTATTAAAACCAAACAAAAGAGCCCGTAACTTTTCAATTGTATTGCTCTTCCCCATTATAAGCATCTGTTCTAAACAGGAACAGAAAAGTCTACCTGAAGACCAAATTAAAATCAGAACAATGTTTGGCCTATTGAAAGAATTCTGTTTTGAATAAGATTCCTGACAGAAGACAAAAGAAAACCAAGTTATTTATTTTACACATCAGTCCTTAAAATCCCTTTACAAACCAATATTACCCTTGTTAATAGCCCTTGTAAAATTGTAAGATTTCTGAATTATATTGAATGAAGTTTAGCAAATGCTATGAAAAGCAACAAGATTAAATATCAAAAATTTCTATAGATAATAAATAAGTTAAACAGTAGAAGAGTATGTGATTAGATTATAAAATACCCCCCCAAAAAATCACATCTGGCAATACACAGTCTGAACACTACTGCAAAGATTCAAACCTAAATAGCTCAAATATGCAGACAGGAGATCCTGCTTCCTTCTACACTTGCTAGAAAGAAAATACAGTTTTGCAGTACAAGTAAAAAAAATACCCAAAACTTGTTATGCATTTTCCTGTAACAGGAATAGTTCACTCCTCATAAACACTTCACATTTTTAGATGGTGCACACCTACTTCTCCCTCTTCACATTTATTATTAGAATTCCTTTTTGATCAATAATGTAACCTGAAAAGCCCTAATTGTTTCAAAAATATTGTTCCAGTATTTTAAATTTCAGGTACATGAACACAAGGCATCAAAGTACCACTCAAAGCATAATTTTAAACAAAGCACCTTACTTTTTTGACACCTTGCTGTTGAGTTACAAAGACACTGATCACAGAGAGAATCCCAACCCTAACTTCATTGAAATCAGTATGCAGAACATTTAAAACTCCACGAAGAAATTCCTCAGATATTCCAATAATGAATGTAGGATACAAAATTTAATTATTTGAGAAAATCATTGCTTCATTCCCTGTCTTAAGCCATTTGTCTCTCATACAACTGAAATCCCCCACAAAGCTGCCTGTAGCCACAGCACATCCACTTTTCTATCATGCTCACTCCACACCACAGATTGAGATTGATAAACTCCTAGACAAGCTGTTCAATGTCTACAGAACATAATAATAGGATGTTTGAAGAAGTTGCCCACCAGGGCGTTTACAGCACCCACAGCTAGTCACTCCTTTACAGCACAGACCTATCTGTTATTTGATGTCCACCTGAGCCACCCAGGAGAACACCGTCCTGGTGTCTGGCCAGTGGTCCACAGCCTGGGCCTGTCTCCAACCCACCACTTCAGTCACCTTTCTGACTTCTTCCCAGCTATTTCAGACACAGGCAGCAAAACCAGTTTCAAAATGTACTAGGACAGGTCATTTTGACCAAGGCAGTCTTAGAAGGAATGATGCAAGCATCTCAGCCAAAAGGAGGGTGCTGGTCTGTGACTGATTCATCTTTTCAGGGAACAGACAACTACTCCCATTGTCAGTGGCAATGAAATGTTAGTCTTCCCGTCCTGTTTCAAACTACTTTTGAAGTAGCACTGGGTTTTGGGGTATTTATTTATTTGTTTGTTTGTTTAAAGTGAAATAAGCCGTACATTTTCCTGCCTGAATGGACCTGTCTGGACTGCAAAATATATGGAAGAAAATGGAAACATTGGACACAAAGTAGTAATTTTACTTATAGAACTGATTTCCCGCAAAAAGTCCCATTTTGGTACTTTTCCTTTCCCCTAAATCCAAAACACACCACCATATGAGCTGCTAAGAAAATTAACTCTATCCCAGCCAAAGCCACTGTAGTGTTAAATACTGCTATGACCATAACAGTTACAAATTCACACTGAATATAAGGAATACTACTGAAAATTATCCAGACCTACTCGCCTTTTTAAAAAGCAACTGTAATTTGAATTTACATTTTATATTTGCCAACTATCTGTCTGTTTTCAGCCCAAAGATCTGCTTGATTTTCTATGAATTGTCCATACAGATGTATTTTCCAGAAAGTACCCTTTCTCAAGGAAAATAAGTTTTACTTATATGAACTGAGAGTAGGTTTGTATGCTTGAAGTCTTAGGTTAAACTCCCCTTCCTCTCCCTGATGTAATTACACAGGTCCAATTTCAATTCTTTAGCCATTATTTGCCTTCTGTACTCCCATCTTGGAGTTTTAATCTCTCCCTGTCCCAAAAAATTAATTCAAAAGCACATTAAAGTGGGAGAAATGACCATAGAAAGGAATAATACAACTGTTCAGTCAAATAACTCCTGACACATTTTTCGCTGGTTTTTGTCTTAAACTGCTTTAGAGTTTATTCTGAACTTCAAGGAACTTCTAAAAGTTAAGACTCCAAAAAAAATAATAATCAGCCTCCCATAATTAGCCTTTGGTTTTAAAACATGAGATTGTGAGTCATAAGACAGATTCCATTTTCATTTTTGTTACAAGCTTCCCGCATGTATCATTAATACTTCTTACTAATCACAAAACACCTAGGAGTTTCAATACAGGCTTTTTGCAAATGAGATTTTAACTTTCCAGAAAATTAAAACGGGTCTAAAACTTAAGAATTATGAACATTTGAAGTTCTCTGTTAATGATGCCCTCTCATCCAACCTACTCATCCTTGCAAATCCACGATTTTATTCACTACAGCAATAACTAACACCACAAAAGTGCTGGTAAATTAGCATCCAGACTCTTTCAAAAGCATATATGAGGATAAAGAGAAAGAGTGATCTATCTATCTATAAGCCTCACATAATGAAGACAAATTATTAGAAAGGTTTATCAATGTTCTGCTGTGACCTCAGCCTTCACCCTCGGGAGTAAACATTTATGAGATGAGGAGAGCTTAATTTCCCACTTAATCGCATCTCTAGAAATAAGGGTGCATATTATGGACATATCTTTTCCAAGCTTCTAAGCTAATATCAACCCAGCAACAAACAACATCATTATATACATATTTCATGAATTTCAAACTGTTATGATAATCAGTTTAGTAAATTAATACCTTAGAGAGATGTTTATGTACAAGAAGGCAATGTGCCATGTTAGAGATGAGTTCCCAGAGGATAATTTCCAAGGTATCAGAAGAGGGAGGAGAATAAATATGTGCATGAAAAGTAATCAAAGCTTTCAACGGGGCCATTTTTACTCTCCTTACTTTATTGCTTTGCCTAAAACCTTCATATGACCTATACCAGTAGTACAAGCATTTGCCTTAAGCGGGTGGGTAAATGGTTAATGGTTAAATTAACATGGATTTCTTTACATTCTGAAGAAACTTCACAATTCTGTTCCTTCAATTAAACTTCTTTGCTAAGATAAGAACTGGCCGGTCACTAAAGCTAGAAAGATAGGGTATTTTCCCCTCCAGCATCCACAGGAGAACTTCCTGCTTGGAAGTGGAGACAGGCTGAGTGGTTCAAGTACTGGCAACGGCTTCAGAAGAGGGAAGCAGACATTTACAACTGGGTTGCTTGCTCCTCAGCACACGCCTAGGCCAGCATTTCATCCTGGACGTTGCTCAGCTCCTTCCTGTAGGTAATAGCCATAACTCCTCTTGTTGCACTTTCCCTCTGACAGCACCCTCTGCTCTGTCTGTATTCGAGGACAGCTGGGTTTTTTTGATGAGAACACACAGACAGCAACAAAACAACAGTTTACTGAACGTACACCCCTTCTCACACTTCACTGGCTTTAGTGAAGGACTCCAGTGCTGCCACAGTAAAACCAGTAACTGATGCTAAAACTGTCTCTACCTTTAGGATTCAACTTGATTCTGAACCATCTCTCCTCTGCCAATTCCCCTCTCTCCTTCCCCCCAAGTAGGAGGGATACACAAGAGACCTGCCTGTGAAGAGGCCAAGCACTCTCACCCACCTGGAGGGGGCAGGAGCAGTACCATAGCACTGCTGCCTCTCCCTGAGCTAACCTGATGGATCGATGCCCTGAGAGAGGGGGGAGCTTCTTGGACCCCCGAAAGAGCCAACTGTTGTAGCTCCACACAACTGAGTGCAGATGGTGACAGCCAAGCATAACAGCCTCCCTGGGGATGAACTTGCAGGACTAAGTAACTGCTAGCATCAGTGCAAGCTCCTCTCCTGCTGTATGCTAATGGCTTCTTACTGCTCCAGTGCACAACGCTTCCACTAGCAATGGGGGGGACTCCTCTTTGACAGTACTAGCAGGTGAAAATCAGCAGCTCTTCCTAGGCTTTAGGGTTATTTAATTCACCACCTTCACTAGGAGGACCAAAGTTATCATTCAGACACCAAGAGCAAAAGCACATATATACATTTCAGGTCTCATACATATTAGCATGCATTGTGTTTCCACAAAATAATAACTTCAATGAAATCCCAAACATAAACATAACAACCGCATTTTCAAACTCCTCTAATGAAATAGCTCTCAAACGCCAAATATACCGGCAGGCAGGTTTGCTTACCTTCCGATAAATCATATGACACATAGCTACCCTCAGCTTCATGCCAGCCCGCTGTACATGATAGAAGTACAAGTGGTGCATTATAGCTAGAACAAGCGTGCACACAGACAGAGCAGCTGCGTAGCAATATGCAAAATTCAAAGCTACCTCATTTGAGGAATCATAGTTTTCAAAATAATTAATAATTTTCCCCAAAAATATTGGCTGAATTATTTTGAGGGTTTCCTGAAAGAAAAGGGAAAAAGTATTAAAAATTACACATCATACCATGGTGCCCAAGTTTATAACCAGGCAAACAAAAGCCAAGTACTGCCGCAAGTCACATGCCCTACTACTTTGTCTTTATTGCACTCTAAAATGTCAAGCCAATTTTTATCAATACTTAACCCAAAATAAACATGTTCCATATTAAAATTTAGCTTAACCTTTAATACAGAACCCTCTCCATTACCAGTAAAAGCTTTTGCATATAAATGCATGAATATGTATCACATTACCACTTTTAAAGATGATTTTGTATCCTTTATAGCCATTTACATATAGCAAAACCACCTTTTCCTATGAAGCACCCCACTCAGAAACCTCAAATACAGCTAAGCCTTACAAAGTAAGTCAATGGCTTGCACTGTCTCAAAAATATTGCACTGAAATCAAGTTTCTGTTTGATATCCAAATCCCACAGTTACAAGTCAATTTTTCAGCCTCTACAGGGCTGTAGCTCTGTTTCAGTTTTTTGAGAGAGTACATGAACATTACAGATTCTCTGAACAGCCCAGTATTAAGTCATCAATGTCATCATACAATCTAAGAGGCCAAGTTTCACATTGCTGTTGGCCAAGAAGTGTGCTGTGTGACACCACTTACCTCAATCATTGTGAAAATTCCAAAAACTAAATAGGATTTCCAGTAACAAAGAATAATGGCTTTTGTTAAACGTGGTGGTTTTCCCCTCTTTTTTGCTTTTTGCACCTCTTTATCCCAGTACCTGACAAACAAAACACAAATGTGCTGGAGGACAGAAGTAAAATCAGAAGACAATTACCTGGAATAAAATACTTTCAGATTGCCATGATCACTTTTATACAACTACAACAACAACAAAAAGGTCGTTAACAGATGGTCATGTTTTCTCACTCACATAAATACTGAGTATTACAAGCCTACTTGCTATTGTACAATCACAGGCAATTCACCACTGTTGACTACTATGCCTTTGACATATTTGCAGATGAGGAACTCCTTTTTTCTTTTTCTCTCAGTTCAGAGAGCCACTCACCTTAGGTAAGAGCCTATTATCATATGATCCCCTGACTACCGGATAAACTGAGGCAGCATGGAGTGTCTTTACCTTATAAACTTTGCACTTCCCCAGAAAGGTTGTTATGCTCAGCCCTTTCTCATGTCTGGCCCTTTCTTTTTTCCACCACGTGCTTCAATGAGGATAAACAGATATGAAACAAGAGCAGTGGGAACTGTCTGCAGCAGTCTGATGACTTAACACTCCACATCTCTCTTAAGGCAAGGATTACAGACCACAGTGGCAAAGACCTTTGCATTACCACGTGTCTGCCCACAAGCAGGACACAATCTGTTCACATTAAAATAAAAGACAATAATAACAAGCATAATTTGAATAAGAATGTATCAGAAATTAAGCAGACTTCTTAAAGCACACTGTTGTCAGACAAGAAACTCCCCCTTGCTTCCAGAGGCTAATTTTTTTCTGCCAGAGCCTCTGAGCTTGCTGCTTTGAAGGCTGAAATGAGTCTAAGGCATGAAAGTCGAATTATTTCGCAACAAAGCACACAAGTTTGAAGCATACAATATGGATAAGAAACCATTTTTTAATTTAATGTTACCTTCTTTTTTGTTACAAGGATTACAGAGTCATTGTCTAAATGCTTCAGAATCAGAATTGAAACTGCAGATTCTGTGCAGTTTGTCGGCCCAAGAGAAAAGGCTACTTCCTTAGGCGGCTATTTATGAATTGTATTCTCTGTTTCTTGGCCAATTACTCTAAAGAATAAAAAAACACTCTATTTTTTGCACGCTGTATTTTCAACCATTTCTACCATTTCCTGACGCATAGAAAGCTTGGAAGGAGTCCATCTTCCTCCACAGAAAACTCCCTAACTCTTTCAAGACACAACCTTAGAATTCAGCAAAGCCCTCCAGCTATAAAGATGTTAAAACTGCACTCCTGTAAGTTTATCACTGACTCTTTTTTTCAGTTACGCCATACACAGGTAAGAGCTGGTCATAACCTTTCTCTTCTGGATTCTTTCTACTTCTTGAGGAGTCTCTCACCCCAAACAATTCTATTAGGAAAGTTTATTTGTTTTGACTTCAATGTAAAGGCAAGAAAGAGTAAGGCCGCACTACAACACAGAGGTCACATTTCCATAGGAGACATCTCTTTCTCTAACGATATTTAACAAAAGATTATTTGAAGATAGAAACCTTCTTTATTGCAAGGTTCAAAACAATTTACGTGAACTGTTATCCTTGGGAAATATTTCATTATTGAAAGAAAAAGATAGATCCCTCCTGGGACCATGACCACATGAATTACTACATGGCCCACGAACGAGCATTTATAACAAAATAAAAACACTTATTAAACACAAGCTTTTAGACGTCCAAGGCACTTTATCTATTTTCAACATGCCTGTATTTATACACACACATATATAAAGGGTACACAGCTGTCACTTATTTCACTTTGTGCTCAAAACCAAAAACAACAAAGAAAAAAACCTAAAACTTTGTCCCCACTTTTATACAGAGACATTTTAAAAGTTTCCATAGCTATGCTACCACAAGCCAAAAGTCTCACATTAATTTATTAACGATTACAGCAGTAACAGTTGATGAAACCTTTTCTTTTCCAAGCAATCTAGAAAGTGACAAATTAATTATAAATAACATAATGGCAATACTATAATGCATTTTCATTATGTATAACTTGAAAAAATTGAAATGCTTCCATGGCAAACAAGTTCTAAATATTACTCTTAGTTCTTCAGCGTTTTTAACTGGAGATCTTGTCAGACTTTACAACAACCTCTTTTAATTTTAGAATAGGAATAAGACTCTCACGTACGTCAGCAGAAATACAATGAAAGAGAATAATTATTTTTCTCCTTACCACTGCAATTCCTCTCCAAGCTTCTCTGAGGAATCTTCTGGCAGCACTTTATACATATCATCTTCTTCAAGCTTTCGTTTATGGCCAATAATAAATAAGGGATTCAACCACCTATTTAAAGACAAATTATTAATAAATTAATCAGCAGACCAAAAGAGTCATTTCCTTACGTGTTAATTTAATTATTTTACCTCTTTCTTCCCTCCTTTTCTCCTGTGTCATTCAACATCCACACGTTTTACTGCACTATTCTCTTACCTAAGTATTAAGTCATCCCCATTTAAAAAATGAGAAGGCATTTTCCGTTTCCTAAGGCTGTTTATTCCCCAGAGCACCTTACTCCCAGCCATCCAGACAGCCAGTACCACTCTCCTTGGCCCTAAGGCAAGTGCTTCCTTATGTTTAAGGAAAATTAGCATTCCTTTAAATATTTAGGAAAAAACAGAATTTAATTCAACTATTAAAATACTGACAGAGTTGAAAATAAAATTGTAATATATATCAAAAGACATTTTTTGTAACTAGTGTGGCTATTTATTTACATGAGGAAAAAACTAACTGCTGCTCAACGGCCATCTTGACAAATATTAAAGGTCAGTAATTTAAAGACAATCACTCAAATGTAAAAATGGGTAAATAATGAATTATTACTAGAACAGATCTTTCACATGTTTGGAAATATAAACAAAAACTACACTGTCAGAGTGTGTAGGTTCAAAAAAGGAAAACACTATCTAATAGCTCAGCTTCCTTAACGGGCAGGTTTTTAAAAGGTCAGTATTTTTTGAGATGTCAATTGCCTGTGAAAGTTCATAACTGCTGTTGAGCTACTGATGCTTAATTATTCCTTGACTTCACCAACAGCTTTTTACAGAGCACCTGGTACAGTAGATGAATTGTATTATTTTCTAGAAGGCCTACATGTGAGAATTCAAAACTGGGATGGTTTACAATGAAGGCATTTATTTATTCACAACCACAAGAGTCATTATGAATACACATCAACTAGCTTTGTATTTCTTGCTTGGGCATGTTCCAATTAAATTTTGTATAAACTGAAGTTTGTTGATGAATTTAAGAGAGGGTGGAGAAGCAGGCTGAGCCCCCTTAGAAGTCAGGGCTTGGAGTTTCTTGAAGATAAAACCATTGCAAAAAACCTTTTTCACTCTCCACTGCACAACTGAATGTAACAAATGGGATTAATAGTGTTTTTCCTTCATTACTTAGCATGTTAGCACTGTGTTTGTGTGACTCATTCAAAGATTGTCTCTATCCTTAGAGTGGCATCTTTGATGCCTAACAGCCCTTTTCAAGCTCTTGAAGCAAGTACTGAAGATCCCTATGTGTGAGTTGTTAAGTCCTCAAGGTACAACTAGAAACAGAAAGCACTTTTCAGAAAAGTCTGTTGCTTGGACTGCATGGTCAAACAGCATCCACGTTCAAATCACTGCACAATTTCCCTCGAGCTCTTGAGAAAATTCTCCCAAGATCAACTGCTCCAACCAGCAGAAGAGCTTCTGCCTGGTCTGACCCAGTGAATCTACTCCATTGAAACAATTCTTCTTCAGCCTCAGTTCTTGCTGCCAACCACAGGTAAGAAGCAGACTTCAAGACCATTCAATTCATGCGTGCTGGATGAAAGGCTCTGTTTGCTCCAGAATACAAAGTTATGGGAAAGATCTGCAAATTTCAGTTAACTCGTGACCAATACCAAGCGTTCCTCCTCTTGCAACATCAGTATTAGCCTACCATGTTTTTCATAAAAAAGTCACAGATCTCCTTTCTGACCCAGGAGGTTAGAGAACAGTTATCTTCCACAACTCCTTTACCACGGAATCAGGCTGAGGCAGCCCTTTAAGGAAAATACAGACATAAATCCTTCACAGATCTATGTAGGATTCCACCACTTACTGCTGCCAAGGTGGTGAAAACAAAAATCATTCTGATATTTAACAAGGAGCATAAATAGGATACTTATTACAAAATCATAGAATGGCTGAGACTGGTTAGAAGGGACCTCTGGATGTCATCTAGTCCAAAGCCCTGCTCAAGCAGAACAACCTACAGCCAGTTGCCCAGCATCACGTCCAGACAGCTTTTGAAGATCTCAGAGAACAGAGATTCACAATCTCTCTGAGTAACCTGCACCAGTGCTCAGTCACCCTCACAGTGGAAAACTATTTCCTGGTGCTCAGAGGGAACCTCCTGTGTTTGAGGTTGTACTGTTGCCTCCGGTCCTGTCACTGGGCACCACTAAGAAGAGCCTGCCTTCCTCCCCTTTGCACCCTCCCTCTAGGTGTTTATATACCTTGATGACATCCCCCAAGCCTTCTCTTCTCTGGGCTGAACAGTCTAAGCTCTCTCACCCTTTCCTCTTAGGAGAGATGCTCCAGACCCTTCATTACCCATGTGGTCCTTTGTGGGACTCTCCAGTACATCCCTGTTTCTCTTTTACTGAGGAGCCCAGAGCCAGACACAGGATTCCAGGTGTGGCCTCACCAGTGCTGAATAGCTCTGACTGTAATTGGCATGTAGCACATTAAAAGGCCTTTTAAATATATACTTAAATATTCTCTTCTAAAAGATAAAACAATGCTCTTAATGTTACTCTGTAGAACACCATTCCTTTCCTTATACTTTTCAAAACATGGTGAAAAAACACAACGTGGCGCCAGGAAGAACAATGCTTCTGTTGAGGGTGCCTGCTCTATCCTGATGTCCATTTGATTCAGCACCACAGTCAACTGCAGCAGAAAGTGTTGATGACAGTCATAGTGTAGTCCACTTGCAGAGTAATCAGATGAAAGATAATGGTCTCGAATTTATAGGATTGCTAGTCATCTAGCTTATCCTGTAGCCATAAACTCTCAGAAAAAAAACCCTGCTGAGGATACACCCACCTCAACTGAGTACTTATGGTTTATAGCAAATCCCTTCTATCCCCCCCCATCTTCACACCAATCAAGTACTATATGCACTATAAGATTGAATTCTCAAATTATGTAGCAGATGGAGATAACAGTACAGGGTAAAAGCTGCCAAAAATCTCAAGGTTTTCAGACTATTATTTCCAGTGAGACATAGCACAAATTCAAGGCTTCTCGCGTTCTTCCATTAGTTAAAACCATAATTTTTAAATCAGTACTATATAGCACTACAACCAGAGTACATAGCAAAGTAACCCAGAGTATGCAGAAAACTCTGGTAATTCATTTTATGACTCATTAATTATAACAGACAATATGGCAAAGACTCAGCGTAAGTGCATATGTTTCTGTAAGATTAGGGGAAAAATGCATAAAAATAAAACAAAATTTAAAATCACCCATTATTGAGCTTTCTGGCGACTCTCCACCAAAATACTGATCTTCAAGAGTTAGTACTATGGTGGTCTTAAGAGCACAAAAGCTTTTAACACTATGTTGTGCTACTATATAGACTATACTTGAAGATCTTTAGAAGGTTAAAAATTTTTCCTTTAAAATTATGCTTTAGACCTTGAAGGCCTTTCAGATCAAGAATAAGGTCTTGTATTTGCCCACTGCAAATTTCCAGCATGGCAAGAGCAGTTCAAGTTTCTCCCTTACACATCCTGAACTTCAGGCTGGAAGTTCTGCTTTCAGACAGGAGACTTAGATGTTGTTCCTATCAGTCTTTAAAGTAAAAATTTCTACCAAGATGCCACATGCAGATTATACCCCCGTGGAATTCTCTGCATTTAGAGCACAATTATTTCACACAGCCTGCTTTTACTCAAGTCACACACTCTAACAAGCAAACAAACCAAGCCCTTCTCTTGCCTGAAGGCTCATTTAAATCAGAGTGCTGCAAGAGGACTGTTAAAGGAAGCTGGCAAATAAGACAATGGCCTACATAAAGAACATCCCTGAAACCCCAACTTAGCCATAAAGGAAAGACTACCTATTGGAGTGGTTTACTGTCTTCTGTCCAAACAGAGATGAGCTAACACTGATCTCTTCAAGGGGGAGATAAAAAAAAGCCCACAGAAAACTGACATTTGTTATGAGCACAGATACAGTACAAGCTACATTATTCTCTAATAAAAAAGCTAAAATAATAAACAAAATTAAAGACAACATAAAGTAATGGAGGTAATACATAGACAGTGATGAAAACTACCCCTCTTACTCCAAGGATGGACATAAAATGGACTCGCTACTAATCTATTGCCTGAAGAGAGAAGCAACATGGTTCGGAAGAAAGACTCACACTTTATTCCTATATATCTGAAGCTGTTCTGATTCTAAAGAAGCTGATCAACTTAAATAAAAATAGGACCTCTTAGTCATTGCCTTCTCTTTCCCCAGACACCTTCCTGTTTGTTAAGAATTCCAAATAATTATTTTGTTCTTACACGTCACCTCATTTTAGTCACTCTTTCAAAACACAGGATTCACATGATGCCTTTCAAAGAGCTTAACCCAAATTTTTGCTAGCATGAACTACACATAAAAATGAGAGTATCTGGAAGAATCCTGAGTACCTTCTGTTCTGCTGGGAATGCCTCTGTTCTATCAAGGCGATTAGCTGATCAAAGACATCAGCCTGGAAAAAAGCCCAGAATTAGTCCCTGTTACTGGCCGAAATACTGATGTCACTAGGAACAAAGATTAAAAAATAAATTAAAAGATAACTCTGTAACCTGGTGCAAACAGAGAGACAGCCAACTACAAAACAATACGTCACTGCTATGACCCCAAAAAGGTTTCCATCTCTACAGCAGTACCTTGGGCACTGATAAAAAAAGAAAGTGATTCATTTCTGGACCAGCAGATACACAAAGACCACAATATAAACATTCACTTCCTGCATGTCCCTACTCCTCGGCCCTGACGTTATACACCCTGTAACATTACAACACAGCCAAACAGCCACAATTCACTTGGTTGTTCAGGGAATTGCAATTTTTACCAACTTTAATTAGAGTAACTCCACCAGGATTTTGAAAAGCCTCTAAGTCCGAAGAAAAAGCTAAGAAAGCTGTTTTCTTACCCTCCTAAGAGAAGCAAGACCTCAACAGGAGGTCTCAAGCCACCCCTGTCTTCACACAGACAATGTGTAAGAGAACCGGATCCTGCAATCAGACTAGTCATGCTACTCTGTTTCATACACAAAATAAAATTTCCCAAATGAGAAAGCTTTTAAATTAGGTTTCCAAGTACCTCAAAAGACTTTCCTTTCAGCCAAGGAAGAAATACATTACAGATAGATGCATTAAACTAATAGCTGTGTATAGCTCAACCGGTTTGTTAATCCAGGGATGGGATCTCATGTACCTCTGGATTTATATCAAGTCCTGCTTGCAAATGCTTAAAAAAGTATTATTCTTGCACTGCAGAGCTGGCTTGCAGAGTTTTATAGAAACCCATGCATATACTGCAAGTTATTCATGAACTGAGAAAGTCTGTCACAAACCACCAGCCAAGAAGCAACTGCAATTACATTAGAAAACTGACACAAATTAAAAAAAAACAAACCATCCCAAGATCAAAGGATGTGTCTGTCAGGGCCCTGGGCATACCCACAGGCTTCAATTGCCTTGACCAGCTCCACAACAGTTACACTATAATTGGTCATTAACATATTACACTATCTTCCTCTGTGCACGTACAAAATTTTGCTGTCACCCAGGTTCACAAATACTCTGGCCAAGTCAGAAAAATCAAACTACCTTTCTGATTAAAAAAATATTCTCTTTTTCATAGAATCACAGAATGGTTTGGGTTGGAAGGGACCTTAAAGATGATACAGTCCCAACCACTCTGCCATGGGCAGGGACACCTTCCACTAGGCCAAGGTGCTCAAAGCCTCATCCAGCCTGGTCTGGAACGCCTCCAGGGATGAGGCATCCATGACTTCTCTGAACAACCTGCGTCAGTGTCTCACCACCCTCACATTTAAGAATTTCTTCCTAATACCTTATGTAAATCTCCCCTCTTTCAGCTTAAAACCGTTTCCCCTTGTCTTATCCCTGCAGCCCTGATAAAGAGCTCCTCTCTGCAGGCCCCTTTCAGTACTAGAAGGCTGCTTGTAAGGTTTCCCTGAAGCCTTCTCTTCTCCAGGCAGAACAACCTCAATTCTCTCAGCATGTCTTCATAGCTTATTTGTAATTATAGGCAGAAGTTTTACTTCTGAGTAATTTTACAGCACCAAGTCAAAGCCGTATCCTGTATACTCTCATCAACTAATTCTTTAAGAAGGTGGTTTACAAACTGCATTTTCCCCATTCCTCTTAAGCCTATTTGTGCATTACACTACAAACATCATCTGTTCACAATCAATGTCCAGTTATTTTTCAACAGTTGCACAGGAGAGTCTTTGTTTACTCAAATGCTTCCATAACATTAGGATTTCATCTCCTTGAGCAGCTTGGAAACACTACTTCAACTACTAAGCTGTTAAGCATTTCCTTCTCTTCAATCACCTACTTTGGAGCTAGGCTTGGGGTGTTTTTTGTAAAATAAACAAGGTTTCCTCACAAGACTTTTTGATTATAAATCCACACTGCTTATTCTCCATGGCTTACCTCAGGAGTATACCTGCTTTGTTGTACTGTTCATTACCCATTTTCATGCCTTGAAATTCTACACAAACAGCGCAAAATCAATGCTGCTATGTCCTTGCTGGGATAGGAGGGACACATACTGACAGTCTTCAGTGTTATTTTGCAAGAATTCACAAATATCACTGCAATGGTTTGTACTCATCACATGATGTTTTTTTAAACAATCTCTATTTCATATGCTCAGCCATTCTATTCAGTAACCTACCATTTCCCACTTTCCCTTACCAAGACAGTCATCTACAATTAATAAAGTCTACAGAATAAGTTCTGATATTTCTTCAGACGCTTTTCAACTGATCTTTTGAATGCATCTTCCCTTCCCAGTTTACTGTGACTTAAGCAGTAGATATTGTCATTGCTTACAGTAGGAAGAAACGAATACAATGAAATTACTTCAAAGCCATGTTAACTCAGAAACACTCTTCAGGCTTCCAGTTCCAACGACTGCATTAACCTTTGATACTCAGCTTCATCTCAACCTCCACACTGTCACTTTTTCACAGCACAGTGTAAGCAGCTAAGTTGCTGAACATCCACTTTCTGATGCTGGTGGTAACTCAAATGGTATTTGATTACACTTACTGCAAGCTGTTTTCATGCTGTTCATCTACACTGCATCAGCCAGGTATGAAATATCTGATTACTCTAACATACTTCCTGATGTTCCAGATGGCAAGAAGAAGTATAAACACAGCGAGGAAAAAAAAAACTATGCTTCAGCTAACATATTCCACAGAGTCTGGAAGCAGGGAATCAAAGAACAGGAGCGACATTACTTGTACCAGTGGTATTCCAAAGACTATTATTAAAATATTGATTCCAAACCCAGCATCCTCATGTTAAGAATAATATCCAATATACCAAAGATTTGATGCAAAGGTCTTAATATTATGCCTTAAAACAATAAATCTTCTACAAGTATTCTTGAAGTCAGGCCTAGGTAGTTACATACAGCAAAGGGAAGACAGCTCTTCAATTTTGCAGAAGAGAATTGGTCATCCAAACAAGTTTCTAATCCCGGGTTAGATAACTATTGAGAAATAACTTAGTTGGAGAGGGTTGTTCCTTCATCACTTGAAAAAATGCATCTAAAAAACATGTTATAGCTCACATATATGTTTAATAGAAAAAAGCAACCACCAAGGGAAAAAAGGGCTCAAACCCTGACACCGAAGTTTCACAGAAAGTCTAGTTGGTCTCTGATAGTTCATCTGTCTAGTAACGGCCTCTGATTTCAATTTCCAAAGGAAAAGCAAATGCTGAAACCTAACAGTAGCAATATCTGTATTAACTTCCTTTGTCAAGTAACAGAAATAGGAAGAATTAAAAACACCTGTGAATTCACACTGGTATTACAAGTGGTTAGGTACCAGGGATACTAAAAAAAAAAAAAAGACGATTAGTCTTTTAAACCCTGCAGTCCCAAAATCTAATTGTTTTATCTTCCTCTTCCACTCTTAATGCCTTGAAGAATTTCCTATAAGTGGGAGAAAAAAAGTGATTCTTGGAAAAAAAAAAGAAAAAAACAGCAGCACAACATTCTCCTAATTTTGAAGTTTAGCAGGAATTATGAGGGCCATTTTTTTCCCAAATGATACAGCATGCTTTATGTAGGGCATTCCAAAGGCAATTAGTCTCAGTGTTTTGTTACACTCAAACAGTTCATCTAATTGCATATTTAAGCACAGGTATTTACTGTAGATAGCAAATGCTAACATTCTGATAGTTTACACACACTTGCTGTAGTTGATATAATCTATTTAGCACTCTTTAACCACGTATTTTGACTTCACTAGCTCATAAATGATGATTTTCAAACAATATTTTCTTCTGCATAACACAGCTACCTTGCAATAAACCACGGAAAATTTATAAATAAATGTAGTAGTTCAAGAGACTGAATGATTCAAATTGACTATAGGATATTAAATATTTGACAAATGAACAAACAAAGCATTATCTTTTAAAAACCCATATATATGATCCATGTTCTTCTTTCAATCAGGAGGAAAAAAAAGCAAGTGCGATTTCATTCCTCAGCTACTGAAATGGATTTTATGTTTATTTATACTGAAGATGCTTACATATTTGTTTGGAGTTTCTTACAGCACCATAATCATCCTGCATCAATAAGTCAATAAAGGAACTAAAAATTTGCTACCTCGGAGATCTTTATAAGGTGGTATCTGTTAGGAGTGTTCACCATCACCAATTTCAGGCGTTGTCAGTAGGAATTCACTAGGTATCAGGCAAGATCCAAGGCAAATCACAGAGCCTGATACTGCTTGGTATTTGTGTTTGTTATCTGAAGTAAATGCAAAATCCTCAAAGGCAAATCTATTCACTGTCACAGTAAGGAACATTTTAACAGTGGCACTGCTAGACTCCAGCTGGAACTTCCAAGAAAGCAGATAAATTCTTTGCCTAACTTCTCTCAATGCAAGGCAAGATATGCTTTTGAAGAGGACCAAGCCACAGAACTAAAATGCAAGGTGATGCTTAGGCCTACTCAGAAGTCTAACTAAATCAGTCAGTGGTCCTTCCGATTGTGAGCTATGGGGTGAGAGAGAAGGAATAAGTTAAGGAAAGCGAGTAATTATTGATACTGCTACAAGAGAAGTGCATTGACATGACTGCATTTGGTCAGACAATTACGTACCATACGTACTATGTACTGAAAATCTCGCAACTTACATGTCTGTGCTTACTTCATGCCCTTCAAAAAGTCCCTCCCCAGCTTTCCCATAGTCTCTTCATGTACTGGAAGGTCGCTATAAGGTCTCCCCAGAGCCTTCTCTTCTCCAGACTGAACAACTCCAACTCTCTTACCCTGTCCTCATAGCAGAGATGCTCCAGCCCTCCAACCATCTTCATGGCCCTCCTCTGGACCCATTCCAAGAGTTCCATGTCTTTCTTACGTTGGGGATTCCAGAACTGAACACAATACTCCAAATGGGGTCTCACAAGAGTGGAGCAGAGGGGAGAATCACCTCCCTCAACCTGTTGGCCACGCTTTTGCTGCAGTCCAGGACACAGTTGGCCTCTTGGGCTGTGAATGCACATTGCCAGCTCATGTCAAGCTTTTCATCAATCAGCACCCTCAAGACCTTCTCCACAGGGCTGCTCTCAATCACATTGTTCCCCCAGACTGTATTGAAAATGTGGATTGCCCCAACCCAGATGGAGGACCTTGCCCTTGGCCTTGTTGAACCTCATGACGTTCACAGAGGCCCACTTCTCCAGCTTGTCCAGGTCCCTCTAGAAGACATCCTGTCCTTCTGGCATAAACTGCACTACTCAGCTTGGTGTCATCTGCATGCATGTCAAGTGATGACATAAGAAAGGCATCCAGCCTTAGGATGCTGATAGTGTCCAGTGCTCCAAAGCAGCCAAGAACTTGTTATAGGCCCAGTGAGTCTGTGACAGATAAGTAATTAATATTATTATTAAAAATAAATAACAAATATATGAAATTTAGCAGGACTTAAATTTCTTTTACTTCTCTGAACAAAAAGACCAGATACTATTGCCAGGGTACTGCCCTACTCCTCATGTTATTGATGGGCCAAAAGTTATCCAGTCTTTTAAAACTTCAATCATAGGACATGGTTTGTAACTTTCCAGTGAAGTGGATTCAATGCTTGAACAACTGAATGCATAAAAATTCCACTGTTGTACGGATAGAACACCTTCAATAAATCAACAGAGCAAATGCTATAAGTAAAGAAAAATACACCTGCTACTTATTGAACAAGAAAGCTCAAAGATGGGTTAATAGAAAAAAAGATAAATACTCTCACTGTTTATTAATTTAATAATCTGCACCCCCACAAAAGGAAAAAAGATGGGAAAAATGCTATTCTCAACTGCATAAAACGTGAAGTATTAGGTGTTTCAAACTCAAAACACTTTCTACAATGGAATAGCTGTTTAAACATGTAAAACACTGGACTGAATTCTCTCTTCCTTGGATGGACTTAAAAAAGAAAATGAATCCTCCTTTCCATCTTTCACATCCCTCATTAGCACCAGCAAGCTGAGCCACCAATTAAAACCAAAACAAACAAAAACAACTCATAGAAGAAGTAAATCAGAAATATACTTAAGTGCTGTTAACTCTGTAACTGAACTACCAGTCAGAGCTTAGCAAAGTTTGGTGAGCGTGGGAACTGGTGACTCTGAAGGTCAGTATAGTTAATATCTGGAACATTCAGAACAACAATTTGGGCTTTGATAATCCTATGTTAATATAGATAACCCAGTGAGAGATACAGAAAACAATAATATTTTGCAACTGCCCTGATCTTCATACTGTCATAAATAGTTTTTTATGCTTGTAACATCCAGACAAACATTACAGATGCTCCTCTTTCCCATGAAGGCACTACTAGATCGTTTAATGTTCAAGTTCATACTTGTCAAAGTCACAATCCAAGAGCAAGAAGACAAGCTTTAAGCAATGGGAGAAGAATGCGTCTTCAGCCTACACACATTACCTTACTTTTACAATTCAATGAAAACATGACTTCTTTTCTCCTGTGAGTCTGATCCTGTTTCTGCCAGGCAATAATTGTAGCTTTTCTTCTGCACCACTGGCAACAAATGAGAGGGTGCTTCCTTACAATGGTGTAATTGCTCTTTTGAAACAAAATATAAATTAAATAAAAATAAGATGGAGCCTTGCCCAGCTACCTGCAATGCCCTGCTTTTTGCTCTCATTGAAAATAAGCAGCCAACACCTGGGATTTGGAGAGCACAGCAGGCACACTCGAGCAAGTGCACAGTAGTGGTTGTCACTACTCCCAGGATGGCCCTCTTCAAGTACTATTTTTCTAGTTCTCGAACTGAAAACATCTCAGAACATCCTGTGTGAGACAGCAGTTAAAATGAAGCAGTGCCAAAGCAGTACTCACACAGTTGTCTGTCAAATGCTACACACTTTGTAGAAAGGAAGAACAACTCTTAAAGCTATCCTTAAAGTTAGCCTTATAGCTATTTAAGGGGTTTTTGATACTTCCTTGATTTTATGTAAAACAGTGTTAACTTGCACAAAAGTGACAGACCCTGCTTACACAATTTAAGCCACTGCAGACATCATTTCAGCTGAAATTTTCACTAAGAAAATACTAAATTTTTCTGACTAGTAAATAACAAGGATATACTGGTATTTTCAATGATCACATGAAGCACAGGTAAGAGAAGAGACTTCAACAGCATATTTCCACGGCTGTGAATTATACTGCTATGAAAACCTGACAAACAGTAGATAGGGCAACTTCTGCAGACTATCACAGTCTGCTAAACTCTTTTATCAAACCACCAGCCCTACAGTTGTACGCTACCATCCAACTGCAAAGCATGAAGCCCCCAATCGATCCCTAGACTTCCACCAGGCCTGTCATCTCACAAGCACAGGCTTCCACCTACTCTTTCCTTAGCACAATGAGAACTCACAAACATGTTTGGGGTAAAAGGATCCTTTCAGGCACTTGCCTAAAACTTGGACAATTTAAGGTACTTCATTATTACTGTTAAACTCTTCACTGCAATACATGGAGAATGATATTAAAGGCTTAAAAATAGGATGATATGAATAGTCAAAAACCTAGCTATGAGCACTGCACACTTCCTTTTTCACTTCCTTTCTCTCTGGGTTGTTTTTGGCAGAACTACCAGTAAAACCATAAGATCCCAGCAAGGGAAAGGGATCAGACCAGAAGAAGCCTTGGAGTGCTATGTGGCCAACTGAGGTTCATCCCATTCTGTCTGGATTTCCTAGCAAAGCTGTTTCCAATACAGGAACTCCTGGTGTCAAAGAAGAAATCACACATCTAAATGCTGAACACACAGAGTTCTGCGCAAGCTTACAACCTCCTTTTTTTTTCTCCTTTCTTTCCTTTTGCACAGAGTACATATGAGGACATATCCTTGACGGAGAATTTGTTTAGGCAAAATGCACTGGGGCTTTTAAGAGTCCTCCTACTTTCCAAAGAGCATTCCTTCACCTGCTCACAGTTGCTTATAGGACTAAGGAGTTTTTACTTTTGTTTCAGAGGCGTCCAAAGAAAAGAGCCTCACAAGCCATGTCATCTCTTCCTTCCTCCTTCTCCACTACATAACACAGCATGTGCACCCTGGCTCCAGCTACATTAGGTGAAGCAGAATAAGAGTGCTTCCTCCATAACCGCTCCCATTCAAAGGCGATGTGCTAGGGCGGATGAGCCTGATGCCCTCCCATTTCAGTTTGCATGTCTTTTCCCATTATACTTCATAGCATCTAAACTGTTGAGCTGTAAACCCTCACTGCTTTCAGTAGCTATATATACTCACACCAAGGAATAAGAGAACAAGCACTGACTTCACCCTAGTAGTCACCTACTCCCCTAGAAGTTTGTGTCAACGGGGTAACACTCCCACTTTGCTCTGTGATACCCTAAACAATGCCAGCGTCACAGAATCATAAACGTTGAAAAAAACCTCTTAAGATCATCAAGTGCATCCATTGGCCCAAAAACACCACGCCTACGAAACCATGTCCCAAAGTACCACAGCAACATGTTTTTTTAATATCTCCAGGGAAGGAGAACCCACCACTTCCCTGGGCAGCCTGTTCTAATGCTTGACCACTCTTTCAGTAAAGAAATTTTTTCTAACATCCAATCTGAACCTTCCCTGACACAACTTGATGCCTTTTTCTCTCATCCTATCGCTTGATACTTGGGGGAAGAAATCAGCACCCACCTCGCTATAATCTCCTTTTAGGCAGTTGTAGAGAGTGATAAGGTCTCCCCTCAGCCTTCTCTTCCCCAGGCAAAACAACCCCAGTTGCCTCAGCTGCTCCTCATAAGACTTGTGCTCTAGACCCTTCACCGGCTTTGTGAAGGTGACTCAAAGCAGCCGACTGCAGCTAAAGGGAGGTCTTAAAGGTCTTTTCCAACCTAAATGCTTCTTCGACTGGATGAGAGCAGCCACGCTGCTTCCCAGCCATTTCCTACCCCGGCAAACTCCCACGCAGCTCTGCAGCTCAGAAACCACCTCATTCACAGAGGGGGAAAGCTCCACACCGAAAGCCAAGATTAGCAAGCCCTGACGAGATGAGCAATACCTGGCCGCGATCCGTTAAGCAAACCGGGAAGCAGGACAATGGCCAAGGAGCAATCATGCACCTGGTCCTGGGCAGCGGGGACCCGGGTGAGGAGACAGGGGACGTTCCCACTCTCGCCCCCCCGCCCCAGCTCCACGCCGCTACCGGGGACATCGAACACGTGCTCGGAGGGGACGGCGGCCACGGAGCGGCGGACGGAGAGGGACGAGGGGCGAGGGCGAAGGGGGACGCGGGGGGGCGAGGGGGAAGACCAAGAGGATCGAAGGGGACTAGGGGGGACGAAAGGGACTGGGAGGGGGGAGGACGAAGGGACAGGGGGACACACGAAGGGGACGGGATAGGGGGACAAAGTGGGACGAAGGGGGACAAGGAGGGAGGACGAAGAAAGAGGGGCATGAAGGGGGCCGGGGGGGGACGAAGGGAGGGAGACAAAGAAGGGGACCCGGGTGGGGGGACAAAAAGGCAAGGAGGGGACAGGAGGGGGATGTTGGGGGAGGAGACGCTCCTCGCCCGGCTCAGGATTGCCAGGCTCCCGGCTGGGCTGTCCCCAGAGCGGGGATTACCGCCTGGGTTGACCTCAGGAGACCTCGCCGCGCTCCTCGCAGCCACCTGCGTGCAAGGGGCTGCCCCGGGCGGCGGCGCTGACACCGCGGGGGCGGGCGGCGGAGGTCGGGACCCCTACTCTGCACTGGCGCAGCTCTGCTGTGCGCAGTTTTGGGCGCTGCAGTATAAAAAGGTTATAAAGCTACTGGAGAGCGTCCAGAGGAGGGACACAAAGTTTATGAAGGATCTAGAGGGGAAGCAGCATGAGGAGTGGCTGAAGTCAGTTGGTCTGTTCAGTCTGGAGGAGACTGAGGGGAGACCTCATAGCACTTTACAGCTTCCTCACAGGGGGAGGAGGAGGAGCAGGCGCTGATCTCTCTTGTCATCAATGATAGAACCCCAGGGAATGGCACGCAGATGTGCCAGGGGAGATTTAGGTTTGGATATTAGGAAAAGGTTCTTCACCCAGAGGGTGGTGGAGCACTGGAACAGCTCCCCTGGGAAGCAGTTACGGCGCCAATACTGACAATATTCAAGAAGCATTTAGACAATGCCCTCAAACACATGGTGTGAATGTTAGGGTTGTCCTATGCAGGGACAGGAGTTGGACTCGATGATCCTTGTCTTCCAACTCAAGTCATTCTGTTACTCTGAGCTGTGGCTGCAGAGTCACCGCCGGTCACGCCTCCCATCCTCCATTCCCGAGCGCCACGCGGGCCGGGCGATCCAGAGCCGGGGCTCAGCATCCCCTCCGTGCCCCGCATCCCAGCACCCAGGCGGGGCAAGCGGCGCTAAAGCACTCGCCCTGCCGTGCCTGCCCCGCAGCCGCACCTCGCTGCCCTCCCCCTCCACGTTCCCGGCACCGCTCCCCTTCCCTCCCCCTGCCGGGCGCTCACCAGAAGAAAAGCCGGGAGCAGAGGTTGGCATCCTGCAGTGGGTTAGGTTTCTCCTCCCGGGGCACCGGTTCCATCGCCACGCGCCTGCACCAGCGGCGAGCGAGGGCGCAGGGACCTACAAGGCGACTTTCCCACCCGCTTTGCCGCCGGCCGGCGCTGTTTCCGGGAGAACCGGCACCCCCGCCTCCTCCTTCTTCCCTCCACCGCCTCCTCCGTCCCTCGTCCCGCCCGCCGCAGGGCGCCTCCTGCCGGCCCGGTTCCCCCGGAGCGCCCGCCTCGGACCCCGAGCAGCCGCAGAGGCTGCGCGGTCCCTGGGAGGGATGGGATCCCGGAGGTGTTCTGCTCTTCCCGTCCCTGTTTTCTCGCCGGGATGTGCCCCTCGCTGGTGGGAAGCGTTTCCTCAGCGCATGCAGCACCGAGTCAGGGGCAGGCCCGTCTTAATGGTACCAGGCCCCGCCAGAAACCCTTGCTGTCGCCGCTCTGTCCTAAATGTTGTGGGTAGTTCTATTGAAGACGCCTCGTCGCCTTTCCAGCTTAGGAGTGGGATGGGTCTGAATCCAGCGCGATCTGTAGCTCAGGATAACAATGTTTGTCCTAGAATCATAGAACTGCTTGGTTGGAAAAGACCTTTGAGATCATTGAATCCAACCGCACCAGTCCACTACTAAACCATATCCCTGAGCACCTCATCTGCCCATTTTTTAAACACCTTCGAGGATGGTGACTCAACCTACCTCCCTGGGCATCTGTGCCAGCGCCTGACAACCCTTTTGGTGAAGAAATTTTTCATGAGATCTAATCTGAACCTCACCTTGCGCAACTTGAGGCCAGGGGTAATGGCTTCAAACTTTCCATTGAGACCTTATCACTGTCTACAACTACCTGAAAGGAGGTTATAGAGAAGTGGATGTTGCTCTCTTCTCCGAAGTGACAGGCAGTAGGACAAGACATAATGGCCTCAAATTGTGCCAGGGGAGGTTCAGACTAGACATCAGAAAAAAATTCTTCACCAAAAGTGTTATCAGGCACTGGCACAGCTGCCCAGAGAGGTGGTTGAGTCACCATCTCTGGCAGTGTTTAAAAGAGGGGTAGATGAAGCGCTTAGGGATATGGTTTAGCAGTGGACAGGTATGGTTGTACTCAATGATCTCAAAGGTCTTTTCCTACCAAGCGATTCTATGATTCTAGTTACTTGGGAGAAGAGACCAGCACCCATCTTGCTACAACCTCCTTTCAGGCAGTTGTAGATAGTGATAAGGTCTCCCCTGAGCCTCCTTTTCTCTAGGCTAAACAACCCCAGTTCCCTCAGCTGCTCCTCATGAGACTTGTTCTCCAGCCCCTTCACCAGCTTTGTTGGCCTTCTCTGGACGTGTACCAGCACCTCAGTGTCCTTCTTGTAGTAGGACCAAACCCTGCAAGAAACGCTTGCTGTCACCTATCCATCCTAGATGTTGTGGATAGCTCTATTGAAGACTCCTTGTTGCCTTTCCAGCTTAGGAATGAGATGCGTCTGAGTCCACAGACCGTCAGTGCGATCTGTAGCTGAGGATAACAATGTTTAGGAGACTTTGGTAATACAAACTGAAGTAGTTACCTAATTCCAGAAGATGGATCATAGAATCATAGAGTGGTTTGGGTTGGAAGGGACCTTAAAGATGTTCTGGTTCCAACCCCCCCTGCCATGGTCACCTGCTAGGTCAGGTTGCTCAAAGCCTCATCCAGCCTGACCTTAAACACTTCAAGAGATGGGGCATCCACACCTTCTCTGGACAACCTGTTACCACCCTCACAGGAAAAAAAATCTTCCTCATGTCTAACCTACATCTCCCCTCTTTCAATGTAAAACCATTATGCCTCATCCTGTCCCTAAAATCCTTGACAAAGAGCCCCTCTCCATCATTCCTGTAGGCCACTTTTAAGTACTGGAGGGCTGCTATAAGGTCTCACCGGAGCCTTCTCTTCTCTAGACTGAACAAACCAAACTCTCTCAGCCTGTCCTCATAGCAAAGATGCTCCAGCCTTCTAATCATCTTCGTGGTGGTCCTCTGGGCTCCCTTTAATAGATCTGTCTCCTTCCTGTGCTGAGGACTCCAGAACTGAACGCAGTACTCCAGGTGAGGTCTCACAAGAGCAGAGTAGAGAGGAAGAATCTCCTCCCTTCACCTGCTAGTCACACTTCTTTTGATGCAGCCCAGGATACTTCCTGGGCTGCAAGCACACATTGCCAGCTCATGTCGAGCTTCTAATCCATCAGTACCCCTAAGTCCTTCACTTCAGGGCTGGTCTCATTCCATTCTCTACCCAGCCTATGTTTGTGCTCGGGAGTGCCCTGACCCAGTGCTGAGTATAGGGGAAGGATCACTCTCTCGACCTGCTGCTAACACACCTGATGCAGTCCTAGGATACTATTTACTCAGGGACATATTGATGGCTCATGTTCAACTTGATGTCCACCAGGACCCCCAGATACTTTGCTAAGCTGCAGGGCAGACACCAGCCTGTACTGGTGCCTGAGGTTGTTCCTCCCCGGGTGCAGGACTTTGTGCTTCCCATTTTTCAGCTTGAGGTTATGTCATGTCTGCCATTTCTCCAGCCTATCTCTCTGGATGGCCGCCCAACCTGTATATCAGCAACTCCTGATGCAGTTCTGTACCATCAGCAAACTTGTTGAGGGCGCACTCTGCCCCATCATCCAGATCGTTAACAAAGATGTTGAACAGTTTTGGAGCCCACGTTGACCCCTGTGCACTGCTAGTTACTGGCCTCCAACAAGACCACACAACCAATTACAACTCCTGGACAGCTTCACCCTCCAGCTGAGTCATCTGCGAGACAGACATCATTCTTATGTTCTGTTTATTCGTCTTATTAACAGGTCTGGCATGTGACTTTCATTGTAGGCATCAGAGTTTACCCATTGTTGAGATAAAATAAAGGTAGGGTATGGGCTACACTGTGTTATTGAAGAAACAGCATCAGTTCATGCTCACAAGAGTGTCATAATAACTGTAAATCAGACAAATCCAGCTTAAGCTTGCTGTCAATCAACACTGATGGGGCTGGCAACAGCATGCACTGCTTGAGCATAGACAGTGTGCCACAGAATTTTGCAAGCAATAAGTAGTACGCTTGTCAACAATTACCTGTAGATCCTTCCGGATTAAAACAAGGAAATACACTTAAGGAAATGGTGTAGTGGTTTGAAAGGACAGGCTTTAATGAAATAGTGATTATATATTCCAGAACCTGAATAATTAATTTAAATCATCTCCCAAAATGTATAAAGAAAAGCTCCACCCATCAGCAAAATCTGGCAGGTTTAGATTTCTGTGGAGCAAATTTGGCTAACCAGGTAATCATAAGAGAATTAAAAGGTGTGACAGCCCAGTGCAAGTCCCAAAATATCAAAAAAAAATGGGTCAGGCAGTGGGAGAAAGGAAGATGTAAATCTTAAAACTCACTTCTATTCATGAAACATTACCTTTCTCACATATAACATATATTTTATATATATAAGTATATTCACAACATGCAAAGAGAAAGATACGCAACAAACTAATCAAAGTACGACTTAGTAATTCTGTAATATGGATAGCAGTCTAGCAAAGCGAACTACTCAAAGAGGTTAATGGCAAAATTAAGCCAATGGCATATGAATTAAACCCACTATGCATAGAGATTGTGCTAGGGAAATCAATTAGAAGATCACAGAGGAAGTCACAAACATTAAAGCACACAAGATTCTCTATTTATTCAGTGCACAATAAAGCCAATAGTCACTAAATGAGCATCTGTATGATAGGTGGCCTTAAGCCGTCTTTGCTCCAGTTTCTTCTCATTCTGAATACAGTCAAACTGACAAGTTTCTTCATGTGCGTTTTCTATGGCATTTTTTGCTATAGTATGAGGAGTCCACAAGCATCTACTATTCTCAATGCTTAGAAGATAATTGGGCAGTTTTGACTTATTACCAGATGGTGAATAAAACATGTTGGATCTTATGGTGAAATAGAGCCACTGATCCCAATTATGCAATAGGAACCTAAAGCTTAGTCTTTCAGAGGATGAAGCACTATAACCTTTCCCTTTCAGGCGAGCAGCCATCGATTCCAGAGTTGAACAGTTTCTCCATATCATGCTCTAGGGCCTTGAGAAAAGTACCTAGAAAACCTGGAAGACATGTGAGTGTGTATCTGAAAAGTCTAGATAAAAGGTCATCTGAGCACTAAGTGCTCTCTCTGAGGCAGTACGAGGGACAGAATCAGATTCAAAACTGTTTGAAAGATATCAGAGGGAGTTGTTTCCCAAAGACAGGCTATGATAGCACAACGTAAAGGCTTTGCATTGTTTGAGTTTAGTAGTTTTCGTTGAAGCCAGGCAGAAAGACAGACCATATGCCTGTCTGACAAACCAAACAGGCCGCCTTGTTTCCCGCTGTGCCACGGGCAAGAAAGCAGTCTGTCCTGCTGGCTGTGAGCCCAGCTTGTCACTATCCGTCGACCTGACTCATCATCTTGCTGACGTATCCACTGGAAAATAGTTTCTCATTCTTCTGCAATACAGATATATCAGCTTATTCTTGTTCAGCTGCAGAACAGAAATGTCAGTGCTCCAGAACCAAGCTGTAAGGAATTTTGAAATTCAATCTGATTTTCAGTGTATAATACCAGCGGTCTTTCTTGGATGCTCCTTCTTGGATGCTAGTGTTACTGCACTAGTTGTATCTGTTTTTCCTATGTGTTTTGCTACTTCTCAGATCAATTTCCTACATGCTATGATTTCTTATTTGTGCTAGTTGACTTATTCATTCTTCTCTAATTCTGGTATAATTCAGATACCTAACTATAGGTGCCTTCTTCCATTTTAGACATGGTAGGGTATTCTACCTGGCCACAAGTTACCACTATAGAAAATTTCAGGTTTTCCATTAATTTTATCATGTTTGCCAGTCCCATGCTGATGACTCTGGTGCCTTATAAGTGACAGTAGGTACCTATGTACAAACTTAATATCGTCAATACTAAATCGTCTCAGTTTCAAATCAAAGTCCTCTCTGTCTTTGACTGCTTCATTAAGGTTATTTTGGTCAATGTTATTCTTCCTAAAGATCTTTTTAATTTCCATTCACATTTTTCTATCTAAATGTCACACACACATGCATGCACACACAATATTTGTGTTAACTTTCATAGTTTAGTTCTTTTCTTGTTTGGATGCCCATTTATTTACTTTACACAAAACTATATTAAAATCATTTATCCATAGCAAATAGTTTCTATTGATTATCTGCCAAGACAAGGTTCAGACCAGTTGCTTTCTATTAAATTAAATATTTGTTACAGTAGAATAGTATCAGAGAACTATATACTAAAAGTTAAAATGGACATAGCTACAACCTGTTTGGTTCCCCCCTAGGAATTTCACCTCTGTATGCACAGGTACTTGGAGACTGACACTGCTGTAGGGTGATTTGGTGAGCTTACAGAAGGCCTTCAGTAGCAGCTTCCTGGACAGTTAGTTAAAACACTGATTCATGTGTATTTACAATATTGCCTCTCCTGAGCTATATAGTCCTCTCATCCATTTCTAAGCAGTCTCACCAGGTAGCAGACATTGAACTTTCTGCTCCTATTCATTACAGTTTCAAGACTTCTGTTTTTTAACTCACATTTCTAACATTGGTAATAAATCTTCTGAAGACCAAAGTAATTCTTTACATTTTCTGTCAACTGATACTTTAGAGAAAATCTTGAAATTTATTTGCCTTCTTCCTATCCCGACCTCTTGCTTTTTCTAGCTTAACAGTAGCCAGAACAGCCCAGGATCATCTCCAAGCAAGGGTGAATTAAGTAACAGAAAAATTAAACTGAACTAGTTTCAGAGCAAGTGTGAGTCAGCAAACAGAAAACAAACTTCTGTGATTATTGTGCAGACTGTGACTGATGGCCTAGGGAAATAAAAACTTCCCATCCCTGACGTTTAAAAACAGATTGGATTAAACTCTCATGATGTCTGATCAACACAGGCAACCTAGTCCAAGGGTAAGAAGTGGATTAGCTGACCTCTTGACACCTGCATTTTCTGTGAATGCCAGTGTCTATGGATTCATTTGACTACGCAATATTCCCAGGGTATTGCCATGACTTCCATGCAACAAAGGGGAAAATTATTTTTTAAAATCTCTTCTCAGAGCCTGGAGGTGAGTAGTAGATATCCACATCAGGTCATCTAAGTCTAGTTTCAGTGATACTGTGCTCTTGCTGTATGAATGAGGAACTTATGCATAAGAGTTTTGTCTTGATTTTTTTAAGCAATGTTTAGGACATACAACACTGAGAAACACAGAATTCAAGTGGCTTTGGTAAGAAGATGGCTAAGTGTGTAACAAGCTAACAGTAAATAAGCAGCTTCCTCTTCAGTTGGTAAAACCTGTGCTTTCAAAGCTTGATTACAGCATTTCTGTGCATTTTCCACATTTATTAACATGAATGTGGTTTCCATTGCATGATCTCTTCTGGATTCAACCTAAATAGGCAAGAGGAAGAGGAGAGAGATCAAAAGTGGAAGCATGGAAGTTCTTCCTTCCAAGGCAGTGAAAAAGGAAGGAAAACATAAATGGCAAGCACTCATGCATTTACAAGCCACATGGCAAATCAGTCAGCCTGTTCACCTTTGTGGGCCAGATGTTTCTGGTTGTTCTTGAAGCCACTCTGCTTGCATGCTAAAATCAGAAAAATAGGCATTGTACAGATGGTCAAACAAAACTGCTTTTCTTCCCAGAAGAATTCCTTTCCCTCAAGTAATGACAGAAATAATCAAGGTCAGAAGAGAAGGCACATAAGTCACTTTTCAGAATGAAACATTACCATCAAGATCATCTGGATCCTGATCGTATTTCATTTGGCATTGCCAGACTTAAGTTTAAGGAAGTTATTTTTGGCAATAGCAAGAAGACAACATGGGCAAGTTCATACACAGATCTGAGGTTTTTCCTTCTGTAACATAAAACCACAGAAAAGCTTGCTTAAATTGAGTGGCACAGTGTGACTTTTGCCCTACTGAGGGTGCCAACCATGGTGCCATGTTGGACACAATTAAAATAATTTCTTTTGTTATAAGACATTACTTCTGACATCAAAATAGACACTACAGATGGTGCCAGCAGAGATCTTCAGTCTATACACTTACACCTTCTTCAAATAATGATGAACCTAAAAAATATGGTATCGGTTTTTCACTTTTACTGAGACATCTTGATAATATTCGCTGCCATCAATGGACTGAGAAAAAGCCTAATATCATCCAGTAACCTGGACAAAGACAGAAAAAAATGGAATATTGACAAGTTCAATAATATTTAGAAGTCACAAAACTAAGCACTCACCCATTTTAATAGGAAATGAACAGCACTCACGCTGCACACTGTGAACTTGATTTCTACCTTAAATAAGAAGCACACAATGCAAAGTCAAATACAGTTGTGTGTGCATGCATCATTAGCTTTAGATGACAGAAGGCACAAAGGTGACCAGCAATTCTAGTGTGATGCTAGGGGCAGGAAATAAAATAATAATAAAAATATATAAAAAAAAATTTACAATTATTCTTTCCATTTTTCTGCTGAGAAAGGAGAGGATGGTTTACTTGGTTCTCAATACTTGACTGGAAAGCTGATGACAGATGGAGAGGAGAAAAGACAGTTCTGTTCTAATAGAGATAAGCTAAGGACAGCAGAGCCATCTTCAAAATATGTCACATCTAACCTGGATAATGAGGCACTTACCATCATGTATAGACAGCCAAATCAGAACACAAACAGTGTTAAATGACTGCAGACATCAGCCTTGGCCAGCACAGCCTGTCAACACTGTTAGCACTTTGCCTTCTTCAGCTCTCAGCTAGTTCAGCAGGGTCAAGCACATGTAGGTCCATACCCTACCTTTTTGACTGGGTCACACAGAATTTCCACCTTTTCTAAGGCATCCATAGTTGGACAATAAATAGAAGGTTCTCTGACACTTCTGGGCACAGCTCTCAGCAGACCACCTGTTACCTGCCAACACAGAGCTCCTAAAAGACAACTTTTTATCCACAGATCCTTGGCCCACCTATCCTCCTCATGTAACCACACACTACTGGGCAATGCTCTTCTTCCTCCTTAATTCTTTCTTGGCAGCCTGATACCAGCATTGGGTATTGCAAGCAAAGATGGACTAGATGATACCAAGAAAATAGGAAGCTTTTTCTGAATTGCATGCATTTTGTGAGTCAGAATTTACATTGTCCTATTTGTAATGTAATTATTGTACCATATTTGTGCTAAATTCTTTATTTATTTGGTTTACTTTAAAATCATAAATTTAAACATGAATATTACAAAAGTCTATACAGACTGACTTATAGGCACCAAGGTTATTTATGTACCCAATGTATTTCTGTGTGTAGATTCTTACAACATCTCAATCACTGTTGCATCTAGGTATCTTCTAGCAACACATTAAGTACCACAACTAATACATGTCAAGTGTTGTTTACGCTTGCTCTCAGTCTGTTTTAATGTAATGCAACTTCAGGCTAATATGCCCACAGCTCTGTTTAGGTGAGAGGAAAAAAGATTGAAGCAATATGTATTGCTTTTCTAGCAGAAGGCAGCGATTCCTTAGTTCTCCCATGCCATGACTATGTGTTTCTCAGCCTCAGACAAACCAAGGTGGAAAATTTTGTCTCATACACTTGCGTGCTCTTACAGAGGCATATTCTACTTCCTCTGTGGTGGAAAGTCGTTCACCTTGGTTGTTTAGGCATCTTAGAGAACAAACAACAGTGCCCTTGGTGGGCAAGAGCTGAGATCTTGCACTTAATGATTGTTTATGGAAAGCAAAGCAGAAAACTGACCACAGATTTGTGTTGCCTCGGGAATGTAGTCTACACTTGAGAGAATTTCCTATGGACTGAGGGCTTCACATCCAAGTGTATGAAGTGAGTGTAGTCCAGATGGAATAGGCAGGTGTGTACACGTAAAAAAGAAAGAATGCCATGGCTTCACATGCGTCACACCAAACTAAGTCACAGTCTCCTGTTCTATGGGAGATAAGAGATACTCATATTTGCTAATATGCAAAAAGTTAGCATTGATGAGATATGTGGGAGCACCCTCATGCCATGACTTGAACTGGCCAGGTGTAAACTCATAAATATGCACCTTTTGCTCTTGCTTATAAGCTTCAGAGCATTCCTGGGAATCCTGTGGCCATATTTTGCATTCATTGCATTTAAATTTTTTTCTTTGTTAGTGCCCTCAATCCTTGCCAAACAATTCTTATCTCTCTGATCAAATCGTCTGCCTGTATATTTATTCTGATGGCCTTTCAATCTTTATACCCTGGGCCAGAAAGTTATAAGAAATGCTGTGGGTGTTTTCAGAAGATGAGTGGTATTTACAGGCATAGAGACGTAGCCATGAAGTCAGAAATGTCAGCATAAGAACAACAGCTGTGGCAGCAAGGACTGCTACGTGAACCACAGAGAAGAAGAACAGAAAAAGGGCTGGAGATAAGTATTCTCCAGGGCTTAGGGAGAATGTGAGTCCAAACTGGTGGCCCCAGCTCAAGTACTGTGTTCAGTTTTGGGCGCCACAGTATAAAAAAAGACATCAAACTGCTGGAGAGTGTCCAGAGGAGGCCACAAGGCTGGTGAAGGGTTTAGAAGGGAAGTCGTATGAGGAAGTCACTTGATCTGTTCAGCCTGGAGAAGAGGAGACTAAGAGGGGATCTCATAGCTGTTTACTGTCTTCTCACAAGGGAGGGAGGTTAAACAGGTGCTGATCTCTCTTGTGACCTATGACAGGACTAGAGGTAATGGCAAGAAGATGAGCTGAGGAGATTTAGGTTTGGATATTAGGAAGAGGTTCATCCCCCAGCGGGTGGTGGAGCACTGGAACAGCTCCCCAGGGAAGCAGTCATGGCACCAAGTCTGCCAGCATTCAAGAAGCATTTGGACAATGCCCTCAGTCACATGGTGTGAATGTTGGGATTGTCATGTGTAGAGATAAGAGTTGGACTCAATGATCCTTTTGGGTCCCTTCCAACTCGGGTAAATCTGTGATTCTATGATTCTTTGGTTTCGTAGAGGGAGAAGCAAGGAAAATAAGATAGAAGGATAGAAGACTGAGCATGATAAAAATCAAAGAGAAATGAGGTCAGCCATGAAAGGGGCACAGAGAAGGAAGATGGTTGTGTCTCGTACTAGGATGACCAGCAGATGGTGAAGTGTGGCATAGCTGCCTTGTCCATCGAGGAAAGCGAATACATCAGGTCCTGACAACAACTAAAATACAAGACCAAACTGATAGAGGGGAAAATCTTTTACAAATTCCCTCAATTGTGACCAGAGGCAGGCAAGAATTAGGTGCGATAAGTTCATGAATATATTTGCAGGCTGATACTACTGTGCATGGGATAGCTTTAGGCTACGTCAGTAGTCATACTTTCTGTAAGTAAATGTATTTCATACCCTTCAAAACACAGTCCACAGCAGGAAAGTGTTTTACCATCATCCCTCCTGATACAGAGAGATGGTGCCATCAGATGCATTCCTTTCTTCTCCGAATCATCTTCAAAGGAGATGACCATCCATAAAGGGGTTGCATTGAAGTACCACCCCTCTCTCTGGCAGCAACTTAAAGGAAACACAAAAGCTTCCCACCTTGTAAGTATACAGGCAGCAACAGGATTATCCTTTCCCAACAGAAGGCTCTGGCTGAGTTGATTTTCTACAAACCTGCTATGCTGCTAACAATGTATTTGGGATCTTTTTTAGCCCTCCCTGCTGCTTGGCACCTGTGCTGATGGCTCTTCCTTCCCAGTCCTTCTCATGAACAGAGGAAAGTGGAGAGTAAAAAACCTTAGTGAACTCCAACGGTCATTTTCCTACTAAGTAACCTTTATAGTGCAGAGTTTTCAGAAGGACTGAATAAATCACTTTCTTCATACCTTGATGCTGATCTCCTTGGGTATCCTTTTCATTCTTTGATTGTCCACTACTGGCACAGTGCTTCTGCTTCAGGAGTAGGATTCTCAGGAGCTAAATTATCACAGAATAAGGATAAGAATAATCTTGGCAGGTTTTGTTCTACAAATTAAATAATGACCCTTTCAATGAGTCATTTAACCTTTTCCTTTAGTAATTTTGTAAGAATGATATTTCTTCATAGGAAGGTCGTTCATTGAAGGGAGTAGGCCCTCCCAGAATAAAACTACCACGGCATTTGAAATTTCTTCATTGGAACACTTATAAGTGAACTGGGTAAGTGCTCTCCGCTTCCTCCTGCAAAGTTTCTATTCAGCGGAAGTGACTCAGTATACTCAGCCTTTTTGTTGGACATATCTGCACCAAAATTAGAGTGAGAGCGTCCAAATAGGTAAATAGGTATAAATAGGACTTTTGGAAATGAAAACAAAACTATCATTCCAATGAGATCCCATGAAGCTCCAAAATCTGTTTCCATTCTTTGCACAACCCCTAAGGTGAGTCCAAATATAAAATATATCCCTAAGCATTCCTGCAGCTCTTAGTTACTCAGAAAGGTTTAGGTTGCTGGGTTTCCAGATCAGATAAAAAGTGCCACTTGTTGTCACTTCTATGTGAACTAGGTGACCTTTCAGAGAAGATAATTATCTCTAAAGGTGTGGCAACATTACAAAAGAAACATGGAAATACAGTTCTCCTTGTCTTTGCCACAAGGAACACAATCACACATTAACATAGTGGTGTTATAATATGGCTTAATTCCATAAATATCTAACTTATATAAGCCTGCATTTTGTTTTCTGCTGATGCTGCTTTACAGTAGCCAGTGAAAATTTTACGTCAAGCTGAGAACTATTACACTATCATAAAGCAAAATGCTTAGGCTAGGTACATCCTTATCTTCCCAATGGGACAAAATGCTAAAAGCATCATTTCCAAAGCCTGTTTAGTATGGACATAATTTGTATGAATGACAACAAGGGACCAATACAGAATGCAGAAAAATAAGTATTCTTTAGCAGACTGCAATTAATAAAAAACCCTACTCCTGGATTTGTTGGCAGCTGAACAAGTAGTGAAGAAAGCAGAGAGAGGACTATGCTACATCCTGACAGTTGAAAAAGAAATCTGTAGTAGCTGGAGCTCCCAAGTTTGTGGCTTGACCAGTGAACTATTACAGCTCCCAGCCCTCATATAGAGAAATTTGAGCTGCCATGGCAACTATTTTTTCTGGTTGGCTGCACCATGATAAATATTCTATTAACTCCTTTTTATTTATATCTCTAATGTAAAAGGTTTCTTTAGTGAAACACTCAATTTACAGGTTTTGCTACCTAATGATGCAGCAGCTAGCACAGTTCAGCTCTGGCTTGGATGAATGACAGTGCAATTAAATAATAATAAATGACAGAAGATAGAGAGTCAAAGCAGTAACGGAAGCAGAAAAAGGATGCTCTTTTGGTGGTTAGATGGGTGGGTGAACCTACATGAATGATACTTTTTAATTGTTATTTCATAGTAATTTCATAGAAAAGGTTAATTTCAGGTTGAAGAAAAGGTTTTATTCAGACTGTGAATCTGAGCGCTTTATATTTTTACTCTTAAAAGAAATACCAGACTGAACAAGTAATTTCAAATAGAAGAATATAAACTTTTTATTTAACATAAAAATAATGCTTTTCTTTTCTTTTGCTGTTATTCTCTGTTTGGAAAGTTTTGACACAATTTAGTGAATCCAGAACAAATTGTCTTGCCAGAATTACTTCTTTTCCATAAAAGACTACCAAACATTTTGCAGTGTATTTCGAGAAACTATGATCCAATGCAACTTCAGAGAACTCTTTTTTTTTTTCTATTTGGCATATCTTAACCCCTGGATACCCCACTCCCCATCTTTCTTTTTGTGCTGATTCAGCAATAGACATAATGCTCCTCTACCTTTCCCCACATAAAAATTAAGTTTAGAATTTTTTAGACCTGGAATTTTAATTTAGATTTTTATTAGGCCTGAAGCTATTTCTCACTGCATTTATTTTCTGTGTGTCTACATTTAAATTTATCGCTAGTTGACTTTTTATCAACATCCCCTTTTCATGAGTAGCAGGCATTGGGTTTTTGCTCCTCTAGGGCTAGAAGTTCATGTGTTCTTTTTAAACTGACTCCAAACCAACATTTCTAAAACTTGTGGTACATGGGACACATGGGGTTTTTTTCTGAGTTAATTTGGATGGCACATGACAGATATCCCTGACTTACCCCCCGAGGTCTATAACATAGCAGTCCTGCCCCTGGGCTCCAGGGTCACTAGCCAGGCCACTGGCTCTTGCCAGGCTTACACCTCTTATTGCATGAAACCTTCTGTGAATTGCTGCCCTAAGTAAGACCACAACCAAAAGAGAAAGACTCTGGGCAACCACGGAAGAAATGGAAGGTAAAGTGTCAAACAGGGTGGTGGCTTGTCAAACCAAGAATGTTGTATTTATTACTGGATTTAGACAGTATCTGGGTTAAAGGTTTCTGCTCTTATGATCCTATAAAATACTGATCTTCTAGAATTAGTGCATTTTATTGGCTGAGGACACAAGTAACTGAAGACTTAACTGAAGCAATATATAATATTATTCAACCCTCCTAATTTCATTTACATTTCTTATTTGTTACTGGGATATAAAGCTTTGATATTTTACAAAGGGTATTTTGATATTTTACTCGGAATAAAATTTTTCTAATGAATGTGGTAGTGAAAAGACTTTTTTCACCATTTTTCATACTTCCTTTTTCAGTCTGCACTCTCAAGCTTTTGATTTTTCTTGCACTTAAGGGTTTCTCTTTCTAAAATTTGGCACAGGATTGGGGTTTTTCTTTTGTTTTGTTTCTTTGCATGTTAGAGGTCTGCTTTGTTCATGTTGTTTCACAAAAAAGGCATTATCAGTAATATCTGCATGGGCACTGGAGTAATTAACCTTTTAATTTTTATTATAAGCAGATTTTTATCATTACAAAGGTGCATTTCTATATTAGTCAGAAGATGCCATCAAGATCGAAAGCATAGACATAACCATAACCACTTTCCTAACAGGTATCACAACTATCTCGATCCAGTTGGTCTCCTCTCCTGCCCAGAAACAGATCTGATATATGAAAGATTACAGCAGACAAAACCAAGTCTTAAATATTTAAACATGAACACACTTTTTTGAAAACTACAAAAAATAAGAAACCATTTATCCCCCCTGTGCCTTCATGTAGAACTTTATTACCAACTGTCTGATTTTAATGGATACCACAACATCCATGGGGACGTGCTTTAAAAGAAGCAGTTGCTACCTAGCTGTGCCATCTTAAGCGTTAAATACACACTTCATGCACAAGTGCTTTAACCATGGTATGAAAGATGAGCAGCACCAATAACACCTTCTCCAACCACCAGTTTTAAAAAAAGGGAGTGCTATTCAGTTAGACTGATTTCCCTAGGAGAGCACTGTGTATGCTGCAGAGTTGCCGCAATGATGGAACTCAAAGGTGGAACATCATATCCTCACGACTCCTAAGTAGTGCCTGTACCACACACTCCCTGTGTGCTCCATATGAACCCACTGACCATGTCACACAGCTGCCTCATGCCTTTATCTGTCAGGGCCTAAAAGCAAAAAGGGAGGTACAAATCAAGAACCAGCCCTCCAGGCTAAAAGCTTTCCATATTGTTCACCAAAGGTTTTCCTGGGAGCCCTGCTAGGTTCACTGACCTGAACTGATTCCTGCAGGCCTGGCCTGCCCAAACATTGGAATGGGACAAAACTTTTCTGCCGCTCCAGCCCATCTCATGGTAATACATGTGCTTGCCTACATCCCTGGCTTTTGCCCAGACACCTAGATATCCCACTTGTGCTCCAGAATCAGACGAGCTCAGGCTAAAGGAGGGTGCAAAGGCACATCCTTTTGAGCGATAAGGTTGAAGCCATGAGAAGGGAGGACTTTGAGCAGTAAGACCCATCTGCGAAAAAGAAGTGTTTGCAATCCAACAAAAAACAGCTCCGTTGCTGATATCCAGGAGAGATCATTTTCATTCTGCTCACAAAGGTTGTGGGCAAAAGTAGATCCTTACAAACTGACACCCAAAACCCAGCAATCCCATGCTCCCTGTGGGCCTCCCAAGGCAGCTTAACACAGGGACTGCTGCTCTGAGACCACCATAGAAAACTCAGAAATTTGGCATTGGATAGGTGGGCTTTAAATGCCAGAGGTCTGAAAGACTCTGCAACATCAGGTGAAATCTTCTGGGCTATGCCTTTCACAGAAGATTCCTGAACTAAATGAGCTCCTTGCCTATATCTTTCAGCTCCAGCCAATGCAGCCCAGGCAACTCAGCCAGCTATTGTGGTTAGAACAACACATAATTATCTAATGAGAGAATCCCAAGGATAAAACAAGATATGTAAGCTCTCTGCAGTGCCTCAAGGCCCATTCCTGGTTTTCACCCTCATTGCAGAAGGAGCTTAGTCTGTTGCAGGCACAGCCCCCTGCCAAAACCAGGCTTTGGCACTCTTGCAGGACAAACCCATAAAGACTTTTTTCTCAGACACAGGAGAGCAAAGGCTCTTTTCTGTCAGAGATGGTGCCTTTCTACATTGCCAGCTCTGGCACACTGTGTGCATTTCTAACTGTTCTGGAAAGTATTTTTCCCTCCCCAAGATCAAGCAGGCTAAAATGCGGGGGTGGCTGCATCTCTGCAGAGGAATGGCAGGACATCCAGGCAACACTGAAAGCCTTGTTTGCTAATGCCATTCTGCTTGGGATATCTTTGGCAGAGTAACACCACTACTGTACTAGTAATATAAGCAGTGCCGAGGACAGAGTTTTAGGCTGTCATCTGGGTGGCACAGATTGCACCGAATGGTGTTTCTTCTTGGGTGTCAGGTCTAGCTAAAATCTAGTTAGATAACTAATGTGGGGCATCTTACGTTATCTTGTCTCTCAGAACTGTGTTACCGCTTCAGTTTTTGGAGAAGATGAGGGCAGAGTCAAGCTTTGAGACTTTTGAGATACAGATTAGTTAGAGGTGATGGGAAGGGACAGCAAAGGCCATGAAATATGGGGAATGTTGGACTTTTCTTTGGACGGTTCTGGTGTCATGCCTATGCTGAGCTGCTTGCTACCGGCTGAAGAAATAAGGGAAGGGGGATCATGTCCAAGCAAACAAGACCTAAGAATGTAATATAGCTGTTGCATTAAAAATTACATCAGTCTAACAGCAGTGACTAGTACACACTGTAGTGAGGTCATCACTCAGTTCTGCTTCACTGTACTATGTTTGCATCTGAACTGGATATTTGGGGTTTTTCTGTTTTATTTTCTCCTGCTTTTAACATTAATATGTTCATAATAAGCTTAATTATTCCCATTGCATGTGATTTTACAGGATTTTGGCCTTGAAGGCATTCCTAGGAGTGCTGTAGTAGGAAGTGGCCCCATATTTCAGATGGGCAGGGGTATGTATGTGCTTGGGCCCCACATTAGTTCAGATGATGTAATGTAAGTATCTGCATGACTAAGTCTGTGGGCTTTGCAAACATGAGCAATGACGATCAACATTACTTGCACATTGAGGCAATCCATTTGACATCACTGCAAAACTATTGCAAAAATGAATCAGTTTGCTCTTGCAGGATTAGGATCGTAGTACATATCCTTATGAGTGACTACAGGATACTTTGTGAGATGCACTCAACTTTTTAAGTACTATTATGTTATCCTCTACAGGCCCAATCTGTGCCACATTCATTAGAGATTTTTCAACAAAATCACCATAAGAGAGTTTTAAAGAAGAAATGGGCTTTGTAAAGGCATAATTTAGTTTTCCTTTTAAATAGAGAATAGTACTAATACCTACCAATATAAAGCACTGCATGGAAAGCATGAGGTAGAAATTTTAAAGTAGACATGGTCCACATGAACCCCAAAACTGAGTTTCAAAACACAGGTCAGGTCAAACATCTTCACAAATGTGTTGATTTTGCTCCATCTGAACCCTGAGGTAATTGAAAGATTTAACATTTTCTCCTGAGGAAGGTAAAAGCTTTTCTCCTATTCAAACTATCCAAGAAGCAGGGGAACTGGTAGACCTGCTGTTCCTTTTTTTGCAATAAAGAATGGGACTTCTGTTACTTTGAAACATTTGGAAATTAGGTTAAAAGATTTTGCAGATGATCCAGTCATTAGAGATGCAGGAATTTTTAATTTGTAAAACTGGCCGAGTGACAATGACTCCCATAAGACCTTGGTAGAAAGAAGTGGTTCCAGCAGCACGGCAATGCTGCAGGCACCTTTTGGAAGCTGAAGGATGCAGAAGCACTGAAGCAATGCTACAGGAAAAGGAGCCCAAATCTGCATCCAAAAAGTGAACCCTGCACAGATTGCTTCTGCACTGTGTGGCAGGAGGTATTGATTTCCTCACTCATGTGAAAATTATAAACATGTTGTGTCATGTTTGCTTTAATATCGCCCTGAAGGTTCTCTAAAAGTTTTGCACGCTACGGATGGAGTTTGTGTCCCAGTAAGTGTTGATATCAGTTAGGAAGAGACAACAAACCAGATGGAAGCATTTCTGCTTTACTGATTTTGAGAGATAAAGAATACACAAGCTTAGGCTGTCTACCTGTTTAGATAGTCCCTCACACGAAAATTATTTCAGCTTTTTATCCTGCTACACTGGATAATGTAAAAAGCATAAGAACTGAAGATTGAGATGATCATAAATTCATTAAGGCTGGAAAGACCTCTAAAATCATTCAGTCCAATCGTCAGCCCAACAATGTTGTGTGTAGGCCTATCTGACTACATCCCTTATGCCCTAGGCCCCAGATTCAGATCTGATATCTTTGTTTGAATCATGAATCTTGCATTGCCAGCTGTGTGACTGCCTAGGGCAGGGGCTGACATGTGTCTCAATCCCATTTGCTCCATAATCCACTGGTCATGTAGTCTGCAGGACTCACCTGGGGGTTGGGGGGTCTGGATTTAGACAAGTTGAGGAATGGGACTCCCACTTCTTTGCTGAATGTTTTAATTTATTATTCTTCAGAAATTATTGCTGCCTTTTTCCATTTATTTGTGTTCCACATTTTTGCTAAGGAGGCCATGAGATAGTCATCTATGTCCCAAAGTTTAATGTAAGTACTAAGCACAGAGCTGATATAGGCCTCCTTGGGCCACTTCCTGTAGCCCTTAATAGGAAGCTGAAATCCAGGAGACAGACAGCATTTTAGACCACCCTTTGGTACTCTATTAAATCTCACATATGCCTTAACTCTACAGTCATTGGGAGCTATAAACTCCTTTCATAGAGCTCACTTCCCCTCAGTTAATGCATAACAGACTCAGGCATCCGCATGGGCTCTCCCGACTGGTTGCTGGCTGTAGCACAACACATATCCCTCCTTAAATCCAACCCTTTTTTGTGGATTCATGTCAGAATAGCATTAATATTCACCTCCTTTCCATACACTTTTTCTTTCTTTCTTTCTTTCTTTCTTTCTCTCTTACTTTGTACATGTCAAGTCGTTTTGTCATTTATTTTGAAGTTGACTGTGAATTTTCAGCCAGTTTGATTTTCGGCATTCCTACTGCTATCCCATTGCATTCTGAACTACAGATAAATAGATCAGCAGTCTAAAATTGTCTCTGTTACTCACTTTTTCCTATTCAGCCAGCGGGGTTGAAGCTGTATTTTTCTTTTTTGCGTAACTGCAGGTTACAGACTTCCTCTACATTCAAGTCTCTAAACTGAACACAGTTGATATTACTGAAGAGTCCTCTGAATTCACTACTTCTGAGTGATAACATTTCCCATTCCTACTCCCATCCTTCCCTTCCCAAGCCAAATGAAACAACAACAATAAACCACAAACATTAGCCCAATATAAAACCATGTATAAATATCACCATCAGGCTAATGAAATTCCTTTAGTCTCTGAGCCTGAAAACCTGACACTACTATAAGAAATGGCAAAGTTTTTCTTCAGACATCACCATTTCTCTTTTGAAACTGCAGGAATAATTGCATTAATCCTTATCCTGAAGTATCCAGGAGTCTGGCTTTTCAGTCTGAGAATTTCTCTACGCAAATATGCCAACATTGTTGGGACATGATAAAAGTACAAATATAGACATATAAAAAACAGTGTTTACCAGAAAGCACCACAAAGAGCACTGCAAAATCGAGGTGGGTCAGTAATGTATTTCCCATCATAAACTGTAACACCATGACAATGGCTTGATTTCCCAGCACCATGCATGACATTTGGCTAATTATGTGAAATTAAGCAGAGCAAAGAATGGGAAAGGATGGTCAGTAAATCTAAAAAGTTACCTCTAGCATGGTTCCAGGGTTTAAAACTTTTAGGAAGGGCATGTTTTAATGTTGAAAGGTCATTGAACTACTTGTTTTCCAGCTGGACTGGTTTTACTCTGCTGAAGCAGCTGTTCAGCAGCTGTCTAAGATGGCCTTTTTCTTAGTTTCCAGGGACTATTACTTTTACCAGGACTTTTCCTATAATTTAAAAAAAACATTATTATCTTTCATTTAGAACAGTAAATGAGCAAGCCTTTCTTTAACATAGATGATATCAAATATTATTTTCTTTTAACAGAATAATTTGTTACGTTTCCACTTCTGGAAAATAATGCTTTTAGAAAACAATCAAGAGTCATAATTGAACATGAGTTTCCAATGCAGTACTGTGGAAAATAAAGTTAATCAGATTATTTTGGGTAAAAAAAATTAATTTGTCTTTGGATCTGGCAATCCTAGACTATAATTTTCCATTTTGGTGCCCATAATTTGACAAGAAAGTTGAAAAATTGAAAAATATGCAGAAAAAGTTCCAAAAAGTATCTGGAAGTTCAAGAAAATGCTTAATGCAAGACTGAAAGAGCTCAAAGTGTTTAGTTTATGAAACTGTATTTGAGAGTCAATTTTACATTGATTCCAGTACGAATTATTTCATAGAACACCTCAGATTGGAAGGGACCTCAAAAAACCATCTCAACAAACCTGGCCCATTTCCAGAGTAGCCAATATTAGAAGGTAGTTTAATAAAGCAAAAGAAGAGACACTCAATGATGAAGAGGCATTTAAGGTATTGAACAATCTGTCCTTGGAGCAAACTGCTCAGTAACACATTTCTGCTGACATTGTCGTCCATTAAATTGGAAGCAAATGCCTTCTCCAAGGATAGACTTTAGTCAGACCGGCCTCAGTGAAAAGATTTGTTGCACTCTAATCCATGTTATGACATACAGAAAGATGGAAAATAAGGGTTCCTTCTTGCTGCAGGTGCTGCAGTACCATGAGCCAGTAATCCATATGAGAGTCAGTTAGTGAGAGATGAGCACAACACAGCATTGCAATTCCCCTCCTATTCAGTCCTTGTATGAACAGAGAGCTGAGCAGGGCCCAGACCTCACTGAACACCTTCCTTGCTGCTCTCAGTACTGCATTCATCTGCTGGTTTTCACAAGACAGGGGAAGCTGGGTTCAGCCCATGGAGGGCTGTGATCATGCTTTACTGGCTCCTGACAGCTTTGAAAGACATTAACATGGTTAGCAGTTCTCAGTCAGGTGTGTGAGTCATGGATGATGGACTGCCAGAGTGTGTATTTAATTAGCAGCAAGGCTGGATTTAAGAAAAGGGCTGTAGCTGCTGGGCCTAAGTCCACTTGGGTGGTAAGCTAGGAACACACTAGCCAACAAAGAACTGTGCCAGTCCTCTAGCTCCTCACATATGCTCTCCACCTGGTCTGTTTGGAGGTGTAAGACAGATCTATATAGTTATCTCACTGCTCTTGGCGAGATTGGTGGCATTGGCTCGGTGAGCAGAGACCTTTAGAAAGGCTATCAGAACAATATTGGCTTTCTTCAGAATTAAGGATATTATTTCAGGTATATCTTTCATGTTAAGTTTTTCTTTTTTCTCTCTGTCTCTGTACTCAATAGCACGATGCAGTACTCAGGAAGGGTTATTTGCAGGTACTTTTAAATATACTCGTTCAAAACTACCGACACAATCAGATAACGTGAATTATACATAAAGAGGATTTCTGATTCTGTGGTTCTACAATGGCTTCTGCCAGTAATGCCCAGACATTTGGATAACAGCTTCTCAGGGCATGGCTCCCTGGGAGTGCCATTATAGGGTCCAGAACAGGCAGTGAGGTGAGTGGGACAGGCCATCCCTGAAGAGACCTGGGATTTTGGGGGGAGTTGAAGTTGCCCCTAAGGGGCATCAGACCTGTGCAGAGAGGTTCAGGTGCCACCAAGGTCTGAGCCAGGGGTTTTAGAGGGCTTGAGGCTGTGTTGAGAGTGGGAGCTGTGGGGAGCTTCAGGACAGACGCATGGCTCTTAACCTGGGAGGAGCAGGGGAGCCAAGTACCTTCATGCTCAGCAAAGGTCTCAGGGTGGCCTGAGATGGCTGTGGGGTGGTGGAAGCTTGCCATGGGGGCCGCAGAACCTCACTGGCCAGAGCACGTCCCACCACACCAGTGAGGATGTGCGCCAGCCCAGGGAGCAGCAGTCCATTGTGATAGTGACCAGGGTCAGACACAGCCCAGCGGTAAGTCAAGAAGGTCCATAGCAATGAGGTGAGTCCAAGGTCAAGCTGGGAAGTGGAGTTGGCAGGTCAGGGACAGGGTCCAGCTCCAAACCATCAGCCCGTGGCCCAGCACAAGCTGAGCTCTCAGGCAGCAGGCGCTGTAGCTCTGGCAAGGCAAAGATCTGGAGGCTCAGCTTAAAAACAGATCCCACGGGGTGGGGAGGGACATTGGCCATGGCTTCCCTGCAGCACTGTGCTGACTGGGAGCCTCTCCCCACATCTACAGTGAAAAGGGCGTCACCCTCAGCTGCACTGTTTGTAAGTTGGCCCTGAGCCCTGGCAGACAAACCTCCAAGGGGGACAGACACACTCAAAGTCCTCACGCAGGCTTTATCAAGGTTGAGTTCACTTGGACTGCAGATTAATGTTTTTTTTCAGCATCATGAGGTTTATCTTCGGTGTTTATATTTATCTATCTGTAGCATTTGCATCACGATATTTCTGTGACCACCCTCTTTCCCTGTTTTCCAGCTTCCTTCCTTCTTTATCTGCGTTGCAATCATTTCACTTTGTATCTATTACATTTCAAAGCATTGAACTCTTCTGTCCACAGCACCCTGGTGCTTGTTTGTGTCTAATACTACTGCTTCCAGTAATGCTATCAGTACACTGTGGCATAGGCTGATTCTAATAGTGGTTGAGTTCGGTGAGATCACTCTGTAAAAAACATGAGCCCATCACCTGATCAACGTCTGTTCAGAAGCTCTCTGCAAAGCACAATGACCTTGAATTTCACCCCAGCTTTCAGCATTGATCAAACATATGACTTGCCCTACCATTTCAACTCCCAGCATTTTACTGGTTTACATTTTTTTTAGTTTTATGTAGATGCAAATATTTTGGCTTTCTACCACCTACTGAAAGTCTAGGCAGAGTGTACCAAAAATAACAATACACTTAATGATAGCAAATGCCTTTAATATAAATGTATTTGCTAGTATCAAGTGTCAATAGCATAAACTAAAGAGTCTAATGCTAGATCATCCAAAAGCAACATTTTCAAATCTATTTCTTATCTTTAATGTCCAGTTAAGCAACATGAAGGAAAAAAAAGCAGTGTTAATCCTGTTTATGTTTATTCTTCCATCAAACACTGATTTGAACCATTTGTTCAAAATCCCACCTGTTCTTAAGGAAATGTTCAAAAAGTGCTCATGTAATTAATGCACTTAAGTAAATAGTTCACCTATTCAACAACTAACATAAAATGCTTAATAATGTAATAAAATATAGCTTGTATCTCTAAAGATGTTAAATACATACATATTTTGATTTAATGATTCATGTATATACTTAAAACACCCTAGCTTGGGTGCAGTTAGTGTAAATCCTGAAGTGGGCTGCCTGCTGTATCTGTATATTCTCAAAGCAATTCTCCTAGTGATGAGTATATGAAGTTTCCCTTTCTGTTCTACAGCACTGTACTGCTAATAATGGGATTATACTATAGTATGTAAAACTAATATTATAATCGTATTATTGTATTGTGACTGCAGTGCTCATTAAAAAGCAACAGATTTGGAGTGAGCATAAGACTCTGCGACTACCTTCTCTGTGTATGTCACCCAGCACTTTGTGAGCAACAGTGAGCAGCAAACTTCTCAGATCACAACTGCATCACGCCACCATAACCTGATGTTGTCCTTTTGCTATAGCGAACTGTGAAATTGTCTTTTCCTTCAACTTTCCCATTTCCAGTGATTTAATTGCTCCTTGAAATTCCTCTCTAGGTGGGACACCTTCAGCCTATGTCTGCTCCCCTGTTTACCCAGAGTATCTAGGGTGTGAGATGGCAGGATTTGGCAAGCAACTGGAATGCACTCTTCGTATTTGCAACACCATCTCACACTTCACTGCCAGTTCTCAGGAACCCTTCTTGTGTTTGTGTTATTGGCTCAGTCATATCGCCATACAGATTAGTCCTTCCCAGTGATGAGTGGAGATGTTCCCAGGCTTTTGATTACTGCACCACTTTACACTATACTTCCACTTTTTCAACTTCTTCAGAAGTCTTGAGTCAATTACTCAAGTCTCTGTAACTTCTGTGACTAGTTTTACTGCTTGTCTGACTTCTCCATGGTTGTTTAGACCTCTCATAAGTTCCTCTACACTGCTTACAATCAATTTCAGTTATCATCCACTCTGCAGGGGGATATCTTTGTCATCAGTCGTCGTTTTTCTGTCACATTTTCTCTATGTTACTGTAGCTACCTCCTTTGCAGAGCTCTCTTCATTTTATCAAGATAATATCAGGATTGATTTGCACTTTTTTAAAAATTTTTTTACCATAACTTTTACTGCACCTACTTAAGTGTGTATGAGAAACATTGTCAGCAGTCATACCTGTATCAGCCAACATACTAGCTTTGGGAACTCCTATGGCTTGTGGGTTACAACGATTAACATAGGCTGAAGTAGAAACCACAGACTGAAGGCTACATCTTACCTGGGTAAACATTCTTGCCCTGCTGCAAAATGTCAGCTGTGTTTAAAAACTGTCATTGGACTGATTTAAAAAGAGTATATGAGTAGTAATAGAAATATTACTTGTTACTGACACGTATTCAATGAAACAGAACCACAATATGTCACAGCCACTGTATTTGTGGAATTTTGGGAAAATAGTTCAACAAAGGTCTGTAGCAATGGTTTTCCCCTTTTCCAATTCTATGTTTAAACACTTCTGAAGCTCCCAGTTGTATTCCAACTTTTGTCTGTTCAGTAACAGAGAAGTTTTTCTATAATGAAAAATGCCATTAACAGGTTAACATTCAACTTTGCCTTGAACTTCTTAAATGACTGATTAACTTACTTCCTGACAGTTTATAGAAGAAATGAGGGTTGTAAACAGGACTGCTTACTTCTTTCTTATCACTTAAGTATCTGTTTAATTTATTCATCACTCACACAGTAACTGCCTAGAAACAATGCAGGGTGAAGTGCTTGTAACCATGAATTCCACAAAGTCATGCACTAGAGCAGAATCAAGATGAAGGCCAAGAAACCACTAGATACTTCTTAAGCCCGAGAAGTGTAGTCTACAGCTTAAGTGGTGTCCACAGGCAGTTTCCACTAAATTAAGTGACTTTCAGTGTCCCACTAGCAGGACAGTCATGAGAGAATTTGTACTGAGTGGGAGTTCTGTATAAGATCATCTAAGAGTGACAAGGAGAAATGACTTAGGAATTTGTACTGCAGTTTATCTAGAACCAGAAACGTGAATCCCCTTCATAGCATGATTCCAGTTTAAAAGAACCAGATCTTACTCAAGAGGCATTGCTGCCTTTGGCCCACATCACTAAGAAGAAGCAGGTAGTCCTGTCCTGCTGAGCCTTGGTAGCTTCTCATAAGCTGTGTTGATAAGGCACACCTGCTATGTATAGCCAAAAGCAGAGCAGGGAGGAATGGGACAGTGTTTGCATCCAGTTACCTTTGCTTTTCCAGCCCAAATGAGCAGCTTCTCATTTTTTTCCTGGATCAGCAAGGAGAACACTCAGGGAAAGTCCAGAACAAGGCCTGAATTTAGCATCAAATGTAAAACATGTATTCGAGCTTCTCTGAGCTGTCACTGTCACTGGGCAGGTTTGAAAAAAGGAAAGGTACCTAATGATATCTCTTCTCAGTCTCCTCTATGAACTAAAACAACTCCCCACAAACACACACTTTGTACGGCAGAGGCAGAACAAAAAAGATTGTTAACACTCAGGAATCTGCTTCAAAGATAGACACATTTCTGTATTCTCCTCAATACTCTTTCAAATTTAGTGAAAAGATATATGAGGGATTACATGAACGTTGACCCTTGCCATAAGAAAAGTATGTCACTGCATTATTTGACAGCAAGGAAAAATTGCTTCCTGCCTGTGTAATATTGTCCTCATCATGAAAACAACCTGCTATATACAGTGTTGCTCTTGTAGCAAAACCACTTCCCATGTCTCTCAAGCTGGCTGTGTTAATAAAAAGCTTTCAATTTGCCCTTTATGTCTGGGATGGGAGCCTACTAATTATTCTGAAAAGAAATTCTTCCTTGTAGTGTAATTCTATGAAACCTGAGTAATCCTACTTTGGGGTCCTACTTCTTCTCGCTGAGGTTAAAGTGGAAGTATCAGGAAATGGCTCAACAGGACAGTCTCAGCAAAACTCCTCTTGGTCTTTACATGAGATATCAATGATTACTGCTCCTTGAGCTTTGGGGTGTTTACAGAAACATTGAGATGCCAAAATTCAGTGTGGTGTTTATCGCAGCTGTGACAGGGAGAAGCAACACTAGAAGCATGCAAAGGGAAAAAAAAAGACTACTCTTATTGTCAAAAGTGATCTCCGGGGTGATCTCATGTCATCAAGTGGCATTTAGAAGCACCAAAGAGAGGAGAGACATGCTCATTCTTCAGAGAGGAGGCCAAAAGGACTGGAACATGAGGACAGGCATGAATAAAGCTAGAAATTGGCATATTGAAAGACCAGAGGCTCCATATAGTTGCAAAATCATGTGTAGGGCCCACTCTTTTACTGAAAATTTGCTGAAGAACTGGAAGTGTTATAGAATGGATGTTCCAGTGTAGTGCTGCACCCAAACTTATTAGCTCTGCTAAGAGTCAGTGTCTTCTACTCAAAAGGATGACTTTCTATTAAATCAGTGATATTCTTTGAAGATTTCTCATGGCATGAGGTTGCAAGAGCTCAGTAAAAAGTGGTGGGACACATGTTTCTGTGCTATGTTTGTTGTGCACAGCAGACATACCATAAGATGCAGTAAATTTTCTATGCTGACCAGAGAACAAGTCTCAATGGGGGCTGCATTATGTTCATTCTGCTGACTGCTGCATCACTGCCTGGGGACCACTTGCTTTTTCTGTAATTGCTCTAGATTTGCTATTCTACAAATACATCCACAGACACTGCCTCTAAGATGCTACTGGTTTAGAGCTGCTTGTATGTTGTTACGGCTGAATTAATTTCACAGTCTTTCAAAAATTTATTTTTCAAGTGTTGTGTGATCCTTCTAAAATGTTATGGTAATCTCTTAAATAGCACTGTACAGTTTGGACTCTGAACTTATTTTGCTAGATGCAACGGTTGTAAGTTTCCAATTAACTAAAAATTAAGCATTAACTGGAATACCTTAATTGAAAAAAAATATGAAACCATTTCAATTAATTTATACAATTAGAAATTAGTAAGTAAGTACTAGTAATTAGCTCCCATGAAGTTGTACCTTGTCTGTCTTTCTTAACATTTGTAATGCCTACAGCCTTTCTTAAATCACTCATCCATGACAATTTCTTTCAGGCACATTAACTTTCTGTAGCAAGTGTTACTGAACTTGTTCAAGTATAATTTGCTTATGTTATGCCTTTTTGCTTACTCACATGACTAAAGTACTTTTCTCTTCACGCAGTGGCATTACTAAGTCCCTGGGTTGCAGAGAAACATGCTAGGAATACAGATTATAGCTTTCATATTTTGTTTCTGTGGGCTAGGAGCTGCTATTGCTGCTACTGCATCAAATGAGTGGAAAGTCACTAGTCGAGCATCATCTGTTATCACCGCAACCTGGGTTTTCCAGGGTCTTTGGATGAACTGTGCCGGCAATGCACTGGGTGCTTTTCACTGCAGACCTCACCTTACTATCTTCAAAGTAGAAGGTAAGTAAGTGTAATTTCACTGGAACATATGGAGAGCTATGTGCATTGCAAAAGGTGAGCCTGAGGAGAAAAAGATTATTTTGGCTTGTGCAAGAGATTATGATTAAAGCACTGTCATGAGTATAAGCAAAGGATGTTGTAGGCAGAATATCAGAAACAACTCCGTAGGAATGAACGTATTCCAAGAAAGACAGTAAGCTCTACTCTGTGCTTGGTAATACGTGATAAATTTTCTGGATAAAGTTCCAGTAAACACACTATCAGTAACAAGCCTGTATTCACGCAGAGATGGACTAAACTGTCTTCCAGCTCTAATTTCCATGCAAAAATAAGCATCCTACTTGCCAGATGGGGAAAAGAAGAAAGATATCAGGGCCTGTGACAGTTATCAGTACCCTTCTTAGTATCTAAGGAAATTAGATAGTGAAGAACAGCGTCCAAGAATACTGTGCAAATATTCACATGCTGGAAAGTAAGTGCACATCTATATACCTGGTGTATCACAGGCTAACATTTTAACTTTAAAGATCAAAGTTTTGCTGTTTCAGAACGTCCATTTTAATAGAAAGTGTTGGATTTGGAAGCGTAAAAACAAATGGAAACTTCTTGTCTTATACAAGGAACGAGTTTTGTCAGAGACGGGGACTATCTAAAAGTGTACTACACAATGTATTTTCCATTTTGCTGTGTGTATAAAGCAATCAATGAAGACATTTCTTTTGTATTGGTTGTTAAGCTTTGACACAGTAGAAAAGGCAGTGTTTTCAGTGAAACTGTGCAAGTACACACAAGGGCAAGGGCAGGGGGACTGCTCTGCTGGATGTGGGCAGCACATAGCAAGACAGAGTCAGAAAAGTAGAAGGAAAAAATGGGCTAAGACACTGGCATTTTAGGGAAAAAGAAAAGAAATCCAGGGTAGACAGAATGAGTTTTCCAAAGCTTTAATGAGGCCAGAAAAAGCACTATTATAAGATATTAACAGTGAGTGGCTGAACAAGATATAAAATGTACTGTTGCATGAGTGTTACCATATTGCATAAATGGGGTCATACACACACACACCTTACACACACATGGAAACATGGAATTGCAAGGATGCTACAAATCCATACCTTTTCTTGCCTCTCATGCCTCTGCCACATGCTGGGACATACAGGTTGACTCTTGCATGTATAGAGGATCTTGAGACAAAACTCAGGGTCATTTTTGTACGCATTTTATCATGCCCTGCTCAAAACCATCATAAATTATTCAAGTGATGTGAATGGATAAGAAAACTTTCACTTCTTTTAAAGAATACTGTTCATAATAAATTACTTAAAAGGCATAGAAATTCACATATACACCTCAAAAGTGAATGTTATATCTTTGAAAATGCCTATTTATGCATTATTTCTGACAAGATTTAAGGAAAAGAAGCAAGCCTTCTCATGCACATTGATCAATTTTTTCAAAGCAATGTCAAGTACATCAATAACTAGAAACTATCATTATTGCTATTAGTAGTACGAAAGCTGCTTTCAGAATAGTCAGCTGTAATCCATTTGCCACTTTGTATTGTTACTTTGATCACTGACAGATCGAAACTTGAAGAAACAAAATACATGTCATTATGTGTGCATCCTTTAAATATAAACTTAAGTGTCTGAGTAAGATTGTGCTTAGTTGCTGTTTAGAGTAACACAGACAAGAAACTCACAACAAATTAAAGTAGAATGCTCCTGTTAGAGTGTAGCAAGCTGCTGTACTGACATTTAGAAAATCTAATTTTAACCTGCAAGTGCAGACACCAGCAAAGGGTAATGTTACATGTAAGATAAACACTACCAGGAAAGAGTGAGGTATTTTGTTTGGAAAACCTGCTAAACATAAACTCCTGGTAATCTAAGGAAAACAAGAGTTCAACAGGGAGAGAGCTTTGCACTCTCACTCTGTCCTACATTGTAAAATAATAAAACGCTAAGATTAAAGAAATAACGAACTGTCATCTCTGTCCTCAGAGCTTCAATATATCATCGTTCTTGGCATACCAATGTCAGGGTGGGCTGGCAATATAGCCTTTTCTTCTGCACATTTATGACTTCATGGAATATGTTTGTAATTTGTCGTACAGCCAAAGAAAACTCTGTTACAAAATCTTCTTAATCAATTCCTACCTATCTACAGGTTACCTCACAGAAAGTATTAGCAGTAAATAACATAAATCACTTCTACTACAAAGCAAATTCATTTCGTCATTGAAGTTTTGATTGCACTTTTGGAAAGGACTTTATGGGGTGGCAGGGGGGTGTTCTACATAGGGTCTATTAAATTTTATAAACATTTTTCCTATTTAAATGACATTAATCAGAAAACAGACTCCAGAGATCTGTCTTTAGCAGGATTACCCTGTGGTCATAGGCAGTAGGTAGGTATATACCAGAACGCACTTTCAACTGAAGGACTAGTTGTGCTGATAGAAGCATAGCCAAGGCAATAAAAATTCAGCTTCTACAACCCAGCTCACCTACAGATCCTGAAGATTTCATGTTTCTGGAAATCTGGGTTAGCACGGCCACACTGCTAATAGTATCCAAGCTAGCTGAGCTGTTGTCAAAAGCACATGTACATTCATGTACAGCCTCAGCGTACTCCGCTACAGTGACTGAAACATTCAGATGAAAGGTCCTGGAGGAGTACAATGTATTTACTGTAGCACGAACACTAACAGTGTTGTAGCTACAATCATTTAAGGCAATACTTGTGGGAAGAAGCAATGTATTTTCTTAAATCAGCTCCTTTGGGAGAAGAACAAAGTTATTCATTAGATCTGACACAAACGCAGCAAACTTCAAGCTAAATATTATCTGGGAATATTTTCTCTTCAGTTAACTTGGTTATGATTATTAGTGCACCAGATATACTCATGGAAATTATATGACCAAAACCAAGGGACCATTACACACAGGCATAAACTCACACAGTCAATAAATGTTAGAAATTAAAGCTAGCAAAGAGACAATATTTTTTAACAAAACTGTTAATCTCTGATTAACCTCTCGGTCCCTATCAGTAAGAAAGACCTACAAAAACCATCAAAAGGTGAGCCTGGCAACTAAAGCTGCTATCTCCATTGGAGTCAGAGGTGTTTTGAACTCCAGAAAAACATTGACATTTTATGGTGGAGCTTCCACCTACCTGTCTCCTGCTAAACCCTCAGTGCTACACAGGCGGTAGTTACTCTGTTCTCATTCCTCCCATTTTTATCATCCTGAGTTCTCACAAACCCAGAATTACCCAGATTTGACAAGAACTAGCTTTCAGTTTTCTAGCATTGCTAAGATGCTTTATTTAAATAGTTTTGCTACAGAGTGCTGCTGTTTCATTCACATAAAATACAGAAGTGTAACTAGCAAAACTGAATTGTGCCACCTCCTTTTCCTTTGAGGCTTCCCTAGTCTGTCAAGGCAGCTGCTAGGCTTCTTCAAACAATTAGTTCAGCAGCTGGCATACCCAGCCCACAGTGCTGTTTCATGACTCCTCTGCACTCTGATTTTCCATGCCATGCAGTCAGGCAGAAGAAATGTACTTCCTTGCACCTTTGCTTGTTTGAGCCTCAGATCTTCTGCTGGCATCTCTTAGTCTTGCCAGTGCCCGTTTTGACGGAGCCAGGTGGGGCAAGTGGTGCTATCCTGGAGGTAGCCAATAGGCAAAGGGCAATGCCCAGGTCTTCTGGGTCACATTGGCCAACAGATTCAGACCTGCCATTCCATGCTGCTGTGGCTGCAATGCAGCTAAAAGGTGGAAGGAAGCTGAAACAAGACAACAACTATTGCAGCACCTGCACCCAAAGCAGCCTTGCTTGTTTGAACAACATTTGAGTTTATCTGACCATGGAGGGCAATTCCAGCCATGTTTCAGAGTGACACTAGCAGCCTTCTCAGGAACCTGCACAGAAGTTCAACCTAGAGCCAGAAAGGACTGACATGAGTGTTTCCCTCACTGGACAGAAACTTCCTGCCAGGGAAAACACACTATCCATTTGATTACTGCTAGTTGACAGTGAGCCAGAGTGACAGCCAAGGCCAGGCTTCTCCTGAGCCTATAAGGAGGGAATGTAGAGCTAAATCACCCAGCAGCCAACACCACTGCTCTGTACTCATCAAAAATGGGGTTACATGGAAGCACAGGCTGAGTGAGGGCTGAAATTGAGCTCCTGCTCCCAGCTGTCTGCCAGATCCCCATGCCCTGCCTGCTCCTCTCCTGCCCACTGCTCCCTGCCCTCTTCCCACTCCAGCCTGCGGGAGGCAGTCACTCCTCTCTCCATGGTGCTGCAGGGGAAGCCACCCAGGATGGGGCAACAAGGTCCCTCTGGTCCTGGAAAGGCAGCGTACGTCACCCCAGGCTTCACCAGGGTCAATTGCCACAGTAGAGGAGTGTTTTAACCTCACTGAGAGCCATGGTAAAGCTGCAGCAGAGCACTTTTGTGGGATCGTAGAATTATAGAATGGTTTGGGTTGGAAGGGACCTTAAAGCCCACCCAGTTCCAACCCCCGTGCTACGGGAAGGGACACCTCCCAATAGACCAGGCTGCTCAAGGCCTCATCCAACGTGGCCTTGAACACTTCCAGGAAAAAAAGGGTCGAAAGGTGCCAGGGGTATATGGCCACAGCCATCAGCAGGAAGGGAGAAACCCATTGGGGAGGGTTTTATTAGACTGGTGGCCAGACACAGAGGACTCTGTTGAGGGATACTCCAGGTAGTCAAAGGGTAGTCAGGGTAGTCAAAGGTCACAAGGTCTGTTACTGAGGTTAAAGGATAACTGTGTCCAAGAGCTTTCCTGCAGCAAATGAAACCTTCTAGGAAAAATGCTAACTGAATGGAAGTATGGTTGATTTGTGTTTGATAGACCGAGCCACCCCTCAGTTAAATTTTTCTGCCCAGTGTGTACAATACTCATTTGCTGATTTAGAAAGACAAAATCAGAACAGCACTGGCAAAGTTTCATCAATATAAAAAGAAATATACACTACAAGCAATACTTCAAATTTAGGAATGATGATCATGAGACATGGCAGGATTCCTTGCAGAGTTTTATGGCTTAATTCCAAAGCACTCTCCATTTTTCAGCAGACAGAAGAGTCGCTGTCTGGACTGACTGAAGTGCTGATTCCAGCACCTGGACTTCTGTGCTTGCAGAGATAGGGTGTTCAATCTTGATAACAAAAGGTTTTCTGCTCTCACAGTTTGCCTCTCCATTGTAGCAAACCTCTTTCCAAGCTTATGTCCTCTGTTCTGATATTAGATGACTAGGTCTGCTCACTGCTCAAAGGAGATAGCCTGAGACAGATTTGATCCCTAAGACGAAGCTGGTAATGCACTGCAGGTCAGGAGATATCATGACAATATACAGCAAGTGTTTTTGGAATCTGTTATATATTGTATATTATTGCCCACCTTCTCCCCATGCCCAAGAGTGAAAGAAGAAAATAAATAAAACTGTTCAGACTAGGTAGGAGTTAGTCTGAGACATAACTGGTCTTATTAGGGTGGTTTCAAGTTAGAGAAGGAATTGGTTCATAGGCAGTACAGCCATTCACATAGGCAGAGAGCCATGTTTGACCTAGTGACCTCTGACAGAATAGATATGAACTGTAGGAGGAGTCTGACTCTCAAGTATCTAAGAGATTTTCCTCAGGGAGTTCCAGCAGCAGCTTTGCAGTAGATGCAGAGCAAAACCGGGGCTTCCACGGCTGTGGAAAGTTCCAGAGGAAGCATCCAGAGCCCAGGAGTCCCCCAGGAGGCAAGACAAGTCTATGAAGTGTGGATTTTTGGATCTCAGAGTTGAAATACAGGTTAGCAGTTTTCATAGAATCATAGAATCAAAGAATGATCTGGTTGGAAGGGACCTCTGAGATCATCAAGTACAAGCTTACCATTCCCCTTATTAAGCCACGTCCCTCAGGAACTCATCTACCCACCTTTAAACACCTCCAGGAATGGTGACTCAACCACCTCTCTGGGCAGCTGTGCCAGTGCTTGACCACCCTTTCAGTGAAGAAATTTTTCCTGATGTCTAATCTGAACCTCCCCTGGCGCAACTTATGGCCATTTCCTCTCATCCTATCACCTGTCACTTGCAAGAATCGACCAACAAACACCTCACCACAACCTCCTTTCAGGCAGTTGTAGACAGTGATGAGGTCTCCCTGCAGCCTCCTCTTCTCTAGGCTAAACAACCCCAGTTCCCTCAGCCACTCCTCAGAGGACTTGTTCTCCAACCCCTTCACCAGCCTCGTTGTCCTTCTCTGGACATGTTCCAACACCTCAGTGACCTTCTTGTAGTTGGGGGCCCAGAACTGCACACAGTACTTGAGGTGTGGCCTCACCAGTGCCGAGTACGGGAGGAAAATAACTTCCCTTGACCTGCTGACCACAGTTTCTGATACAGGCCAAGATGCCATTGGCCTTCTTGGCCACCTGGGCACACTGCTGGCTCACATTCAGCTGGTTGTCAACAAACACCCCCAGGTCCTTCTCCTCCAGGCAGCTCTCCAGCCATTCTTCCCCCAGCCTGTAACACTGCATGGGGTTGTTGTGTCCCAAGTGCAGGACTCGGCATTTGGTCTTGTTAAAACTCATCCCGTTGGTCTAAGCCCATCGATCCAGCCTGTCCATATCTCTCTGCAGAGCCTCCCTTCCTTCAAGCAGATCAACACTGCCATCCAGCTTGGTGTCATCTGCAAACTTGCTAAGGGTGCACTTGATCCCTTCATCCAGATCATTGATAAAGATATTGAACAGGACTGGACCCAGCACTGAACCCTGGGGAACACCACTCGTGACCGGCCTCCAACTGGATTTAACTCCATTTACCACCACCCTCTGGGCCCGGCCATCCAGCCACTTTTTCACCCAGCAGAGGGTGTGCCCGTCCAGGCCAATGGCAGCCAGTTTCTCAAGCAGAATACTGTGAGAAATGGTGTCAAAGACTTTACAAAAGTCCAGGTACACCACACCCACAGCCTTTCTCTCATCCATTAACCGGGTAACCTTGTCATAAAAGGAGATCAGGTCTGGCAGGACCTGCCTTTCATAAACCCATGTTGACTGGGTCTGATCACCTGATTGTCCTGCATGTGCTGTGTGATTGCACTCAATATGATCTGCTCCATGACCTTCCCTGCTACTGAGGTCAGACTCACAGGCCTGTAGTTCCCCAGATCCTCCCTCCAACCCTTCTTGTAAATGGGTGTAACATTTGCCAGTTTCCAGTCAAGTGGCACTTCCTGAGTCAGCCAGGACTGCTAGTAAATGAGGGAAAAGGGTTTGGAGAGGACTTCTGCCAGTTCCCTTGATACCCTTGGGTGTATCCCATCCGGTCCCATAGACTTGTGTATCTCTAATTGGCCAAGCAGATCCCTAAACAAATCCTCCTGGATCGTTGGACCTTCATTCTCACTGTCTTCTGGCTCAGGGGGCTAAGTATCCCAAGAACATCTCACCTTACTATTAAAGACTGAGGCAAAGAAGGCATTAAGTACCTCTGCCTTATCCTCTTCCCTCATCACTACTATACCTCCTGCATCCAGTAGAGGAGAGAGATTCTCCTTGGTCCTCCTGTTGTTGTTAATATACTTGAAGAAAGATTTCTTATTGTATTTCACTGAACTGGCCAGTTGAAGTTCCAGTTGGGCTTTAGCTCTTCTAATTTTTCTCTACATGATCTCACACCACCCTTGCAGTCCTCCTGGGATGCCTGCCCCCTCTTCCAAAGCTCATAAACTTTCCTCTTCTTCCTGAGTTCAATATAAACCTCTCTACTCGGCCAAGCCAGTTTTCTTCCCCACCGACTCATTTTGTGGCACACGGGGATGGCCTGCTCTTGTGCCGCCAGGATTTCCTTCTTGAGGAGCATCCAGTCATCTTGGGCTCCTTTGTCATTTAGAACTGCCTTCCAAGGAACTTTATCAAGCAGCCTTCTAAACAGCTCAAAATCTGCCCTCTGGAAGTCCAAGGTGGCAGTTCTGCTGACGCCCCTCCTTACTCCTCCAAGAACTGAGAATTCTATCATCTCATGATCACTGTGCCCCAGGCATCCTCCAACAGTCACCTCTCCCACAAGGAAAGTGGCTCACAAGGAAATCTGCTGCCAAATTTTGTTTTCTGTTTGAGCTCTTTGTTTCTAAGATTTTTATCTATAAGCTGTGAAAATTCATGAATCTAAACCACAATGAATCTCTGTATTTACTGCTATTTACTGTGAAGACTGTCTGGCTCTGGCCAATTACTTGAACCATAATAGTTCAGAGCTATGGGGCAGACTGGAAAGAGGTGTGCCTACTGGGAGGTCTGCAGCCACAAAGATACACAAAGGGTGTCCAAGAACTGCAGGCCTAGACTGTACAGGGCCAGCTGGAAAACACCAAGGGTGGAGGCTTCTCAACCAGCTGCCAGTTTTGGAGAAGAATCTGATGGCAGGTTACAAAGGGCAGGCTCTGGCTCTGCTTTAAAATTTGCAGGAATCCAGGAAAACATAAGGCATTGAAGGTCAGGCCTCCTTTTTAGCTCTTGTTTAATTTACACCTGGCAATATGACGGCATCTCTGTAATCCTCTTTTTGTGCTATAAGCCTTCTGTCTTCCCATCTCTGTACAAGGGCAGATGTTATGGTGCTGAAATCTTTTTCACTAATGTCATGATTTCGACAAGAGTAATTCTGCTTTTGCTTCTCTTCCATCACCCTTACAGATTTTTCCTGGTGGACAGGCCCCCAGAGGTGGTCTTCATTTGCAGAAAATCTGTGAGGAAAGGTGCAAAATGCTGTGTTTTGCTATTGTGGTTTCCGTACAGTTGGTGCAAGGATGGGAATGCAAAGCTTGGTTTTGGGGTACTAATAACAAAGCTCTTTCATCTTTTAATACTTGTGCCAGGATAGATTGTTATCTCTGCTTTGCTTTTAGCTTTCTTTGATTACTCCCACATAGCTGCAGCGAGTGTACTGCAAAATGAATAGGACTCAGCAGTAACTGGTATTCAGCCAAAGTCTTAAAATACCTCTGTTCAAACAGGTTTGCTATCTTGGCCTGCCTTGTGAGCACTGAGGTGGGGGATGGGAGCTTCCCTGTAGTGTACGCTGCGGATCCTAAGGCCAATATACCTCTTCTAATCCTTTTAGCTGCTGTGCTACAATCAGAGCTTCATTCAAAGTTATGGAGATACCATCCATTTCATTTTTACAAGTCCCTGCAGCAGAAGAAGAGACCTGGCAAAACCACCCATGGTAGGCAGATGGGTGAGAGAAAGACACCAAAGTGCAAATCATTAAAGTTGATTCATTATTTTGGAATTCACACTGCTGAGATTTAAGATTCTAAATCTTTAGCCTTCAAGGGTATGTGACATTTTCAGGGAGTGGTGCAAGAGGGAGGAGAGAGGCTGAGCATCAAATAGCTTGTGAGTGGGTAATGGGGAACTAGTGTAGCAAATGGTCATGAGATGAGAAATTGTAGAGGAAAAAATATATATACATAAAAACCTCTGCTGTGGATACCATGTTGGCTGTGAATTAAGTGCCAGTTTCAGAGACAATAAATTGCTGCACAGACAATAAGGATGTTAAATCCCTCAACACAGGTGTTATTTTATGTCTCATGGTGCTTACACATAGTTTTGCAATGTTGAGCAAGATTCCAGATAAGCATAGCCATTTTAACAGAGCTGTGCACATGGGATTCCTCTCCATATCCCACATGCCTCAAGATCTACAGTGTCTGGTTATCTTTATAAGCCTTCGCTGGAGTGGGTGCAATGGGACTCTCTGGTGCTTTAGAGCCTGGTTGATGTATCCAATTGGGTGTTTCACTAATTCAAGTAAAATCAAATGCTTGGAGCAGAGGTCTTTCCACGGGTTACTGAGGGCTTCAGATTCCCACTTTTCTCAGGGCACTTATTCCTTGACTTGGCCCTGGTGCCAGTACTGTGAGGGACCTCTGGCTGTGCCCAGCAGATGCCTGCAATCCAGTCAGTATTCTGTCTACAAACTGGATAATGAAGTCCAGGGCTCCTGCATGGTTTTCCTCTCCTGGGAGGCATTTCCTAACACTGGAGAGAGCACATCTGCTTGGATGGCTGTGCCTTAAAGGAGGGCTTCGTTATCTGCAAGGACACTTTCTTTTCCCACTCCATGCCTATCAGTCCATGGCCTCGTATGCCCAGCACAGCCATGCAGCAGCTCATGGACCTGCTGACCAATGATCTTAGCATCGGGTGCACAGCCAGAAAGCAGGAGGTGAGGCAAGAGGCCTGGAAGCTGCGCAGCTGAGAAGGGTCTCAAGCTGAATGTATGAGATGATCAGGCCTGGCAGCGAGTACTTGACAAGGAAAGGGGTACATCTGATGATGTTTTATTATTGAAGTGAAGAAGCAGGACTTCCCTTTCGATAGTACTCAGGATTTAATAATGGGTTTGTGTCATTAAAATCTTCCTGGATTTTGTTACTTTTTTTTAAAAACACACATGTATTCAAAGTAAAATTTTAGTCACAAAGCCTATCATTCAAATCTTAGTTTCACTGTGTGCCAAATTAATTTCACTGTTAATGATAAACCAGCAAAGTCTTTCTGTTTCAAGAGATACTTTCTGTTGGAAAGAAATGAATGGAAAGGTAGGAAATCAAAGTCAAAGGAGACAAAACAAGAGATGTTAAAAAGAGTCACTTGATGAGGTGACACTGGTAACAAAAAACCCACTGAGCAGATATCTACCAGAATCTGTTAGCATAGACTCTATGAACTGGCATTTAGTTAGTTGAGGTCACTCAAGAATAAGGATGGCTAAATGAGATGGACCCATAGAACAAGACAGTCTAATATCTACTTTGTGACAGGTGCAGGACTGACAGGGGATGAGTGAATTTTCTGGCCTGGAGATAAAGCTGGAAAGCCATATTCTTGTTCTGACCTTACAGTGACCTTTTGTGGTATGCTGGGGCACACTGTTGCCTGCCCAAATATTGCAAAATATGGAACTTAAACATTTATGGCCTTAATTTGGCAAAGCACTTCTCAAAATTCAGGTACATCCAAAATCTCCTGAGAACATTTTGTTCATCTCTCACCTTAAGTACATTTTACTGGACAACCAGACATTTGCCCTTTAAATTTCTAAAAAAAGGATCTGAAATAGTAAATAAACTGGAAGCTCTGAAGACTTCTAAAGACCATGCCCAACAGTCTACTGACATGGTATGAATGTTGGGGTTATTCTATGCAGGCACAGGAGTTGGACTTAATGATCCTTGTGGGTCCCTTCCAACTCAGGACACTCTATGATTCCATGGTTCTGTGATCATTTTACAGTTATATTTCTTTTCTACTGTGTTAACTTTTCTAAACAAAATGTATTTTAGTCTGGAGGTAATTAACGAATATCTAGTAAAAAACATCCTCAGAATTAACCTGCTTAAAGACAGAATTCTAAAATTCCATGTACTGAGTTAAGATTTATGTTGTACTACTGAACAGCTTTCCATAAATCAAGACTTCCACGTGGTATATTTTAATACTGTGCAACATGAACTGGATATGTTATTAACCTTATTTTATTAGGATTATTTTAAGTTAAAATCCAGAATTTCCCTTCTAGCTCCTAATTTTTCCAAAAGTTAATTACACAGACTCTACTGGTATTTGAAAGAGTACAATTGACCTGACCTGCCAAAATGAGAAGCAAAACTGAGTATCTGTAGATTCTCACAAGTTTGCTTTCACAATAATACGCACTGGTTTTCTACCAGGTCCTCTTCACCAATTTCTATACTTGCTATTTATTTTTGCATGCATATCAGATGTGAGGCTGCTCTTCTGCAGTTACCAGGCAGACACAAAGATGCATCTCAGGCTCATAATCAGGGCAATGCACACTGATGCATATTTCCAAAGGAAATGAATGCTCAGAAGTTCTAAATTTCCGCTGCGGATGGAGATCTGCCAAAATCTTCTGTTATTTGGAGACTGCCTTTTCCTTCTTCACAAATGAATTTCTAAACAATAACACAGAATGTCACATAAAAGCCTTCCTATTGATATTTCATCCTGTAAGCAGCAAAAAGCAGAAACCAAACCCTAGCCATTAAGAAATAGTGAAAGTGACTCACTAGCTGTGTCTCAGTACAGAGTTTAATCGGCCAGCCAGGACAACAGGACTCTCCAAAGCTATAAACAGCTTCTCCACTGCAAGCTCACCATGAGTCTGAGCTGCTGCCCCAGGCTGGCATCCCATTCCACGTAAGCATTGACACCACATACTGGGCCATGATTCAGCCATCTTTTGTTAATAAAAGAAGTTGCTATCTCACAAAGTGGGGAAAAGAGGTAACTTAACTAAATAATTATTAAAGGTATCTGGCTTTCCCCTAGCATATTTTAATGGAAATGTTCCACCTTACAAAACAGATGACAACATTATATTCCAGCAAAACCAATGTGATAGACAATTTTACTTTAATTTACACCTTTCAACATCTTCATACTGCGAGTAGTTTCTCTTTGCTCAGTGACTATTAATCAATAGCATGATTATTTCATGTCATCTCTGGAAACACAGAGGTTTGCATTTAGTTTTCACAGAAATTCAGCATTTTAGAGTGTCAGCAACCCTCGTGCCTCTGTGTGCCTGCAAGGTTCAGGTCCCCTTTGAACAGACCTGTTTGCCTGGCTTCGTGGAGGGGTTTTGACCCTCATGAGTGTAACTCTGTTCTGATTGATGCTCTCTACAAAGATACCCTTTCAGTGCAAGAGCCAAAGCTTCTCCAGCTTCCCTGATGAGCTAGGTATCATCTTGTGAGGCTACAAAATCTTCACATCATCTGTACCGATGGGGTGAGATTTGCTGAAATTCCAAGGGGATGTAACTTGGCCAAAAAGTTCCACCAGCTGAGAAGTCACCCAGCATCCTAGTCAGAGCCCTGGACCTCAGCTTTCAAAACAAGGGTACCCACCACAGACAGGGACAGCATATAAGTGGAAGGCAGAAAATTTGTTTTCCTCCCTGACAGGGACTTAGGTCAATTCCTGCTGAGTCAGAAAGACTCACTGCCATCCTCGCCCGCTGATGGCAGCCAGGGCTTCTCACCCTGCAGTCCCATGGGCTGAGCAAGCACTGCAGGCTGGCACTGCTTGCTGAGCTCTGGTAGAGAGGTCACTGCCCATGGTGATGCAAACACCAGCACTTCCCCACAGCACAGCTCTTCTGCACAACTCCTTCCAATCCCATGGCCTTCACTTTCTTTGTTTTTCTCCCTCAGCCCTTTTCTGCCAAAGGCATGTCCAGCTGAGGCCACCACTGCAGGTCTCCTCTTGTGTTTGGGTACATCCTTTCAGGAGGCACAGGGAACTCAGCTGAGGTACAAGGTGAGATAGTCAAAGAAATTACCTACAGCTGGAAATAACCCCAAGGGAGCAGGAGGCCACATATGGTAAAGCCATCCTTGCCTAAAGCAAATGAGATGCAGTGTGGCTGGAGTTGGTGAGGTTTGGTGCAGGGGTAGAGCAGGGAGCAAAGGGGTTATGCTTGTCCAGCTCAGTCCTTCTCGGCTGCTTTCCAGACTATGGTGCAGGGCTCACTCTCAGAGAATCAATGGCTGGTAGAAACTCTGCATCTAGATGTCCTGCATTACCATAACCATACCTTGTCCTGGGTTTCACTGGGGGTGCAGACACCCCCCGACTCATAGCTCAGCTAACTCTCTTCCAAGCAACAAATCTCTCCTGCCCTGGCTGGTGGTGGTGGTCCCTCTTGAGTGGTTGTTCTTGACACAACCAGGGAGAGGGGTAGGAGGAGAGATGGCAGCCAAAGGCAGCATCCCTCCCTGCAGGTAGCAGTTACCATCTGCAGGAATAGTCCTGCCCAGATGCACAGTGCAGGGGTACGGTGGGCTGCGAGGGGGATGGCTGTGTGGGGTGGTGGATCCTCTCGCTCCCTTCTCTTGGCATGCAGGGAGCAGAGCACTGTGTATGTTAACAGGAACAAGAATAAACACTTCCAGCTAAGGTACTTAACACAAGTCTGTTTGCCAAATGGCTTCACTACCTTCTTTGGTTAAGGTTAAGAGAAATGTTGTTGCTCAAAGGAGAAAACAAGTGGGGGTGTTTTCCCCCCTCACCCTTCCTGTCTGCAAATCCAGGCATCTCTGGTCTGTGGTTCCTTATAAACAAAAGAATGAGCTTTTGTGGAGCCTGTTGATAAGAGATACTCTACACAACCCCATATCCCACAGATTTTTATTATTATTTTTATGTTTGCAATAATATGCAAATGTTTGAGTGCTTCCTAAGGTCACTTGCTAGTGTGCTGCAGGGTGGCAATTAGTGCAGAGAACTAGGGGCAAGCCCAGGGCAGACTAAGACACGACTCATTGTCTGGGCCAGCTGGTAGGATTTACACTCCATCAGCAAGACGTAAGTGTGCAAGACTCAGAAGTGCCCCGATGAAAGCAGAGTCAGGGAGATAGGAATGGCTTTTACTTGCACTCCTCTTTACCAGGAACAGTTTGCAAGAAGACAAAACATTTGCAGCCAAGGAAAGCAAACCTGGTGTACAACAGCTGGGTCATAGGGCAGGGAGAGAGCTCCTGACAAAACACATCAGCCACAGCCACCCAAAATATGTCAGACAGCTTGGTGGAAGGAAACCATTAGGAAAGCAGAAAGTGAGTTTGCGAGGTAGAAGGCTCTGCCTCGACCTGGTGGTGAAAATTCAGCCACCACTTTCAGTACAAGAGGGAACGGGCCCAAGTTCTCTGGAATCTCAGTGAAGGCTAACCACTCAACTGGGGGAAATTACATAATTTCCAAAAAACTCCTAGCATTATAGCCAAAAGGATGAGTGGAAGCTCTTATTTAAGGATACTGAGTGCCTTTAACCACCTGTTCTTTACAATTTTACCACCTTGGATAATTTTAAATAAAAATGTGTGTCCAGCAACAGAGTTCCTTGTTGTGCCCACTTGCAAACACAGCCTTGCAGCAACTACTTAGTTGTAGTTCATAATACTACAGGAAGGGAAAGCACTGCTGAACAAGGGAAAGGAACTAGGAAGCAAAGAAATGTATCATCTTAGGCATACAAGACTGCTGAGAATCTCTTCAAAAGAAGAAGGAATGATGAGAAAAAGTCTGTTTCCAAAAAGACTCATTTCTATTATACGTGAGTCATACAAAGTGATTTTTCGAGCCAGAGTGTTTTTCACTGGCATTGCTCACTTTTCCCAGTAAGCAAAAGAACTAACATTACTTCAAGGTCTGAAGTTCACTGGGTTACATCTGCTTTCACTCAATTCTACCAACAGCAATATTTTCTAAATGGATTTATTTCTTTTCTTTTTCTTTTCTCTCAACATCTTTACAGCCTTGCTGTCTCCTTCATGCCCCTGGCAGAGACAGGATAATAAATTAATTCAGTGCTATGTCTGACCCTGTACTGTTGCTCAAGCAACTTTAAGTTTTTATAATCTATTCCCTCCTTTGCTTCAAAATATCTACTTTGTCCCTTCTAAACAACTTACTGGAAATGCAACAGACAAACATTCCCACAAGCTCCTAGTTAGCCATCAGGTCTGTGTAGATAGATCAGGAGGGATAAATCCACTATTGCAGGATGCCCCTCAGCTGGGACCAGGCAATTTATGACATATAGATTGTACTGGGTTGCAAAAAACCCCCACAAGTCTTTATGGAAAATGGCTTATCTGCAAGACCTGAGATGGCTTCTGGTTGGCCCAAGGAAAGCCTCTGCTGCAGTACTGTGTCCAGTGTGGGTACTACACTTGAAGAAAAACGCAGAGCATTTGGAAAGAGCACATAGATAAAAGCAACAAGAATCCCTCAAGTTTATGAAATATGACCTATAAGGAAAGACTAGACGAGTTAAGACTTTTTAGTCTAAATAAGAGCATACTGACTGTAGGCTAGAAAAGAGCCTTCAAATACATAAAAAGTGGCTGCAAACAGGAAAAGCATGATGAGTTCCCCATGTCCAGTGGCAACCCCACAGGAAATGGTGAGCCCGGATTACCACAAAGACTATTAGCATTTCTAGCTTTACCCTGAAAGCAACTATCTATGGACAATTTATCTCTAAACCCTAGCTTGATTTTGTTACTTTGTGGTAGTTTTACTCCGTGTTTACATGAATCATCTCAACCTTATATACCTGGGTCATTTCTAGCTGCTAGAAGTTAAATGTGTCCTTTGAAATCCTCACCTCTGCTCTCTCAGACTCCTCCTTGCAGCCTGCTTAGGTGAAAAGTTGTAATTAAAAAAATATAATTTGCAAAGTACCTCAGATCAACTTGTTAGTAGCCTTTGGTCTACAAAGGCCTTTTAGCGGACTTTTGGTCTACAAAGTTTCATTGGTATTGAACATTCTCGTGGTTTTTTATATACATTTCCTGCTTTTTGTCTGTATTTGGAGAGGGTGTTTTGCTCCGTGCTTGCAGAGTACATAGCTCTGTATAAGAGGTCTGATGCCCATGATTTGACCTAGATATTGCTGAACCCTGAGCAAAGACTCACATTCATCCTATTTCGCTTCTCTGTGCTATTTTCACTGCCAAACAATATTTTCCTAACATAGCTGCAACTGCCCAAAACAGAAGAGGAGGGGAGACAATACACGCCCAAATGCTTTGAGTGCTCAAGCTGCACATTATCTTCCTTGTATCAAATATAAACAGCATTTAGACACAAAACATTCAGTTAATGGCCAGCTCAGGGAAGAGTCAAGCGAAACTGGCTGGGAGAGGCAATGTTTTGAATAAGATTGATGTCCCCTATAACAGCTGAAATTTATCATGAAATCGTAATCTTATGTACAGAACAGAGTCTTTCACATTAGTAATCTTGAATCGTGTGGGTCCCATGGGTCTTTCTTCCTACCTAGGAGATGTTGTCCTGCTTCACCAGGCACCTGAAACCGAGCACAGATGAAGTGCTAAAATTGTTGTGCTGGATCTTACACGTAGGCTTGGGATGTATCCCAGACCACTTCAGACATCTGTGGTGAAAGATGCTGTGTGTGAACTAGTCACTCTGTCATCCCCTTATAGTCAATAAGGACAGAGGATCCTGTCCCCTTTTAGGACAGAATCCATCCTATCCCTGGGAGACACCTAGACTAAGACAGAGGAGCAGTCTAGACACAGCAACCAATAGTAAAGCAGATGGATGATTAGTGAAGGTATGGACATACTGAATCCCACTCCAACTCAGCAGATACCTGCAGGTGAATCCTACTGTGACTCATATAAGTTAGATGTAATTTATACCCATAATTTTCAATCTAAACCAGGGTGCACATCGAAAGCAATTTACTTCTTTCCACCTGCAGGCAATTTTCCCATATTTTACATGTCTCTCTTCTCCCAGTCAGTGCCTGAAGTGAGCAACATTTTCATCAAAAGCTGCTGCAGGGGTAGAGCACTGTAGCCCTTAAAATGTCACCTTGGATTGAGGAGCCCATCTATCTCACATTAGTAAATCTTCATTGAATAGACTTCTAGCTGTCCAGGTCTCAGACTGGCCTTGACATGCAAAGCCCTGTTGCCCTCTCTTTCCACATAGCTTGGATGCTTCAAGGAAATCCACTTTCTTCTTTAGCCATAGTGCAGTGATGGGCATGACCACTGAAAACAACCTTCAGATAGGCATTTGCTGACAGCCAGGATATCACTCATGCAAGAGGTAATACCAGTTATTTCAAAAACTAAGCCTGCCATTTATTCTTTTGAGTGAGCTTTTACATAAAACATGCTCTGTGCACACACATGTGCACACAGAGTCAAGCCATCCCTTGTTTTCCTTGTGCAGAAATCACACTGTCCTTCTTGAAAGGCACTTCACCAATACCAGGGTGGTGGACAAGTAGTTACAGTGGATGAAAAGGCAAATCAAGAAGAAGGACTGGTTAAGCTCAGTTGCTTAAGGTTATATCATTCCTAGGCAGCTTTTGGGAATCAATGGACATTTTCATAAAGTGTTTAATAGTTAGAATGCACGGAGACAATATAAACCCTTTCCAAAAGAGCCCTTTGTTGAAATTTTGGCAGTATATCTCTGGCTGGAGTAAAATAAAGTAGTCATCAGATAAATCAGTCATGCCAACTATGAGACTGATACCAAAATAAACAGAATGTTTTAGTCAAATCCACAAAACAAAAGGATCAGCAAATCTTATTTAAAATTCCCCCATGTAATTGATGCATAATTAAGCTTCTAAACATGAATCCAAGAGTGCTTTTCCAGAGTATGTGACGATGAAGACTGGATCTTTGAAAGTAAATGGGGATCTCCGGATGCGATTAAAAGTAATTTTTGAATTGCATGTTTCAAGTTCCTGCTGGCAAAATCCAAGAAATTCAAAGCCTGAGTCATTCCTAAATTACTGCAGTTTTGAAGCCAGGGAAACTCCACAGATTTGATGGAGTTTATGATATTCAGACTGAACCAGGCCAACAGAACTTAGTCCTGTTAAAAATATATTGTCAAATATTTTTAAAAGAAACTGTTGTAGTAAGTTTACAGAAATTACATTCTACAACAGGAACAACAATAAAATCTGGGAGATGTGTAGCACATGGCAACATAAGTTAGACATTTAGATATTAGGAAGAATTTTTTTCCTGTGAGGGTGGTGAGGCACTGGAACATGTTGCCCAGAGAAGTCATGGATGCCCTATCCTCGGAGGTGTTCAAGGTCAGGCTGGATGAGGCTTTGAGCAACCTGATCTACTGGGAGGTGTCTCTGCCCACGGCAGGGTGGTTGGAACTGGATCATCTTTAAAGTCCCTTCCAACCCAAACCATTCTATGATTCTAATGGGATAAAGCAACATAGCTGCCTTGCCCAAACATGTTTCCTTAAGTAACCTACCTTACCAGACTTTTAAAAATGCACAAACAATCTGAAATCTTTTAAATTTTTCTTGTCCTAAAATACAAAAAAACCCCCAATAACAATGATACCTTTAAATTATTCCAGTCATCTTTATGTTTAACTCATGTATTTTTCTAAAATACTTTTTAAAAGCTACCTCTTTTACCAGTATCCTTACCCCACTCCTTGGGATGCCTTTCAGACTGGCAAAGTACCCAAGTCCTAGGAGAGGAGAAGCAGGACATGTGAAATAGACTACTGGTTGTAGCAGTGTGACCAGGCAGCAACTTGTGGGAGGGAAATAGCACTCTTTTTAAATGGGTTTAGTAAATTAAAAGTGTTGTGATGAAGCTTTTCTTATCTAGTTAGTGTTTGTTTCCTAATAGCTGCTATCTTAACCCAAAATATTACGCTTCGGGTGCCTAATTTCAGATAAGTAAGCAGATGAACTGGCCTTGTGCATAGAGGATGCATTCTTTTTCTTGAAGTACCAAGCTGAAGTCAGTACGGTATTTGGAAAGATGGTTTCATTAGTACCATAAACCACACAGATTTTAGAACTGTCCAGGACTAGAAGGAAAATATTGCTCCGTAGGGTGCTTACGGCACTTTTGAATCTGATTCTGCTTCATGAGATATTTCCACTGCTCTGCTGATGGTCATATTCACATATTTTGAGGATTACATCTCTCTCATGCCGTGTTGCACAAAGGAACCAAACACAGGCATTGTGCTCTGTTTGCACTTATCAAGAACCACTGAAACCAGAACAAATGTTTATTATTTTTTATTATTATTGGCTTCTAGGAGTACATCTTGCAATTGTCATTGTGCAAACACAGAACACAAAGGACAGCCCTGTCCCAAAGCATTTATAATCTAGGGAGCAAACTTCAAAAGAAGCATGTAGGTTTACGTCATGAAGGAGGAGGAAGAAGGAGATGGAAGAAGAAGATCAAGCTTGTTTGATAACACACCGCTTCACAATAAAATAAAAGGAAAATACCCTTTAGTTTAGTGGGATTGTAGGCTTTTTGTAAGGCTGGTCCTCCAGAGTTCTGGCAGTAACTCCACCAGCCACTGCTGTGTTTCTCAGCTTGGAATCTTTTCTGTCAAAATTGAGAAGGTATAGCACCCTGGCTCTCCTTTTGAAATGTTCTATAGATCTTCAGTGTCTTGAAGAAAAGGATCAAAATGCCCAGTGAGACTGCACCCAGAAATGAAACAGGAGCCAGACCCATCCACTGCAGCATGACAGACAGATAGGAAACCGTGTCCATGGTTGTTTTGTGGTGCCCATGGAACTGCAGAGGGCACTTCCCTCTGCTGGGCCATGCAGGTGGCCACCCCATGAATAGCAAAGCATTAGAGAAGGGAAACTGGATCCAGTGCTCTCCAGCTGTTGAGTTTCATACATAGCGTTCATCTTAGGGCCACATGTATTCTGTATGACGAGAGGGCGGGTTTGGGTGGTTGGTTGACATTGGAAATAGAGAAAAGTGTGAAAAAGGGATTAATTATGAAGGAGAGAATAACTCAGTTCTGAAACCCAGTAGCCACTTCCTCAAATTGTTTTATGATTTCTGAGTTGGAGATAGCACCAAAACAGTTTTCTGATGTCAGTACAAGAAAGACTCAAATAATACCTCTACTCACCATCTCAGACAAGTCACATTTTAAATTGATTTACCTGTTTACCAAGGAAGAAATAACATAAACACATAAAGGGTTTGACTGTTTTGCTCCAATCTATTTTACACAGACAATGATTTTAAAGAGGAGGGTTGGATTAAAATAATCAGAATTTCTTGAGTAAAGAACATAACACAACACAACAGAGACATCCTGGGAGAAAGATGTCTCTAACTTTTACTTTATTCAAACAACAAATCTGTGGGGGGAACATTTATATAACTGGATAAGATCTGATGTCTTGGCAATACAGATTCTCAGTAACCGTCTTGGAGGCAAAAAGTCTCAGTGGTGGGATTTCCCATGCTGTCCCTACAAAATAACTGAGAAGTTTGTCAGTTGATAAGAAAAGATAAAGAAAGCAGTCCTTATCAATAATGTACTCTTCATTGCATAATTTGAAACCTTTATTCCATAAATGAATTTGGATTTCCCCCTTCAGTACAGTTTATGTATCTCACATTTTGCTTTTTTTACATGTTGGGAGAAATTAATCTGCAAGCACAGGAAGCAGGTTTTGTATAGGCATCAGTCTGGCCCTAACCACCTGAGCAGGAATGAGGTGGCCACTTAGATGAGCTTCTGTGAAACACCTAAAAAGAAAGATTTCTGTAAGTTTGTGCCTTGTTTTTGTGATAATTCATTTATCATTCTCCATTAACATGTATATGGCTGAAACCCTTATATGACCTTTTACAGCTGAGACTAAGATCCAGGAAACAACTTTCAGGGGAAGAACTTTATGTAATTGAATTGGCTTTAGTGCAGAACTAAAAATGTTTGGTTTATCCTCTGGGATAAACATGTCTGAAAATTTGACTTTGGGATCCTCTTGTTATGTTATGGTCTCACTTAATATTCCGTATTCAGCTTTCTAGTTGCTTTATCTTTTAGCCAAAGATGAAATATATGTTAGAAAAATAATTTTAAAACATATAGAACCAAAAACTCAAGGTCATTTTCATTGATTACTCAAGATAAAATAGTTGGAAAGTGTTCAGATATTTTATAAATTATTCATAAAGAGTTAGTTAATTCTGCTTAACGGACAGCACTGATTGTCATCCCACTGCTTAATGGGCAACACTGATTGTCACCCCAAATGTTTTTCTCATTATATAAAGAATCTATCTTCTTTCCTCAACACCACATACGGAAAGATAGTAACAGCTACAGTTAGAATTTACTATTCAAATTCAAATTACTGTGCACACACTAAAAAAACAATCTTTCTCACCTATACGCCAAAAGGAGGGGACAATGTCACATTACCCAGGCACAAGAGTTTCTTCTTTCTCCAGTTCCTCTGGATCTTTATGCTGCCATTTTCAACCGGACCTTACTTAGGAGGCAATGTTTTACAGTGGATAAGCTTTTTATTTTCCCTGAAAAGCCCAAGAATGTGAACCTTCTTTCTTGTGTCTTTTTTTTTTTCCTGTAAATTAACTCCTATTTCCAGAGATTCAGAAGTTCACCAGTAAAAACATAAAATCCATTAGGATGTTCAGTCCAATGATGACTAGGATGTGTAAGAGTATACAAACCTGTTAAGATTTCCACAGCATGTCAAATATTACCAAATGTTCTTTACACATTTCATATGAAATGCTGTCTTGCACAACCTTTGGATGTTAACATATGTAATTAAAGTTTAGACTTACACCCAGCACTTGTTAATCTGCTTATAGCTTCCCTCAGCAATGTCAGTGAAAAACTATACACAAAAGCTGATGCAATTAACCTGGGTTTATGTAAGGATGGGGCATGACTTCTCAATTTAAAAAGGGGCTAGCATCTCCTTTCATAAGCCTGAGAACTCTAGAGGAGCCTTAGCTGGGAGCAGTGTCCTGTGTCAGCTAGGGCAGCACTCGCACTGAGAGAGGGCAAGGGCTGCCAAGGAGCTAGGTGTAAATCTAAAAATAATCTTGCAAATAGTGTGACAGCATTGGGAATACTTTAATTTACATGCACATAGTTTCAATAGCTTGCACTGTATCTCTGCCCACAATAACAGAGTTCCTATTTGCTAACTATGCTAATGGATGACTGAAAAGCAGCAGGCTCAGCTCAGATCCCTGCAGACCCCTTTTGAGGGCATCGTGGACAGAAAGCCATTGATGATTCATCAGGGGTTTGGGGGCTCTGCTTTAGGGTGATTTTAGGAAACTTCATATTGCTTTTATTGAGTGAAAAAACCTCAAGGTACACAACATTTCAGTACACCTTCCTACCCCGAAGGCATTCTACTTTATCAGGAAAGAAATTAGATTGATTTGACACGGCTAATCTGTACTGGCTGTTACACATCTCTTTGTTGTTTTACACGTACTTACAAAGAGTTCATTTCGCTACCTGTTCCAGGAAAAAAATTCAACAATTGATGTTAGGTGCATGAGTTTCTAAATCCCTGGTGTTTCTGCTGTAATTTTTTTTTAAGTTTGGCACTGTTTGTACTTTTCTATGCTTCTGTCATTTACAGAGCCTCCATAAGCCTATGGAGGCTCCGACTATGGTACAAAATGAAACAGGCCAGACTGGTGTTCAGAATTGGTCAGGGCACACTCCAGAGTCGATTTGTCTTGAGGAAAACCAGTTAGTATGGCCCAAACTAAGCTATAAAGTTGTACAACTGGCAGCTGACATTCAATGCCAGAGCTCATTGCTTGGACCTTCTTTATGGAGAAGTATATATATATATGAGAATTACATTAACTTCTCTAAGACTGCTTCAAATTCATTATCTCATTCCAGGATGTGTATAGGATACCTGCCTTCTCCCCATAAAACAACAGCTCTGGACAGCCAGAAGTGTGGCACACAGGTGCATTGCCCTGGTTGGACACTCACCGGGGAATTCCTGCCCTATCAATGCGCCACTGAGACATAATGAGGACACAGCAAGAGCAGAGAACTTTACCCATAGATATTTTACTGCCACTTCTGATCTTTAAAGATCTTTAAAGTAGTTTTCTGCCTCAAACAGGAAGAATTACAAAGTCATGCATATGGCAGCCCTTCAAGTATGTAGTATTTAAAAATCACCCGTTAAGATTTTTCTCTAGGTCTGTATCTAGGTATTTTCCAGACATTTTTTGCCTGATCCCTCGCAGGAGAGCAGTCAAAATCCAGGAAGCTTCAGGTCATAGATTTACTTCAAATCATGCCCTATAATGTTGGACAGGAAGGCATGTCTTCCCAGACTTGATGAGTACAACTTGCATATTTCCCTGGATGCTCCTGTGGTTCTCTATCATTCCCAATGCCTACTCAACAGGAAGCTTTTGAAAGCTAAAGGAAGAATCCCAAGATAACAAAGCAGCAAGGTCTCTTGACACTAGCACATTAAGATAATTTAGCCCTAGCTTCCTTTGTTCTAGGAGAGCTTCCAGACTAGAATAACGTAAGAGATGTTCAAATCTCACCCAGCACTACACAGAGACATAAATAACAAGCCAAATGGCTTAGCTTTGGGTTTGTTTGCTGTTCTGGCAGCCTGTCCTTGCAATATGCATGTCTCTTGCTCTCTCCATGGATTCTTTGGGTCTGCTTCCCTCTAAAGGCCGTTCAGTGAATTATGGTATTGCCCTGAATGTGCGAAATCAGTTCTCAGATGTATTCCTTATCTAGAGAGGTGTTTGAGCTCTATGAAAGAGAAGAGAGGAACAAATATTTTAAGGGTTACTTTTTGTTGTAAGTCAGCTTAGAAGAAATAATTTTTAAGTAAAGACTGAGGTTTTCATGATAAAATTTTATCTAAAACTGAATATACATGCTCTTGAAGTAGTACCTTACTGTTCAGTAAAGTTAATCACAAAATTGAACTGGCTTGTCCCAGGCAGAAACCAGGATCAGGTCACCCTTGCTCCCAGTCCTGTGCCCAGAGGAGTAAGTGCTTCTCTTCAAATATGCTGGGTTGCTTGACCTATCAGGTAAAGCTGCAGAACTGATGCAGTTTCATTGTGGCCCCAGGTAAGAGACGTTATGGTGTAGTAGAGTTTGGGCAGACTCTGTCTTATCTCAAAAGGTGAATCATGGAATGGTTTGGGTTGGAAGGTGCCTCAAAGATCATCTAGTCCCAACCACCCTGCCATGGGCAGGGACACCTTCCACTGGATCAGGTTGTTCAAACCTCATCCAGCTTGACCTTGAACGCCTCCAGGGATGGGGCATCCATGACTTCTCTGGACAGTTCCAGTGCCTCACCACTCTCACAGGAAAGAATTTCAACCTAATATCTAATCTAAATCTCCCCTCTTTCAGCTTAAAACTGTTACCCTTCTTCCTATCACTGCACTCCCTGATAAAAAAGCCCTTCCTCAGCTTTTCTGTAGGCCCACTTTGAGCACTAGAAGGCTGCTGTAAGGTCTCCCTGGAGCCTTCTCTTCGCCAGGCTGAACAACCCCAACTCTCTCAGCTTGTCCTCATATGGGAGGTGCTCTGGTCATCTTTGTGGCTCTTCTCTGGACTTGCTCCAGCAGATCCATATCCTTCCTGTGCTCAGGACTCCAGAACTGAACACAATACTCCAGGTAAGGTCTCATGAGACAGAGCAAAGGGGCAGAATCACCTCCTTCAACCTGCTTGTTACACTTCTGAATCTCAGATATGCCATGAAACTGAGACCTCTAACTGGGATGCTGCTGAACTTTCACTGCTCTCAGTGGACAAATAGAGGCCCAAACTGGAACGTCACACTGAGAAGTTACTCATTTTGTCCGCTTGGTTAGGGGGAAAAAGAAGAAGGAAGCATTTGAAGTTTACCTGTTTGTTATTTGGACAGACCATGAGAAACAGAATAATCTCCCAGCATACTTGCAATCTGAGTAACAAACAATGTCAGCCAGGATTATGCTCAGCTTCAGCACTGTATAGGCATCTCTGGAGGGGATCAGATTTTAGTATATCGAGTTCTCTCCAGTCCTTTTTGCAAGGGGAGCACAGGGTGGTTTATTCTTCTGAATTAAATCAGATAATAAAGTCCTGAGAGGAGGGCTCATCTAACTTAAAGAGAAGGGAACAACTGAGGTGTTTAAACATAGGCCATCTTAAAAGAACTTAAAATATTACACTTACCACAGGCCAGGAAAGTATGATATAGAAGACCCACATCATGCAGTCAGGGCACTAGAGGGCAATTAAAACGGCACTAGCCACAGATGGTTACGTATCTGCATTGCTCCTTAGTTGTTTTGTCTAATGTAATTGCCCTAACCAGAGAACAAATCATCATTTGGGATTGTTGCTTTCTATCTCTGCACTATAAGATTCTGCATGACAAATCTGGGGTAAATTTCCTAGCTGAAGCTGGCTGAACTGCATTCTGCCTCAGTGTGAGGGAGGAGCAGTAGGGTTGCTTATTAGTGTTTAGCCCCCACCACACGCAGTGTTTTGACTCTGGGTAGCTCCTGGCTCTTTGGTATCCTGTTCTTAGAGACTGAAGTCTCCGGGTGCAGAGCTGGCCACACTGCTACTGGGTCTTCACCAGGCCCTTCATCATCCTCACCATTATTGTCCACACTAAGTGATTTAGTTCGCTTCCAGGATCTCTTTTGGAGATAACTGATTTATTTGACCACAACATAAACTAGGATGTAATTCTGAGGATAGCAGACTGCATAGATTGGCTTTATCAATAGGCAACATCTTCTCCCACACATGCCAGCGTGTTATATTGGCATATGAAAACCTTAAATTCAGTTTAATGATATAAAAACACTAAAAAACCCTACCTTAAAATTCATAATTATGTCTTAGAACTATCATTTAGGATCTGGAAGAGATCCATACCAAACAATATACAATGAGATCCTGGGCAGTTCGCTTTAGGGATAGCTGGAAGTTATAAGCCACCCTACAAATCTGGCCTGAGAGCACTGTCTCACCACCAGGAATGCCTTTAGCTATTCAGAGGCAGCCTGTAGTTCTTACACCTTTAGGAAGGCACCAATGGTGTGCATAAAAACCATGTCCACAGTGGACAGCCCAACCGACTGCAGCTCACATCACCACTCTCCCAGTCAATAGCGAACTATTTCCATTGGGGACCAACTGAAGGTAGTAGTTGCAAAGGCATTGCAAAGGAAATCCTCTGCAGATATTTACCCTCTTCAAATCAGATGGAAAAAATAAAAAACTAAGTCACCATGGTGGGTTAAGTACTTTGAACTAGATCTGAATCCTGAACTACTGTATCATTTTACGAGGTGCATCATCTCCTTTGTTCCTCAAGCTGATCCTGAATCCAGTTTCAGTCCTTCTTAAGACTGTTCATCTTTGCTTTATGCATCCATGCAGCCCACCCTGCAATCTTCTGCACTTAACTCCCATTGTTAACAAATATACTGCCACATGCCTAGCACTTTCGGAGGTCAGCTCAAAAACGTAAGGGCCATGCAAGCAACAGAACGTTCAAACTTAATAAATGAGAAACTGTTAAAATAGATGAGAAAGCAGATAGTGCCAAAGGTGTTTTGGAACGGCTACAAAACACTAGACATAACCAGTTTGGCAAGAACTGCATCCAGAGTATCTGCAGAGTCCAAATCTCTGTGAGAGACTTCTGTGAGAACAGAGAACAATATACAGTAAAATGAGATATCCTGAACACAGTTAGGTAATATTTACAGAAAATATTACGTTTTTCAGCAGGTGATGGGGGCACAAAGAGGTGCTAAAATGGGAAAGGATGTAAGATGAATCTTTTACCAAGAAGTTGTTCATAGAAAGAAGCTGCATGAAACAAGTAAGATTTTATCATTTGTGGACCCAAAGCATCCCACAGCAGTAGCTCAATCCAGTAAATAAGGAGATAAACAGATTAGGAATTAGATTCATTAAAAAGCACTGTTCAAAGTATGGCTGACTTGGGGGGAAAATGGTCTCAAATATATTCAAAGATATATGACAGACCTCAAGATCACTAAAAACTCACCAATCAGCCGATCCACATAACTATGCAGAAAGTGCAAATAACTGAATTCTATTTCTTCCCTGTCAGGTAGATCACTAGTTCGTAAATGTAAAGAAAAAGATATTACCATCTTTCAAATACTGTATGATTGGAGATATCAGGTTGTCACAGCTGAAGATGGAAGTCCTCTAACATTCGAAAAATATTCGAAAAACCAATAAGAATTAAATAAATTTCTGGTCTCCCTACTGTCAAGAAACAGAAATAGGCAACTCACACTGCCTATCTCAGACAGCTATTTTGGATATGATGTCCTCTCCCTCTATTGTCGCAGTCTTGCCTATAGAGAGGCCTTAGAGAACTAGCCATTGATATTTTACTCTGCTCAAGTTAGGCTAGATGTAACACATCTTAACCATGCAGGTTTCTTCCATAGTGCTTCATCTTGGAGCTAGGATGACCACCTCTTGAAAGGGAGGTTTAACTACCTTTCTGTGACACTGGCAGACAATCTGAGCAAGCTACTTGTAGTGGCCATTTGGTATCTGGGCACCCTTTGTAACTTCCTGTGCAGATAATTTGATCTCCATAACCATAGGATCATAGAATCATCTGGTTGGAAAAGATCTCTGAGATCATCGAGTCTAACCATACCTGTCCTCTTACTAAACCATGTCCCTTGGAAACTCATCTACCCATCTTTTAAACACCTCCAGGGATGGTGACTCAACCACCTCCCTGGGCAGCTGTGCCAGTGCCTGATCACTCTTTCAGTGAAGAAATTTTTCCTAGTGTCTAGTCTGAACCTCCCCTGGCCATTTCCTCTCATCCTATTACTTGTCACTTGGAAGAAGAGACCAGCACCCACCTCACCACAACCTCCTTTCAGGTAGTTGTAGACAATAATACGAAAGCACCAACTGTATATTTTGTATGCTATGTTCCCAGACATTTTGCAATCTCACGAGTGTGAAATACAAAGGAGTCGCAAAGTCTAATTCTACTATATTAAGGGTTTCCAAGGAGTAAAGGGCTTGCACTCAAACCAGCAATTAATAAAAAAGTCTGATAAATTTGTCAAGAAATTTCACAGAGGCACAGTTTGTTATGTTAAGAGCAGTTGATACTAGATCAGTCACTTGAAATGTCTCTAAGTGTCTCAGTTGAGAGCTGCTGAAGCACCACCAAGTCAGAGCCACCAAGACCCTTGCCTCAGCCAAGACAGACTCCGCCTTTAGATAGCACAGGGCCACAAACAGGGCTCACTAGAGAGGCTCCCCTCCATCACCTCAGGAAAAAGTTTGAATTTATATAAAGGTTCAAGTGTTCCTTACAGGAATGTCTTCGTGAAGTGCTAGAGTTACAGAAATGAATTTATAGCACCATCAGATATTTGAACTCCAGGCATTAAAGGCTTTCACTGCTCTGCAGCTTTGCCTTGTTCCCCCTGGTGCTTACAGAGACCACCTATTACAAGGGCTGAGCAGAAGGTGGGAGTAGTTCTATGTAATGTTGCTGAGATGTTCAAACTTGGGATTCTTGTAGATCCTCAAACCCAGCCTGTTATGTGTTGTCTAGTGGTTTCAATTCTTAGATAAATTTACAGAAGGTTTTAGAAAGGGAAAATATAGTATATGTGGGCAACTGAAAGATCTACTCATAAGAAACAAAAAGATAAATACAGAAGCTATTGAGAAAAGATACAGAATTGTGTTGCAAATACTGTAAGGTTCAAATTTGAGAAACAAAATCATAGAGTATGAGGAAAATTAATGCTTTCATGTGTTCAAAAGGACCACTGACCGGGTTACATTATGATTTAGTTTTAATTTTATTGAAAGGCTGAAATGTAATAATACGTGGAGAACGGTTGCCAGGCAGGTCAAGCAGACTCATTCACCAATTCCAAACAATAAAAGGAGCCAATTCCAAATAACGAAAATACCATCAAGAGGATCTGACAAATATATGAGAAAAATGAGCAAGTGTAACAAATCAATACCACGACAGCTCAGCTTCTCAGAACGGCAGGGGGAAGCAATGGAACATTTCCTGCACACACAGGTCTCTCCACATGAACCCTGAAGGGCAGAAAACAATGTTCCTTAAAATAAAATGCTCGCTATCATAGATCATAGTGAACATATAATCTACCCTGTAACATCTGAAACCCTTCAATGCAACACAAAGATAGCTGAGGCATCTGAAAGAGAAAAAAATAAAGAGTAACTCAGTGGGGTAAAGTTGAACAAGTGAGTACAGTGGGAAGGAGTAATCCATATCCTTGGATTAGGGTTGTGAAAGGGGAAAAAGAAATATACAAGAAAAACAAAAGTAACGACAGAAGAGTGCAAATGTAGCAAAGGACTTCAGGTAGGAAACGAAGCAGGTGAAATACTGTTTCCTCCTCCACAGAGATGCTGTAAAGTGCAAAAAAATACAGGTAAAAACCTGTCAGATGACTTAGCTGAAGAGCATTATTATGGTTTGCCTAAAAAATGTTGCAATACACTCAAAGTCTGCTGTAGCTCTTACATGGTAAAAGCATTTTTTTAGGACAAAACCATTCACACTGAAGTTTCTTTTCTACCCTGCCAAATGCCAAAGAATAGAGAAAACCTGGACAATACCACACAGATCACTTCGCATTTGTTCCAAAAACTACCATCTACTATTCCACACCAAAAAAACGTAGTGGTATTTTAACAAGTGGCAAGAAGTCCAGAGATATTCCCAGTGGGCATCTTAGAGGTATAAGTTAATCAGATCCCAGTTCTGCAAGCACCAGTGGTAAAGCCCTCCCTTGCCTCCCTCCCTCACCTCCCATAGAGCACCAGAAGGACCCAGTAGCAGCAGGCTGCCATGTCTTCCTCCCAGCGGTAGGGATGACTCAATGAACAAGATCTACATGAATAGATACCTGGAGAGACGGTTGTAATTCAGCTGAGGGCAGCAAGGGGACATGTCGAGGAAAACACATTCCATATGTCTTGCAACACTGGTGAAATTTCACCTCTATCATAAATAGTACAGTAAATGTGAATGTTGTACATCCCAAGACAGTGGTCAGACACATCATTCTCCCTAAGGAGCAGAGGTGGAGGAACTGTAGCATCTCCATTTCTTACCCCTGAAAGGCAGATTGGAGGGATTCTGGCTGTCCGGATGCCTGCGTCGCCCGCTGATCCCACCTGCTGTCTGTGTAAAGAAAGATGTTTCAAAAGCTACATAGTTTGACAGCCAGGGCACATACAGACAGTGAATTACATAAATACCAGCACGTCATGGGCAGACAACGAACAAAGATCTATTCCTTCTCCTTTCCCGATATGACCTTTTTGCTGTATTCCAGCTATCTGCAGTACCCTACCTTGGTTCCACTGTAATTTGAGGCTATACCTTTCCACATGCATAAAAGCCAGCCCACTTGTTACGTTGAAAGCATATTTTTACGTTCGGTCTGTACTGTATCAGTCAATGGCCAGGCTCATCCAACCACAGCTGGAGCAGAGATCACCTAAGAGGAGACAAATCCTTCCCAAGAGTGACCACAGGCTCTGTCCACAGACAGGAGATGATGCTGACTGGCACCAAAGTGTGGGCAGTACGTGCAGTTTATCATCAGTCCAGAGAGATCCTCTTCCAGAGGTGCACAGACGCAGCCACTTTTTTCAAAAGTTGAGCTGAGCCGTGCTTAGGAGGTGGGACTCACCTCACTGACTTTAGCAGTCCAAAAGGTATGTCCAAGGTGATTAACTTAAACTTCTGGAATAAGTGAAGATAGACAGGCATTTCCAGTGGACAATTCTTATTAAGTCAACAGAAACACCCTCTGGAAATGTGCACCCACTAGATACAGAGTTTAGGTAGTGGCTTAGCCTAAATCTTTAAACTTTACACAGCTATGTCAAGAAGCAATGCCATTCGAAAGGAATAGGTGGCTCAGGCTCATGGCTCATAGGTGAGATCTGTGGTTCATGTATTATGTATTCCTCCACATTCACAGCCCTATTAGGTGGAGACTAAGTCTTTCTTACAAAATGACTACATATCTTATTTTGCTGTGCCTTCGTAGTTTTGTGCCAAAACACTCATAAGCACTGAGAAGTTCTTCCTCAGGGCTTGCTCTTAATGCCTGTGTTTTCCATGCCCGTGGTCAGCATATTCTGAAAAGCCATAGATTTCCATGGTTCCTGTGTCCACAGAAGTATTCTGCTTTCTCACTTTCAGCCACCTTCTGTTCCTGTTGCAGCCTCTGCACCCCCATGCTCCCATTTGCTCTTACAGAGTATCGAAGTGTGAAAAGAACTGTTCTCCATCGCTGAGTGGAGTTGGGAACTCACAGGAAATTCAGTTCCCAAAGAAAAAGTTTTTCCTATCCTTCGAAAGCCAAGGTGCCCTGTCGCTGTGAGGTCCCAGTAGCAAAATGTGTTTGGGTTCAAGATAAACTGGACTGCAGGAAGCTGAACTTTCACTCAGGTCCATAAGACAAGGGAGCCACCACCAATTCTCATAGGTAAGGCTGGGACAGAGGAGCAGTTCTAGCTCTATGGGGCTCCTGGGGCACAGAACTTGGCCAGAGCTGCAAGGTCTCCATTTCAGGGGACTGGATGATGGCTATGGGAGAAGCAGAGGATGCTGGGGATTGTGGTTAAGAACAGCTTCAGATCCATCCTGCTCTTTTGGCAAAAAGATTGGACATGGAATTTTTGTATATACTCCAGTGTTAGTCCTTTCCCCAAAAGAGGTGGTGGGTCCACATCTTTGCACAGAATCATGGAAACATTTAGATTGGAACAGACCTTTAAGATTATTGAGTCCAACTGTAAACCTAACACTGCCACGTCCACTACTAAAACATGACCCTAAGCACCATGTCTACATATCTTTTAAATACCTCCAGGGCCGATGACTCAACTACTTGAGTCCACTTCCTCTAGTTCTATCACTTGTTACGTGAGAGAAGAGACCAACACCCACTTCACTATAACCTCCTTGCAGGGAGTTGCAGAGAGCGATAAGATCTCTCAGTTCCCTCAGCAGCCTCTCATTAGGCTTGTTCTCCAGACCCTTCACCATCTTTGCTGCACTTCTTTGGACACACTCCAGCACCTCAAGGTATTTCTTGTAAAGAGAGGCCCAAAACTGAAGACAGGATTCGAGGTGTGGCCTCACCAGTGCCAAGTACAGGGGCATGATCACTTCTCTGGTCCTACTGGCCTCACTATTTCTGATACAAGCTAGGATGCCACCGGCCTTCTTGGCCACATGAGCATACTTCTGGCTCATATTCATTCAGTTGTCAACCAGCACCCCCATCCTTTTCCACCAGGCAGCTTTCCAGCAGCTCTTCCCCAAGCCTGTAGCATTGCATGGGTTTGTGGCCCAAGTGCAGGACCCAGCATGTGGCTTTGTTGAATCTCACACAACTGGCCTTGGCCCATTGGTCCAGCCTGTCCAGATCCCTCTGTAGAGCCTTCCTACCCTCAAGCAGATCAATACTCCCTTAACAACTTGGTGTCATCTGCAAACTCACTGAGCGTGCACTCAATCCCCTCGTCCAGATCATTGATAAAGATATTAAATAGATATAGTGCCAACATTGAGCCCTGAGGAATACTGCTTGTGACTGGCCACCAACTGGATTCAACTCCATTCACCACAACTCATTAGGCCTGGATATCCAGCTAGTTTCTTATCCAGTGAAGAGTATGCCTGTCCAAGCCATGAGCAGTCAGCTTCCCCAGGAGAATGTTGTGAAAACGGTGTCAAAGGCTTTACTAAAGCCTATGTTGACGACACCCACAGGCTTTCCTTTATCCAATAAGTGAGTTACCTTGTCATAGAAAGAGATCAAGTCTGGGCCTGATAAATGATTTAAGGTGGCCCGATGAGTACTTCCGCCAGCTCCCTCGGTACCCTTGGGATGATCCCATACAGCCCCAAAGACTTGTGTGTATCTAAGTGTTGCAGCAGGTCACTAACCATTTCCTCTTGGATTACAGGGACCCCATTCTGTTCCTCATATCTCTCTTCCGGCTCGAGGAGCTGGGTACCCCAAGAACCGGTCTTACTATTAAAAATGGAGGCAAAGAAGGCATTAAGTATCTCAGCCTTTCCTTCATCCTTTGTCACTATGTTTCCCCTCACATCGCTTTTTAAGGCCTGTTAGCAAAGCTAACACTTAACAGCTCCACAAAACAGAGCTGTCAGGCTGGTCTCTGATGTAACACTGCTTTATCCTGACTGGAGAGAGAACTGGCCTGAAGGACAGCTGATTTCACAGAACAGATCTCATTTCTTCTCTCTAGTAAAGCTTCTTTTCTTTCTGAAGCTCAAAATGACCAGAGAGCGTTGATTATTCCAGTGACCCTTTTCATACTGTTGGCTAAGATTCTGCCAAAGATGTTATGACCATAGTTAATACACGGTATTGGTCTTTCAAAGGTATAAAGAGTAGTTTTGCAGCTACCCTCAAAAAAATTCTGCCGACATCACACATACTGGGGACTCTGGTAACTGCCTGCTCTGTTTTAGCTTATTGTGTTTAATTGAGAATTTTGGAAGAGGTGTCATTCAACTGAATTGGATAAAAATGCTTAGAGACAGAAATGTGCAGATCCCATCTGGAAAGCTGTCCATATTTTCCTATGCCCCTTTTCATACATGTTTCAAGTTTCAGACATCAAACTTACCACATAAGTGGGTAAACTGGTAGTTCTCTTTTTTGATAATGAAAACCACCATTATTTCCAGGCAAGATTTGTGAGGTTCAACCACTTCTTTTGCTTGCATTATCCATCTGCCACAGTTCAGCTTGTTCAGGGAGATGAGGTGTGTGATGTAGCCCTGAAAAGCACCATTTCTTCTTACAAGTAATTGCTGTTTGCTTTCCTCTGACTGGATATAGGATCTGCATAAATCTTAACAGTTTAAACTTTAATTGCGTGATGTTGCTGTAAAACTGCCATAATTGAGGTCATCTTCAGACTTGTTGGGTCATTTTCTGCTCTGGATTTTCCAGGTGAACTGATACCCAATAGGATTTTTTAAAAGAAAAAATCTTTGTTTTCATTGAGCTTTGATGTACTCACTTGGAAGTCATATTTCACAAGAGATCACAGTCTGATTATTAACTTTTTCAGCATATAAATTCACAATTCAGGAGTCATATGTACCGGTACTTGTAAGTGATCATGACTGAAAGAAGAGTCTGGATCTAACAAGTTGTTCATTGTGCCAAGTCTCTTCTAGTAAAAATGAAGACACGACTTCACTTGTCTTCTTTTTAAATATTTTTTATTACATCAATGTGCCAAACATTTTTTTCCAGAAGAGGGCACAAAATTTATCTTCACTGCTTCCGGTCTGTATTTGTGCATGCTGAAAACTTTTCAGACTATTTCTACCTCCATTTGTAAATATGGAACAACATTTAAACACAGCTAAAATCCCACCCCATGACATTTGTACTATAGATTACATAAGAAGTTGTCAGTCTTGGTTCCTTTTACAGTCAGTAAAACAAAACATGACACAGTTCATCCTATTTCATCCTATATTTGATCAGCTGAGTGGCTCTTCGGACTCTTTTGACAATATTGCTTGGAACTCTGATGACCACTGTGGAGCCTGGACATCTATCTAACATGGGGATACCTGAAAACTATATGCCTAAATCCAGGTGTCTACAATCTGGCACTGAATCCTACCTCTGAGGCAGGATTCACTTGACCTATTTTAGATAGAGACAAGGGTGACTAGCCCAGATGTGGTTATCTAAACTTTGAACATCTAAGTTAGAGAGAATCCCACCTCTTGCATTTGCTAGGTAGTACCCTGCAGTGACGATGTGGGATAGGGCTACCCATACTGTGCTTATTGCCTACCACCAGCTGACATATTATATCATAGTCATTGTAAGTGAACTTACAGAAAGTTCTTATTACTTTGTCTGTGGAGTTGTTATCAACATTGCAATAGAGTCTAGGATGGAGGGCTCCTTGCAGAGACACTGAAGAAATCAGGATGAAAATGGTTGGCAAGGTAAGGGAGAGGAAGAGGAACATCACTGTGGTTAGACCACACAGTTATTTATGCCAGCTGTCACACAGAACAATAGCTCTGTTTATCCAAGTGTCATCAATCCCTGTTACCATTTTGCATGGCTTTTGTCAGTGCTCTTTAAACTGTGCAGACTGGCAGATCTTGAAGAGGGCTTGAAATCTTGAAGTAAGTCCTTCTTGCTAAGCCTTCCTCATAACCGCTCACAAGTAAATGAACAAGCGTGGACCATTATTCAAAATAATGACTCATTTCAGAGATGTACAGGCTGTGTAGATTGTATCACCTCCACTGGATATGATATAATCTTCAAACACAGCCCTTCTGTGATTTATGTATTCACAAAGCTTTCAGAGTTGCTTTCAGCAGCCCTTCCCCTTAAGCATATATACAGCAGTCCATCACACAAAACTACTTCTGTTAAAGTGTCTCTGCATACTCAGGTGCAAAGCAAGCATCACATTTCTAGCTGTCCAGCTAAATGGGGAGGTTTACACAGTGTGCCCTCATGTTGTCTCAGTCTACAGAGGTGGGGAAAATTTTGTGTTTCACTGGGGTTTTTCATCTGAAGATTTGTTCCCAGGCACAAATGCATTTTAACTTCACCCATGGTACCACCAAACAGGGATAGCTAATAATTATGTAATGGTATTGTCTTAGTTTAAGAAGCAACAAAAGCAATTAAGAGAAATTCATAAGCATGCTAATACATAAGACAAGGTAAACACTATCACAATGTAGAGATCCTTCCTGAAATGGGCATCAGAAAAGTGTTTGGGAGCTGGAGATGTGGCATTCACAGTTGTTTTACACCTACTTTAAAATATATTTAACATAATAACAAAGTAAATGTCTCACCAACTTGCCTCTTATGGTGTTGATCCCTCACTGCTTCCAATAATAACCCACCAGGATCTGGCTCATAATGAAGAAAGAACCATTAGCAGTTAGTTTTGGATATGAACTATTTAGTGAGTTGGTCATGAAATCATTCAAATAAGACCCAAAGACACTGGGTGCACAGTGCAGAAATAATCGCACAAACCAACATCTGGCTGTCCTGAAGGAGGATGCTAGGCAAGGTAGGACTGCAGCAAATTTACATGAGCTGTCAACTTCATCCTTTTAATGCAAAATCTGGCAGGCTCCACTGATGGGTACAAATTACTCCAACATCACATGCATGAGAGAGTGATTGGACAGGGCCACCATCAGAGCTCTGGGTACTCCCAAGCTTACGAATACATTGGGACAGCAGAACTAAAGTCACTGAAGGTGATGGGACCCTCAATTGAAAAATGCTACATTGCAACTGTACGGCATTTCTGTGGGCATGCTGAACACTATCCGTGCTGTCCACCTGAGCCTCAGGAAGGGCATGATATAGTTTATCTAGCAGGCGTGACTCCTGTCATAAAAGGAAAAAGTGAAATCGGCATCAAATGCTGGAAATCAACAAGGAAAGTACCTCAGAAACACCCTCCATTCAAGGATACTGCAGCCCTATTGAAAACAAACAGAGATTGCTCAAGGACCTTACTTCCCCATTACAAAAATTCCAGCTGTTGCACAAACAAACCAAGCCAGAATGTCAAACCTTGTCATAACCCACTGTTTGAGTGGAGCTGATGAAAGGCAACGACCCACGATTCACAACTGGCTCGTTTGGGACATCTTCTCTAATGGTTTAAACACATTAAAGCAAGTCCTTACTAGCAAGAACATAAATTGTGAGTGCATTAGGGGGAAAGTGGGAAAAGAAGAATCCTAAAGAAATTCATGTCCTAATGGGCATTTTTAGGCCAGTGAATTTTAGGGCAAAAATACAAAGGAAGTACCTCTGTGTCTTGCAAGTAAAAATTGGTAATTCCCAATAATGCTAATGAACTGCTGTAATTATTACATTCCTATCTCACTTCTAATAATGAAAAGTCCTATAGATATACAGCATGTAGGAATATCTAATGCATGAGAAATTGTGTCAATGAGAAGTCTTGTGATCCGATGCAATTTCTGCTTTCTAATAGTACATTTCCTTCTGTAAGGAAAGGGAAAAGAATATTTTTATCTTCAAAAGAGGAATGGGCTTACTCTAGTCTCTTCTACTTATCCTAAATCTTTCTTTCTCTCTTGCTACTTTATGAATTGGCTTCATCAGTTTGTGGCGGTAATGCTTACTTACCGAGCTATATAGGCATTTAATTTTGTTAAGAAGAGATGAAAAAGTGGTTGGTAGGGTTGTTGGCTAATAATTTTGCTCCTGTATTGAAGAAATAGCAGTTTTGATATGAACCTGATCTCTGTTTCCTATTCTTAGACGTAATATGAGGCAGGGATATAAAGAAGTCTTTGTATCACATTCTTTCAATACGTACAAATATATATACATGAGAATGCTTGTTTGCTTTGTTCTGAGATTTTCTTTGTGAAGGATCAGTGACTGGTATTTCAGCCCATATGATAATCTACACAGCAAATTCTGCTCTCAGGGATGTGCATCCTAGTTTCATGGCTTTATTTTATCTACTCATGTATATTAATATATTTAATGATGCATGTGCCACATAAAGGGCTAGGGACAATTTCTCAGCACGATGAGTATGTGGCATGAGTCATTCCCCTAAGCACAGCTACAGGTTTTGATGTACTCAAGGGAGGGCTTCTTCCACTAAGTTTAAAGTTCAGAAGTTCAAAGGCACTCCTCATTAGAAATTAACCATGACACATTGAAAATGAGAAGGGAACGATCTACTCCACGCCTGAAGAACTTGGCAGGAGCCCTTCTCACAAGCCAACAGATACAGACATGCTGAAAACTGTCTCACAGAAGGGGGACTGATTTCAAGGTCAGCACAAACAGGAGAGTGACCTCTTACAGTCCTGCCTTGGAAAACATGGCCCCTTGGCTCCCCCAAGCCTCGTTTGAAGAGCAAGGACTGCAACACGAGCTGTAATGGGCTTTATTATAGCTGTCCGTTTTGCACTGACAATGCAGCAGGTATCTAGCTGAATATCCAGATGGATGCCCACCCTTGGGGCACCATTTCAGCTCCAGAGAGTTCAAGCAAATCTTTAACTTTCCCATCTTTCTGGTGTGGTGTAGAAACCTCCAAGCTGACAGACAGAGGTAGCAGGTTAATGACTGAAATGCAGCTGGGTGAAGAGCCTATCAGCTGCTAGGCATGCATCCAAGGATGCTGATGGTCCCTGCCAAATGCCAAGAAACACACCAGTGGCCATGAGGTTCATCAGGTAACTGGGCAGTTTCTGCTTGCATGAGATGCTCGCCTGTGGGAACCACTGTTGGAGACGTGAGAGGGGCAGAGGGATGAGAGTTCAAAACTTGAGGATGCCCATTTGCAGAGCCACTCATGCTGCAACTCATCGTGATGAGAGCACGCAGGAGATATGTACAATTAGGTGGGAAGCCAGAAAGAGCCTAGGAGGACAATATTGTGCTGGCAGAGTAGGTGGGTGGAGGCTGCTCAGCTGGTACTCCAGTAGTGACGCTTGCTAGAAAAATACAAGAAAATAACTTTCATTGAACACAGGGGAGGACTGCACTTTCTCTTTTGCTTTAACTGTACTTTTTCCTTTCTGTACCTTAAACTCAGTTCTCAAAACCATCATTTCTTTCATTTCTCTGGTCACCCTGTGCAGAGTCCAGGCATAATGCCTGCCTGAGAGTGGTGACCTTCGGCCACCATCCCCCTAGAAGCAGTGACCTGAAACAGAGCTGCTATGGGGCTCTGCAGAGAGAAACAGCAAGCAGGCAAGAGGAACTTACACCCTCAGACATTCTTAAGGAAAGCTCAGCCTGAAGAGTTGTCTGGCATTGGGGCTTGTGCTGCCAGACCTGGGAAACAGTTGTGGCAGTGGTGGGTAAAACCTCCTGCAAAGTACAGACAGTAGAATGGCTTGGAGCAACCTCCAAGGTATTACACTGCTTGATGAGGATCCTAGCTTGAGGCTAGCTCCTGTTTGGGATGGGAGGTTCAGGCACGTGATCCCAAAATCAATATTTTCACAGCTCAGGGCATGTGACGTGTCACCAGAAAGTGCGCGATGAGGACAATGGCTGGCACAGTCCCGCAGTTCCACAAGGCTCTAGTGTGCTCTGCCACCGACCAGCCCGTGCACGGGCATCTGTAAGTTGATTCCTACACCTAAGGCCATCCCTTTAGCTTTCCTTTACAGGCAAGAAAATCCCTCTCGAAAATCTGCACATCTTCCAGAGATACCCTGTGTTTAATGGGATGGGGGAGGTGGGGGGTGGAGCAGGATTTATGACTGGGAATTGGATTTCATGGATGATTATGTTTTGCATCTCATACTAAAGTACAGTACTTTGCATTAGCTGCATATCCAGCAATAACACAAACACTTCTTCTAGCTGAATTTTAACATTTCTGCCAGATTCTTTAATGGATACAGCAAACCTGTAGCTTTTGCATGCCAGTATATGTCCTAACTCTTTCTTGCCTGAATCAGGTTTTTCCCGTAAGGGCATAGAAAAGTTAACACTTCCCAGAACACCACGTGAAAAAAATGCTCTGGGCCATCTTTCCAAATAAACTCTTAATCCTCAGGCATCACTGCAAGTCATTTTTGTCAATAGTGCACCATTTGTAGAAAAACAAACAGTACTCACTATGATAAGCACTGGTATCTTCAATCTCAGTTTGGTATCCACTGGAATTTTTAGATTGTTGGTATTTTTCAAACAATTTATAATCAAAAGCCACCACTTTGTCACATGGAGTCTTCTGAATTCATGAATTTGCTGTTGGAAGGTTTTCTGAATCCTACCTATATGCAACACCAGAAAGAAAGGGGGGAAAAAAGAAACTAAATTGTCCCATAGCTGGCACAAAGTAAACATATTGCTTCCCAGTGTACAACTCTGCTTACTGAAAAAAAGTGCAGTGCAATATTTAAATACACATAAAAGCCTTATCAAAATCAGAAACATTGACCATGTGCATGAGGTATCATTCAGTGCTGCAAACTTTCCTTACAGATTGGACTGGAATCAAAGCTGTTTAAGAATTTCTTCTTTTCTAAAAGTTGAAATGCATTTCTGACATGGAAAAAGACTTTACATAGCTTTAAGGCTAAATTCTTGAAACTGATTCTCCCCTTCTTCAGCTGGCTTGCAGCTAAGATGAATTAAAAATCTAGAATGAACATCTGAGCTGAGAAAAGACACTTGAACAAAGAGAAAAACAGAAAAACACAGTGCATACCTGAACCTCTATTATCAGTGGAAAACACTTTATTTCTTTCTAAGGGCAATGGCAAGGTAAAACTACTGCAATGTAACGAAAGAAAACTATTTTCAGTATGGGAACTTGAAAGCATTAACGTAACAGGCAGAGCACACTGTGTCCTGCCCTTGGCACATGTCTTGTTGGCTACTGTGGACTGTGACCCAGCAAAAATAATCCATCCAAATGAATTTTCTCCTAGCTAATACACTGCTTCATGCAGTAGACACTGACAGACTGTTTTCTTCAGAGTCGGTGTGGGGGCACAACATTGCACTGAGGAACAGGAAGATCCTGTGTTGCACACAAATTGCACACAAAATGAGCCAAAGCACAGCCTGGTACACTAAAAATATTCTGGGAGCGTTTGATCCATTTGATTTTTGACAAGGTAGTGTTCTCAGAGGACAGAAAGACAGGGGAAACCTGACCCGAGCATGTGTGTGCTCCCATTGGTGTCTAAGTTCTAAGGGTTTTTTCTCCTCAGATCTCATTACTGGCAGTTTTATTTGTGGTTCTTTAAGCTCAGAAAGTTTCAATCTGATTTTAAATCTATCCTCTTTATTCAAGAGCTTCTGTTTCTGCAGGCAGCCCCACTTTCTGCCAGAGGGTTTTACCCGTTCCAGTCTGGCTATCACTCCTATTTCAAATATACCCACCACCTTAGAAACCAAATAAAATTAGTAGGATCAAAAGAAGCAGTATCACTGATGGATTGAATGCATGTTCATTTCAACCTCAGTTTATCATTTTGTTAATCTGTATTGATCAAAAAAAAAGTCAGTCATTTCCTTATTCCCTTTGTTTCTGAGGTGCTTGAGCATGTTGATCTAAGTCAGATTTTGACGCTGCTTTGTCACTGTGACCTTTTTTGATCCCAGCCCATTTTCTCTCAGATTAAGTCATGTTACAGAAGGTGCTTTGCTTCAGGTTGTGGTTTTTACAGTCTCAGTTAAATGAAAACTTTCTATGCCACCAGCTGGGAAAACTGATGCCTGATAAGCAGTGGGGCCGGAGGCGGTAAATCACAGTACCCTCTTCTTGATACAACCCTTCTCTGAGTAAATATTGAGCTGCTGTGGGAATCGGGGAGAGGAACTAGAGGAGGGCATGGGGAAGAGCTCCCTTACAGACAGAGACACTGCTGGGAAGGCATAATGTAGATGGTCACCTTCACCTGTCTCCTTTTCTTCCCAACTGGAAACTGGGACAAATTTGAACTGAGGTTTAGGTGGTACCTAAGCAGGGGCAGGTACAAAGAACACAGTGTAAATAGTCACTTCTTGCCCATGATCTCCCATGACTTATTTCTAGCTCTCCTTCAGGGCCTTTGTCATGCCCATCAGTCACCTCACACCATGTCACCTCCTCCACCACTGCCTTCAGTTGCTGCCACTACCCCTTTACCTGAAGAACACATCTCTCATCTTTGCTCCTTGCATCCACTCTGGAAATCAGTTCCTCTCTTCAGAAGCTCTTCTCTCTTCTTCTCATTCCCGCTCTACTGTCTCAGGAAGGGTGTTACACTGACAGAGCTGAAGGCCTCTGTGCCACGTAATGCTGTTATGAACTGAAATACACATATCTGTGAAATGATTTCAGCAAGTGAGCTAAATAATAGAGCAGCGGGGACCACATGCAGTCATGTTTTGAGCATAACATACCATATGCAATCATTAGCGCACTGGTGAACCACTTCTAGCTGTAACAAGAAAAACGCATCCCCAGTACTACTCTATTTGCTTCAGAATCATAGGGTAATAACATAATTCAGGTTAGAAAGGACCACCAGAGGTCATTTTGTCCAAAACATGTTTAATCAGATCGGCTTGTTCAGGACCTTGCCCTTCTAGGTCTTGAACAATCTCCATGGAGGGAGATCCCACAGCCTCTCTGGGCAGCTTACTACAGTGCTTGACAATCTTCATGGACAACAATTTTTTTCTAATAGCTGATGGGAATCTTCCATGTTTCAACTCAGGCCCCTTGTCCTGTTGCTGTGCTCCTTCCAGCGGGTTGGCTGCAGCTTCTCCGAGTCCTCCAACCAGGAGCTCTCCTGGTGCCCATAAAAGATGACAAACTCCTCGTGCCAGTATTCAGGAAATGGCAGAGACCAGCTGGGGCACATGAGGGCAGAGTACATGCTTGGCGTAAAAGGGTTCTTACTTCAGGAACACCAAGGTCTCAACTGTGGCCCGCAGCTCAGCCACGGGTCAGGACTCGGTCTCCCCTTTATGGCTCACTGCAAGGATCGTTTCTGAACACTGGCTGCTTTGGAAAGACATTTGCTTATCTGCCTTCCCACTCTGCTTAAACCCTTTCAAATTCCACTAGATACAGTATTCTTTCATTCTGCAAACACTTTCTAAATCTCTTTACATAGGGCCACACATTCTAAAAATCAATCCAAAAGTTTCCCTCCTTTCCACTGTGACCTACTTGGGTTTAGCAAAACTTAATTTGATGTGGAGGCAACTTCTGAATGCCAAGAGCTGCACCTGTGCTGCTGGCCAGGTGGAATGCACCTCCAGTAAAGTAGGAGATGCACTTCTTCACATTTCCTGCTGAGTTTGTTAAACAGGTTATATCTATTTTTAAAAGCATTGTATTACAAACTTTCAGGGAACAACACTGTTTTTTTCCGACAAAATTAAGCTGAGGTAAAAAAAAAGAAATACTGTATAAATGTCAGTGTCAAGAAACAAAGTCTGTAATGTCCAAACATGCTGCACAGAATGGGAGAAGGGAAAGTTTATTGGTTTGTGGAATGCAATTTTTCATTACTCCTTTAAAACACTCCAGGTTGTCACTTCCTATTATTTTTTTACGTTTTGTTATGTAATATATGAACTGCATAGCTTAAAATCATTCTTGTCCTCACAGTTCACAAAAAAAAAGCAGTAATTTAATTTGATTCCATTTCTAATAGTTTAAGCAAAACAACTGTGGCGACCCCAGCAAGGACTGGTGATTATTAACTGATGTTCCCACTCTGATGGAATTTTTTTTTTAGGTGACACAGAAACATTCCTTTCTCTACTTTTCTTTGGAGAAGAGAATCCGGTTGCTCATTTTTCAGGTGGCAGTTTTTGTTCTGCTCAATGCAGGACACTGCAAGGCTCCTCATTTCACAGCTGTGTTAATCTCTTCCAATGCGCACGCCAATTTGAGGTGTATTCTCACTGAGAGCAGACCTGACCTTGCTCAGGTGACGACACTCCTACAAGTCTGTCTATATTCCCTACATGTCTGCTTTACATTTCCAATATTCAAATTCCCAGGGAAATCCTAACAAACAAGGAAGTTGTTCTTCAGCCTCAGAAAAATAAAGTTGGGGTTCTTCTTCTTTTGCACAAGTGCTCTCTGCACCTTGGAAATTGTAACATGGCAGAGGCAGGAAAGAATCTCAAGCTGCCCAACCTATGCATGGTAAAATTACAAGAAAAATTACTCTGGGACAAAGCCATGACAACCCTAGCCTGCTTATCCTGGCTGCAGAACAAACGCTGTTGTCATCCGGTGTTTAACTTGTGAGGCAATAACAATTGTCTGTGATTTTGATTCTGCAAGAGCTAAAATAAATATCCTTTATTTCAGAACTGAGAGCAAAACCATTTCTGAAGTAGTCTTTGGTACATGGTAGCATGATAAACTTCTGTACATTATAAAAATCAAACTATTGAATAATACCCCATTCTGATTTTTCAAACATATGTAGTTTAAAAATCCTGGGAGCCTAGGAAGGTTCTTGCTGACTGAAAGCTAGCCAATGTCATTCCAATTCACAAGAAGGGCATGAGGGCAGACCAGGAAAACTATAGACCTGTTAGTATAACCTCAGTTCCTGGAATAATTATGGAGAAGATTATACTGAGTGCTGTTGAAAGGCATTTAAAACATAATGCAATCATCAGGCACAGTCAACACGGGTTCACAAAGGGAAAGTTCTGTTTAAGTAATTTGATATCCTTCTATGATAAGGTCACCTGCCTAGTGGATGAAGGGAAGGTGGTGGGTGTGGTTTTTCTGGATTTTAGTAAGACTCTCGATACTGTCCCTCACAGCATCCTTTTGGACAAGTTGTCCAACTGTGGGATGCACAGGTGAGCTGGGTGAAGAACCAGCTGAAAGGCAAGGCTCAAAGGGTTGTAGTGAATGGGGCTATATCTGGCTGGTGACCAGTCACCAGTGGTGTTCCTCAGGATTCAATTTTAGGGCCACCACTATTCAATATATTTATCAGTGATCTGGATACAGGAGTTGAACGCACCAGTAGCAAATTTGTTGATGATACCAAATGGGGAGGTGTTGTTGACTCTAAGAGGGACAGGAGGATTTGCAGAGAGATCTAGATAGATTGGGAAATCATCAATGGCAAGAAATTTAACAAGTACAAATGCCAGACCCTGCATCTGAGACAGAATAATGCCATGCACAAGTATAAATAGGGAGAGAAGTGGCTGGAGAGCAGCCCTGCAGAAAGGGATCTGAGGGTGCTGGTCAACAGCAGGCTCCATATAAGCCAGCAGTGTGTCCTGGCAGCCAAGAGGGCAAACCGCATCCTGGGGTGTGTCAAGCACAGCATAACCAGCTGGTCAGAAGAGGTGAAGATGCTGCTTTATTCAGCATTGGAGTTGCCTCAGCTCAAGTTCTGTGTGCAGTTCTGGGCCCTTCAGTTTAAGAAGAATGTGAAGGTCCTTCATGCATCCACAGGAGGGCAATAAAGCTGGTGCAAGAGCTGCAAGGAGTGTCTTATGAGGAGCTCTTAAGGGATTTGGGCTTGTCTAGTTTGGAAAAAAGGAGGCTGAGGGGTGACCTCATTGCTCTCTACCACTTCCTGAGAAGAAGAAGCGGAGACAGAGGTGTTGATCTCTTCTCCCTGGTATCCAGTGATAAGACATGTGGAAATGGTTCAAAGCTGCAACAGACATGAACTGGTCAGGCAGTTGGACAACATGATCATTGCAGGACCTTTCCAACTGAAACAGTCTATTCTAAAAAACTTATTAATAATTTCCCCCAATGCCATTTTTATGCCAGAGAGCCAATGAGATTTGCCACAAAACCCCCTGAAAAACACGGGCTGCTTTTTTTTCCAAAGAGGTGTGAGCATCTTTCTTTCCCAGTCCAAGGGAATAAACCCACACTCATTCAAATGACCCAGCACAAAACTGTGTTAATGCAATGATCTGACAAATGTGTGTACAGAAAAGAACAGCTTCAGCAGGGTGACCCACCCTCAGCAGAGTCACCTACCCAACCTGCCCCTTCCTCAGTCCCTCTGGGAAGGGCTGCCTGTGCTTGTCAGAAAAGTCCTTTTCTTCTTCTTCCCCAGGGCTTAGACTCAGACCTAGGCTATGCTCCTATCCTTCAACACCAGTTATAGTTATATGGTTATAGTGTGGCAGCACACTGAAAACTTCTGATAGGCCCTGGCCAAAATTTGCCCAGCCATTGTCCCTGGATTTAACAAGCTTTACACCAACCAAAGCAGGATTATCAAAAAAGAACAGGTGAGCTCCCCATGCCAAGAAAACATGATGACCTAGGCTTGGACTCAAGTCTCCTACTTCAGACTGAATTAGATCCCAGCTGATAGCTACTTGGATTGACCTAGCTTTCCACCACAAAGAGAAATCCAGTCTGCAGACCTCAAAGTGCTGTGACGGGGGAAAATATTCAAACTCCCTTTTTCTTCCTTTCTGCTGCCATGCCCTACAATAAACAGATCATAAAGTCATGTAAATGAGACTTGGATGTACGGTCATGCCCCTATTCCTTGACAAAAAAAGCACTTTTCTGTGTCCCAAAGTGAGCTCTGGCTACAGACTGGCATCATAGCAGAGTGTGGTTCATCCACATCCAGACTCATTCTCTTCTCTCTCTCTTTTCCCTCTCGAGGAGAGAACATCTTGGCACAGAGGTTGAATGGGAGCTGTAACATACTCCATTGCCAATGCTGAAGTGCAAAGAAGCCTACTGCTTGCTTCCCCCTCTCCCTCTTCCCTGCCAGTGCCTCTGTGTGTCACCTTCAAGTCGTAGGATACCAAAGAGGCAGACAGTGGCCAGAGAGGCACTGCATCAGTGGATCCCATCTTATCCTGCTGGGGCATTAACAGATCACTAAACAGTCTGCTCCCATCGAGCTCTGACATACATCCGAGAGTACAACCTACCTCTAGCTGTGTTTTTTCCTTTTTCTTTTTTTTTCCTAATGTCTATAAGGTGATTGCATCCGGGTTTGTGTCCTCACGGCAAAACCAAAGAGCATTCATCAAAAGAATTATGAGGTAAATGTGGCTTCTTATCCTCCAGTGATTGCCTGTCTGGCAAAAAGCTTTAGAAAATGTAACAATAGTTTTGAAATAAGTGGGAGGAAAGTAAAGACCGGCAGTGTACTTTCCACATCAATAGCAAATACACTACTGATGTGGAAAGTAAACAGCTTCAATCAAGAGGAGAAGCCGCAGTGGATAACTTTACACCTGTGAGCTGCGGGCTTAAATGCCAGTGCATTAAGACTGAGGTAGAAAACCCCGAGTTCATCACCTTACATTGCAAACCCAGATTTTAAAAGCTGTATCATCTGTGGTCGGGTAATAACAGGAGGCCAGCTGTAATTCAGAGGATTAAAAAACCTTGCCATGTAATCCAAAACCTTACCTCCTTGTATGAACACAGACCACCTGATATGGCTGGCACACCTGTATTCTACAAGCATTGCTCAAAACTACCACCCTGCAAGGCTATTTTTGGGGGGACAGGGGGGTGTCTGCATGTTAAAAGAGACACAAGCCTGAAACTACTGAGAAGAACGCTAAGGAAGCATCTGCCAAGTTGCTGCCACCTTCTCCCATGCCCTGTAATGCTCACCTGTAGGGGTAGGAGATGATAGAATCACAGAATAGTTTGGTTTGGAAGGGAACTTAAAAGATCATCCATCATCACCCCCTACCATGGCCAGAGACACCTCCCACCAGACCAGGCTGCTCAAGGCCCCATCCAGCAGGGAGGGGGCATCCACAACTTCCCTGGGCAACCTGTGCCAGTGCCTCACCACCCTCATCGTGAAGAGTTTCTTCCTAATGTCTAATCTGAATCTTCCCCCTTCCAATTTAAAGCTATTCTCCTTCGTCCTATCACTACAAGCCCTTGTAAAAAACCCCTCCCCAGCTTTCCTGTAGCCCCTTCAGGTACTGGAAAGCTACTATGAGGTCTCTGCAGAGCCTTCTCTCTCTCAGCCTGTCTAAAGCCTAATTACAGCTCGCGCAGTTGTTTGGTTGGTTGATTGTTGTTTTCAGGTTTGTTTTTCATTGCTGCCCCGGGGAGCGTCGCATCCCCCCAGTCGCCCCCTGAAACGCCGGGACCCCGGGGAGACAACAAGGGGGCAAAGCCCCCCTCGAGGGCAGCGCCCCATTTCCCACTCTGACCCCATGGAGTCTCCGGGAGGCAAGGTTCTCCCGCGGGGGCAGAGCCCTTCTCCCCCATAGAGACGACACCAGGGTCCGGGTTCCCCGCTGGGGGCAGCGCAGTGATCCCCCGGGACGACACCAAAGGTCGGGTTATCCTTCGGGGGCAGCGCCCTGCTCCCCGCCGGGACCCCAAGCCCAAGAAGGATCCGGAGTCTCCCCTGTGGGCAGCGTCCCACTTCCCACTGGGACCCTGGGGAGACACCAAGGGGCCAACATCCCCTCCGGGAGCAGCTCTCTGCTCCCCCTCCCGGACGACAACAGGGACCGGGGTTCCCCCCGAGGGCAGCGTCCGGGTACCCCAGAGAGGCTCCGGGGATCCAGGGGCCTCCCAAGGGAAAGCGCCCCGGGACCCCAGGGAGACACCAGGGGTACGGGGTCCCTACCCGCGCAGCGCCTCTGGACCCCAGGGAGGCTCTGAGGGTCCGGAGTCACCCCCCCCGGGGCACGGCCCCGCTCCCCGCCGGGACCCCAGGGCGCTCCCGCCGCTGATAGGACCGCGCTACCCGGGCCACCGCCCCCGCCCCGCCGCGCCCCGCCCGCTGCCGCCGGCCGCGGGACTGCGGTGGCTTCGCGTTTCCCGGGACTGCGACGCTCCCGGGTTGCCGGTGGCTTCGCGGCTCCGCGCCGCTGCCGCTCGCCCCGCTGCCGGGCCCATGGCGAGCACGTCGGCGGAGATCATCGCCTTCCTGCTGACCATCTCGGGCTGGGTGCTGGTGTCCTCCACGCTGCCCACCGACTACTGGAAGGTGTCCACCATCGACGGCACGGTCATCACCACCGCCACCTTCTGGGCCAACCTCTGGAAGACCTGCGTGACAGACTCCACTGGTGTCTCCAACTGCAAGGACTTCCCATCCATGCTGGCGCTGGACGGTCAGGCTCCCACTGTCCCTCATCCCACCCCTATCCATTCCCACCATCACTCTCCTTGCTGGTCTGTGGGAGTTGAGGGCTCCGGGGCTCCTCCTGGGATGGACCTGTAGCCAGTAGGGGTGGGCAATGCCCCTCGACGGGGCTACCGGGCAGTGGAGGGAGTCAGGGCACACCAAGCAGGGCTGGGGGACAGAGGGGACCCCAACAGAGGTGTGTCTCACAACAAGCCCATGGACAAGTCCCCTCATGTCACCTAGCAGGTGACACTGTGCTGCTTATGCACACCCATGAAAGCGTGTGTTTTCCCCAAAACCCACTGTTTGAGGTTATATTTGGTGCCTAAGTGCCTGATTTGGTCCCTGTTGCTGCCAGCTTTTTTATTCCCCCCATCGGAATACTCCGTGTGTGTGGATTTGACACAAGAAGAATGCAAGTGAATTTTTCTTGTCGATTTATTGTCGGACTGTTGTACCATTCCTCTTTTGTATGGTTTTGCCAGCCGTGCAACGGTTGGTGGAGAAGAACAAGCCTTGGCGTCATTTTGTTTTAATTAATGTTCTGCTGGTTCTTTCTGCTGGGCGCTTATTAACTCAGGTGTAATTGCTTCATTGATAAATGACAGTGTAAAAGCTTGGGGCACTGAGGGGTGGGGAGGTATGCAAAAGCAATGCATAACTCAGCATGATTTTAGGGCGGTGTAATTCTGAAGCAAAGCTGAGAGTTTTGCTATGGTGCCTGAAACCAGAGACTGGGTTGGTGCTGCTTGCCTTCCCCGGTTAAGGAGAAACATTTTTGCCCTTTAAGGAAGCCCGACTGGGAAACTGGGTCACTGCAGGAAATCTTTGCAACTAAACTTTGAGTTGATAAGTCCATGCTGATTATGGCTGTTAGAAACAGGGAAAACACGAATGGCATTGGTTTATAGCCTCTAGAGTGAAGGAAGGGAGGAAAAGCTTTTAAAATGATTTTACCTTTTCTGAGTTTTTATGTTCATAAGTGATAAAACCATACGGGGTCCCGGTGGCTTTGATACTCCCAAAAAAATCATGTCTGCTGTCCACGGTGTGGCCAGACATTCCCTTTGCACTGGAGTCAGGGAGCAGATTTTGATGTGAAAGGTTTGTTTAAAAGGAAAAGAAAGTCTGTTAATCAAACCACTAACAGATATTGATATTATCATAACAAAGATTAACATTATCATGAAGATAATTAACACGAATATCAGAAAACCTTTAACCTCTGTATGTACAAAGGGCTAGAAGAGGTCAAGACACTGAAAAGAGGTAACACAGGCAACCCTTAAGCATCATGATTGCAGGATACTTCCCTTGGATTGAGAAGTACCGTTCCTCAGACCTTCTTTGACCCAGCCCTGTGGTGACAGAGGGGTTTGCCAGTTCCTCCAGAGGGGTGGGAGAGGTAGCTTGGCTTCTGTTCGTGTCAGTTACACTATGGCCAAGTGTAACAGCTGAGATCATGGTTTCCAGGCTTGGGCAAGGAGCTGTGTGCGATCTGTGTGCAGGTGGGCATGGTGTGATTGCCAGTGCGTAACCTTTTGGATCCACTGAATCTGTTGTTTGGCTGTTCTTTTAGTTCTGGGTTAATCTGTTTTCAGAGTAAGAAAAGCATAATTACAAACATAGTATGCTGAATTGGAAACACTTCAAAGTCCAAAAAGAAGAAGAAGAAACTTGACAGCAAAGTCCTTACCGCCCCTTCCTCCAAACTCTCGTGCATTTGAAACCTTCTTCACTCTGTAACACGTTCCACTTGCCAAAGGAATTTGTTTCTGAGGCACCTTCTGCACAATGAAGCAACCATCAGAGCACTAACTCATTTGGGGCAGCACTGAATCCGCAGTGCATATCTGTACTGCCCTTATTCCATCTTCTGGCCTGACTGTTAATCAGTAGTGGAAGGTTCTTGGCTTCAGTGTTTCTCAATAGCATCTCTGAGTACTGTGAGGACAGGTCCTGGCACAATGTGAAAGAGAAGCAAGGTGGAGAGAGAGTAACACAACCCCTACAGCACACGGCCAGGCAAGCTGGGATGGGGTGGAGAGGCAGCCACCAGAGTCAGAGGTGCTTTCAGTAGCTAGCCTAGACCAGACTCCCCTCTTCTTAGTTATGGGCTCTGCTGGGAACCTGTTAGTGCCTGACAGTGTGTGTCCCCTTTTTCACCCTATTCCTTCCCCAATGCAGGAGTGTACTTTGGGGTTGCAGTGCATCACACATAGCTTAGAAACATTTGTATGTCAACATGAAGTCGAATCTGCCTTGGCCCTTAAGTAGCCTCTACCTTCCCTCTTCTTCATCTTTGCACAGACTGGATCTCATTCCCTGTGATTGGGAACATGGGACTTCCTCAGTCCATCCTCAGGTGAGGGACTGAGAAGACACAAAAAAGGGCAAATCTGGCTTCCTGTTTTTCCATGAAGTGTTTGTGAGTGTATGGAGATACATGTAGTGATAATGTGTTGCTTTCTCGAAATGGTAGGGCAGGACTGGGAAATTACTAGAAATAATTTGTTGTCCCAGGGAAAGGTGGCTCTGCTCCAGTCCTTCCTCACAGAGTTGGAGGATTTGCCTCACAGAGCGGTTCCTCTTATATAGAAATGTTTTTTTGTCAAATTGGAAACCTCTGAGTTTTGCTGGGCTTCTTATCCACAGAGACTGCTCATGTCTTCCAGAGTATCAGAGGCAAAATGCAGGGGGAAGAAATCTGAGTATCACCATGCCAGTTGCTGGGTGTGAGTGTAGAGTGCAGAAGTTCTTCCTTTTTCAGAAGCTGTGTTGGAGTTTGGGTCAGGAGTGATCCAGATATGGTTCCCTGTTGCTCTTGTTTCGGTTTGCATCATGGAGTGGTCTTGACACTGTGCTTCCCAGATTGCTGCAGGGTGGCAGAGCAGTGGGACCCTCATGGCTCTCAGGCCATCACTCCACATGAGCAACCAACAGATGTGACACCCAACATGTGATACCCTTCTACCTTTATTAATTCCTGTAAAAGTAATCGGTTTGCCCAGCCTTAATTAAGGGCACAGCCCCACATTCTGTATGCAAGCAGAACTGTTCTTGCTGTCTGTGGGCTTTAAATTTAGGATTAACTTTTTCGCTCTACAGGTCATAGGTGGAAACTTGGTGATGAAAGCACCTTCCTAAAAGAGGACATCTTAGTTACTGTGTTTCCAACAGCATATCAATGACCTGTTGAAAGAATAGAGCAGAACAAAAGTTTACTTATGAGCTAAAAGAGAGTATTAGATCTTAGAAAGCCATGAAAAAGCAGTGGGTGTGTACTTTTAGAAATAATCTGTGCTGTATCTGTAAGGCACCCTATTATACTTCACGTGATACAGAATGCAAAATGCCACCAGAAGCATTTATTGTGAAAGTGAGTCACCAGAAATTTGCATGCTTTTTTTCTGAGTGTCATATGGTATGAATATATGAATTCCTCCTAAACCGTTGTGAGCAGGAGAGATGAGCATGAGAGCAGTGAGCCAAGCAAGCTGAAGATCTAACAAGATTAATTTGAATGCAAGACAAAACACATTTGTTTAGAAAAATAGCAACACCCTGAAATACGTTTCTCTTGGAATGCTGCTAAACATGACTTTATGAGTAATGCATGTTTGGCTGCTTGTCTGTTTAAAACATATGGCTTTTTGTTGCTTGGGAGCTTCATTAGGGTGGTCAACATGTAAATGGCAAGCCTTCTGCAGGAGCTGGTAGAAATGCAGACAGTTAATATTTGGGAAGGGGGCAGTCTTTGGTCTTGAGTGGAGGAGTAAGAAGAAATAGGCAGCTTCTCCTTAACGCTTCTCTGCATTATAAACCTTGGTAAGCAATGTAATGTCCTTGGTTTCTAGGAAGTAAAGAACAAGTTCAATTACTCTTAGCAGCTGAATACTATACATAGTTTTAACATAGGGTCCAAGCAATAGTAGGCCGGGTTTGGATAAAAAGGTTGATTTTACCCTTTCATGCTTCCTAACACTCCAGTCAGCCTAGTTGGACTAACAGAGTCTTCTGCTCTTCTACTATATTGATGTAGATTGTGATTTTTTTCATGTATTTTGTTTCAAAAATGTGTGCCAGTTCGATAATTGCTGTGGTGAACTGAAATGAGTCCCACTGCCACTGATCTGCCCTGTTTGGTGAAATATTTAGTGAGGAAGGTTATTCATTCAGCAGATCTGAGCAGTCCTCCATCTCATGCTGTTTATAATTGAAAATGATTTCTGAGTGAGTGAGTTAATTATTTCTTGCTGTCTCACTACCCTCTGCCTATTCTAAAACTGTGTATTGACCTTCAGGAACAACTGAATTTCAGCCATGTGGTTCCTAGCATATGCTGGTTATTTTGGTTGGGGTGAATATTTACTGTTTCTCCTAGGAGGTTCAGACATAAATAAAAGTTCAGAGGACCTCTGGGTAAATATGTTCATGGTTCAGCACTTTAATGTGTCAATTAGCTACTAACAGTGTCAATAAATTGGACCTGTCAAAAATAATAGCTTCCTTGCCAGTCCTCATCTCCTGCTTAACCTGTGTGCTGCAAGAAATACATTATGCACCACCAAAAGTAGTAAAAGCCAACTTTTCCATGCCTATAGCAAAAATTAACAAAGCAAGACTGTTTTCTTCAGACCTGAGTATTACAAACTAAGAACCACCTTTTGAAATCTTCATGAAGACCTTTTCCTACTGACATCCTTTGGGTTTTGCCCGAGTGAAGAAAAAGGATTAAAAACTGGGGATATAACTCAAAAGCTGAGGTGGACTTGTCACTCAAGTTTGAACTGAACTGTTGGGGAGGATGGTTTTACATCACTGTTGAGGAAATTTCGCTCTGCCCAGTTGGATGAGAATGGCGGTCATCTCGCCTGATTTTAGGTAACTGCAATCTGGCTGTTCACTGTGAGTCACCTGAGGCTCTCTGCTTTATTTATCGTGTATGGAGAAAAGGAGGTTTCTCCAGAGGGCAACAAATCCTTCTGCCATTGAGACTACTTTATAGTTCAGACTTAAGATACCTAATTATAACCACAGACATTTCAATAGGCACAAAAGACTCTCTCTTATATTCCAACTTAGGAGGCGTACAACAGTTACAGTTATTTCATTGACTATTGAATTTCTTTAGCAGATGGGTTACAGAAACATCTTGCAAATGAAAGAAGTCTTCATGCATTGCCAACAGATGTAGAGAAATGGCAGTAGCTTGTGTTCACAGATGTGCAGCAGAGCACTTTTCTTTGGTAGGACTGATAAAACGGGGTGTTATGTGGTACAAATTTCTTCTTGTGTGCTGCTTGTTGCTCAAAACTGAATCAATGGGGTTTTTAAAAAAATTGTTCAAGCACAGAGTGGTCATCTTGGAGCTGGTATGCCTCCAGCAGTGGCCAAAGTGGGTAGCAGTGAGGAGAGCAGAAAGCAGCTAAGCATCAGTGATAGCCATCTGCAGCTCAGGGCCCTGCCAGCCAGGCATAGATTTCTCTTTAAGGAATGTGTCCGGTCTCTTTTTGAATCTCTGTAAACCTTTAGCATTCACATATCCTGTGGAAAGAAGTTCCACAACTTTGTTATATGAACAAGTACACTTTTTGTTTTGAATCTGCTGCCAACTGCTTTCATTAAGTGTCCTCTAGTTTCTGTTCTAATATATTCATTTCCTATACGTTAAAGACTTTTATACAGGGTTCTTTTTTTATTATTTGCTGCTACGCAAAATTTGGTTTAATAGGCAATGAAAATGTGGTTTAGCTGTCAACATTTCCATCCACTGGAGATCAAAGTGAAAAGAATGAATACCTTAATAGTGGAAGTACATTTTCCTTTTAAATGAGATGTAACAAAAGATTATGAAGAAAAACATCTTGTGATGGTTATTCAGCTGTGTAAGATTGCAGTGTTCCACCCTGTAAACAGTGATTATCGCAGTCTTTCTATTACAAGATATTCTCAGAAGGGAGAAGATGCCAAGCAACCCGTTGTCGTGCTGAAAGGCCCTGCCCCTGGTAGGTACAGCTCAGAGCAGCCTCAGCCAGCACAGCAAAACTGTGTGTGGCTAAAACCAGCCACATTTGTCCAGGATTAAGTGTGGCGGTAGGTCATTTTATCTCAGAGAGTTACTGCTGTCCATGAAGTTGAGCATGTTTGACTTTATTGCAGAATGAGGGCCTTCTTGGATCCAGATCAAATTGGTGGCATGTCCAGGCAGTTACAAGACCCCAGCTAGGGTCAATGCTGCCAATGTGCTGCCAGTCATGTTGCTTCTGCGACACAACATGCACAAGACTGACGTGTCAAGACTTGCTTTGTGTGCACAGAATGGCTCTGTAACCTGTGACAGCTGCTGCGCAGACCACGTGGAGTTGCTCTTCAAAGCCTCATGGGTACAAACTCTTGCAGATACTGTACCAAATGCCATGTGATTAATTTTTGCAGTCCTGAATACCATAGTATGTTTATTATGAGCTGGGCTCAGGACAAACGTCACCTAGGAGAATGCTTTCAATGGTAAGGTGACATTAATCCAGCCAAGGTCTGATTTGGTTTGCAATAGTGAATGCCTAACGTTGCACAGAAGGGGAGGAGCTACAGTGAACGTTGTGGTCCTGGTTCTCACATTGGCCTTACTCTTTCTCTCTGCAGGTTACATCCAAGCCTGCAGAGGACTAATGATCTCCGCCGTCTGCCTGGGCTTCTTCGGTGCCGTTTTTGGACTGGTTGGGATGAAGTGTACGAAAGTTGGAGGCTCCGACCAGACAAAAGCAAAAATAGCTTGTTTAGCTGGACTGATTTTCATACTTTCTGGTAAATATACCTTATTTCTCTAAGTTTGGGTATTGGAAGTCATAACAGAGCTGCTTCTTTTCCGCAGAAATCCGCGCACAGTTCTCCGTGACTTCATTGGCTTCAGGGTCAGGCCCAAAGCTCTTCTGCTGGCTCCACTGAATGGTTTGTCTTATGCTTTTCAGGGTTGTGCTCTATGACTAGTTGTTCCCTGTATGCAAACAGGATTACGTCTGAGTTCTTTGATCCTTCTTTTGTTGCACAAAAGTAAGTACTTTCCTATACCCATAAATCTTTCACAGAAGTACACCTTAAGTTTCATACTGCGCACCAGTCCCCATTTAAACAGAGAGCAGGTGCTTCTCCTGTTGACCAGAGAAGGAGAGTGGGCTGCAGTTTTATTTAATCGTGTTTTCCAACTGTAGTAATCGTGTGCTGAAGTTTAACGAATGAACACCTTCCCATACAGTGATTGCTCTGTAATCTTTGTGGCCAGACATCACAGCTCGACAGGGTTCTGCCCCACTTACTTGCAGAGCAAATGGCGTTAATCAGGAGTGAAGCCTGCCTTTATCAGAGATGCAGCAAAAGAATTTCACACAGCAGAGGCACTCATTAGGCACATCATTCGATAGGGAAGGAGGAAAATTATTTCCTTAAGCTTTTGACACAAGGTGGTTACCATAAAGGTGCAATCTTGACTCCTCTTGAAGAGAGGCATTTGTAGGCTCTGTAGACTTTTTGCTGACAGATGGTGACATCCAGATGACTGAGATTTTGATCATAAACCTTATTGTAATCCACAGTCATATAAGCACTAACATTTTGACTATACACGTAATTAAATTCAAGGGAGTGACTGTTTATAGAACTGTAGGGTCCATACCAGAAATAATGAGCATCCCTAAAGATGCCCTTAAAAGCTGTGCAAGTTATCAGGACCTATGAAGACAGCAATTCACAAACCAGTGCTTGGATTTTGGATTCACATCTTACCCATGAAGTCTGAAAACATTGGCTGTAAATTATACCATCATAGACTTTCTTGGTTTGGTTTCTTATGTAATGTAAAGTTTTCTTTAAAGGCAAGAATTTCAAAGATTTCTTGGTGATGATTCCAGAATACGTCAAGCATTGGATATAAATTTCCCTGAGACCCAAGTAAGGGCTCGGTGAGGAACCCTGAGCCTTTCCATTTCTTCTTGACAGAAAGAAAATAGTCTGACTGAATAATGTTAACTGGATCCGCATTTGCGGTAGGGCTGACACTGCTTCTCCTGTCTTGAAAGCAAGTTCATATTAGTTTCTTTCATAATTTTGCTGTAGTTGTGGCTTGTTTGATATGGTGAGGACAGGATCCAGAGGCCTCCAGAAGAAACAAGTATGTGAGGTACTGTGAAGAAAATGGAGCCTGGCTGTATAGCCAGAAGTTAATTATTCATCAGGCTTACTGTTCCTAGTGAAAAATACCACAGTTGTTGCCAGAAGTCCCTTTCTTACACTGTATTCCTGTGCTGTTCTGCTGCAAAAAGCAGGCAGATCTCACAGTGGAGTTTTACCACGAGCAAATAAGTTCAATTTAAATATTGAAATAAGGGTAGTAAAAAATCCTTTGCAGAAATTACCTTTTTTCCTGGACAACCAACATGGTTCAATTGCACAAGCACATAATCGTGACTGCAAAGGTAAAGGCAGAGAGGGGAGCCAGGAGTTGTAATTTGAGTTGCGCATGCTGTAGCTCATGCAATGTCAGATTAAGCTATAGGTGGCATTAGACTCCTTTCTCTCTCAACCAATGTAAAATATGTTAAAGTCATGAATTTCATTGCCTTCTCTGAACTTTTACTTTGGTGTGCATTGCAGGAGCATTTAATGTGCTTTGCACATTGTGGAAATTTGGCGTTGGCTCTTCACTGAGAGAGGGTGCTGCTTTGGGTTTCTCTCTTGAAGTTACTCTGGGAGTGTCAAAGACAGGCTTGAGATACTGTTAGCAGAAAGTAAATGACACAAGATATTTAGCATCACCTCAGTCATCAAAATTTCCCTCCAGCCTTCTGCATTTGGAAGAGACACCCTGCATATGTACAGATGCAGGAGAAATCGGAGACCTGCTTAAAGCTGTTGCTCGAGAGATCTGGTTTGAATTTATGTACTTAACTAAGAAATGGCAGGCACCACGGGGACACCCTGAAACCTGCCTTATTTAGAAAGAGATCTTAGACTGGATACCTGAAATGCAACAGTTTGCATTGCCAATATGGGACAGCTCCAAAGGAACTGTTTGACCCTACATAAGAACAAGTGCAGAGTCTTGTGGACAGCATGGGGTGCCTTGGTTCTTGCAGCCAAGACGGATTTAATTTTTCTTCAGACAGCTCATGTAGGAAGAAACCTGTGTTTCTGCTTTGCTGTCTTGCTAACATTGCTTCCACAGCTTCTCTTAGGAAACTATTTTTTCACTTTACTACTTTTAATTTAAAAAACCTTTCTCTTATAGTCTATCCTTTTTGTCCGTTGCCACAGTTTGAATTCCATAATCATAGACATTCTTACTAAAGAGTGGGATTAGCTCATCCAAATTATCTGACTTCCTGTTGTTTTTTTTATAGAGAATTGTTTCCCTTCATCTTTCTTGTCTCTGAATGGATCATGCTTAGTTCACACAGGCCCTCTTTCCACCGTTCCACTGTGAAATTTGAATCTATTTTTCATTTTTCAAGAATCATAAGAGTTAGACATTAAAAATATGTATTAAAAATATGTATTTCCCTTGGGAAGTTTCATTGAGTAGGTGGTGTTAGAGAAAGTTCAAACCCTAGGTTCTACCACAGAGTCTGTAGGTAGGTAGGTAGGTATATCCTTTACATATGCCGACATCCAGTTGGCTAATGAAGCTTCCACTGAGTTTACTTGGGAGTTTGCTTCATGGTCATAACCTATGTAACAACTAGAACATTTTTCTTCTGTACTCATATTGTATTTTTTCCATTTCACTGAATTCTGCCTCCCTGAATTAAATTAAAAAAAAAATCTGCTCTTAGCCTTCTTGATCAGTGTAGTTAAAGGTGGCTTTCAGTTCACTGCAGTTGAGTTCTCTTAGTCTCAAGCTGTCACTATCTCTCATCTCTTCATCAACATCCTGTGCCACCAAGCTGCCAGCAATCTCTAAGTGATCCTTCAACAGATTGGTTTCACTGATCAGAGACAGTGGATACGCACCCACAGACTTTAGAGACCTGTTGCTTTGGTTCTTCCAAACAAGAATTATAAGAACAGAATAGTGTATTTCCTGCACTATGATGATAAAGAGGGAAGAGGCAAAACAGTGAGTGCAGAAATTTATTTTAGAAAGATATTTGTCCTTTTATTCTTCCCTTTTTTCTGGAGGTGCCAATGTATGTAGGGGTTTTGTGATATGGTAAAGTTTTCTCATGTACTGGATTTTGGTGGGAGCTTCAGGTTGGCTTCTTTAATACTGAAAAGATGAATTAGATAAAAACCAGGGAGCCATACACAGGTTGATAAGCAATTGAAAATATTGCGTTTTCCTCATAAACACCAATGTAAATCAAAACATCTTTTATCTATTTATGTGGAGGAAAGACCAATTAGGCCAGCTCTGCTACTCGTTAACCTAGCAGTGTGGCATTCACCCATATATAGTCCATGTATACGATCTGTTTATACATGTTATAGTAACAAATGTTGTTTAAAATTACAACCAAACCCAAGAACACAGACTGGACCCATTCTTTCCCAATTAGTAGGCAACAGCCAGATAACCCTTTTCTACTCAGTTAAACCCAATGTAATCCCAGTATTTTTCTGTGCAACTGAAGATCTTCAGAAGGGGAGATGGCAGTTGCTCTCCTTATCTCTCTCATATCCACCTCTGGCCAACTGTTTAATGTTGTTAGATGGAAGTTTGCAAACCAATACGTGCTTCACACTTTCCAGGCAAATTGCGGCAAATTGTTATAACAACAGCCTTCCTGGTTCTTGGTCCAGCTGTGTTCTCCATGTGGTCTGCACTGACTTCTGTAGGGATCCACATCCCTTAGGCCTGCTCTGGCAGCACCTGCAGAGATGGAGGGATCCCCGGAGTGGGGCTTACCTCATGGCACTTCATGTCAGAGTTAATCACTTTGATCTACCTTTAAAGCTCGTTAAAGAGGCACCTTGCCTCTTTGAAAGTGTACTTAGTGTGCATTTCTTGTGTGTTGATTATAGTGGGATCCTAGGTGATGAGCTCTGATGTAGGTATTTCCTAATCAGAGAGCCCCTTGTCCTTGAACAGACAGAAATCTGTTCAAGGCTTGTGAAGACTGTAGCACGTGGTTAGAAATGTGAGTTAGCATTAAAGCTTCACATTTTGGCAGATTTTGTGATCGAATGGGGCTGGGTGCAGAGTTTTCCAAGGTGAAAGCAGTTTAGTTTGGGGATTGGGCGTTCAAGTCCCACACTGGATATGGAATATATTTGGGCAAATCTGATCCTTTTGTAGCAAGGACTGATAAAATTTCTGCTTAGGATGAACGGAAAATGAAAAAGAAGCCTAGAATTTTGAGCAATAGCGAGGCCATGAAGAATCAGGTGCAAGCCCCCACAAAGTGTCCTGTCTCTGAGCTCTAGTGGCTCCATCTGTTTTTGGCAAGAAGTCTCTTGAGTCAGAAATGACTTGAACTTGAGTGTCCATAGCATCTAGCTCTGGTATCCCAGGTGTACCTTTTTCTCCCTGTATGACTTTTTCTTTTTAAAGGTCTGTGCTCTACCTGTGGTGGAATCTCAAGAAAACATAAAATAGCTTTTTTTTGGTTCTTCATCCAGTGTTTGCCCCTTTGTGACCTATTATAAAAGTTGCTATATCTTTCAGCTAACGTTAAATTAGTATCTGTTCAAATTGATCAACTGCAGTCTTTCAGCTCTACAGGCAGGCTGTCAGATAGAGGCTTTCATTTGCTTGCCTCACCAGAGCTTGTGATGAATAAACAAACTTACTAACAAAGACCTGAACAGCACAGCCACCTGACTGATAACTGCACCTGGATGGGGGATAGGGGCCTATGTTTTCAACACTGGGCCCCAAGAGTCAGGAGTAGATAAAGGTTTCCTCAAGGAGGAACTGGAACTGGGAAGAATCAGAGAATCACCCGGTTGGAAATGACCTTTGAGATCATTGAATCCAACCATACCTGTATGCTACTAAACCATATCCCTGAGCACTTATCTACCCATTTTCTAAGCACCTCCAGGGATGGTGACTCAACCACCTCCCTGGGCAGCTGTGCCAGTGCCTGGCAACCCTTTCAGTGAAGAAATTTTTCTGGATGTCTAATCTGAACCTCCCCTGGTGCAACTTGTGGCCATTTCATTCTTGTCCTATCACCTGTCACTTGGGAGAAGAGACCAACACTCATTTCTCTACAGCCTCCTTTCAGGTAGTTGTAGACAGTGATGAGGTCTCCCCTCAGCCTCTTCTTCTCTAGGGTAAAAGGAAGGAGCAGGACACATATAGTCTGTCCTAATAGTGAGGAATATGAGACTCTGGAGACTGTCGGGCCTGCAGTCTAAATGCAGGTCATATTGAAAGTGCTTTAAATAGTGGCATCTTGGGCAAAAAGCTGGGGAAGGAGAAGACAAGTAGTAGCCATGGTTTGCTACTCATCTTGAAGCTCCAGAGCTCAGGTTATGGGCTCTTAAGCTCAATCTGGGGAAGAAAAACAATGTCTTCCCCATACCTTTCTTTTCCTTCATTTACTGCTGTTGCTTTAGAAACTTGGAATTACCTTTGTGTGATAATGCTCTTAAAGGACCACTGTCTCCTCTTGGAGTCAAACTGAGCAAGTTCTGGCTGCAAACAAATGTTGGCTGAGGGAACCATTGCTGGTGACCTAGAGCTGTGCCCAAGGACTCCAAGGGGAGTGGTATCTTAGAGCCTGAATCCAGCCAGAGGGACTAGAGAAGCAGAAAGTTTTCAGCATGTGCTTGCACACACATGTACATCTGCACATGTGTGCATGGACGTGCATGTCTGTATATGTATGTGCGTGTATTGCACGTGTGCAGTATGCATATGTCTAAAAGCCTCATGTTTCAAGCAGGCTGGAGTGTCGATAGGGAAGGAGATCCTGAGAGGAAGAGGGGAGAGTTAAGGAGTGTTGTAGGCGGCAGCACTTGTCAGCAGCTCAGTGAAAGCCCAGTCCAGCTTGGCAGCTAGCAGGGACAAACCTGAAATGGTCCAGGGGGACAGGAGCTGTGTGCTGTAAACGGATCAAAGAACCATGTAACCAAGCAATGCAAGAGGACGTGTGGAAAAGCCAGGCATTCCAGCTGGCTGCATGGGGAGATAAGGATTGCCCAAGTGCACCACAGGGACAGAGTTTGTCTCCAGAATAAGAGGGATATAATGAGGAGTACAGGGGTGAATGGCAGAGCTGCTGATTTTGCAATGAATAACATCTATGTCAATGGCAAATTATTCAGGAAAAAAATAATACTTTGTTCTTCTATTCTGAAAAGCTGTTAAATTCATGCTCTCTTTTGTTAAACCCTTTTATTAACTTCCTTTAGGTATGAATTAGGAGCAGCTTTATTCATTGGATGGGCTGGAGCTTCACTCTGCATAATTGGTGGCAGTATATTCTGCTTCTCAATAGCTGAAAACAGTAACACTCCAAGGTAAAACACAAGTAGTACTTGTTGAAAGAAATCAATATCAGCACATTTGTACCTGCTCTGTTTACAGAACACTGTAAATCTAGTACACTATTGATAAACACTTTACCTTTAAAACATCATTAGGCTGACATTTTTTTATTCAATAGGAGAAATGAATGTTTTGCTTTGCTTTTCTTTCCTGTGAAATATAATAAACACACACATACATTCTTAAAGAGAATTATTAAGCAGGTAGGGGGAAAAGCAACATGTTAATTAAAGGTCAATAGACTCAATTATTCATACACAGTTCGAAAATTCCAGAAGTTAAGCTGAGCATATGCAAGAACACTTGCTTTTCCAGAACACTTTGTTGTGAGGTTCAGAAAAGGACTGTGTGGATGAAAGAAAATAATGGGATTGGGAATGCTCTGCTCATCATTAATGCACTTAAGAAAAGCTACTGACTCAGTACAAATACTTGTGTTATATATACTTGATAAATTTACTACAACTGGAAAAATAATGCATTCCCTGATTTAGGAAATGTGGTCAGGTCACCTTACAGACGTGAACAAGTTTGTTTAATCACAAATCATCAGATCAAAAGTGAGAGAGGTAAAGGGCAGCGATGGTGGCAGTTGGACCTCCAGCAGCAGAAGAGGGGCAATAATGAAGAGACAAAGCTGGAGGGAGTAACTCTTCACCTAGGATCTGCCACAGCCTCAATATTTCATGATAAGGCCCGAACTTACTTGGCTGTGAATGAGGGATATGAGTTTATATAGACGTGAACTGCAAAGAGAGATGCTGTAGGGGAAATCTCAAACTAGAATATCACAGAGGCAAGGAAAGTGTCCCCTCCTCTGAAATTTATGGCTACGTTCCTATACATTTCTTTTAGTTTTATGTTCCTATAGTGCTTGGCTATAGAGATGTTACCTGGCTGTGGGACGAGCTGTAAATGGTTTTCTCTTTCCTTTTCAGGAGGGGGTACGCATACAATGGAGCCACATCTGTGATGTCTTCTCGTACAAAGGTCCACAACACTGTCCCAGACAAAACCTCACCAAAGCACTTTGACAAGAACGCTTATGTTTAACTGTACTGTTGGAAGATTCGAAGCGTTATTAAAAAATGAGTTTGTATGTTTCATGCAGAGTGATTTTCCCCCAACCCCAATGTAATTACCACTAAGACAATGACTTTTTAAAACATTAACTTGCAGCTTTTTACATATTGATGTAAATTTTATTATGTAATATTTTAAGATTGATGTTGGTATTGTAAAGTTTATACCTGGAAATCACGAGCTGATGTTGCTTTCTTGAAAAAAATAAACGAGATATTTACCAACTCAGTATCTCAATTGCTTATGAGATTTTCACGGGGAGCCATATCAGCCTGCTCCTGCAGTATAACGCATGTCACTCGCTGCACACATGACCAACGCTGGCAGTAGCGTAGGGACGAGGAGGTCGGTGCTGCTGCTGGGGAGAAACAAGGTGCTGGGACAGATAGAACAAGGAGGAGGGCCAGATTCAGCCCGCAGGCCTTGTGTTTGCCACTCACGGCTTATGGGAATTACATCACCCTCATCATACGGTGTCACTGCAAGTGCTTCTGGTTCAGTACTGGATGAAATAGCCGTGCTCTGTGCAGGTTAATATGTGATGTATCGCATCACTGATTAGCAGTGACATTGGAATTGCACAGCACATCGTAACCGCAGCACCAGACAATGACAAATTGGTGGGAAATAGCAGGCTTTTACCTCCACATCACATTGCTGGGGTGGAGGAACGTGCAACTTGGTCAATTCAGTGCCATAGGAATATGAAGAGGAAGAAGTATGGGATTTGGGGAGGCAGGATCAGCACAGAATAATTGGGTACCAAGGAGAGTCAGGGCCAGTTGTTACGAAAACAGCAACTGGAGAGAGTCTTTCAAGGCCTAGGAAGAACACGTGCCTGAGAAGAAGAATGCATGTGGGATTGGGAACGTTCATGTGTGTGGCAGGAAGAGAGAGGACTGAGACTGCAGTCTGTGGAGTTTCAGGGCAGGCAAGACAAAACTCAGAGACAGTTTCTACATTGTGCACCTGCGCTATGCCACTAGACTCCTGCCCTCCTCAACACTCACCCCTGTGGTGGTGACAAGTCACTTCTCATGGGTTGTTTCCATTCCCTCCCACTGGGCAGAGTGCCGGGATGCCTTCGGTGCCAGAATGGCTCCAAGTCACTGGGTTAGGAAAGAGAAGTAAAAACCCAGGCAATTGGAGCTGGCTCACTCTGCCAAAGACATTCCTGAAGGGCTGACCAAATAAAAGCAGGCGATACCTAACAGTGCTTTTTAGATAATCCCGAATCTGTTATAACTATTCTAATCTTAAACTTGCACTGTTTTTTTTTCAATCTGTCCTTAGAAATATGATGGCTTTTGAGGGAATATTTGTACAATGAGTCAATGAATGAGATCAAAGCTTATGAATAACCACAAAATGCTTTCTAGACTGAGACCTGAAAATTAGACACGCATGCGCCATCAGTTTGAACTGATGCGCTCTTGGAGTTTTCAACACACTGGTTATTTTGGGATAAAGATGCAAATATAAAAGATGAATAGTCCTATTTATTAAATGGCAGAGTATGATAGAAAAGATTTTGCATCTGGTACCATCTAAAATACATCAGAACTACAAAGCCCTTCAAGGTTCTTTCGATTTAACTTCATTTTTGTGTTTCATTTAAGTCAAAACACCATTATATTCTTTCAAGAAGGCTCCCAATATGGAGGCTAAAACAGAAATATGAAAGTACTTATGTAGTGGCAGGTCAGTACTTTCCTCACCTTACCTTCATGTGTGGATTTTTTTCCAATTTTTATACTTTTACATTAACTAAGACTTGATTATAATAAAAAAAACAACTTCCCAAACCAGAAGGCATTTAACATAACCGGTTTTATAGATGAGGCTTTTTTTTCTTTCATTTGGTGTTTATTGTAAACCGTGTTAGAAACTTAATATTTTAATATATGGAAACATTTTATTTAAAATGTTCACAATTTCATATAAAGTTTATGATAAAAACCGAAGAAAACGCATTTAAAAATTTTATAAAGTAATAGTCTGGAGTACTGGTTAGTTAACAGGCTTTCTTGCAAGACCAGTTTCAATCTTTAATGTAAACTTGGGGTGTCAAACTTATGGCTCCCACCATTCTCCTGCAGCGTAACGCGCGTCACTCGCTGCACATGTGACTAGCACAGGCAGGAGCGTAGGGACAAGGAGCTCAGTGCTGCCACAGGGGAGAAACAAGGTGAGTTTGACACACCTGATGTAAACATTGGAGGCAAATCTTCACCTCAGTGAAATCAAAGAGATTTTCACCACTGAGCTCACAAGAAAGAATTAACTCTCAGTTTCCAGACAGACATGGCCAGTAATGTGTATATGAATATTCTTGTTTCACCTTCAGGACTGAAAGACACAAGAGCTCTGTAAACAATATTCTTTGTTATTCCTTGACCAATATGAGAAATGAATAGGTAATACTCAATGTTTTCAACTACATTTTCTATGCCAACAGAACCGGATGTCAGTGCCTCCCTTCAGGAATGTAACAATCAGATATCTGAAGAATCGCTCCAGTCTGTTACAGTGACCAAGCTGCTTTTCAATGAGCTTGAATTATCAGCTTTGTGAAGGCCTGTTAAAATAAAACAGAAATATTACCAATTATTAATAATATTTTGGGGGTATTTCTACTTCGTACTTGTCTATGAGATGAAATTACATGCTGTGTGAGCAAATACCTGTGGACTTCAGGAAGTCCAGAATTTCAGCCAGTGAGGAAATTACAAGTGTTGATAATATGAAGGCTATTACCGTCACAGAATACAATGCACAATACAAGCTGTCAGTGTCACATTACTTTCCCTTTAAAAATAGCCTGAAGTACCTTTATATGAGTGACACAGCTTTAACCTTTAAGTATATTGGAATGTAAGGGCTACAAACTACTATATAATGGCTTTAAACTGGAAGGGGGAATATTTAGATTAGACGTTAGGAAGAAATTTTTTACGCTGAGGGTGGTGAGGCACTGGCACAGGTTGCCCAGGGAAGCTGTGGATGTCCCCTCCCTGGAAGTGTTCCAAGCCAGGTTGGATGGGGCGTTGAGCAGCCTGGTCTGGTGGGAGGTGTCCCTGCCTGTGGCAGGAACTGGATGGTCTTCAAGGTTCCTTCCAACCCAAACCATTTTGTGATTCTATGAAGTTCTATGTGAGATTGAGGCTATTATTTTACCAATAGCTCAAATATTTATCTCAGCCTGGTAGGTCACTTAGATACCTTGAACAAATCCGGAATTTTATTTTTCTTCTCAAGACAAAGTAAGAAGGTTTCCCTTCTCCTATAAATTTGGAAAGGGATTAAAAAAAATTCCTGAATAATTAATTTTTAAGATGAGGCTGAAGCCTGATGGAATTGTATGTCTTAAAATCTCAAATATAAGTTTCTTGGCATCTCTATATTTACATGTGTGTTGTTTACGTATCAGTTCATATCACAAATATCATAAATGATATCATTCTATGACATAAAACCAAGCACACAGTTTTTCTTACTTGTGCCTTTCTTACAAAATACCATATATTGAATTACAATGTGTAGTACACTATGTTTAAGTCCTCCTCTACGTGTGTCAGTTGCTTAAAGCTTATAACGTAGAAGGATGAATATGTTACCTTCCTCCTTAGGTGTATTTCTCTTTGGAAGACCCCAAGCTTGTACCACAGATGCAGCATTTGACTCGTTCTTCTGAACTGCCAATGCCTTCTGACCTTTATCATCTTTCATTGGTAAAATGTCTTCTTCTATTGATGATATATCCCAGTCATCTTCATCAGCTTCTGTGAACTAAAAGGGAGGAAAAAAACCCATGCATTTTTCCCCATGTCTACTCAAGTTGTGCTGAGATCTTCCATAAACTCAACAATGTGAAGCTGCTAAAGAAAAATGCACTGGCACATGGCCTGTATGACACCTACCACCATGGGTTTAAAATCCATATAATTCAATTACCTAAATTATATCAATTCACTATTACAGTTCCAAAGCTAAAAGTGTTTTGGTTTTGGTGGGTTTTTTTTGTTGTTTTTTTGAAGTCAAGAACTACAAAAGTTAAAATTTCCACCAGTTTCATAACTGGCAGAAACCTCTGTTTTCAGATATTACATGTCTAACTTAAAAAAGGATTTTTCTTTCTGGGAAATTAGCTGTTCAAATGAGATGGAAAGTCCTTTAAACATTAGAATGTATATTACGTACATGAAAATAAACAGATGACATTGTCATGCAAGCTGTCAGTTTGGGTTGCTATATAAGCTTTCTGTATTCACACTAGAAAAATTTAGTATTGCCATAAAGGCCTTTTCAATTTAAAACTAATTTATTTGAAGAGAAAATTAAATAATGAAACTTAAAAAAAAATCACATGGTGCTCGAAGGTAAAAATATGTATTTGTCTAATGAGTTCCCAAAATGGTAGGCAAGTCAAACAGATGAACCTGAACGCAGGGAGTCCATGGTCTTTCTTATCTCACCTGTGTGAGAACTAAACATCTGCATTCAGCTTTTGAAAGAAGAGCTATAGCATTTCTCTATTTGTCAGTCAGATGTGGTTCAATGGAATCGAGCCATTACCAGAGAGCCTAGCTGGGGAAAGTGAAAGATGGTTTCCCACAAAGCTAAAACCTTGTTTCACGGGTGTCTCTCAACATTTCAGTAAGACATGGAATGCACCTCTCTTGCACAGAGTAAAGATTCAGACGCTATTAGAAAACAATGACAGGTATGTACATACTAGAGAAAAATCAACAAATACGAACGTGTCGTGTGTCTCGAAAGAAAGGAAGAGACTGCAGTAATGCTCTACCTTGCAACATAATTCAATTTTAACATTTCAAACTGTTTTTCAAAAGCTGACAGATCTGCTCAGTGTGCTGTATTATTAACATACCAGGAGTCAATATTTTGCTGGTTTAAACTATCTGTGTTTGGAGGGCGTGGTAATGGGAAAGTCAGGGTCAGGGTCACATAACATTGAGAAATACTGGAGGAAGAGTTTCCTCAAACAGTCGCTAAGTCCCAACTGATTTTTAAAGTACAAAACAGAGAGAAGTGTAATCACACAGCACCAATTGAAACTGCTATGCAGTTTTATTTACTTGAAGACTGACTCTAAAGCAGGGATATCAAACTCATGGGCTGAGGGCTGAATCCGGCCCCCTCACCTTCTTTTATCGGGCCCAGCACCTTGTTTCTCCCCAGCAGCAGCACCGAGCTCCTTGTCCCTACGCTCCTGCCAGCGCTGGTCACGTGTGCAGCGAGTGACGCACGTTATGCAGCAGGAGTATGGCAGGAGCCAAGAGTTTGACCCCCCTGCTCTAAAGCGATACCATAACCCATACAACACCTGGTACAGGTGAACAGAGGTATATATAGCTCTAAGTAAGCACAAAATTATTTTTCTCTAAAATGTTTCTGAAGTAACTTCTGTAAAACATGACCTTTCAAAAACATATGACAATAGGATGCCTTTTAAAGGTATTATGGTATTGTGGGCTTTGAGAGCAATCATTAGCAGCTACAATTATTTAAGCTATTAGTATTTAAACTAATTAAAAGAAAAATTCGATTTCCAGAGAAACCATCATTCCAATGGCATTTTGTGCTTCTTCTGTCTTTGGGCACCTTTGAAAAATCCACCTAAAACGTAAAGAATTAACTTGAACTATATGCCTACATTTAAAAATACAAATGTGGACATGAACAGATGAACATTTATATATAATTAGCAAAGAATACCACACAATCATAGAATGGTTTGGGTTGGAAGGTACCTTAAAGATCATCCAGTTCCAACCCCCCTGCCATGGGCAGAGACACCTCCCACCAGACCAGGCTGCTCAAGGCCCCATCCAGCCTGGTCTTGAACACCTCCAGGGAGGGGACATCCACAGCTTCCTGGGCAACCCGTGCCAATGCCTCAGCATCCTCATCATGAACAATTTTTTCCTACGAAAACAGAAAAACACACCACCACCAATACAAGATGGTGTGTTGTTCTGTAAAGATTCCACAAGCAGTAGCAATGCCTTTCCTGGATTCATAAACTCATCTCAGACTCATCAGGTCCATACAGCAACACGCTCCTGTGTTAATCTATCAGAGACACATAGCAAAAATATTTTTCATGGAATGGTTTGAATTGGAAGTGACCTTGAAATATCATTTAGTCCAACCTCCCTGCTACATATCTTTCACTACATAAGACTGCTCAGAGCCCTGTCGAACCTGACCTTGTGATGGGGAACAACTTCTCTGGGTAACCTGTTCCAGAGTCTCACCACCTTCATCAATAAAAAAATTTCCTCCTTATATTCAATCTAAATTTACTCTCAGTTGAAAACCACTGCCCCTTCTCCTGTCATGATAAGCCTTGCTAAAAAGTCTTTCTCCATCTTTCTTACAAGCCCCCTTTATGTTCTGAAAGGCCACAGTCAGGTTTCCCCAGAGCCATCTCTCCTCCAGGCTGAACAATCCCAACTCTCTCAACCTGTCCTCATAAAAGAGGTACTCCAGCCCTCTGACCACTTTTTTGGCCCTCCTCTGGACCGACTCTAATGAGTCCATGTCTCTCTTGTACTGGGGACCCCAGAACTGAAGGTAGTTCTCCAGGTGGGGGTCTCATGAGAGCTGAGTAGAGGGGGCAGAATCACATCCCTTGACCTGCTGGCCACACTTCTTTCGATGCAGCCCTGGATACAGTTGGCTTTCTGGTCTGCAAGCACACAGTACTGGCTTCTGTCCAATTTTCCATCCACCAGTATCTCCAAGTACTTCTCCACAAGGCTACTCTTAATGCATTCATTCCTAGTCTGTACTGACATTGGAGATTACTTCAACCCAGGTGCAAGACCTTGCACTTGGCCTTGTTGAACCTCAGGAGGTTCAGTTGGACCCTCTCCTAAGGCCTGTATAGGTCCCTCTGGATGGGATGCTGTCCCTCAACTACTTTAACTCCACCACTGAGCCTGATGCCATCTGAAAACTTGCTGAGGGTGCACTCAATCCCACTATCACATTAATAAAGATATTGAACAGTATTTGTCCCAATACGGACTCTTGAGGGACATCACTCATTCCTAGCTTCCACTTGGACATGGAGCCATTGAGTGTAACTCCTCAGACTTCGTCATCCAGCCATCCAACAGTCCATCCACCAAACCCCTATCTCTTCAACTTAGAGGTAAGAATGCTGTGGGGAACAGTATTAAATGCCTTTTAGAGTCTTGGTAGCTGACATCCGTAGCTCTTTCCCTTGTCCACTGATGCAGTCGCTCCATTGTAGAAGGCCACCAGATTAGTCGGGCACTATTTGCCCTTAATGAAGTCCTGTTGGCTGTCTCTAATCACCTTCCTGTCTTCCATACATTTTCATATATCTTCCAGTAAGATCTGTTTGACGATCTTACTGAGCACAGAGGGGAGGCTGACTGGTCAATAGTTCCCAGGGTCCTCCTTTTTATCCTTTTTAAAAGCGGGTTTGATATTTCCTTTTCTTTCAGTCAGGGACTTTGTCTGACTGCCATGAATTTTTAAATATGATGGAGAGGCCTGGCCACTACATCAGTCAACACTTTAGGACCCTGGACGACACCTCGCCAGGTCTCATGGACTTACATATGTTCAACCTCCTCTCAGGGTCTCAAACATGATCTTCTCCCATGATGGGAGGGACTTAATTCCCCTAGTTCCTGCCCTAAGGTTCAGGGGCTTAAGACATGTGAGGAGAGAGGAAAGCAAGTAAAGAAGGGCTTTCTCTATGCTGCTAGAATAAGAGGTAAAAAATTACATCGATCATGCCCTGACTTTGGGCTAGTTGTAGTGATCCAAAACAACTATGGTATGAGCTAATAAGCAGTGTGGATGAAGAGGTCACTTGCCACAGCTCACTCACTGGCAGTTTTCTATGTACCAGTACAAATGCACCCAAAAAGACTACTCAGCTGCAATTCCAAAACCGTCTTTGAGAAGTAAGCTCTTCAATGCATCAAGATGGTTTCAGCATGAAAAAAAAAAAGTAATAGATATATGTCTAGTTCAATTACTTCATGAAATAATAATGGTTATTAAAAATTATACCTTCAGTTCTTGCACCTCTTCTTTCTTAATAAAGGCCTGCGCAACATTAATCCCTCCAGCAGGTTTGTTCTTATTTCCGTGGTTAGAAAGACTCTTTCCAACTTGTTCGGTCAGTTTTTGTATAATTGTTCCTAAAGTTTAAAAAAAAAATAAATTGACAGTTTCCATTCACAAGGCTTTACTGTAAGCCCCCTAGCAATATTCTGAAAAGTAAAAATAAATAAAAGGCTGAGAAACACTATTTTAGACAGAAATCTCTCTGAGGCACAGTCTGTTGCTTTTTCTGCATTTATATAAACCAGCATGATATACATCTAATTTGAACTGACATCTCTAAGTACTGCATTAATATAAGCACATCAGGAACAACATAAAGCTCACACAAACAAGATACTGTGTCTTCATTACATTTTCTAACACAAAAATAATACCAGGAAATGCAAAATCATGCACAGCTCTTACAACATGCATATACAAAAGTAGTGAAAAACCTTTGTCAGCTTTTGCAGTTGTTCCAGTTTCTTCAATCCCACTTTCCTCCATTCCATCCATATTGCTTTTGCCAGAAACCTTCTGAAAAGCAGTGACTTTGGTGCTTGATGATTTTGACTGCTTTTGCGATGAGTCCTGTGGCATGTAAGACTGCTTGATATCGTCTTCGTCTTCGTCTTCCTCTGAACTGAATGGTGGAGTTCTAAGAAAAAATACGTACAACCCGAGGCCTTACTGGGTTTCAGCGACTGCATTGACGTATACTTAAGATTCCTCGTACAGTATTCTCCTTTCCAGTACTGTGCATTTTTCTTATGTTAAAAACCAAGAGCTCTCCTAAATTCTAACTATCCATAAAACTATCTAAAATAAATCATGCTGATAAGTACACTCAAAGTTATCATAAAATTATCTCTTTTATAGATATGATTATTTCCACCTATGTAATGATCTTTACAAAACAACAGACCAATATAGGATGAAGGGGAATGGCTTTAAACTGGAAGGGGGAAGATTTAGATTAGACATTAGGAAGAAATTCTTCACCATGAGGTGAAGATGAGACACTGTCACAGGTTGCCCAGGGAAGCTGTGGATGTCCCCTCCCTGGAAGTGTTCAAGGCCAGGTTGGATGGGGCCTTGACCAGCCCGGTCTGGTGGGAGGTGTCCCTGCCCAGGGCAGGGGGGTGGAACTGGATGATCTTTAAGGTCCCTTCCAGTCCAAAGCATTCTATGATTCTATATAACAAGTCTTGCCAGGCAAACAAAGATAGGCTTCCATGGATCAGCAGGAAGAGAAGTATTCAGGGTCAAGGAATCTGTACCACAGAAAGTCTGTTCTAATATTCCGCTAGATGAAAATAATTTAGGAATTTTTCAGTGTAAGAAATTACAAAGCAACATGCCTGATATGAGTGAAATCTCGCACATTGCATTTAACTTTGGTTCCAGTAAGAAAGTATCAACACACTGAAAAAATAAGGTCACCAAAGTCTTTAAACGCTTTTAATTGGCTCAGAAAAATCATCTGAGAACAAAACTAAAGGATACTACTTGATTTTATTGAATATCCCTCTCTGGTTCACAATAAAGAACACGTGCTGAAAGGAGAACATGCTATCTTTCATTTCAGATACTACAACAGACTCAAATGAAGCAGTACTTTAAAACAAAACATGAAATATGCAGTCTGGAGAGTGTTTATAATTTCTGCTTAATAATTGATTTTGTGTGGCAAGCATGTGAATATTCAGTCACCAAAAATGCTTTCTTCAAAAATAGAAGGGAACAAAACATACGTGATACTAGATGTCTTTTGGGGAACTTCATTTCCAAAAACCTTCCTGGATCTAAAAATAACAAGAGAAGTTATTTCAAGACTTACAGTCAACTAAGTAAGTATAAAATTGATATAGAAATAGTGTGAATTCTTTGTTCAATTCTTATAATATTAGCAGGAAATGTTCACAACTGTCAGAAAAACCCAAACCCACAGGATTGTTACCCGAGATGAGTACTATGAGAATAACCTCTCTTACTTTGGTGTAGATGTATTTGCAGTGATGACTGTTCTTTGTTCAGCTGGGCGGACAGCTGTTAAAGACCGTTTTACTGGTTTTTGTAGCACGGCAGATGAGGAAATTCCCAATTGACTGAACTTCTGTTTATCTACAAGAGAAGTTATCCATCGCATTATTAGAAACAATGTTTGGTTCCTTTTATGCTTAATTTCTAAAATTAAAGGCATCTGCTGCAGATTATGGTTAAAAAAAAGGAAAAAGGGTAATTTTTTCCTTCAAAGTAGTTCAGATTTGCTACTTTTCTTGCCGATATAGGAGCTAAGATTTCTGCAGTTAAACACAATGTCGAGATGTCAAGATACCTTTAAAGCAAACTCATTAGTTGGCCATAACTACATAAAATAATTATATGAAAAATTAAGAAAGCAGCTATACAAAAATGTTGCTAAATTAAACCTTAAACAGCAGTTATAAATTGTAAGAAAATAAAACAAAAAAAAAACAAAAACCCCAAACCCCAAACATTTTAACCTTCTGAAGGGAGTTGAGAACAGGAAACAGGTCTATTACAAGACGATAATTTCTCTTCAACCCGAACAGTAACTTGGCGTTCAAGATGCTCTCGAATTCGCTGAATGTTCGGCATTCGCTTCCATTTGCTTTCTCTATCAGGTTCAATAATACGCAAGATTTTATTTAAGTGATCATTTGGGATACCACGAACACCCTAAGGAAACAAATTGTATTGTAAACACAAGGGCTATTATTTCTAGGATTTTTATCCTATAATCACATACACTCTTTTAAACTTCAAATAACACAAAGCTTGTAGAAAAATCACAAAAACTGATAACATTGCTCACAGGTGTAGCCATTTCCTTCACAAATGAAACTCAATGGACATCCTCTCAGGGTAATGAATTACTCTTCTTTATAACATATTGAAATCTAGCTTTGGATTTCATAGGATGAGGATTGTGGTACAAGAGTGAAAGAGAACAGCAAAAGTGCAACAAAGTTCATCTCTCTTTAAATAATTCAAAATAATCTTACTGCTTTAATTTCCCAGTTTTGCAGCTTCTCCTCCAGCATTTGCTCCAAAGCAACTCGTAATTCTTCAGTTAAAGAAGGATTAATCTTCAAAGCATTGATTAAATAGTCGTTACTTCTACCTGTTTTATGATCAGCTTTCTCAATTTCTGAAATAAGAAGCAAAAATGTGTTTAAGAGACATTTGAAAAACCCACAGTACACGAGACAATTAAAAACTGCACTGAAGCATGCATTTTTCTGGAAACACCATACACGCACGAGCACTTTTTGTCTACACAGAGTTGTATTCTTTTTAAAATCTTGGCCTAGCTTATGACAGTCAGCTCCCTTGCAATCTATAACTCAGCACCTCATACTCTCCATCGTAAGTATTTACAGAATCACTATAAAGACAATTGCCTGAATATTTAGTAACAATGATCTTTAGGTTTAGAACTGTACTTAGGAACTTCTGGTAAAGAAAGACTATTTTCTGGTACTTAAGTTCTCTATAGTGGTATTTCAAAACAAAGTTCAACTCCAGCAGGAATTAAAACAGGAATATGATGAACTTGTTCTCAAGAAAACTTCAAATATTGTAATGTTCTCTAATAAAAAATACCTATTGAAATAAAATCTTCAGAAAGTTCTAAAAAACTTTGTAAAACTTTCTAAAGTCCTAACACTTTCAAAAGCCTTGGTAAAGGTAAAACCTTAATCTGAGGCAGACTCTTTCACAGAAAATACATGGTGGATAATATTTATCTTCAAAACTCTTTCAAGGACAAAGTTCAGTGTCGTGTGTTCTTCAATGCAGGTCTATGACATCATACATACTTATAAGCAGGCAAAGCAGTTTCTGTTTCCTTCCCTTGCTTTAAATGTCAGTAATGACATGAACTCTTATGCAAGAAATAACCACCTAGACAGATTCTTCCATCTAAATTAAAGATTGACATTTAAGTTAGGTCAAAGTATTATACGGTCATACAGGGAGTAAAGAAGTAAAACACACTGATTTGGAACCTGCCTATGAAGTATCTCTGACAAGACAAAAGTTTTACCTAATGCCACTTAGACCTAGAGAACCACTAATCTGTGGGACCAGGGTAGCTGCTTCTGTCTGGCAGCGGTCAGCAAAGCTGGCAAAGTGTACATAGAGTGGTATGCAACATCCCAGGAAAGTGTGCTGTAAACCACAGTCCCAACTTTGCCTCCTGAAATCGAACATAAATCTGGGGAAGGAGTTTGTCTCTTTCCAGTATGACTTAACACTGGCAGCAGAGTCATTTGCCAGCCCACAGACAAGGGTATATAAATGAAGGAATAATTCTATATTGCAGCTTTCATATATTTTCTTTCAAAAGAAAGGTGCCTTTTTTCCTATTTTTTAAACGATGATGGTTTAAAAAGCAGTTCCATTTAGTTTCCGTTTTTCTTTAAGGGAAAGAAAAGCATCCTGAAGAGGACCCAAATCAGCCTTAAGATACATGACATTTAGTTTGTTTTGTGGAATTGGCTTCCGATGGATCACAGAAAGAACTATAGGTAATGAAAACTGAAGAAGAGTCCAGATACAATGCTAAGAGACCTGTGTTGAAAAGGAACTGGCTTTGCGAACTGTGCGGACAACTTAATTCCACCTCTGTCAGGGACTGAAAGTGATTTGGCTGAAGACCTGCGTCCTAGGAGAGGCAAACTACTGGTCAGTGTGGAAACACAGGGTTATCAGACTATCCTCAGTTAGGGAAAGCTGCATTATCTAGTATGGAATCCTCCCAGAAATGCAGATATGGGACATTTTAAAGTGGAAGGCTCCAGGGAACCTTCTGAAAATCCTGTCCCTTTCAGAAGTTAATCCTTACAGTAAAATAGATCCATCTAAAATCGCTTTTAGATTCATAATTATTACACACTAACAGGAATAACAAGACTATTCAGCATTATCTTAATTAATGACAATATTAATTCTTGCTAATTAACTCAAGCCAAATCTTCTTTGCCATAGCCAACTATTTAAAGAACTGTTCCCTTATTCATTTTTGGGTTGGTTTAGTTTGCTTTTTTAAAAAGCCCTTAAACACTAGATTTGACAACTTCATAGACAAGGACCTTAACTCTGGTGCGCTGTCTCAGCTCCTACATAATCCCACGAAATAATTGCCAAGTCAAGAATTTTCACACTCTCCCTTACAAAAGGCTGTCACCGAAAACAAAAAAATCTTGGCCTGTCTTTTCAGACTGCATTCTTTCTTTCCCTCTTTTGTACTGCAGGCCATGCCTTTAGGCACGGCAGAAGAATCAAAGGCAATCCATCAAGAGAAGATGGCAAGCAAGAGAAATAGCAGAAAGAACGGCAAAAATGCAAGCAGTCTTTATTTCAGATAGTTGAGTCACTGGATTTTCCCTGGGGAAACCTCTCACACAGATATATTCAGATGACACTTTTGTTTTCAAAACAGCATTATTCCTTCAAACTTTAAATTCATTGGTCATAAGGTTCAAGACTGAGTTTGATTTTTAGCACACAGTACAGATTACTATAGTATTCGGCTAGTTTGTGTTTCATCTAAAGCACTGTTAGTCTTCTTCATGAGAGGAATACCATGTAGGGTGAACCAACACTTTCTCTTCTGTCACTGTAAATATGGTCTTCTTCAAGTTTTCCTCAGATGAAGCAGAAAAACAGCTGCCAACATCAGCTACGTAATTTCATTCAGAATTGCACAACTTTGGCTGAAGCTGTGACTGCTTTGAGGTAAATACAAATTAGATTACTTGCAGAAGTATCTTTGATGAAAGCAGGCAATGTCAACCTCCACTACCAACCTCCTTCTATCTGAACTCTTTCTCCTCTTACACAGAGTTTGAAAAAGAAGTGAGCATACACTGCAAGAAGAATTCTTCAACACCAAGAATTTCTTAGTAAGGGGCTATTCCTCATCAAGAATTTTTGCTCTGTTAAGCTCAAGTGCCTTTAGACATATGGAAAATGCCTGCTTTAAGAGTCAGCCAGATCTTCATAAAAACATTGATCTTGGATAAGGAAATCATAATACTTACAAGCTCCACTAGCAAACAGGAGACCGACACAAAAAAAAGGAATGTTCCCACCCAAATCAAATGAACATGCTGAAATACGATGAAAAATGCTGTAGGTATCAAATAGCATTTACTTTTTATTTTCAAGAAACACTTGCCACCATATTTTCATCCAAATGAACCATTACCTTTTTCCTCTTCTGAAAGCTCCTCTATGGGCTCCAGCATATGCACCAAGGGTGCCTGCTCTAATAACAAGGAAGAACAGGAACACCAGACAATCAGGACAGAAGAAAGTGAAGGTCCAGAGTGGGAAAGTCAGGCAAAAAACACACGCTAATGTCAATTTTCCAGATTGCTGACAACCTGCTTAAAAATCACAAACCCAATGCAATGTGACTCTTCACTGCCTTGGTGGCACATTTTTGTAGAGGAGACCATAATACAACAGTCACTTCAGGAGTGATTCAGTTGCCCAAACACGGGTGTGTAGTGTCATCTCAGCTATATCAGAGTTTTAAGCCATGCGCATAGGGTTGGCTGATGTGCCACACAGTTACAGAAAAACCTGTGCCCTTCTAGAATGGCACCCAGATGCTGAGTGGGATGTTTTTAGGCATCTACAATGACAAGGGCATATAATAACAAATAAACAAATACCGGCACTCATTTCTCAAAAGAGGCTTTTTAAGTTTTAGATTTATTTTAAAATATTTGTAATTTGATACTAAAAGTAAAATGTACAGACATGGAAATCCTCAGATATATTATGGAAAAAATGTTAACTCATTATTGAAGAGAATTAAGTACTAAGTCCATATGTGCAAGCCATATTTTATACATATATATAATTTACAATAAAAACAATTTAAAAAAATCTTCAAACACTTTAATATCGCGAGATTCAGTATTATGATGCGCTTTAAAGCAATCTTGAAATACTCTCTTGCTGAAAACAGCTTCCTAAACACATTGAAATTGCCATTCTTTAAGCTATCGGGTACAATTTGCTTTGTATAAATGAAGCCAGTGTACAGTTTATTTACAACTTCATAGATTTCAGATATGAGATACATAAAAATGCTTATATGCAGACTAATAAAAATTCCAGTTTTTAAAATGTTAATATTCACCTTCCATAAATAAATTATTTCAATGAAAATGAGAATTTTAGTTTATTCTAGTTTAGTTTATTTAATCATAAACCCATGACTAAAAACATATAAATATGCAAACTGTACTTTCAGCACTCAACTACTACTGGCAGTACAGGAGAAGATAGTTTATTGGCCAATATTCTGGGCCAAGACACATTTGCCTCAGCCTTTGCAAGAAACCTCTGACACTACAAATTGGTCATGTATAAATATTGGTCATAAATTTGACACTGTGCGAGCAGAAGGAGAGCAAGTGACATTGCGGTAAAGACACCTGCTCTTCAGCACTTCTCATACACTTAGGTACAAATATGGATGCACTGCGAAATGGTAATCACAATGAAATGAGCACGTGGAGATAAGTGACGCTTACTGTCACATCTCCAATATTCCCCATGTGAAGGGAACTAAAACTAGGGCTGAAAATGCTTGTGTATGGCTGCTGCTCTCCCCATTCCTTCCATACTTGTGACTCTACTCAGCTTCCCACTTGCTTTTCCAAGTAAGTTACAAGACTTAAGATTTGCTGACAAATAATTTGGGCTAAATAAAAAGTTTTTAAAAAAATGCTTCTTACACCATCACAAGATACTAACGAGATGCAAATATATTTTATTGAAACACTTTAAAGCAAAACTGAGAGACCAATAGACACATAGGCTTCTGGTCTTTCCATCCCTAAGGCTGTAAAATCTAGTAGTGGCCAGAGCGTTCCTGGGCACCGGAATATGACCCTCCACACTATTGAAATCCTAGAGCTGTAACTGGCACACTGTTGCTCTGCATCAACTAACATCCTCCAAAACAACGTTCAGGCACACTTTGGAATCATTCCCAAAAGCCTATAGTGAGCCCATTTTGGAGGAAAGAGCCTTAAGCACTGATGAAGGATGGTCTAGAGAGGATTTAATTTAGATGCACTGCATTGAGGCCTCTGAGTTTCTCGGCTGGGCCTACCAGACTGTTAGCTAGTTGATGTTTAATTGGATTTAACCTATACTTGTTTTAACTGTACAGTTTACTCAAATGCAATCTGCTTAAAGGAGCTGACTCATCTCTGCAAAAGCCCTTGTCGAGTAACTTAATTTAAAAGGATAACCCCAGTGCCCAGAACTCAGACCTGAAAATATTCTGCTGATCTGCCATAAAGGTACACGCTTCTCTTCCTCAGTGTATTAGAAACAGAAGTAGTTAAAATCAGTAAAAGAACAATTGCTAGAGCAAACCCAAAAGGTATACTGTTGTTCACTGCATGATGACGGAGGTCAAATGCTAAATCACAGGGCAGTGCAACAGCTGCAAAACACCAACTTCTCCTGTGTCAGTGGCCTTTTTTTTTTTTTACTGTATATTTTTTCAAATAGGTATTTACTACACAACACGTTGGAATCCATGTAAGAAAAAGCAGCTTGGTTCACCACTCCTCTGTTTTAGAGAAAGGTGTGGAGATGACCCCTCTAAGGAGACCTCTCCTTAGTTTTACCAGAGATGTGCTGCTTCTAGCTGTCCGACTGGACGTCTCAGCTCTTACCTTAGTGCACAGCTTTGAAAGCAGAAGCATCTAAATATTAGCAAGATTATTTTTAAGAATCATTTAAGCCTAAATACCCAGCTAAAGCTCAAATCTGTATAAAGTAGTCTTTGCTAACTTCGTATCTAAAACAATCCTGATTATGCAGACTGAATTCCTAATTACTCTGAATTATTGGTTTGATGAACTACAGAAGGTTACTTTTTGCCCAAAACCTTACCAAGTCACAATCCAACATTGCCCTTAAACAAGTAATTACTACAACTTGTGATTTAGGTAGAACCAGTTCCTTTAAATCTAGTTCAGCTGATGCTAGCAGATGCTGTTCTACATCAACATCTTGAACATCAGACCTTGCTGGCCAGGATCTGACTTGGAGCTTTCATCCTAGCCTGAGTGTTGAACCTCGACAGACTGCTATCTTCCCTTTTGGACTCGCACCTACATATAAATTACTTGCTCCTAGTCACTTCTCTGTTCCCTGTTCTAGAACACCCAGACTGTGTCCTTGCCTTACTGGAAGTGGATACCAGGAGGCCGAAGCAAGGCAGGAGCCATAATGTGGTCCAGCAGATCATCTGCTTTTGACTACCACAGTACTGGCAGAACTGGAGAGTCTTGCAGTTCACATGCAACCTCAATCATACTTCGTTCATTGACAGAACTTGAACCCTGGCTCACATCTCCATCCCCTTCTTGGCTATGAAATAGAGATAAATGTCAATGTCATACTTAAACCTGTTCAGTCAGGCTCTGCTGCTGCTGCCATGCTTAATTGATCCCTTTTAACCGTGACTAACTCTTGTTTGTCAATGCACATCTGCCTAAGACTAATCCTAACCCTAAACCAAGCTCAGTTATCCCTATAAAACCTCAGTTTAGCAATAACCAGATATCTCTGGGTGATACCAGCCCTTTGAAGACCCTGACATAAATCAACTTCTTATGCTGGCATGATCCACCTTAACTCCAAAACTAATTCATTTGGTCCTTCCCAACAGAGCCACACTTGACTCTAACAAAACATGATTGCTAAATCCTCTGCTGTAGCCCAGAGGCAAATTCTGGACACGTTCTCAGCGTATGTCATAAGCCAGCCCCAGTGCAAAATCTAACCCTAGCTTTATCCTCACAAGAAGAGTTCCTGTCAGTCTTAGGCCTGAACCTGGCTAAATGGTAGCTAACAACACCAACCTTAATGAAGGCCATATTCATATCTCACTGGCCTAAATCCAGCCACATTAATACTAGCCATCATTAAGATCAACAAGCTTAATATGACCTCCACAAAGATGTGTGTGTCATCCCACATCTCCCTGGATATCTCTTTTGCCAGCTAAAGTGTGGATAGATGAGATGTATCAAAAGTAGGTAACTGTACTACTGAAAAATTCTGTGCCTGGTATACATTGACAAGTCATTAAATATCAACTTCAAATAATATTTGAAGACAATTTCTATGCAGGTGGAATAGGAAATCATACCTAACAAGAATTCAGGCTGTGTATATTTCAAGCATATCATATGTTATTTGTTCATTCTGATCTACTAGTTTAAAACAATCCAATATTCCGACAGTACTATTAGAAAAACAGTCTTTTGGACAACATTTAAAGGAGAAATCCTGTCTGTTTACTCTGAAATATGAAATGCTAAAGTACTTTTAGCCTGAACAGAAGAGTTACAATTACCTATAGTGGAATATCATTTACAGTACGCACTTTGCACTTGTGATATGAAAACCAAGGATGAAACAGAAAACTTTGTTGTAAATTGCTGCACTTCTTCAAGATGTAAGGAACGTAAGCCATGTCTGTAGTCATTATCTACTTTGATTTATACTCAAATTTCAGATCCAAAGAGCTGCCAGACTTAATCTGTGATACCTGTTACATTTGAACCAATCCACTCCATGTATTTTTCTTCTAACTAATCAACGGGGAAGCCATGTACTGCACATAAGCAGCATAAATAATAATTTTAAACCAATGTTCTCAAATACAATATATTTTTGACACTTACCTGAGGCCTCTAAGTCAGGAGCCTAGTCATCTCAGACTCCTTCTACAGTCAACGAAGAGACACAGGCAACTTCAAAGAGCAATTCAGATCTTAGTTCAGCTGAACCAAACTCTGAAGGCGGCCCTTTTCTCTATTAAGTGTTCAGGAAGACTACTTTGACTAAATTTTCCTCAGATGCTTCAGTTTTGTCCCTAACAATAGCAGGGCCTTAGTCCACACCATATTTGAAGACTGAGTCATGGGTTTTAATGGACAATCTAATGAGTATATTTACTTTTTAACTACTCTCTTCAATTCCACCTACTATTATTGACCTAAGAAAGATCAAATACTGAACAAATATTGACATTTCAAAAGTAATATAGGAGCCAAAGTCTGATTTTAAAATATGAATTAAAAAAATCATAATTAAGCCATTTCTGTGAGACTTAAGTAATCTTCAAAGATAAGACTGAAGTTACATCCCTATAGCTAGCTCAGAAACTGAGAGAAGAATGGTCAGCCAGGATGACATTCAAGGTAGATTAGTAGCTCTCCCAAGAAATAAGGAAACTGAGTACAAAAGTACCAGGCTCACAAAGCTATTCCACTACTTTACACCTAAGATACCTTATTTCTAATTTGGGTATCTTTTCACAGCACAGATGTAAGATGTGCAGAACTAATCTTAGGATGCAAAAGCTTCTAGGAAACTTTGAAAATTGTACTAAAGTTCACATAACAGACCATTTTTTGGAATTATTTTCTTTCAAATAGAAAAAAAGGAAAGAAAAGGAAGAAGTTCCATATGCAGGCAATCGTTTGGTAGGAAAAGTATCTCTTGCGATTTCAGAGATGCTCTATGCTAAATAAATTTCTGTACAGAAGTTGCCAGCAAGCACTTTCATTTTCATAATGGCACGAGATGCAGCCGTGATGACTTAATTCAGCGTCTAAGTCAATCCCTTTAGGAGCTGTCAAAATTTTGGGAAAGACACTATAATTTCTGCTAACCTTTATATCTAGAAATTAAGTAGGGTAAGTTCAAAAAAAAAATCCAGAAGGGAAGAAAGGGGACAAATAGAGAGACCTGTAGAGATAAATAAAATAATCATCAGCAAAGGAGTCTGAAGGAAATACCTTCTTTGAGGTTTCATAATAGACTGACAATGAATCTTAAGTATATCAATGGCAGGAACAGCCTTTTCTATCTTAAGATGTTTCATAAGGTGTCACAAACTTTGTATTTGGAGCAGAAAGAAATCAGGAAAGATCTGAACGAGCTAATATAAATTGTCAGAATACAGAAAATACTGATGTTCACAGAACTGTTTTCCTCCTCAGTTCAAATGAAAGAAAATGGACTAAGAAAGCAATGCTTGACAAGCTTGATGTAATAAGCCCTTGACAGCAATACTCCTCATAAAACTAATTTCCCAAACTCAGAGCAATAGCCAAGCTACTTGCTGTGAGATTTTTAGCTAGAACCAGCACTACTGTGTTGATGCAATGGAGCTGGTTTGAATGAAAAATAATTGGTTTACTTAAAATACTACTATTAATAGTCTATATTCAAAATATTATTACTTCTTTCCACACATTTCATCTATACAGTTTCACTTAAAAAACTTCTAGAAATGAGCAGTGATGTCGCATAAATTAGCAAGAAACCTCTGTATTATTAAAATAATTTTACCATATAATAAAAATCTCTTTTCCTTAGTTTAGTAAATCTGGACACAACAAATATTTTTAAATCAACACTTCATATTCAGCAGTTTTTCACTCCTCATTGAGTTATCTAAAGCTTCTCTTTTATACTGCTCCTTCTCCCCATATGCCTTTTCAGAACTTTTTGAATTTGCTCAAAAAAAAATTCTGTACATTTTTTAGACAAATTCCATTTCCTCTGCCTCTGAGAAGTTTTAAAACTAAGAGAAATATTAATTAAGAAAACATTATTTAATTGTAGTTCAATAACTCAAATAATTTATAAAATCATTTTAACATTTACATATTTTACTTGCTCAAAGTTAATTTTTCCTATAGCTTTCCTACTTGAAATTAAAGTACATAATTAATTGATCACAGAATATTGGTACGATAACGATACTCTCTATTACTTTGCATACGGAGAAAAAAGTGGAAAGTATTTTCACAAAGCAAACAATATCAAGTTTATCGCTTCCACCCACTACTAAACAGTGCCACAATGCCACCGTTAAAATAACTAAATAACAATCTATATGCAACTACAGATATACTCTGGAATATCTATATTTAGACTAGACATATTATGCATAACTTCTAGATATACTCTGGAAAACTATCGAGATGGGATGACCATCTGTTTTGATTAGGTCTTCTGTATTCCTCCTCCCTGACATGAGAAGTCACATGAAAAATAGAATTCCAAGATTTATAAACAAACATCTCCACATTTTTCTCCATAGGAATTCCATTATATGCATATACCTACCCAATATATGCAAATACCAGAAAATAAGCACATTTACTGGAAGAAAACATAATTTTTTTCCTCATTCAGCTTTGTTTACCTTAAAGTCCTCCAGAACTATACACATGCTACGAAATATTCTCAAATTACTTTCTTTTGCTTTCCATTTATTCTTTTCTATAGTGCATCTTTCCAATTACTTCATGGGAATTCACAATGCCGACATACAGCAAAGCAACTCAAATTACGTTCTTTCAATATAACTCCTACAGCTATGATTTGACAAGCAACACATTTGAGATGACAGAGTGTTAAATTTGTAAGTACTGGATCTGGATTTGTCAAAAAAAACTTACCATGCATCGTTGGTAGATTTCGTTTAGATTCTTCAAGACGTTCTACAGTAGTGTGCACTAAAACAGTATAAAAGTAAAGAATAATGTAAATGTCTCATAGTAAACAATAAAAGATAAATACAGATTCATAAATGTAGCAATACTTAATCACATTTTGAAATTATGCAAATTTTGGCTTTAATGGGGGAAAAAATAAACAGTTTACAAAGTAAAAAATGGTCCTTCACAGCATAAAAGTACCTCTCTGGATATGCTTAACATTTTTAACACTTCTAGAACCAGGAAAAGAAACTAGTAACTAAATTGTCATTGAACTTTAATTCAAACCTGCTCTAGTCAGGTCACCTCTTTGGTCATGTCTGACACTCTCTTTGTGTCTCAGAGAAGAAGCCATGGCCCAAATCTACTTAGTCAAGTCTAGGACTTGAGGATCTGCTGAGAAGAGGGTCTGCTGCATCTGCACTTCATATCAACTACAAATCCTATCTGTATCATGTACAGAATGTAGCCTTGGGGTGAATTACCACATCAATTTCACATTCTTGAGATCAGCTTGAGGCCTAGGACCAAACTCGCTTGTGTGCATGTTCTTGCGCTTGTCTGTGCTTCAGTGAATATGTCCAGCTGCAGCTGAGAAACCATCCAGCCACATTATTATTACGCTCTCCTCAAAATAACCTTCTCCCTGCTGTTAGATTCAGTTCGAGCCAATATCCTACTAATAAAGCAAGATGGTTTCCAATCTCAGATTAGAATTAATCCAACTGTTATTATCCATTGCAATAAACCTATTACGAGTCAATGCAGCGTCAACTATACCCGAGTTTGTGGTGCAGGACTACATCCTAAAACACTATTATCAGGTTTTGCTATTAGTAATGGACTCCAGATGTTAAAGCACTGCACAGACAAAAATATCAGAGTTCTTAAAATTCTTTGAACTTCTATATTAACCGAAAAATTAATCAATTCTTTCTACTGTTTCCGCATTTTCACTTTTGTGAGTTCTGCAGCCTAAGGACAGTCAAGCATGAACAAACAACTAAAACTGCACTTCATAAAGCAAAGCTAAAAGTTTTTTAAATAATATAAACCAGACATTTGATACTTCACATCTCTCCACCACTCAAGCAATCAACTTTGTACATTAGAAATCCTTATAGTAGCAGAACGTTAACTCTGAAAATCATGGCATGGAAACAGGTAGGTGCTCTGTGAAACACAAATAAATTGCCAGTACTTATTTGATTTCAATATTTAGTTAATAAAGTTGATGTCTATATTTTTTAATGAATTACAATCATAGAATTGCGTGGTTGGAAAAGACCTTTGAAATCATCGAGTCCAACCGTACCTGTCCACTACTAAACCATATCCCTGAGCACCTCATCTACTTGTCTTTTAAACATCTCCAGGGATCGGGACTCCACCACCTCCCTGAGCAGCTTCTTCCAGTGCCTGACCACTCTTTCAGTGAAGAAATTTTTCCTAATGTATAGTCTGAACCTCCCCTGATACAACTTGTGGCCATTTTGTCTTGTCCTATCACCTGTCACTTGGCAGAAATTGTAACATTTGTTTCAGCCAAGCTGCTGAAATCAAACCCAAAACCTGCATTATCTTACAGTTTGTACTTACTGTCATATGGTTTGATGCTTGCAACTGATCTTGTGGACAACTCTTTTATCTAAAAGAGAAAAGACATACATGAATAGTTAGGAGTGATCAATATCTACAAATGAGCATTTGGTACAAAATACCTAGTTTCAGTACTATTCTAAAACAAAAATTCTGTTTGGCCTCTACAAAATCTCAAGCCCTTCCAGTTTCCAGGTATTGAGAATGTAGATCTTCACAACTGTATTTCACAAACACCAAAGTCAGATCCCTCTGAACCTATTTTACACTTGTGATCATACTGTTTTGTTTTAAAAAGTCATTTTACTGCAAATAATTTATCCAGGATTAAGCCCTCTATTGTGCCAGCTATCAAATTTGTTAAGGTGGAGATGCAAAAGCTATTATTTGTCTTTCCAGTTCTTTAAGCATTTAAGTATAGATTTGACACTAATCTCAAGAAAATGTGTAAAATCAGATGTTGATTTGTAAAGGATACACCATCTAACAGAAAAATAGTTTCAAAGGACCATACAATCATGTGGCAGTCTAAACTCCAAACCATGCAGATTTTCATCCACTGATCACCTCAAAAAAATCTATAGTTATATTTGAAAAAAGTGTATTTTTAAGAAAAAAACAATTAATTTCCAAAAAAATAATTTCATGGAATCATAGATGATATATCTCAAGTTGGAAGGGACCCATAAGGATCATCAAGTCCAACACCCTGCTCCTCATCGAACTACCTAAAAGTAAATCATATGACTAATCCAGATGCTCCTTCAACTCTCACAGGATTGGTGCCGTGACCCCTTCCCTGATGAGCCTATTCCAGTGACTGATCACTCTCTCAGCGAAGAACTTTTTCCTGTGTCCAATCTGAACTTCCCCTGATGCAGCTTCATTCCATTTCCTGTGTCCTATCGCTGGTCAGCACTTCACCCCTCCATTGCCCACCTTGACAAAGTCGTTGCCTGCGATGAAGTCACCCCTCAGCCTTCTCTTCTCCAAGCCAAACAAAATCTCACCTGCTCCTTGTCAAGTCTTGCCCTCAAGACTTTCCGTCATCTTGGTCACCCTCCTCTGGACACACTCTAATAGTCTGATGTCCTTCTTATATTGAGGGGCCCAAAACTGCACACAGTACTTGAGGTGGGGCCACACCACTGCCATGCAGAGCGGCACAATACACTCCCTCAACCACCTAGCGATGCTGTGCTTGATGCACCCCAGGACACAGTTGGCCCTTTTGGCTGCCAGGGCACACTGTTAACTCATATTCAACCTGCCATCAACCCAAACCCTCAGATCTCTCACTGCTGCAGGTCACTCCAGCCTCTCATCCCCCAGTCTGTACAAATAACCAGGATTACCCCGTTCCAGGTAGAGAATTCAGCACTTGCTCTTGTTAAATTTCATACGGTAATAATTTAACTAATTATTCTCACAGTGATAAATATGATACTTTATTTTTAGTGTGAGAAGTCATGTATTTTCAAACACTAGATTTCATTAGGATTATTTTGTGGCCAATTAAACCCTGTTCACTGTCAGAAAGTTTGGTCTTTGGTGACTGCAACTTAGTAATCTTTTACCTTTGTGCTGCACCTATTAAGAACATATGGTTCATCAATCCTTTCCTTCTAAATTGTGTTTTAATTCCCGGTGTACATTCCTGTGTCTGTTTTCCAGATGAATTCTTATATAACAATGTAATTTCCGAAGTATAACAAAAATACTACAGCAATACTACTACAAATTGGGAACACTAACAATGCAGAGAGATATCAAAGACCAAATGCTAGCAAAATGTTTCTCTGTGTCCCTTGCTCTCTGCAACATAGAGTGCTTCTCAAACCAGACCTGCTTCTTCTGGCTAATAATCAGTTCATTCTGTTCCTGAAGCCTCTGCCCCAATTCTTCTATCCTCCTCTTGTAAAAGGTGTTATTTTTAGTCAGGTCTTCTCTCACTGACGATTTAAGCTTCTCAATCTGTGACAGCAGCTAGAAAGCAATAAGAAGAAAAGTAGTTTAATATTAATATTATAAAAAACATTATAATGCTATAAAGTTTAAACAAGCAATGTCATGCTTAAATATTTTTAACACTTTTTTTTCAGCAAAACCATAACGTTTCCTGCTAGTTCACTGGGACTTTCATGTATTATGAAGTAGTTATCTGGATCACTTTTTATTTGCACAAGGAAGGACACCTAAATGTCAATACAAAGAAAGGGACATACAAACACATTGCTGAGATTGCCTAAAAACAAGATTGCAGCAAAAAGCATAAGACTCTATAAAATGTTTTGGTCATAAATAGTGTCAAATCATCATTTTTTAGGAGATGAGATATGAGTTTGCATGATAAACCTAATATATTAGCTCTGAATATAGAAGAAAGGGAACGATATTTTAGGTGTACCATCCCAAAAGTAATACTTACATTACTCCTCCCTCATTCTATTCTTGCACTGTATGTGGGTGTAACATTAACTACATCCTTTTAGGGGAATGTTCCATGGTTCCTCCCCACTGCTTTCTTGCCAGAGGAGGAGAAGCATTGGTCAGACCACTATGATCTGTTCAGTTCTTACATGGCCACGCAGATGAAAGGAAAATGAAAGGAAAAGAAGCAAGAGAAACAAAGCAGGAAAGAGATTAAAAAGAAATGCAGACATAAAAAAAAAAATCTGAGGAATAAAGCTTTATATAGTAAAATACATAAACTGATGCAAAATAAAATGCCATGGTGTTTTTTTCCTGGAAAAGCTGAACATATTCTGCATTAGAAAGCTGTAACAGAAAAAGCAGCAGAGAAGTGACAGAAAAGACCAAAAAAAGATTGAGACGTATGCCATAGGTCCATGGTAGCAGAAGATACAGGGCAGATGAAAGCTACGCATTAGCAAGTTATCTCTCAATTATCCAGCATATCCATGCAACACTGTATAACACAGTGCTCACAGAATTAGTTGTGAGCGCTTCAAAAGAGAGATACAGTTTCAGGTGTCTGTCAGATTCTTAAGTCATAAATTCTGTTTCAACCTTGGCCTTAACTGAAATGTCACGATACTAGCATAACAGAAACATAGTGATAATAAATATATCTAAGAGAAGGCACTCTTAAAAACTCTTGAGATCTAGGCTTCCTAATGCAACAAATGTATTATAGCATATCAAGAATTATTGAAAGGGTACAAAAATAAGAAAAAAACCCCTCCTTTTAGTTTAAGTGGTTTGCTGAGTCACTTACCAGGGACTTCTCTGTCTCATGGTCACGATGAAGGGCTTGTATTCTAGATGCCCAGTTACTTTCCTGCATAAAGGAAATCAATATTAATTTCTGTTAATAACACATTACCATTTAGTTTGATACACGCAACATTCTTTTTCTAAAAAAAGCATAAATATTGAAAAGATTATTGATTATATGAAACTTGAGTAACTCCCTATTTAAGGCCTAGAACAGTCATCAGCAAGTTTTATACATCTGAGTGTGGTTTTCTTACTAATCATTACAGAAACTACGTATTTGCTCCTTGGTTTGTATATATAGTGACTGCGAGCAAGAAATACATAAGTGTTTTCATACATCTCTGTCTATCAACAATAACAGTAGTAAGAGCTTGTTTTTTTCCCAAAATAATACCATTTCAAGTACTCATTAAAAATGTATTTTTCGTAATTATGATAAAAACCAGTATCAATACATCAGTTTGAGTGAACCAATTTTTGATTATATAAACACATAAATTAAAACTCACTAAGTTTTCCGCATCTTTGAGCGGAAATGATCAAAATTCTGGATCGTACCAGCAGTATATAAAGACTTTCACATCAGAAGAACTACAAAATTCATTAAGTGTGCCTCAAAGTGTCAAAAAAAAGAGTAAAAAGGTTTGTGTAAAAAGGTTTCCAAAGGCCTCACAACTGATTTTTTTTTTTTTTTTTTAATAGCAGCAACTCATGCAGGTGAGTCTCAGAGCAATGCAATTACATTGGCTTCAATAGCCCTGTCTAACTCAGTCGTTCTATAGGTGAGACTCTGGGCTGTCCAACAGATTCCCACTAGCACCAGCATCTGTGCTGGTCAGATGTTATCGTTCTGGTATAAAAGTTGCACCTGACAAGCTCAAGCACTTCACATGGCTCAAAAAGCCACACACGGGTTGACAAATCCTGTCAGAAAGTTTCATAACATTTTTTATTTTCATCTTTGAATACAGAAAATTCCATTTTTTCCATAAGTAGCTTCACAGATCAGCAGACATAAATGGTTTATTAGAGTCTTCTGGAGCTGAACGGCAACCACACTTAGTAAAGCCACATATATTTAATAAAACAGAATAAGAGCATATAAATAAATAAATAACAATTTATTAATAACAGATAGTAACTCCTTGATTTCCACTACAGAGACTGTACTAAATAGTAGCAAAACTTTAAAACCAGCTATTTTAGACATTGAGAGTGATAAGAATTTTACTTATTGATTCAAAATCTTATTCAGAGATGTACAAAAATGAAAAGAACATAAGCAGTCTGTCAAAGGCAATACAGTGTTACCTGTTTTTCAAGAAGTTTAACCACATTGTGATAATCCCGAGGACTCTGAGGTTTCTCTTCTGTAAATTCTCGGCTGTCTTTCAGCATCCCTAAATTGGATTTTTGTTGCGTATTCGTCTTCTGTAATTCTAACAGTTGCTAAAAGGTATGGGAGGAAAAATGAAGACCTGAATACATACACAGATTTTGTTTTATAAAACTGTCATCTAATACAAAATTTACTTTACACATAACTACACAGAGATTGCATCACACACTTCTCACATTTTTCATAAGTTCTGCATTTATCAAATTACATGTAATAATATATACATCTAACATAAATATATCTTGCAAATACACACAGGAATTAGCAACTACAATATATAAGCTGCTGTGGTAATGCTGTGAGTATTTATTTTCCAACTCACCTATACTTTTACAATTCTCTTTCTAGTCAAAACTCTGGAAAGCATTTCCAGAGCATGTATTGAAAACACATGCAGTTCTGCTGCCAGGACTATAATGCAGAGATTAGTCTCCTTCATGCCAGTTATGAGCACATTAATATAAGGATATTGAAAAACAGCAATAATAACAATATATACTAATCTGTAAGCAGACACTCAAAATTTGAGGAGTAATTAAAAACTGACATAGTTGCTGAAGGCATAATTCATTCATCCAAAACAATGCTATTAAAAAAAATGAACTGAAATTATGTTAATAAAGTACGAGTGTACAAAGATACAATCACGGCTATCATTAACATTATTTTTATGAACATTATTTTTAAAGTTTTGTAAGAAGACCTCTAAGATGATTATATCACATTTCAGCTATGTGACACTCACTACCATCTACTGTAAGATGTTCACGGAAAACCTAAATCACTTACATTTTCTAACGTTGAATTTCTTGAAGATAACTCCTTAAGCTCCTTCATGAACATCTCTTTCACTTTTTTAATTTCATCTGCCAACTTCTCCTTTTCCTCCTCTTTCCATTTATGAAATGACTGTAGAATTTCTTCTTCTTTTGACTTTTGCTGCTCACATTCCTGAAATTATTTTTAAAGCATTATTTGTTATTTTTACACACATAACACTAATACAAGCACCTAAACTATGTGTGGGAAGTGCTCACTTCCAACAGGTAACACTGACATCAAAAAAACATGACAAAACACTGCTTTCTGAGGAATTCTGGAGTAGCAAACTCTACATTTTGCTAGGAGAGTAAGGTTGCTTCAAGAAGTTTTGGTAGTTCATTATTTTTCATTGAATAACACATGAATGACCTTACCTGGTCATATCAAAGACTGACCTAGTTTACCATCCTTTTTCTCACAGAGGCCGTAAGTCTACAAGGTGAGAAAGGATAACAACAAGGCAAGGAAACATGCATCTTCTCCTTAAAAGACTCCAAGCTGCCATCTGTTTTCAGCTCAGAGGACTCTCAGCCTGATACAGTTTTTTAAACTTAGTAACCTCTGAAACATTTCTCCTCAGATCCTTTTGCAGTCATTTCTTGTGGCTGCAACAGCAAATAGTTAACAACTGCAAACGATGAGCTCCACAAGGTCCGTTATAAGTTGCACAAATAGCCTTTTTCAGTTTGAAACTGGCTCCTGCTAGGTTCATTTGATGGATGCTAGATCCTGAACTGGAAAAGACAGTAAATGACTGATACCTATTTACTCTTTGTAACACATGACTTTGCAGTTTGCATTCAGAATGGCTGAGGATGCTAAGAGCTGCCAGTCTGAAAAAGAAAAAACAATTGATGGGGATGGTAAAACACTGATGTCTGCGAAGACCTTTAAGATTATCAAGTTCAACCACAAACCTAACACTGCCAAGTCCACTACTAAAGCATGTCCCTAAGTGCCATATGTACACGTTTTAAATACCTCCAGGATATTTAGTTCTACCATATCCTTTCTGAGGTGAAGGGACTGGGCCTATACACAGTATTGAGGCTGTGGTTTGCACAGTGAATTTTTCAGAATTTGTAGAATTTCAACAGGCTGGACCGATGGATTGTGACCGGTGGGATGAGGTTCAACAAGGTTCTGCACTTGGGACACAACAACCCCATGCAGCGTTACAGACTTCAGGAAGAACAGCTGGAGAGCTGCCTGGTGGAGAAGGACCTGGGGGTGTTGGTCAACAGCCAGCTGAATACGAGCCAGCAGTGTGCCCAGGTGGCCAAGAAGGCCAATGGTATTTGGCCTGTTTCAGAAACACTGTGGCCAGCAGGACCAGGGATGTGATTGCATCCCTGTACTCAGCACTGGTGAGGCCACACCTCGAGTACTGTGTTCAGTTCTGGGCCCCTCACTATAAGTGGTGCTGGAGCACATCCAGAGAAGGGCTATGAAGGTGGTGAAGGTGCTGGAGAACAAGCCGTATAAGATGGCTGAGGGAACTGGGGTTGTTTCTCCTAGAGAAAAGGAGGCTGAGGAGAGACCTTATCACTGTCTACAACTGTCTGAAAAGAGGTTGCAGTGAGGTGAGCATTGGTCTCTTATCCTATCACTTGTAACTTAGGAGACGAAATGGCCTCAAGTTGTACCAGAGGAGGATTCAGATTAGACATCAGGAAAAATTTCTTCACCGAAAGGGTGGTCAGGCACTGGCATAGCTGCACAGGGCAGTGGTTGAGTCACCATCCCTGAAGGTGTTTAAAAGATGAGTAAACGAGTTTCTCAGGGATATGGTTTAGTAGTGGACAGGTACAGTTGGACTTGATGATCTCAAAGGTCTTTTCCAACCAAATGGTTCTATGAATCTATGACTTGATTTTCTTTGCTGGCTGCTACTAACCACTGGGCTGACATTTCCCTAAAACTACACATCACAACCTTAAGACCTTGTCCTTCAGTAATAACACTTGGCTCAGAACCCATTATTTTGCAGATGAAGTTAGAATTACTTTTTCCCCATGTACATTTACTGCACTTTGTCTCTTAAATTACTTTTACTATGCCACTGCCTAGTCACTCATTTTTTCATAGTCCTCAACTTGTTCAAAGCCCTGCATTTCACTGTCTAGGACACACATATTTTAAGGCAACCCCTACATCTTTCCATCACATCTGAATTTGTTCTCTGATCACCTATAACAAGCAATCATTGCCCATTTATACAGAAAGGGATTTTCTGTATCCTTCCACCTCAAAGGATTAGAAGGGCCCAAGAGCTGGAAGCATGACAGTTTTTATCCCAATTTCCTCCAGTAGTGGTTCTCCTAAAAAAAAAAAACAAAAAAAAAAACCACAGGGGAAAGATCTTCCGGTCTTTCAATCAAAAGATAACAACATAACAACATAACGATACCTGAATTGACAGTGGATATCAGTCATGACAGACAAACTGAAACCAGTCACACTTCACACTTCTGTCTTCCTCGACATCCCAGAAAAACACAGAAGTTTCTTGTTGTGTAACATTGAGGCTGTAGCTTCAGGACATTTCATGCAGTCCCCTTGTAATTGGGAGCCGTAGCTAAGACAAGTGACTTCAAAATAAGCCCCTAAGGCATCAAAAAAAATCTATGCTGCATTGTTATGAATCCTGTAAGATCCACCTCATAAGAAAAAAAATAAGTGCTTCAGGGGCAGGAGAAATACTCTATAGATGTATCTCTCAAAAGTGAGGCACAGAAGGAGTAGAATACCTAGCAGATGTCCACACAGGGCCAATGATCATTATTCTGACCCTGCTCGCATTCCTAGGTGAAACTCTACCCATCCTCTTCATTTGGTCATCTAGTTACTTTTGAAAATGGAAAAAAACAGGAAACCGAATGGTCCCAGGATGAAGGGCACAGAGAACTGAAAAAAGGAGAGTCTGAAGCTGTGTTCAGGAAAAGAAACACTACATGTTTTACAAAAATCCCTTTTTTCCTCTTTGGTTCCGTCTAAATTAAAACTTTCAAATTTAATAGTTGGGTTTATATTAGAAGGTCCTCAAACTCCACTAAGTTCTGAATATTTTGTGATAGGTTAAGACAAGGTTCTCACAGGTTACATCAACAACCACAAAACCCTGCTTTTGAACATGATACAGGACAAACTGCAATACCAAGATCAACACCAAAACAAATCACTAGAAGCATTTTGTCTCTTACGCCAAGAATTTGTTCCTTAGTAAATCACAAAGCCCCTCCCACCTTTAAAAATATTTCCATCTCTATTTTGACAACAAATTATCTGATTGCATGTACTTAAACAGAAATGAAAAATGTGAGAAGATCTGAAATTATTAAGCTTTTGAAAAAACAGAAATGGGTAACTTGAAGACTCTTTCTTTTCTCTTTATGAGCTAGTAAGCACTACTGCAAGACCCAATATCATCCTAAGTATCACAGTATCACAAGGTTGGAAAGGACCTCTGAGATCATCAAGTCCAACCTATAACCCAACACTAACACCAACCCGTTATCTAAACCATGGCACTCAGTGCCTCATCCAGTCTCCCCTTAAACACCTCCAGGGTCAGCGACTCCACCACCTCCCTGGGCAACGCATTCCAATGGCCATGCATGTGACTACAAACAGATAAATACTGCTTTTAAATCATTCTGTCTTATATTTTTTATTCCCACAGCAGTAGCTAAGATTACTTTTTGCTTTAGCTCTCTGGTCAATCAAATTCTAAGCACTTAAAGACCAACATGTATGGCCTACATTGTTTTGTTTCTTCTCAATCTCTCTTCCTTGCCTGCTTTACACCTCTGTTAGACATTAAAGTTATTCACACTGAAGAATAATTTTTATTGAGTTTATAACATCACATATAAAATCACAGTCTTATATAAGAAATGTTTAATCGTGACAAAAGATCATAATCATAGAAGGGTTTCTCTTAGAAGGGACAGTTCCAACCCCCCTGCCATGGGCAGGGACACCTCCCATCAGACCAGGCTGCTCAAAGCCCCATCCAACCTGGCCTTGAACACCTCCAGGGAGGGGGCATCCACAGCTTCCCTGGGCAACCTGTGTCAGTGCCTCACCACCTTCAGCATGAAGAATTTCCTACTAATGTCTAATCTAAATCTTCCCCCTTCCAATTTAAAGCCATTCTCCCTCAACCTATCACCCCTTGCCCTTGTAAAAAGTCACTCCCCAGCTTTCTTGTAGGCCCCCATCGGGTATTGGAAGGCCGGTAATAAGGTCTCCCCAGAGCCTTCTCTTCTCCAGGCTGAACAACCCAAACCCTCTCAGCCTGTCCTCATAGCAGAGGTGCTCCAGCCCTCTGATTATCTTCTTAGCCCTCCTCTGAACCTATTCCAACAGTTTCATATCCTTCTTACATTGGGCATTCCAGAACAGGATACAATACTCCAGGTGGGGTCTAAAGAGAGCAGAGTAGAGAGGGAGAATCATATAGCAACAAAACTGGTGAAGGGACTTGAGCACAAGTCCTATGAGGAGAGGCTGAGGGAGCTGGGGTTGTTCAGCCTGGAGAAGAGGAGGCTCAGGGGTGACCTCATCGCTCTCTACAACTATCTGAAAGGAGGTTGTAGACAGCTGGGGGTCGGACTCTTCTCTCAGGCAACCAGCAACAGAACAAGAGGGCACAAGCTTAGACTCTGCCAGGGAAGGTTTAGGCTGGATATCAGAAAAAAATTTTTCACAGAACGAGTAATCAGGCATTGGAATGGCCTGCCCAGAGAGGTGGTGAATTCACCATCCCAGGAGGTTTTTAAAATAAGACTGGATGTGGCACTTAGTGCCATTATCTAGTAATCATGATAGTGTTGGATTAAGGGTTGGACTTGATGATCTTGGAGGTCTCTTCCAACCCAGATAACTCTATGATTCTATGATCTCCCTTGACCTGCTTGCCATGCTTCTTTTGAGGCAGCACAGGACATGGTTGGCCTTCTGGGCTGCAAGCACACATTGCCGGCTCATGCTGAGCTTCTCTTCAACCAGCAAGCATATTAAAAATAGCTTATATTTCACCACAGCAAGACAATTTTATCTGCTTCAGTAACAGGTCATATCTATCTTATGAATTGACAAGTGATAACAGAAGTGCTGTCTTAAGTATTCATTCAAAGTATGTCTAAAACAAAAGTAAGGAGAAAGCAGATATTCAAAATTGGGAGGGGGGCTGAGGGGGTGACATGCTGCAATGCCCAAGCACTGTTGCTACCAGGCACATGGCCTGTCATGAGCTGTAGCTACATTTCTGTTCTGTTCCAGTTAAAAAATGAGTGAATGCAGTCCAAAGCACTAATTCTTTTGAAAGGTTCGTATTATTTAGTACCTATTACCTTAGAAAGTCTGACCATATTAGCCTGTTGTTCAGCCTCTAACTGGGACTTGGTGAGCTGCAACTGCTCCTTCAGTTTATCAATCTCATCCTGCAATTTGTCTGTCTTTGCTTTCCTCTTCTGTTCTGTTTGAAAGATACACAGATTTTTTAAAAAAAGTTTTTTGCAATTTCTGCAAATGTGCTTCTGTACCATTTCAGTAACAACTTCATTAAGTGTGATTCACATAGACCATTTTCCCTCCCACCACTGTGATTCTCCAAAGATGTTTCTAAATACGTATGTTCTCTGGACTGCTAACATTATCCTCAACGACTGAAAAATACTGATATTACTGACGTGAAATAGTTTATGAAATATTAACAAGAAAAAAATATCATATAATCCAAAGGAATCTAAGCAACACAGGCCCCAAAAAACGATGTACAAAGAACAAAGCAACCCTCAATTATTCAATTCTGTTAGGTTTAATTTATTCTAAATAACTTTTGTAAGGAGTCAATTTGCGATACAACTCATTATTTATCTGAAATGAATCAGAGGGAATGTCACTGAAATAAAACATGTTAAAATATGCAAAAATTATAACAATCTTTAATCTTGAAACATTTTATCAGTTTACCAAGGATTTACTAGCCCATCAGCTGGGAATCTGAGCAGAAAATAACTACATGGAGTATTTTCCTCATACGGCCATTTTAGACTAATTCTTTATATCACAATTAGTTCAACTGGTTCTGTAGCATCCTCCACTATCAGTTTTATTAAGTATAATGTGCACAAGAGCTTCTTTTTTCTCCCAATATATTAACACTTACTCAGATGCTTCATCAGCCCCCTCTCACAGCTCTTGCTGTTTTATTTGCCTGACAAACTACAGGTCAGACCTTACCAGATTCTTCCCAGACTTTCTCCTTCCAAACACTCTTTTTTTCCTAATTCATTTCTAATCACCACCATTTGTCAATACTTGTTAGTCCTTAGTAATAAATCATTAGCATGCAACCTGACAGGAAGGAGAGAATTTAGAGATGACCAAAACAAACTTTGTGAGCAATATTTTCCAAACGAAACATTTTTCAGTGAAGAGAGACAAAAATATCTATGTAAGTTAGTAGTATAGCAGCCAAGATCATCATAGATACCAGATTTTAGATTATTATTAGATTATATTAGATTATTATTAGATTTTAGATTATTATTAGATTATTAGATTATTATTGACTATTATATTGACTTATATTTGACAGCCAGCTTAGTTCAGGAGAGCCTGATCCTATTCAAACTAATTTCAGTTGATGACATTATTTCTATACTGATAATTGACACAAGGTGCCTTAATGCAACTTCTTCAGTTTATCCACACCTTCATAACACACGTGCCTAAACAGAAACTGTTCTCTGAAGTCTGCTACTGACTAAATATTCAGTGGGAATGCTAGTTGGAAATGGTACTGTAAATATGGCATACAATATTTTGTTAATTATTTTCCAGAGACTGAAACATATGTTGCCCAATAGAATTTGTCCACTGGTGTTGCTTGCATTCACACAAATTGGTATCTATCTGCCACCTAAAAATGGAATGCGAAAATCATTTTTCCAGTCACACAAAATCATGGATTGCACATTCTCACTATATTTAAACTTTTCTAAACTGTTTATCTCAATTTTTTTATAACATTAAAGTACATACCAATCTGAGATTCTTCCGGATGTCGCCTTTGCATGTGACTTTGTAAAAAGGAATAGTTCATAAAAGCCTTTTCACAAAACTGACACTATGAAAAGAACAGATAAGAACATTTTAGTTATTATTAGTAGCTTCTGGTTGGTAAGTATAGCAGTTAAGGTTTTTAATAGGTTATTACATTTTGCCCAGATATGAAAAGTGGGTAACTTCCACTTCCCAAGAATAATGACTACAATTCTGACAGTGCTTGATTTCTGTAGTTATTTGTGTTAATGTCTCACAGTGATGGCCATGGGCGAGAATCCCACTGTGCTAGGCACTGTAAAAACTCTGAACAAAAAAGACTCTGACCAAGTGAGTTCAAATTCAGCTACAAACAACAGATAAGAGATGAATAAAGGTTGGTAGAGAAGTATAAAGAAAAAGTAAGACAACAGTATTCATAAACATACATGCTGACTCCAGCCAGTGAGCAGCTCTGGTATCCTTAGGAGTCCTGTATCATAGCAAAGGAGAGCAGCATACAGTTGGAACAAACCATAAACATGGGTTTGAGTATACATAAGTGAATTGCAAGATGACAATACTAGGAGGACTAAAAGGTCAGACATTTCAACCAAAATAAGGTAACAGTACACTATTTTGCAAGAAAAGGTACGCACATTAGTATGCTACCTACCACCCTTCTGAAGCATAAAGCTGTTTCAATCACTGTTCCTTTAATTTACTTATTTTCAATTTTAATTTTAAGTCATATTTTAAGTCAAATTTGGATCCGATCCATTTTAAAATATTTTTTGTGTTCACCTTCAAAGTAGATGCCACTAACGTTCAGAGTATTAGAAACAAATGGGTATCACAAGGACATAAGCTACTTCTACAGATTCTGCAACGTAGTGGTAAGGCTGTGAACCAAGGTCCCTAATTGCTTTAGGTAGGGTTGCTCATTAACCTTTTTGTCATACTTTTTTTTTTCAAATAAATATATTTTAATAAACCACAAATACTCATCTGAGTCCTTTTTCCTCATTGGTGTGATATGACTGCAAGAGACTGACTTAACATATTCAAGATCTTGTCACCATGACAATCAAATTCCCAGATTTCATCTGATATTTAAAAACAGTCTCTAATAGGCAGATATCCTGTCAAATATAATTATTTTTCAGTAAATACTAAAGCTGTGAACTAATAAGACAAATCTTGTTGGACACATGTAAAAAAAGCACTAATGAAAAAACAAAGTAAAGAAATACAGCAAGGTAGCAAAGCATTGCTGCCAGCCAAGACGGAGCTTACTGTGTAACAGATTGCACACGATTTATGGAATGAAATTGGCTGTGAAATAATGTTATCCATTCAAGCACAAACTTCATGTCAGTTTGACTCAGTGGTAGCGAAAGAAAAGCTCTACTGCAAGAGGCAGGATTAACTCAGGGAATATTAAGGTTTTGAATTATGTAACACTACTCTTGTAAATACTTTTCACAACGTTAGACACAATGTGCACTTTATGCCTACGTTGTGCATGAGAACATAATATATTTTAAGAACTATCAAAAAAATGAAAAAATTATTATTTAAACTTACTCAGATGAAGGTATTGACCAATAAGACTCAAATTTATAACTTGTAGGTACCAGTACCAATTTATAGCAGTATTTCATGGTTGAACTTAGACTGGTAGTACATTAAAGGCATTAAATCTGAATTCCAAAGCATGGTTACATTAGACATAAAATGTTCCTCCACTAAAAAAAAGATAAGTAACTATTTACAGGCTTGTTTGCAAAACAACCAAGACTTTGAGGAGATGAAATCTAAACTACCCTCTCCAGAACACCAGCAAAATCCTGATTACCAGACACTGCAGATCAGCCAAAATCACAGCACAGATAAACAATGTACAATTATTGTTTACTGATCACACCGCTGCTTTGCATTTACAAACCCTAGGCAGTGTTTAATTTATCTCTAGCAGTTACACTCAGAATCCTGGAAACGCTGTAGAAACGGCAGAAATTGTTCAGTGTCACTCCCTGAGCTCACATGTGAACCTAAATAAATTCTGGAAACAAGAATCTACTAACAGAGAGGAAAAAAAAAAAGGCAGGGGGGCAGACATTTACTTTATATGAAATTAAATTAAAAATGGGAAACAGCTTTCCATCTCTGCTTCATTGTAAATGCCGCTGAACAGAAGATTAGCCATGAGCCAACTTCACTCCCATGTTCTTCAGCTTCCACTGAGACAGTTGTATTCTACAAATATTCCAGGAAAACTTGATAATATTTATCAATTACACTATGAGAATTATTTGAGTTTACACATAAAATGGTGCATGAAATCAGTTCTCTTTCACAAAACAGGATAGACAAACTGCTCTGTAAGTTGAATAAAGGCTTTTCAAAATAACACCACATCAGCAGCTTGTCCTGAAGACTAAGATTCGAATGCATTGAGACAAGGTTCTCATGAAGCCTACCATACGTATACCTCTATTCTTGGAGCATCAGGTATTTTTCTCCTTACAATAACACTTGAGTCAACTTAGCTGATGTCTTAAAAAATGAACTTTGCTAGTCTGCTGAAATTGGTATTATACTGTGGGATAAGATTTTACATAGTATAAGAAAAATTGTATTGCGAAATACAAGTACATAACTATATGTTCCATGATTAAGGAGAACCTCAACAATAACAACAGTTAGCATCCCAAGAATATATGTAAAAAGAAAACTATAACACTTAGACACAAAGACCTAGCCTGAAATCTTGTCAGGTCTATGTCAAGTGTACTCTTCAGATTGCAGACCAAATTGGAAGCTGCAATCTGCCTTCCTGAAACCTGTTGAAAAATACTGAAGCTGAAAAATCTTTAAATCCAACTCAGAATACAAAATTACCTCCCCCCCCAAAATAGTGCCAAGCCAGAGAGACTCAGAACAGTGATGTACTAAGGCTCTTAGGAAAGACTCCTAAAGAACAGATTGTTGTGGAGTTAGGGTTGAGCTACCTCGCTGAGATTCTTTTCCATCGTGCCTGAGTCACTTCTGAGTCACACACACACAAGTAGAAACTTGTGCCTGGAGAATGTTACTGCAGGAAAGTGACGACTCACAGCCAGGTAGGTTAATGCTTAAGCACCAGTTCTGATGCACTTGCCTTGTTGATAGGCAAGGAAAGACAGCAACAAAAATCAGTAACACGATTATCAACAGGTTTTATGTGAGTGTGCATCTGACATTTCAAATGCATCAAAAGCGAATCCAATGGTAAAGAGCACTTGTTAGTAAAAGAGGATTTGTTAAAGATGATGTGGCACTTGCCAAACATCTGTGATACCAGCCAAACATCTATGAAACACAGATGGGAAGCAAGCCACCTGCAAGGGATGCACTCCCTCTCTGCAGGGTCACTGGTCCATGCAGCTCCAGACCCTCACCCCACAAGTGACTGTGCCCTGGCGGAGCGGGGCTGCTCTGTTACCTGTCCCCAGCACGCTGGGAGCTGGCAAGAAAGCCAGCCTCTCCCACTCTTCACATCCCTACCTGCCTTCCCACATAAACGGAAAGATGGAAGAAATCCCTGTCTTTTCATATCCATAGAGAACCACAAGAACTTCTTCCTTACTTTACCCACCCAAAGAATAATTACACCCTTCCATCTTCCCCACTCCTGTAAGAAGACCAACCTCTCTCACGCTTCACACCCAAACCTGCCTGCCTGCACAAAAGGAAAGCTGGAGGTTCAGATTAGACTTTAGGAAAAATTTCTTCACTTAAAGGGTTGTCAGGCATGGAACAGCTGCCCAGGGAGGTGGTGGAGTCACCATCCCTGGAGGTATTTAAAAGACAGGTAGATTAAGTGCTTAGGGATATGGTTTGGTAGTAGACAGGTACAGTTGAACTCAATGATCTCAAAGGTCTTTTCCAATCAAGTGATTCTATGACTTTGTGAAATCCCTGTCTTTTCAAAACCACAAGGAACCACAAGGATGTTTCTCTTACTTTATCCACATGCAGAATTAATTACACCTTTCTGTCTCCTCCACTCCTGCAAGAAAGCCAGCCTCTCCCACTCTTCACACCCACACCTGTCTCTCCACACAAAGGGAAAACTGGAGGAAATCCCTGTCTTTCCATGCCCACAAGGAACCACAAGAACGTCTCTCTTACTTTATCCAGCCATAGAATAAGTTACACCCTTCCGTCTTCTCCACTCCTGTAAGAAAGCGAGCAGGCTCGGAGCTGGCAAGGTGTGGATGACTGGTCTTCTAGGACCTTTCCTCTCACCTGGTGGTAGCTGGCTCGGGCTTCCAGCATCATCTGCTGGGTGCTGATAATCTTCTTCCTCCGTCGACATTCCTCCTTCAGCACCTTGACCTCCTGCACGTAGCGGGCCACCTCCTTGTCCAGCCGGTCTCTCTGGGCTTGGGATGTCCGCAGGGCCTCCTCCAGGCTGCCAAGCTGGGCACTGAGATATTCCTGGGAATGCAGCAGGTACTCTGTGCAGAGCTGAGCAAGGTGCAGCAGCTTGAGCAGCAGCGGATCTGCGGGTGCCTGGCAGTGCGGGCACAGCTCCTGCTCAGCGCTGCAGAAGGTGACATGCTCCAGGTGCTCCTGCAGGACTGCCACGTCCCCTTCCCGCGACACCCGGGCCACGTCCACGGCGCTCAGGCGTCTCCAGTCCGGGGCTTCGTGGCGGGCGCGGAACTGGAAAGCAGGAAAGGGCGCCGGCCGCACGCCGGTAGCGGCTCCCCCCGCCGCCGGTGGGAAATAGGCACGCTCCGTGAAGGGCTAAGGGGACACAGAGACACAAGGATCAGCCCCAGTCGGCACCCACCCCACCCCACCGCCCTGCCCTGCCCTGCTCACCATGCCCAGTCTCCGTCCTTCCTTGCTACCTTCCTTCCCGCGGGATGCGCTGCGAACCGGCGTCCTGCGCGTCGCTATGGCAGCTGCGACCTGCGCGGAGGGGCTAGTAGGCGGGAGTGAAGCCCGGCTGCTTCCCGACACATCCCTCCCACCGGGTCCCTGCTCCGCCCTAATCCCCATGGATCCGCCCTAATCCGCTTCGCTTGCGTCCTCGGTACTGCGTGCAGGGAGGGCTGGGCAGAAGTTCAGCAGCGCAGCGCCCAACTCTGCCCAACTCTGACACCCACATCTATCCTGACACCAAGGGAAAGCTGAAGGAAATGCCCATCCTTTCATACCCACAGGGAACCACAAGGGCTTCTCTCTTAGTTTATACACACATAGAAAAGTTACACCCTTTTGTCTTCCCCACTTCTGTAAGAAAACCAGTCTCCCACTTGTCACACATCTGCCCCAAAGAAATTTCCTCCCCAGCTGGAAATTTCCTCCCTGTCTTTTCATACCCACAGGGAACCACAAAGACTTCTGTCTTACTTGATCCACTAACAGAAAATTTATACCCTTCTGTCTTCCTCACTCCTGTAAAAAAGCCAGCCTCTTCCACTCTTCACACCCATACCTGACCCGGCTCAAAGGGAAATGCCTATATTTTCATATACACAGGGAATCACAAGGATTTCTCTCTAACTTTATCCATACGTAGAATAAGTTTCACCTTTGTCTTCCCCACTCCCATAAAATATCCAGCCTTTCCCACTCTTCACACCCACACCTGCCCATCCCCTGAACCAAGGAAAAGATGGAGGAAGTGCCTGTCTTTTCATATCCAGAGGGAACCATGAGGACTTCTTTCTTACTTTATCCACCCAAAGAAAAATGACATCCTCCTGTCTTTCCTACTTCTGTAAAAGAGCCAGTTTCACTCTTCACACTCGCACCTGACCCCCCACTACACAAATGGAAAGCTGGAGGAAATCCTTTTCTTTTCATACCCATAGGGAACCATATATACAAATGTTACACCCTTCTGGCTTCCCTACTTCTGTAAAAAGGGCTGAAAATCGACCTTTCCAAGAACACACCAAGGCCTAGCACGGGGTTTCATTAATCTACAATATTAACTTCAACGCACTGGAAGTTCAAACAGAGAAGTTACCAACACGAACACAGGACAGCAAGCCTGCTGGCTCCAGCTGTATTGGAAGGCTATCTTCCAAAGTACTTGGGACAACTTCTATTTCAGACCTTGAACCTTAAGCCTACTGGCCATGCTTGCCACAATACCTACAGTTCAGTCCATTTTACATCCAGATTCTCCCATATCTTGCTATGACATTTTTTTAATTTAGAAAGACATCGTGTGGTGTCTATTTCTGCCACTTCACTTTCCAAGAACAGGGACTCGGGTAACTACTGCCTTCAAATAAATCTATTTAATATTTTTGACAGATATCAAATATAGATCTGCCTTGTTGACCACAGAACTTGGCACAGCTCTGACTCCTTAAGTAGCAAGAATATATACTACTCTTTATTAGGGAGTGCATTGATGGGATAAGGGGTAATGGTTTTAAGCTGAAACAGGGGAGATTTAGATTAGGGCTTGGGTCTCCTGGCCTGGGGTGGTGATGGGCACTGTTTGCTCTTGCACACAGTCCTATGCTTCTCCCCAGGGAACTGTTTTACCTAGAGGTTTGTGGGAGCAGCTCCAGTAAGTACCTGAACATGCTCCTACATAGTCTCAAGCACTACGGTAAAGCCTGTTGCTTTAGAAATGCCAGGTTTAAACAGATCATTAATGGCCTCAAGTTGTGCCAGGAGACGTTTATATTGTATATTAGGAAAAATTTCTTTACCAAAAGAGTGGTGAAGCACAGGAATAAGCTGCCCAGGGCAGTGGTGGAGTCATCACCCCTGGAGGTGTTCAAAAAAAGTGTTGATGTAGTGCTACGATACATGGTTTAGTGGACACGTTGGTATCGCATAGATGATTGGACTTGATGATCTTAAAGATCTTTTCCAATCTTAACAGTTCTATGATTCTATGATTAGCTATTAGGAAGAAATATTTTACTGTGAGGGTGGAACAGGTTGCCCAGGGAAGTTGTGCATGTCCCCTCCCTGGAGGTGTTAAAGGACAGGTTGGATGGGCCTTGAGCAACCGGGTTTAGTGGAAGGTGTCCCTGCCCATGGCAGGGGGGTTGGAACTGGATGATCCTAAAGGTCCATTCGACTCAAACCATTCTATGATTCTATACCACTCATCTCATCTAGAGTTGTTTCTAATATGCTGCAGGCTCCCTTACATTTACAGTGTATAAATACACTTTTTTATGTAAGCAGCTAGATTTTGAAAAAAATGCCCAAATACAGACCACTGTCTAAAATGTTCATGCCCTGAATTGCTCAAAAAACTTGGAAAAAACTTATATTTGGACATCTTTCCTAGTCAAAGGAACTGTTATATCGTACATAATGAAATCTTTCTCCCAGAGATCTCAGCCTAACGCATGTTCTATCTATTTGGCATAGGAGAAATTTCTTTACATAGAAAATATGTGAAGTTTGAAAACTGTGTCAAGCAGGAGCATGAAAAAGCATACATGCAAAAAGTGTCTTTAACTCACAGATGCGCAGGTTTAATTGAAAGAAGTGTTATTTGAAGCCAGCAAAGTTAAACCAAATTCGTGGATACGCCTATTCTCCTTGACCAGCATATTCAGCCAGGAATATCACAGAATTAAGGTTGGAAAATACCTCTAAAGATGATCCAGTCCAATCATCAGCCCAACACCTCCATGCCTACTAAACTGTGTCCTGAATTTGCTTTTTGAACACCTCCAGGTATGGTGACTCCACCACTTTCCCAGGCAGCCTCTTCTAACGCTTCATGACTCTTCCAGTAAAAAAAAATGTTCCTAATATTCGATATAAACCTCCCCTCAGTGCAACTTGAGTCCGCTTCCATTCCATTCTATCCATAGCCATACAGAGTTTTATACTGCTCCAACTAAACCTGCTTTAACATTATGTTACCCGGCAGTCATGCATCCTGAAGCTGAGGAGAGGCACAAGCCGCCGAGGTAGCTTCAATGGCGTCAGAAAGAGTACATATGGGCTGAGACAGCCCTTTTTGATCACTTTTGTTTTTCCTTTCTATCCATCAGCCTGATTCCATCCTTGGAGCTGCATCCGTGCAGCAGTCAAGGTTCCCCAGGAAAGCTGTGGATGTCCCCTCCCCGGAGGTGTTCAAGGTCAGGCGTGGTCTGGTGGGAGGCGTCCCCGCCCATGGCAGGGGGTCGTTAGTTGGAACTGGATGGACTTTAAGGTCCCATACAACCCAAACTATTCTATAATTCTATGATTCCATCCCTGCATCAACCCCCTCGGTCTGGCAGCGGAGGAGAAAGCTGTCACCCCGGACACCCCTTCCTACTGGGATGGGTGGTACAAGAAGGAAACTAGCGTTTGACCCCGGCTGTGCCCGCAGTCCAGGCCCGGGCTCGGCGGGAGAACAGCAGGAATCTCGGCGGGAGCAGGGCCGGGCCTCTCTCCCAGGCAAACCCTCCGCCTCCCTCCCGCCTTCCCCGCCGAGCGCTCCCCTCCCTCGTCCCAGCCGGGAGTGGGGAGAAGCGGGGATTAGGGGGCTAGAGAAAGGGGTATGGGAGGAGATACGGGAAGGGGGGGAGAAGGCGAGATGCAGGGGGGATACAGAGAAGGATACGGGGAGGAGGGGAGAAGGATGATATGCGGGGAAGAAGGGGGGGTGGAGGGAGGATATAGGGCGGGGAGAAGGGGGCATATGGGGAATAGGCGGAAGGGGGGATACGGGGAGTGGGGAGAAGGAGAGATACGAGGAAGGGGGGAGAAAGTAGGATACGAGGAAGCGGAGGCAGAAAGGGGGAGGAGGGGGATACAGGGAGGGTGGGAGAAGGGGGAATGAGGAGGATGAAAGGAAGATCTAAGGGGGGGAGAATGGAGGATACGGGGAGTGGGGAGAAAGGGGGAGAAGCGGGGAGAAGAGGGGATGCGAGGAGGGGGGAGAAAGAGGGATGCGAGGAGGGGGGAGAAAGAGGGATACGGGGGTGTCGGGGAAGGGGGAATGAGGGTGGTGAAGAGTGGATAGATAAAGGGGGGGTGAGAAGGGGGATACGAGGAATGGGGCAGAAGGGAGGAGAAGGGGGTATACGGGGAGGGGAGAGAAGGGAGGACCCCTGCTTACCTCAGGCTGCTGCTCCAGCAGGGGCGCGTGGCGGTACAGTCGGGCACCCTGGTTCGTTCCCCCCTACAGCCCCTTTCCCCGCCCCCGACCCGGGCGGTTACTGGTGCAGAGCGAGCCCGCTCCCCGCCTCCTCCCCTTTCTTCTCCTCCTCCTTCTCATTCTCCTCCTCCCCCTTCTTCTCGCTGTTCCCATGATACAAGTAGTTACTGTTACAAAAAGTGGAACATTTTGGTTTAAGCTGAGGTAGAATTAATTTTCATCTAAGCAACTGTATTTTTTGAAAGTTAGACAGAATGTCCTTCTGACAGCACGTTTTCTTTGAAGCATTTTTTTTTTCAAATAGGGTTTTTCCAGGCACTGTTCAGAGAGAAGTGATAGCCTCTTGTGCTGAGTGGTATGTGCTGAACAAATGTGTCTCCTTCTATAATCACCTCTGTTTGCAGCCTTTCCCTATCCAAAATGCAAGGTCAGACAGAGAGGTGGCTCCAAAGCTCCAATTAGCAGAGATTTGGCTGTTGTGAAGTTCATAATAACATTAAAATTAGTCTTTGGAATGTAATAGAATATGCATAAGATTTCTGGGAAAATTTATACATATGCATGTAAGTGGGAAATATATCCTGTCCCCAGCTCTTGTCTCATTATGCATGATTGATGGAAAACATTCCCTCATGCATCCAGCACTGAAATAAAGGATGCTTGGCTTGCTAAAACTTCAAAATGAGTCCCAGAGAGTTTATTTGCCCACATTTTCTGTACCACCCATCCCCCTGCGCCTGAAGCTGCCTCAGGGCCGCAGAGGATAAGTCTGGGCAGCAGCTGCTGCAGAGGTAGTTGAGCTGGGGGCCAGGGATGGTGCTGTAGGGTGCAGGCAAGTGCTCCTCATGGCTGCTCGCCTTGATCTGCCCGGCAGATGGGTATCATAGAATCACAGAATCATAGTATGTTTTGGGTTGGAAGGGACCTTAAATACCACCCAGTTCCAACTCCCCTGACATGGGCAGGGACACCTCCCATCAGACCAGGCTGCTCAAGACCACATCCAAGCTGGCCTGGAACACTTCTAGGGAAGGGGCATCCACAGCTTCCCTGGGCAACCTGTGCCAGTGCCTCACCACCTTCAGCGTGAAGAATTTCCTATTAATGTCTAATCTAAATCTCCCCCTTTCCAGTTTAAAGCCATTCCTCCTCATCCTACCACTACTTGCTCTTCTTATGTCCAGGCAGGATGTTCTTTGTCTCGGCCCTAGCCCAAGAGTGGGAACTTGAGCCTCTCTTACCAGAAGCAACTTTTTTTTTTTAATAGAATATGCTGAGTTGGAAGTGAACCACAAGGATCATCAAATCCAACTGATGTCCCTGCATAGGACAACCCCAACATTCACACCATGTTTCTGAGGGCATTGTCTGAATGCTTCTTTAATATTGTCAGGCTTGGTGGCACTACTGCTTCCCTGGGAAGCTGTTACAGTGCTTCAACACCATCTTGGTGAAGAACCTTTTCCTAATATCCAATCTAAACCTCCCCTGGCACATGTCACTTCTTAATATAAGGGAAGTTAAAAGAATCATAGAATAATAGAATTATGTGGGTAGGAAGAGACCTCCAAGATCATCAAGTCCAACCCTTAATCCAACACTATCATGATTACTAGATAATGGCACTAAGTGCCACATCCAGTCTTATTTTAAAAACCTCCTGGGATGGTGAATTCACCACCACTCTGGGCAGGCCATTCCAATGCCTGATTACTCGTTCTGTGAAGAACTTTTTTCTGATATCCAGCCTAAACCTTCCCTGGCAGAGTCTAAGCTCGTGCCCTCTTGTTCTGTTGCTGGTTGCCTGGGAGAAGAGTCTGACCCCCACCTGTCTACAACCTCCTTTCAGATAGTTGTAGAGAGTGATGAGGTCACCCCTGAGCCTCCTCTTCTCCAGGCTAAACAACCCCAGCTCCCTCAGCCTCTCTTCATAGGACTTGTGCTCAAGTCCCTTCACCAGTTTCGTTGCTCTTCTCTGGATCCTCTCCAGCACCTCAATATCTTTCTTGAACTGAGGGGCCCAGAACTGAACACAATACTCAAGGTGTGGCCTCACCAACGCCGAGTACAGGGGAAGGATCACTTCCCTCGTCCTCTGGCCACACTATTCGTGATACAGGCCAGGATGCCATTGGCCTTCTTGGCCACCTGGACACACTGCTGGCTCATGTTTAGCCTCCTGTCAATCAGCACCCCCAGGTCCCTTTCCAGCTGACTGCTCTCCAGCCACTCTGTCCCCAGCCTGTAGCGCTGCATGGGGTTGTTGTGGCCAAAGTGCAGGACCCGGCACTTGGCCTTGTTGAACTTCATCCCGTTGGACTCAGCCCATCTCTCCAGCCTATCTAGGTCCCTCTGCAGAGCCCTCCTGCCTTCCGGCAGGTCGACACTCCCTCCCAACTTGGTGTCATCCGCAAATTTACTTATGATGGACTCAATCCCCTCATCTAAATCATCAATGAAGATGAGACCCAACACTGATCCCTGAGGGACACCGCTGGTGACCGGCTGCCAGCTGGACGCAGCCCCGTTCACCAGCACTCTCTGGACCTGGCCATCCAGCCAGTTCTTAACCCAGCTGAGAGTGCACCTGTCCAAGCCATGGGCTACCAGTTTATCCAGGAGTATGCCATGGGAGACAGTGTGAAAGGCTTTGCTCAAGTCCAGATAGACTACATCCACAGGCTTCCCTTCATCCACCAGGCGGGTCACCTGATCATAAAAGGAAATCAGGTTGCTTAGACAGGACCTGCGCCTCAGAAATCCATGCTGGCTGGGTCGGATCCCATGTCCATCCTAAAGGTGCTGTGTGATTGCACTCAGGATGATCTGTTCCATAACCTTGCCAGGCACTGAGGTCAGGCTGACAGGCCTGTAGTTGCCTGGGTCCTCCTTGCAGCCTTTTTTTTTGTGGATTGGTGTGACATTTGCCAACTTCCAATCATCTGGAACCTCCCCAGAGAGCCAGGACTGTTGGTAGATTATGGAGAGTGGCTCGGCAAGCTCTTCTGCCAACTCCCTCATCACCCTAGGATGGAATCCATCAGGTCCCATTGATTTATGTGGATCCAGGTGGCTCAGTAATTCATAGACTATTTCTTCCTGGAACACAGGGGAGCCATTTGGTTTCCTGTCTCTATCTGTGAGTTCTGGGGGCCAGTTATCCTGAGGGCCACCTCTCCTACTGGTGAAGACTGAGGCAAAGTAGGTGTTGAGTACCTCAGCCTTCTCCTCATCCCTGGTAACTCCGTCCCCCCCCAGGTCCAACAAAGAATGGAGGTTTTCCTTGCCCCTCCTTTTGTTATTAATGTATTTATAGAAGCCCTTTTTGTTATCCTTAACAGAAGTAGCCAAATTAATTTCAAATTGCGCTTTTGTTTCTCTGATTTTCCTTCTGCATGTTCTAACTATAGTCCTATACTTTTCCTGAGTAGTCAGCCCGGTCTTCCACAGTCGGTAGGCTCTCTTTTTATCTCTGATTTTCTTCAGTATCTCCCTATTCAACCTAGATGGTCGTTTTCCCACTGGCTTGCCTTTTGCTAATTGGTATAGCCTGTTTCTGTGCACTAAAGACTTTTTCCTTGAAGCACATTCATCCCTCTTGTACGCTCCTGTTTTTGAGGAGTGTGTCCCAGGGTGTGTTCTGGACCAGTCTTCTGAACAGGTCAAAATCTGCCCTCTGGAAGTCCAGCATAGAGGTTTGATTGGTGGTCCTCCTCACATCCCTGAACATTGAAAACTATTATTTCATGGTCACTGTGCCCCAGTTGGCCTCTGACCACTACATCTCCCACCAGTCCCTGTCTGTTTGTAAACAGCAGATCTAGTGGGGCCCCACTCCTGGTAGGTTCATTTACCTGCTGGAGCAGGAAATTATCCTCCATACACTCTAAGAATCTCCTAGACTGCCTCTTCTCTGCTGTGTTGAGCTCCCAGCAGATATCCGGTAGGTTGAAGTCACCCACAAGAACAAGGGCTGGCAATTTTGAGACATCTGCCAGCTGCTTGTAGAATAACTCGTCCCCTTCATCATCCTGGTTGGGTGGTCTATAACAGACTCTTACCAGGATGTCAGTCTTGTTATCCTTCCCCCGATTCTGGTCGACAAGCACTCAACCCTATCGTTGGTGACCTCAAGTTCTACAGAGTCAAGAGACTCTCTAACATACAGAGCCACCCCTCCACCACTCCTACCCTGCCTGTCCTTTCTGAAGAGCTTGTAGCCACTTATGACAGCACTTCAGTCATGTGAGTCGTCCCACCATGTTTCTGTAATGGCAACTAAGTCATAGCTTTCCTGCTGCATGATGGCTTCCAGCTCCTCCTGTTTATTGCCCAAACTGTGTGCATCAGTGTACATGCACTTCAGCTGGACTGCTGATTTTACTTTTGATTCAGTCTTATCACCACTGGGTTGAACTTTGGAGAGCCTGGTATCAATCCCCTCCCCCTTCAGACCTAGTTTAAAGCTCTCCTGATGAGCCCCGCTAACTTATGGGCAACAACCCTTTTGCCCTGCTTAGACTGATGAAGCCCAAGAAGTTTTGGAAAAGGTTGACTCTTGAAATTAAAACCACTTTTTTGCCACACAGTCACCAAAACCAAGGCATTTAATGAGTCAAGGAGCATACCCAGCAGGGAGAACTGGAGCCCTGGTCACGGCAAGGTGGGCAGTGGATCCAAGTAGACCACAGAGGCAGCTGGACTCCACCTGCCCACAGGGATAGAGCGGGGACTCAGGGGGAGTCAGCTTCTCTGGCAGGGGTGGCTCTGTCCTGAGTGTCTTCCTAAAGTATGCAAAAGGACATCAAGTTCCAGTGAGAGAGTAAGGTGGGAGGATGTGTTCCTGAAAGTATCTTAGGTGAAGAAATCGGGTTAAATGAAAATCCTAGGGTGCATCAAAAGTTGCGTGCACTCTCACGAGACCCCACCTGGAGTACTGCATCCAGCTCTGGAGTCCTCAGCACAGGAAAGACATGGATCTGCTGGAGTGAGTCCAGAGGAGGGATACAAAGATGATCAGAGGGCTGGGGCACCTCCCACTCAAGGACAGGTTGAGACTTTGGGTTGTTCATCCTAGAGAAGAGAAGGCGCTAGAGAGACCTTAAAGCAGCACTGAAAGGGGGACTACAGGGAAGCTGGGGAGGGGTTCTTTATCAGGGAGTGCAGGACAAAGGGTAATGGTTTTAAGTTGAAAGAAGGGAGATTTAGATTAGATATCAGGAAGAAATTTTTTTCTGTGATGACGGTGAGGTACTGGAACAGGTTGTCCAGAGAACTCATGGATGCCCCATCCCTAGAGGTGTTCAAGGCCACGTTGGATGGGGATTTGAGCAGCCTGGTTTAGTGGAAGGTGTCCCAGCTCATGGCAGGGGGTTGGAATTGGGTGGTCTTTAAGGTCCTTTCTGCCCAAACCATTCTATGATACTATTCTATGATAAAATACGCAGCCTATCATGCATGTGGAATCAGTACAACAGCTACAGGTCATATCAGATGCTCCTAATTTTCTTCCTCTTTCCTGCAAGGTTTTGAATTGTGTTTTTTCCCAAATAAATGCTGTGCAGCCTTTGTGGCAAGGAGGAAATTTTCCAGTCATTTGTATTTAATGTAAAATATGCCAGCAGATTCAGCAGAGGAGATGACCATTGCACATTACAACATCTAATCTCCATTGAGGAGCTCCATTCAGTCAGGGAGACACCATTTTTGTCCAAAGTATATTAGCCTCTGGAAAACTTTTGACTCTCTACATGCATGCTCAGAGACTTACCAAGATGCCAAATTTCTTTCCTCAACTATGAAATTCTGTTGCAAACATGTTGATGTGGGCACACATGATGCATACCCCAGATCTTAAAAAAATAGGTAATTATTTGAATGTTCTAGTTTTTAGTGTCCTAAAGGTACCTCAGTGTGCTGTAGCCACTAATGGGTGTTCAACTCATAGGATCAGGCTAGAGCTAGTCTCAAGGAAAACCTCAGGTTTTCAGTACTGACTTTTGCTTCTGCAGATCTGCTGTTGAGCTACTAAAGCAGGCATTACCAGAGGAAGATGGGGATATCAAGGCTTTAGTGTTGTAAACCTTAATTAACACTAATAAACAGAAGAGTAATGAGACAGTTCACAGCCTCTTTGGTCAGGCCTAGAGGTAAATATGCAATATGAGTTGATCAGCACATTATGTGAATGGTAGGAGCACTCACTTAGAAAATAAGATGCAATGGTGCAGTCCCTCCTGTGCCCAAAATGTTTTATACCCCATGCCCTTCTCAAAATGTCCAAACACCAACACCATGATCTGTTGAGCGTGCCTTCTAAGGATCTATGGCTGAAGCTGTTTTTTATATCAAAGTAAATGCTAACTGAGTGAGAAAATGTTGGAGTATCTCATCAGCTGATGAGGGGACGTGTGTATGAAGTGCGCAGAAACACGTAGATCTTTGTCGCTTATTGTAGTATCTCTTTAATATAAAATACACAAGCAGCCCTTGGAACAAGGGCTAATTTTCTATTCTGTGAGGGGAGAGCCATCACCCCGTCTGTGAGACAGAGTTTCATTCTTTCCCTCTTTCTTCCAGAGCTTGATTAATCTTTAATTACTTGCTGCAAACGGTACAGCCTCACTTGGCAAAAGTGGGTATTCTTTAACGTACTTCAGTGCCTGGTTCCTCATTCCTCACCTTGTATCACATAGCTTGGTGACAAAAGTACTCTACTAAAACATGCACGGATTTATTAGGAAAGGACTAAGCATTTTAGCTTTTCTCCGCATGTCTTGATGCAAGAGGTTTAGGACAACTGGCTACAGCAGACAGGTGGTTACTGTTTGGGCTCAAACAGACAGCGGTGTGCAACCACCATAAATCCAACGTGCACTGATACCTGCCTGGAAGGTTTTGGCTGATACCTAGCTGCACATGTGATGCAACCTCTGAACTGATGCCTTGAGAGGTGGTTAACTTTCTCCACCAGTCCTCTTCTGAAATTCACTAATCAGTACACTTAACAGATGTGCTGTGAGAACATGTGGGATATGCTCCTCTGGTGAAGCAGCTTAAGGTTATGACCAGCTTGTGTGCAACATGAAGCACTGAAAAAGACTCTCAGCAGCTCATTTCTTGAAGACATGGTTCTTTGGGCATTATCAGACCAAGTGATATATGTTTTTATTTATGTACCTATAAGAGAGTGAATTTCTAGCTTCTCTAAAATTCTTCTGGCAATTTTGGGAAGCTAAAATTTGGGCTGAGACATTTAGGACTTTCCAGTGTACAAACTCAAAACCTTTTCTTCCCCTTGCAATGTTTTATTCCCAGCTTTTTACCCAGTGCTTTCACACACCAGATTTTCCACTTTTTTCCTATTCTGGTCTCATTATTGCTCACTAAAATGTTGTTTTCCACATACCTGCCTAGTACAGTGAATGGTTTAAATAAAGATCATTCCCAAATTGTGGTCCAAGCTTATCAAATAATGTTAAATCTACAATCCTGTTATGTTTAAGTCCTCTACTTAACGTACATGACTCTGGTAATGCTTTTGGTTGTGTGAATGATGGTTTTATGAAACTATTTTGTATTATCTGCTGTTCTAGAAAGATTTTTCCATATTCTTTTGACACAGTGAAATGCTGAGTATATTTTTTCTTGGTAGAATTAATTAACAGCATCCTGGCTTGTATTGAAAATGGCTTGGCTCGCAGGAGTAGGAAAGTGATAGTACCCCTGTACTTGGTGCTGATGAGGCCGCATCTTAAATACTGTGTTCAGTTTTGAGCCTATCACTACAAGAAACACATCCACTCACTAGAGCTTGTCCAGAGGAGGGCAATAAAGCCAGTGAAGGGTCTGGAGAACAAGTCTTATGAGGAGCTGCTGAGGGACCTGGGGTTGTTTAGCCTGGAGAAGAGGAGGCTGAGGGGAGACTTTATTGTTCTCTACAACTTCCTGAAATGAGGTTGTAGTGAGGTGGGTGCTGGGCTTGTCTCTCAAGTATTGACAGGATGAAAGGAAAAGAACTCAAGTTGCAACAGGGGAGGTTTAGGTTGGATATTAGAAAAAAATTCTTTACTGAAAGAGTGGAGAACCACTGGAAGGGGCTTCCCAGGGAAGCGGTGGAGACTCCTTCCCTGGAGTTATTAAAAAACTTGTAGATGTGGCATTTTGGAACAAAGTGTAGTAGGCATGGTGGGGTTGGGCTGACAGTTGAACTTAATGATCTTAGAGGTCTTTTCCAAGCTTAATGATTCTATGATTCTATAAAGAAGCAGGGAATACTAGAGGTTTCTAGTAACTAGAAAGATTTTATGGGATGCTGGTGAGGAAAGCCAATGATTAAAGAAATAAAATGAGATAAGGAAAGTGACTTAAAGTGCAAGAAGTAAATCTACTATGTTGTGATTGGAGAAAGGTATTTGTGAGGCTTACGGAGAGTACCTGCAACTGGAGAACACAAAAAAGGGAGATTATGTTGATTGTGGGGTGAAATATAATAGCTATTGGGGAAACGTAGCTGTGAGTTGCTGTGGAAAGGTGTCAGGGCACAGCATCAGCAGGTTGCTCCCCATGGGGTGGCAGGGCAGGATCCAGCAGCCAGAATCCATCCCACACCTTGGGAGCAGGGCAGCAGGGGGCACTGGGGCAGCCCTAGCCCTAGGCATGGGGCACCTCTCTGGGGACAGGTTGAGGCTTGGCAGGGCCTGTGGCTGAGCAGGGCAGGGTTGTGGGGAGCTGGAGACTGGCCCTGCAGTGGTGTGGCTGGGGCAGGAGCTGAAGATCCCAGGTGAGATGACATAAGGTTCTGGGCCCTGGGCAGGTGGAGGAAGGCAGGCAGGGACAGCCAGGCTTGGCAGTGCCCTCGGTGTCCTGATGCAATGCCTTAAGTGAAAAACTTATCGGCATGTGTTGTGGAATGGAGGAGGATGCCATACGTGACCTGCAAGTTGTTTTAATGTTGGACTGAGAAACAAACTCTTCAGTAATCTTTCTCCTATAGCATTTTCAGAGTGACGCATACCAGTAATCATTAAGTCGGGTGGAAAGTTGACTTGAGTAGCACAGTACAGGTATAATAATGATTCTATCCAGATTTTCAGTTTATTTTATCTTTTCCTTCCTGCCAAGTCCCTTCCATTAATTCAGTCTTTCCACCACTTAGTTTACCAGGGGAAATTATTTAAATGTATATTTTTATCACAAGAAAGCAAAGCATTTAAAATAAAATTAGGATGATCCACTGTCCTGTATCCTCTGTGTCACCTCCCACATTCCAACACACACTACCAGCTGTGATTAACCAGTTTGAAGAGACACAGTGCAATATAGTTTAACAAATTCCAACTCTGGGTACTTCAGACTCTTCTCCAACTAAGCCTTCTTTCCTTCAAATAAACAGTTTCTTTTAATGGTTCGTCTTCACGTAATGAGTCTAGCTAGATTTTACTTAGATAACCACACAGTTCATTTATCTTCCTTTCTTCCAAAAAAATGGAGGGAATTCAACCTAACTCTAAAGAAATGTCTGTAAACTCACCAAATTCAAGTTTCATCTATTTTACACACAGATATTATTGTAATAGTATCTCATCTGTCTTATTTGTGGTGAACACTTAAGTCAGATGCCAAGAATAGCATCATGAAGCTTTTTCACTTCTTGGGTGAGTGTAACCTGAAATGTCTATCTCATTTCTGATGACTTTTTGCCTTCCTATTAATTTCTTTCCCAGTATGTGAACAACAAATTAATTACAGGTACCACAGTTTTAGCACAGGGATACTTTCTTGACCATTCAACCCCTTTCTTGACCTGTCATAATTTTCATAAGGCCAAGAGTCTCAGGGCATGGACTATGTACCTCTATGTGATGAGGAGAGGGAAGGCTGCAGACAGGTCTCTAACTAGGATGACTGCAATTCCCTTAGGCTTCAGCCATTCCTTTGAGAAGTAGAATTTGATCAGGAGTGTCTGCGGATGCTTGGCAGACCACTCAAGTGATGTTAGCCTCAGTCTGCCTCACTGTCTGCCATAATTCAGCAGTCTGTATACCCCAGAGCCCTGTTGTTGAGCTTGGAATGCAGTGCTGAAACAGGAATCATATTTGCACTCCTTCCAGGTGGTCTGCGGCTCCAGGAAAGGTAGATATCCCTCTTCCAACCCATTGGATTCACCCAGTGAGCTCCATCCAGCCAAGCTTAGGAAAGATTTGCACTCACAAAAACATCCACTGTCCACTGTCTGACACATGTGGTGTTTAACTCTTTTTTTTTTTTTGTATTTAGAAACCATTTATATAATTGGAGCAATAGGAAAGTCACTGAACCTGAATCAAGGACTTAGTTTTTAGCACTTAGCAACCTCTAGGTTAATTTTTAATGGCATACATAAGACATTTGTTCTTTTTCTAGCAACTACATAGCAGATTTACACAGACTAGGACACAATAATTTTTGTGGGCAAGAAAATATCCGTATGAACAAGAAAAAAAGAACCACCATCTGTGAGAACCTCAGTCATAAGGCACACAAGGGCAATCTAATCAAAAAAGAGAAAAGAGAGGAAAATCCTTCCAGGACCCTGTGTGTTGCCCTGTTTAATCCAGACTTCTTACTTTATTATATCTGAGAAGGTTTCTCAGTTAATAAATAGAAATTACAGATATAGCCACCATGTGTCATGATATTCAGTTCACTGTTGCCATTAGAAACCAATAGTGTCTTTGAGTCATTCCTTGCTAATTGCCGCCCTCTCCTGTTACTATATATATTACCAGCAGTAACTTGGAGAAAATTCCTTGGTATTCTGTCTTTTGAGCACTTCAAGCACTAGTGTAGTCTTCAACATCCACCTTTTCACTCCGAAACTCAAGACTACCAAACAAAGTTGTTTTTGATACCAGTCTAATTTTGATGAATCCCTTTAAAAAACTTCTTGCATTACAACTCTATTGCTTTGCTATTTTTCTAATTCCAAAATATAATGTTGGCATATCATATGCATCTGTTCTTTCAAGTCTTTCTCCTCTTCTGCTTCTGAAATCGCACAAAGGAATACGTGCTAAAGAACTTCTCTCCCAGGTTTATATTTGATATCTAAATAATATACATTTGGAGATCTGTGATAATCAAGAATGGTCCTTCATGGTTTATGGTCTCCTTCAAGAATTGCTGCGTAATTCTGTGTACCTGGTGGCTTTTCCAGCACAGAGTGGCAATGCTAAATCCTTCCTCTGAGCAGATAATTTTGTAGTATTGGCATTACACACTGTCGTTTACACTACTGCACCAGGCTGAAATATTAACCTTGACTCTATTTCAGGGCCAAGGACCAAGGGCTTCCCAAGCATCTACTCAAAATGATACTTGACACTTCAACCATACTACTTTTACCTTGTTTTAAGGGATTTGATGCTCAGACTTTTAGGATTGATGTTCCAGTATGAGGTACTGAGTTTTCTCCAGTTTCGTCCTCATCATAAGGTTCCATTAAGTATTTCATCATCCTTAGTGTTATTTTCAGTCATCTTTTGGGGTTGGAGGTGTAAATTCCCCTTTCGCCTTCATTTTATCTGGCTCGCGTCTAATATTTTTTCCTCAGGTAAAATCAAAGGAATTAATTTACTGTAACAGTGATTGCCATTCTGCTCAGTTCAGTTTTAGGCTTTCATATTTTCTATAGTGCTATAGAGTTGTCATGTTCTTCCTCATGCTGACAACTTTAGAATGTCATCAATTATTCATTTCACATCTATGACTTCTTATACAATTTCAAGTTCTTATTTCTGAGTATCTTCTGCAGGTCAAATTTCAAGGTGATGACACCTTTGAAGCACCATCTTCCAAATGAAATGCTGAAGAGGAATAACTTACTTTTCTTTTTTCATTCTGATCTTTCAAGAAAGCTTGTGAATTATATCATCAAGGGTAAGAAAGGTAATGCAACTGTACCTTCAGAATGAAAAAATAATTTTAAATAGTTGCCAAATCAGACTTTCTGTCAAGTTTTCTGATTTTCTGTCAAGTTTTTCACTTTCCTGGCTAATTTCCCCTGAGAACAAGTTTGTTTTTTTTTACATTGATGGAGTATAATATATAATACACTCCTAATATGAAGTGTTTGTCCAACAATATGAGGCAGATGATTTGAAATAATAAACAACTAGACACAGATAAGTTAGTTGTTCTGTGGTAGCTAAGAATAGATTGTATTTTCATTACAAAAAAAAAAAAAGGAAAAGAAATCTCCAAAATATCCATTGGATTGCAGGCTATCTTACACAGACTTTGCTTTCAGTTTACAGATCCAATATAAACTTTTAGCATGAAAATACTGTTCTCTGTTAAAGAGTATCACCAATTTCTCTACAATATGGTAAATTCCTCAGTACTTTTTTTGGCATGCCTGGAGGTCAGCGTACAGTCAAGGCCATGCTGACTATTTTGGCTTGTGGAAAATAGGATTGTGTTCTGGGGACAATCAAGCAGTGTGAAATTGGACATGCCTTTCTCCACTCTATGGCTAGGTCAGACACAGCAATAAAGAAAAAAAAACAGGATCAACTTACTTGTGAATCATAGAATGGTTTGGGTAGGAAGGGACCTTAAAGATCATCTAGATCCACACCCCCTGCCACAGGCAAGGACGTCTTCCACTAGATCAGGTTGCTCAAAGCCTTATCCAGCGTGGCCTGGAACAACTCCAGGGAGGGGACATCCATGACTTCTCTGGGCAACCTGTTCCAGTGCCTCACCACCCTCACAGTAAAAATTTTCTTCTTAATATCTAATCTAAATCAGCTTAAAACCATTACCTCTCATCCTGTTACTGCACTCCCTGATAAAGACCCCATTCCCAGCTTTCTTGTAGGCACTTTTTAAGTACTGGAAGGCTGCTATAAGGTATTGTCGGAGCATTCTCTTCTCTAGACTAACAATCTCAACTCTCTCATCCTGTCAATTACTGCCCAATTTTTTTGAGTAGTCCAGATATATTAACCTTAAAGAACAAAGGATAACAGCAACCACCACATTCCAAAATGATGAGAGGAAATGGCCTCAAGTTGCAAGAGAGGAGGTTCAGATTAGATACCAGGAAAAATTTCTTCACTGAAAGGGTTATCAGGCACTCGCACAACAGTCCAGGGAAGTGATTGAGTCATCATCCCTGGAGTTATTTAAAAGAAAGGCAGAGGAGGTACTCAGCAATGTGGTTTAGTAGTGGACAGGTATGGTTAGACTCAGTGATCTCATAGGTCTCTTTCAACCAAACGATTCTATGATTCAAAAGGTGGCCCTTCATATCGACAGTGTCAAACTCACTCCACTGAGCCCCATGTCAGCCATTTCACTCCCAGCTGGCTCAGCACAAGCAGTCCGCATCCTTCTTCAGGTGTGCCAGCATCTGCAGAGACCTTTCAGACAGGTTAAACCTGGGCCGGCCTGGAACACAGCCCTCCTATTTCCAAGAGAAGCCTGGCTGCAGTAGGAGGAGGTAGGTAAAGAATCATAGAACTGTTAATGCAGGGGAGGTTCAGATTAGATATCAGGAAAAATTTCTTCACCAAAAAAGTTGTCAGGTGGCACAGCTGCCCAGGGAAGTGGTTGAGTTGCCATCCCTGGAGGTATTTAAAATACAGGTAGATTAAGTGCTTAGGGATATGGTTTAGTAGAGGACAGGTCCTGTTGGACTCGATGATCTCAAAGGTCTTTTCCAACAAAGCGATTTTATGAATTTACGAATGTAAATGTGGCCCTTTATATTGTCAGTGACAAACTCGCTCCATTGAGCCAAATGTCAGCCATTCCACTCCGAGCCAGACCTGCCAACCTCTGCAGAGCCCCTTAAGGGGCTAAACCCGGGCCTAGAATACATCCCTTCTTGCTCCAGGAGAGACCTGGGTGCCATAGGAGGCGGTAAGCAAGGAATCATAGACTCATGGAATTGTTAAGGTCAGAAAGGACCTCTAAGATCATAAGTCCAACCAAAGAGATGTGGCATAGAGGGAAATGGGTACACAGGATAAAACACAGAGCCAGATGGGGGACACACAGGGTTTGTTGGTGTTCAAGGAAGTGTTTGAACAATTCTCTTAAACATATGGTTTAAATTTTAGTTTGCCCTGTGTGGAGTCAGGAAGTGGACAATTATGATCCTCGTGGGTTCCTTCCAACTCAGGACATTTCTATGACTCTATAATCTTCCTACTAGCAGTCAGGGATCCAAGGTCTGACCCAAGCCTGGAGGAGACTGAGGGGGGACCTCATCGCAGCTTACTGCTTCCTCGAAAGGGAAGGAGGAGGCGCTGATCTCTTCTCTGTGGTGACCTTGGTCTGGTGACCAATAGAATGACAGGAGAATGTGCCTGGGGAGGTTTAGGCTGGACATTAGGAAAAGGCGTTTCACCCAGAGGGTGGTGGAGCTCCCCAGGAAAGCAGTCACGGCGCCAAGCCTGACAACATTCAAGAAGCATTTGGACAATGCACTCAGGCAGGTGATGTGAGTGTTGGGGTTGTCCTGTGCAAGTATAGGAGTTGGAATCGATGGCCCTTGGGTGTCTCTTCCAACTCAGTTCATTCTGTGGGTCTGTGACTCTGTGACCCTGCAGCCCCCGCCGCCCTGTCCACCACGACCCTCGCGCTGCCGAAGGCTCCGCTCCCCCAGCCTCAGCTCCCCCCGCCTCGCCCCCCCCCCCCGCCGCGCACGCGCAGCCGCGCACTCCCGCTCCTTTCCACCGCCCTCCCACCCCCTCCGGCGCTGCGCAGACGAGAATGGCCCTCACATCGCTTCCGCTTCCTCGTCCGTCCGGCGCGGCCAATCAGCGGCGCCCACGACCCAACCCGGAAGGAGTCGGGGCCGTCGCCGCCGCCGCCGTCGTCGTCGGGAGGAGGAGATGGTGTCTCCCGCGGCCTCCGCCGGTCGCCTGGGCTCCGCGCTGCCCTTCCTGCTCGTGCTGTGCGACCTCCAATACCAGGGTGAGGAGCAGGGGGGGAGGGAGCTGCGGCACTGCCCAAGTGGCACTGGGGGTACCGGTACCCGGGAGGAGCTGCTGCCGGGCCCACAGCGATGCCTGGCTGAGAGGAGCTGGTGGCCGTTCTGCCCAGCGGTTGTCGGCGTGTTGGGGTGCTCTCCCGGGGTGTGGGGCAGCGGGCACAGCCCCCACCCCACCAGCCTCCAGCCCGAGTGGGAGAGAGCAGGGCAGCCCCCAAGGGACGGCTCGGGCTTGGGAGTGCTTCGGAAAAGGGTGTGTGGAAGGAGGGGGTAGGGAGATGCCACCTCATCAGGGGTGTGTAACGAGGCCACGCTCACTGTTAGTAAATTGTTGAGTTTTATCCGAGTTTGCTGGCAGTGGTGCTTAAGGTTCATTTTCGCTTTGCTGATGGGGTGCCAGCTGCTGCAAGGTCTGGGAAGACGTTGTGGTGTTCTGGGTGTGGCTGTGTGGCAGTCTTGGCTCGTTCCCTGCCGGCTGTAAATTTCTCACTTCTGTAGGAATTGTGCGCAGTTTCCAAATTCAGTGGCTTTTTCAGCACAAGAAGGACACGGATCTATTGGAGCGAGTCCAGAGGCGACTACGAAGATGATCAGAGGGCTGGAGTCTCTCCCATATGAGGGCAGGCTGAGAGGGTTGGGGTTATTCAGCCTGGAGAAGAGAGGCTCCGGGGAGACCTTATAGCAGCCTTGTAGTTCTGAGACGGGGCTACAGGAAAGCTGAGGAGGGGGTCTTTATCAGGGAGTGCAGCAATAGGACAAGATGGAGCTTTTTTAAGCTGAAAGAGGGGAGATTTAGGTTAGAGATTAGGAAGAAATTTTTTACTGTGAGGGTGGTGAGGCACTGGAACAGGTTGTCCAGAGTACTCAAGATGGCCCCCTCCCTGGAAGTGTTCAAGGCCAGGTTGGACGGGGCCTTGAGCAGCCTGGTTTAGTGGAAGGTGTCCCTGCCCGTGGCAGGTGTTGTGGATCTAGATGATCTTTAAAGTCCCTTCTTACCCAAACCATTCAATGATTCAATGGTCCCCCTGAGTTACAGCCATCATTAGTGACAGATTTCAAAATTTGCTGAGACTTGGCAGTTGTGTTGCACTTGTTAATGATTTTGATTTGTTGTTGTGGTGGCTTGTTATTTTTTTTTCCCTCGTCTTTAGTATTTGAGTTCAGCAGAGAAGTTTATCTGCCCTTTGCATACCCTGTTTGCTTTCAGTACACTGTAAGCAACACGTGTGGTCAAACTTATATTCACATGCTTCTGTTAAATGTATAACTTGGTTATACAGTTGTGCACATGGTCAGAATTTCACCTGAGGAACACTCTTTTAACTGTCACTGGCAGACTGAGGTGAAACTGAAGCTCTCATTAGTCAGAATAAGGCTGTGGACATAAGACTGACCTGGGCTTGACATTAATAACTCAGTTGATGTACTAAACTAATGAGTTTCAGCTGACAACAGGAGCGTAGTGTGGCAGAGATGCTCTGTAGTCTTAAAGCTCCATCCTGTGTTGCTGACTTGTTTTTTTGGGATGTGTTTTTTGGTAGTGTTAGCAGAAAAACAGTAATCGTGGCCAAAGTATACTTCTTCCCCCTACGACTCTAGCAGTTGCTTCTGCTGAGGATTCTTTATTTGGAGTTGCCAGGTTGTTTCAAGTGTATGGTTACATGGCTATGTGGATGTACCAAAGCCACATTGCCTAATTTGAGGTATGCTTTCTTAACTTCTATCAATAAAAATGTCTTGAAGTAGAATAATAGGATGAACAGTGATAGTTCTGGATCTTATTTACTGAGCTTACTAACCTCTTAGTTCATGAGTTTGTTTTCCAGGTTATGTAGTTGGGATATTTGGTGATTTTATGTTATTTATGTATGTGTATTTCCACACCACACCCCCTAATACTGGCAATGTTACTGGTCTTTGAAATCAAAGTTATAATATTCACATTTAAATTTTCATCTTGATGTCTTGATTGTAGAGGTCTGCCTTGTGCCATCTGATTCATGAATTGGTGGAGTAGTCAGCCTGTATTGACTGTGTAACTTACAGTCAATATCTGTGAGTACAAACTTATATCTGGCTGGTAAATGAGTTCACTCTGAAGGTTTTGGTGGTGTTTCAGGCTGCAGTTCACCCCTTACTGTAGCATTTACTCAATTACTTTTCTTTGGATGCCCTGGCTTGTGCTGAATAAGCTGCCATTTGACACAAATCGCCTCTTGGGAAGTTTCATCCTTCATGGCTGTTTGTATGCACTAACCACAACAAAAAGAGGCAACAGAGAAGAGTAGAGGAGTATTTTTCCTTTTCCCCTTCTTCTTCCTAGTAGTAAAAGAAAGGGAATGTAATAAGGGGAAGAAGAAACAGACTTAAAGTATATAGGGCTCAGTTAGTTGTTGTCGGATCACTAGCCTTGTTTATCTCGTCACCATCCCCCACACCATGTTTCTGTCCTGAATTTGGGAGGCTTTTCTTATCTCACCCCAAATTGCAAAGCAGAGTTTTGTGAAGTGGGAGAAACAAAAAGAGCCTCTAGATTTCTGGTGGCCAGGAAGGATGACTTTTTGGTTTGTTAATCTTAGTTATATTTACCTACTTTCTTTGCAAACGGAGGGAGTAAAAACTTGATGGATGCAAATTAGAGATGACTTCCCTGGATGCTCTGAGGCTGCTTGTGAGCCTTTTCACATTGCTCCAAAACTGATTTTTTTGACCACTTCTTATTTTATTTGGTATTGTTCTTGAAACACACACTTGCAGACACACATAAAAGCGAAGCCCAAACCTGTTTAAAAATAGCAGTACAATGAAGAGTTATTATACTAAACACAGAGTCATTCTGATCAAAAAACACCCCAAAAGCAGAATCTCGCACTCACATGACACAACAATCATCAAGCTCTTCTATGTCAACAAAAAAGACTTTAGATCACTGCAATTAAGAATAGTGACATGTGTGTTTCTGGTACACAGTTGGAACAAATTCTGTTTATTTTCATAGTCCCGTTTCTCAGCATGGAGACAAGGTATATAAAAAAAAGTAGGTGGAAATTCTACAGGGGAAAAAAAGGAGTGTGTAGACAAATGTAAAATCTTGAAACTGTTTTGCTGTCAGGGCTTTCTTAAGCTTTTTACTCTGTGGATGTGACTGATTATATAAGGATAAAGTTGATGTTCATACAATTAGGTACCCATGTATTGGCACTAGTGATTCCTAGTAAAATAAAACCCTGCCAGGAGGTTGTAATTTACTTGAAATGGGTGCGTTTAACTGGAAAAACAGGTTAGCTGCACCTGCTTACCTTTGTTATGCCTTCTGACTGACTTCCTTTGAGTTGTCATGGCTGATAACAGTTTTTTGCTTCTTCTACTCTTCCCCTCTTGCGTCAGTGCCAGGACTGCAGACTCTGAATTTATCCTGGAATATCTTACTCGATTTGACAGCTGAGGCTCTTGTGTATGGTTGTCTGAGGTCACTGATGAATAGAAACCAATTAGGAAGGCTTTAGAAATGACATTCAAATTAAAATACTTGGAAGTTTTAAAAATAAATAGTATACTTGCTGATCTCTTACATAAATTTAGTTTCTTGCTGGAGCATGCATGGCATCTTCAGGAGTAGTGCTGGGCCCTCGGTATTGAGGCAATAATGACTGCCTGTCTGTTGGAAAGATCTCTCTGGGGTCGGTTTCGTTTTTTTCCTCTGGTTGAACTTGAGTCCTTATGTTCATTCCCAGACCAAAGAATGAATAGGTACCCAAACAGATTGCGTAGGATTTGACTCCCTAGACTCCTCTGTCTATGTTAACGACTTTCAGATGTCTGCTATTGGGTGGTTTGTTTAGAGCAATTGTTTACCTGCAGCCAGAAAATGAATAAGCAATAAGTTTCTATGAATAAACAGCCTATCTCTGAGCTCAGTGTACAATCTTCTTGAGTAGTTATGGTAATTGTTGCATTTAATCATGGTTGCACTGACTATATAGACTACTTCTGGAGATTCCCACATCAGTTTATGGTGTTCAGCCACTTGCAGAGCGAAGTTTTAATGTATGTTAAGTGTAATTAGTCTTGTTCTATGGGGAACTTAGTCCCTCACAGTTAGGGTTTATTTCTCCATCCATGTTGATCCTGCTTTTTTTAGTTACTTGTTTAATATTAATGACCACCTTTCTCAATTCCTTCATATTTTATCTTCAGTATTTTCAAGGAAAAAGATGGCTCTCCTTCCTAAAGCGTTATATAACTGTAAAGCTGTACTGAACACAATGGGTATGACAGACACTGAACAGTATAGGTATGTCTGAATTGGGGAAAATCTATTCTTGGAGCTGGCCTGATGTGACTAAATGTGAAACGAGGGCACTCCTTCAGATGCTTAGAGTGAAAATTGAATGCTATGTTTAGGTGGATGGGAGGTTCATTGAAGAGTAATTTACAGCCCACTTCTAGCATACCACTCCAGACTAACATGTTTGGAAAGATTTCAGATGTTCATGTGTGGAAAGAGATGGGAGGAATGAAATAAGAATTTTTTTGTTTGGTTGGTTTGGCTTATGTTAAATACTTCAGTCTGTTTATGGCTTGATATCTGACTTGCTGCTAGTATGCTTCCAAAGCCAGGGAGATTTGTGGTGTTTTTTAAACCCAGTTTTGGGGGGTTGTGTACTCGGTTTTGTTTTTTTCTCTTCAGTGCTTGCTTTACAATTTTAGAGGAGACTGACTTCTCAGCGGTGAAAGCTTAAGCTAGAGAAGAAGCAAAATGGCAGAGTAATGTCCATTTTTATGAAAATTGGACATGCACATAAAAGCTACCTTGAAGTAGAAAACTGTGGAAAAATTCTATTAATAAATACTTCTCCACTGTCAGTGGAGCTATTTATATTTTATTCAGAGCTGTATGTAGTTAGAATGGGTTTTATAATACATCACTAATAAGATCCCCAAATTGACTATATGATAAGTGATTCCTATTTTAACTTCATCTATTTAAACAAAGAAGATTACTGACTGGAAATTGGGGGCTTATTTATAAAGTCATTTCCATTAATTAAAAAAAAAGGAGTTTGTTTGCTGACATTGTTCTGTAGCAAGTAGTTGAATTGAAGCCCTTGAATCGAATTTTCTGAATTATTGTAGATCTTTTAGCAGATCGAGCTTTTTCTAGGGATACAGAGAGCATTGTGTTTGTTTTCTTATAGACAGCTCAATGATTTTCTTATAATGGAGGATTAAAAGAATTATGAACCGAATTAATGAGTAAGAAAGGAAAGATAAATTTAGATTTGAGATGCTGAGAGCTCCTAGGTCTGAAATCTTGATGACTTCTTTCATTACAAATACTTTGTTGTTTAATCACCTTTCAATGTGAGAAATTTTGATATACTTCAATCTGTGTAGATAATCCAAGAAACTACTGAAATGCAACTGCATTTTTGTTTTTAAGATTAATTCAAGTGTCTATCCGAATTAGCATGATAAAAAAACTTGATAGTTGATTCCTAGTAGTTGTACTTCATTGTTTTCAAATATGGCTTATTTGTTCGGGGTTTTAATATAATACCTTACCTACATTTATGCATAGGGTATGCTCTGAGTAAAAGAAAACTGTTTATAGTGCCAAAGCTTTAGTAGTCATGAACTGTTAAGTTGTAGTGAAAATCTGTCCTGATTGGAAGAATGCTGAAAGCAGTGTAAGTGAAAAACCTCTGTGGCTGAATTAATGTGCAGACAGCATGTACTTGCACTTGGCTGCTCATTTCTTTGCAACAGTAGCCTTTCCCTGTTGGTTGAGCAGCAGCAGTTTACTAGCTTTAAACTAAAACTGGTTGTTTGGAAGCGTACTGCTCTGATATGACTCTCACATTACTGGTTAAATAAAAAGGGACTGAGAATTTTAAGTGTTTGTATCGAAACTTGTGCTCTGGAAACAGTTTGCCTCAGAAATTATGAAGATGAGACACAAGTGCAGTCGATGAAAAGCCAATCTTTGCAGTAGCTTGCAATCCTCGGTTGAGTCCTAAACTATCAGTAGGATCATGAAATTTAAGGTAAATACTTTTTATATTTTCTCTGTGTGCACTGTGAGTGTTTTTCTAGATTCTTTTGAAACTGAAAGTCTGCATTGTAATATATTTTGTTAGACTCTTTTTATAGTTGATGTAAACCTTGAAGTGCAAAAGTATTTTACAGAGTATAGACAGGGACAGAAATGCGTGTTTTGTGCCTTTTCACAATGCAGTGCTTTACAGTGTTTATTTACTTTGACCATCTTTTTGGGTTAGGGAATACATGCTATATGTTTATTAGGCTGCAGGGTTTTCTGGTATGTAAAGAAGAGACTTTTGCCCCTATATCAATAATTACGTGATTATACCAAATGTGCGGAGTGATAATATAGCACATATAACAAACTGGTCATTGAAAACCTTGAACTTTGTTTTTCTTTAAGGAGCTGAATGTGGAATAAATGCAGAAGTAGAAAAACAACTTGAAATGGGAAAGAAGTTATTGGCTGCTGGACAACTAGCAGATGCTTTGTCTCACTTCCATGCCGCTATAGGTAGGTATCTGAGGACTCTTGCACTTAAATACCTTTGGGTGAGGGTTTTTTTCCTACTCTTTGCTTTATTAAGTATCCTGCTTTCTTGCAAACTGCATTCTGTGAGTCACAGAAATTGGGGCATCTTTATGCTGCAGTTTGGATAGGAGCCAACAGAGATGCAGTAGAATATTATTCTTTGCTTGATAAGAGAAACTTAAATTTACTAAGTGATACATGAGTACAAATCACTGCTGTTATGCTAGCCAGCTGTATGGAAGCAATTATAATCAACAGTGGTATTATTTCAGGTATTCCCTGTGTCTAGTCCCATCAAGATAAAGTTTTACCTTTATGAAGTTTTTTAAAGTATATCTTTGAAAGACCGAGTTTATCCATGTTTTCTTCTCTACAGCACTGTAAAAAAATCAACATTTAAAATAGCTGTTTTTTTTTTTTTTTTTAAATTAAATCTTGGGAGTGAATGATACCTCAGAAACTGATGCTTCAAGTCTGAGACACTGAACTGGTAGCGAAGAGTATATTAACTATCCCTCTCTTATTCTCAGCTAGGGAGTGAGTTCTTGTTCTGGTGTTCTGCATTTTCAACAAACTGAGGAGTTAAATGTTTGCTTTTATAAATTTTAAAGCAACTTTGCTGGTTAAGATCCTTGAATTGAAGCGTAGAGACAGAGCCAGCAAAGGGCAATATCCATTACTGCTACTGTTGCTCAATTGCATGGAGTTTGGTTTTTTTTTTTAATTGTTGGACTTTGTGTGCAAGTGCTTAATTGTCTCTGAGAAGAATAATACTAAGGTGTTCCACAGGAATGAGTCATACTGTTGAGACTTCTATTTATGCCTTGGTGTAATAGGGTATGTAAATGAAATATCTGCTCTTTCTGAGATATTAATATTTTCTGTAAGTTCTCCTAATTGAATTCCCTTGTATAAGGGGAGTGTGTGTGGTGGGGGAGCTTCTGCTTTTTCTGTGCTAAGGAAGCTCCTTGTTCCACCAGGAGATCGTCTTTTACTTCTTTTTACTTGTCTGTCACTGCCAAAGCATTCCTGTGGGATCCGAGCAGAGTGCTGCAATGTGGTTTATTCCTATGTTATTGGTTGGCAAGCTTTAGCTTGGGTTTGATGAAAAGTCTGGTTCAGTCTGTGGCCATGCGAATGTTGTTGGTGGTGCAAAGGCAGCAGTGGTGTGAGGTGGGATGAGCAGTGAGGTATCTGCATGGGGTGAAACCCTCTGCTTTGCCAGCAGTGCTTGAGCAGCTGTCAGAACTCTGTGACCACCTCCATTGTGACCTTGATGGTGTTCTTAGTTGGTTGTTCGTTTGAGCCTGATGGCCTAAAACTTCATCAGGCTTCTCTTTCTTCTTTGTATTTTACCTTTTTGAAAAGATTTTAAGCATGATTTATCTGCTGTGTTTGTGCAGGAAAGGGGAGAAGAAATTTTCTGTATGATGCCTGTACTGCATCATTGTAGACCGTGAGGTAAAAAGATCTTTTTGCCTTGCCTCAGACGGCCTACTTTTCTTTTTTGCGACCGTCTAGACTAAAAGAAAACTACTGTGTGTTTTCTCTCTCTCCAGTTAGATTTTCTCTCTTCAAATCCCATCAAGCTGATGGTTCGTACCTTCTGTCTAGGTATATGTTGGTTGCTGTTTATTACTGTTGCTGAAGAACTTAGGTAAAACTGTATTCTGACTGTCATAAAGTTCATCATCTGGTGCTGGAATGTGCTTTCTGGGTTAGCTCTTTCCTATCTTTTGTCCTTTGTGTATTAATAAAGTTACTTAATTTCAGCTATTGATTTGTGCCTGCTCTACACAGTTGTATGCAGAAGGACTTGTCACTGCCTTTAAAAAAAGGGAGTATTATTTGAATTTACTTGATGTCCCTAATGCTGGCATACAAGCATGGGAGTTATTATTACATTTCAGTGCTGGATGTTAGCATTTCCATGGCCAAGACATTGTAGGGAAAGTGAGAACTGAACTTGTGTTTTGGTAATGGAGGTGGCCAGCTATGAAACTGTTACCAACCATATGAGTTTTGGCAATGCCATTTGTTCCATTTATTTTAAAAATCAGCTTTAACCTCAGATGACATGAGAAAGAGAAATACTTGTTTTGTTCCTCAGATATGGTGGTTCTTGTCTACAAAATCTGGCTCGATGCTCATTTTTTGTATAGCACAGTAGAATGTTTACTGTCTTCTACTGCGTGAGTGGTCTAAGTTACTTTTCGTTGACAGCCTGCAGTAACTGTTGTCTGTTTCTTTGAAATACTGTGCAGAAAAGAGTATTAAGAAATTAAAATTCTTCTTGGTTTCAGAGAGTGGTGTTTGTATTCTGTAAGGGTGTACGTATGTGTGATAGCCTGGAGAGTGTTAAAATTGCTGGATCTTGGAAGTTTGACCAGCAGGTATGGAGAGTATAGACCTTGAGGTTAGCCTTCAGGTTTTGATAATGTATATGGATTTGTCTGCTGTTGAGAAGGAGTGTTGGTGCCCGCTTGAATATTAAAGAAACAGGTTGCTGATATATCAGTGCATGGTATAAAGGGTTTATGCATCAGTGACAACATTGGACTAACGTATCAGTTGCTTTGGGATTATTTGCATTCTGTATCATGGGCAGAGGTGGGATGGAGAATGATGAAATGAACATGCTTTCAAATGTAGGCCTGCAGTTAGAGGTAAAGGGCTAGTATGTAGCCCTTTAAAACCAGCTGTTTTCCTGTACAAAGCTGAAGCATGGACATGTTTCAAATTCGGTATTCTTAATTATTTGATATTTGCTGTGTTTACGTATTCTTTATTGTTAAATAATAAAAGCATAGAAGATACAGCTTGGATAATGCTAGAAATATTATGTTGTATTGATGAATGCCATTTTTTCCCAGTGGGTTAAAACTTGGGTAATATATTTTTAGTCATCACAGTTTCACTGTACCTGAAGTTCCAGTTGCTTTGAGATAGCCTTCTGATTCCTTTTTGTTCACTTGCAGATGGAGACTCTGAAAATTACATTGCTTATTACCGAAGAGCCACAGTGTATTTAGCCATGGGCAAATCTAAAGCAGCAATTCGTGATTTAAGTAAAGTGGTTGAATTAAAGCAGGACTTCACATCAGTAAGTATTACTGGAATTAAAAATTGTTCAAGCATAAACCCTCCCCCGATGTTTACAAGGTTGTTTTTTCAGATTTTAATGAATAGAAATAGAAAATATATTAACTCAAAAGACTTTAAATAAGATAAAATAATAGCAATGGTGTATGCGCTTGAATTTGCAACTATGCTGAGTACAGTCTAACCAGTTATTCGAACAACTAATAGTAGTTTTATTAAGTTCATGTCCCTCATAGGTTTGTGCTAAATACTTTCCTTTGCTCATTTGTGGTGGTTCTCTCGGTCACCAAAGCTGTGCCCTCTGAGAACAAGGGGAGGAAGAGAGCACACAGATGTCTCTGTTTTTCTTATATCTTAATCAGCATTGGATTTGAGGCGTATCTTCTCCCCAGGAACTGTCCTAATCTCACTGTTTTTCTATGGGATCATTACAAGTTCTGAATTACTTGCCCTTTGCTCACTTCTGCTTACTGTATGTCGAGACTGCCTCGCTAGTTGGAGGCTGATGCTGGAATCCTGTACATCTGATTGTCTCGTCTCCCTTTTCCATGGACAGTGGCGTGTTCTGTATAGCTTAAAATGAAGGAGCAAACATATAACATTGTTACATGAAAATATTCTTATCATAAAATCTTCTAAATCATTAACTTATGTTTTTAAATAGCTTCTATTGTTTTGAAAGTTTAGGGGAAGAATTAAGTGTGGAGGTTGGTTATTATTTCTGCTTATCTCTTAAAATCTATAAGCAGTTATAATGCGTAAAGTGGCATAACGTAAACATTTCCTTTGTTTTATGTGACTCTTGAAATGAGTTTTTGTGAGTTGCAGCTACTCAAACTGTGGCTGCTTTTTGTCCTTCAGTTCTGGGCAGAGTGATCCTTTACCATCAGAGGCCTCATAAGAACATTTTCAAACTGAGAAAGCAGAGAATGGGTGTTCTGATCTCTGTTTCACCTTGTTCACTGTAGTAAAATGAAGCTTTTTCTTGCTGCTAAAGGAAACTGAAGCTTATTTTCATAATTTGCTGAATTACAATTTGTAAATAAAATGAATTTATGTTTCTTTTCAGGCAAGATTACAGAGAGGACACTTACTGCTCAAGCAAGGAAAATTTGATGAAGCAGAGGATGACTTTAAAAATGTGGTAAGTTGGAGGCTTAAATTGAAGTACATTACTGCTTTTAAGATTGGGTTCTGAGCCAAGATCTCACCTCAGCTCTGATGCTCTAGAGCATATATGTATATATACCTGTGTGTCTTTCCTCTTCTTTAAAGGTACTGTAGCTAAGCTACCTTTTATTCATACAAGACTGATAAAGTTATAGTGCAGTGATGAAGATGAAATCAGAAGGTGTTGCATGAAGTAGTTTGAAAAGTCACTCTTCCTTGTGTGTGTCTGGTACTTCATGATCTCTGCTTGATGCCACCTAAGCTAGGGAGCAATCTTCATTCAGAAAGAAAGGATAAGTGAAATGAAATATTCGGGTTACCCTGGGAAATCACTAGGGGCCTCATGGATTAACTTTTAAAGGTTCCTATCTCTCTTCACTGGCTGTAGAAGGATCCTGGGCTCTTAATTTAGTCACTAGGCTATTAAAATCAATTAATTTTAGTGGCATGCCTCTGCATGTCTTCTCATCTGCAGAGTTCTCCATCTTTTGGGAATGTGTTGACAATACTTTTTCTACTTGGTCAGGAAGTGCCCAGAGTTTCCATACAAACACAATTGGATATTATGCACCTAAAACTCATTTGGGTTTGTTTTTTTCTTTCAATGAATATTTTGTGCATTTTGGCCTCATGTTGCTAAAATAAACTGATCTAACCCCAGAATAAAATTCCTCAGAGAATATGTGAAACTCAGTTCCCTCTCTGTTGCGTAAAGTTTTTGTAATCACGAGAATAAGTAAGACTCATTCTTGTGCTTGCTTATAGTTGAAGAGCGGCTAATACGAACAGCTTGCATGTCCCTTATGTTAAAATAAACAGAATTTGCAGGTGTAACTGATTCTGTCTTGTTGGGTTTCTTTGAAGAGTGTGACAGAGAAAGCAGTTCTGCATTGCAGGTTACAGATGTTTAATAAAAATCTTTCTATTGAGTGTGTACGACAAGAACAGACCGGTTATACTGTATGCTCTGCAGGGCAGCTGGGAGGAATGGCTCTTGCAGTTATAAATGCACCAGACAGTGTTTGTGTAGCAAAGCTAGAGTAACTTATTCTGAAATTAATGTAGCAATGGCTCCTCTGGCTGCTGCTGCTTCCTCGTGACTTTCTTAGGAGTGCGTGGTCTGCAGCTGCACGTGTGATTGCAGTGCAGCCCCACTGTTTGTGAATGTGGGAAAACGTTATTCAGCTCTGATTAACTGAGGACGTAGTTGCTACAACAGCACTTACGTGATGTCAGTGCTGATTCTCAGTTTGCGTAGGCATCTCTTTGCAGTTTCTGTTTCTTGGAGTATTGCTTGATTCTGCATATGGAAATGCTTCTTCAGTCTACTGTCAAGTAACTTTGTCAAGTGCCTTTTTTCCAAACCAGCTGCAAAAATTTAGATTGCTGCCTTTGGTCAATCAGGTAGTTTCAGTCTTCAGTCAAGTTTTAAATCTGAAGTAAACGAGTTTCATCTCAGCAGGTATGAAGATACCATATTGGCGCTAAATCTTACTTCCAGTTTCCTTGGTTCTGTGAACTATATTATCTATGTACTTAGAGAATATGGCAAGCAGTCTCTCTTGAAGAACACAGTTTTCAGTTAAGGACAATGTGTTCAAGCAAAATAAACCAACATTAAAGTAATCCTTTGTAATAGGTTAATTTATTCATATGGAGGAAGGATTAAGTTGTCCTGTATACTCTGACTCTTAAGTAGAATAAGTATATATTTGAGAGATTTCCCTTTTTTTCTTCTGAATCTTTCAGATAGTCAGTCTGATTATTCTAGCAGTTCTCTGTGTGTCCTACCTAGTTTACTCTGGCAGTAAGTTTGCATCTAAACATGAAATTGCATTTAATCTCAAGATGAGAGGAAGTCAGAGTCGCAATACTGTGAAATGTGTTAACATTCTGTGGGGTTTTTTTTATATATATGAGAGGAAGGGAGAGAAGGAGGAAGGCTGTTTGGAATTGCATATCTTTCAAAATGATTTCAAGACTTTTAAATCCAGACTCTGTCTTTGCTACCAAAACCGGCAGGGGAAAGGTAAATAGTAGACGCTAGGAAGCTTTGACTAGTATTTTAAGTCAGTTGTCAAGAAGCCAGAAAGAATAAGTTGTACCTTGAAATCAAAGTTCCTTTTAATATTAGGGCATATATGGCAGAAATGCCAGTGGGATCTCCATAGCTTTTAGGCTAGAATTTAGTTGTGGAATTGGATACCTAAAATTGCATGGTTTACTTGTGAGCAGTGTGTGTAATCTATGATTCTGGTCTTTAGCTGACTAGAGTGCTCTCATTCTGAGTAGTGTGTAGCATATTGGCAAACTTTGGTGTCCATATCTGCAGCAAAATTGAAGAAAACCGTTAGCAGTGTAGAGGCTCTAAAACTGCAAACAGTTACTGTAAGGCATACAACAGCCTGGTCATATGTTCTGAGTCTGCATAAGTTGTGTCGTGGACAGATGGAGTGGAAGTGCTGTATTTAAAAACCAAACCAAAGCAAACCTTGCCCCCATCCATCCCTCTTCACTGAAAGGGAAGTCTTAATTTGAGGAAAAATAATTCTCTTTACTGTATGGGATTTCAAGATGTTGTTTAGAATAGGTGGTCCTGAGGTCATATGCTTACAGAAATTAATTGTGGGCTGTCGAATATGAGAGTTTTTGCATTTAGTGTTAAGTTTCTTGAGGGAATAGTTGTGTAGATGAGACGGGCTTTCTTCTGGTAAAGTCAGCCTTTTTTATAATAGATAGTACGCCCTTGAATGATAGTAAATGTGCTCTCTCTTGTGTGGTTTCACATGAGAGATTGTTTGCTTGAGTCATGTGTTCAGTTCAGGGGAGTAGATCAGATTTTAAAATATTCTTGCCTTTGAGGTGGAGAAACCAGGTCAGGTTGTGGAAATTAAGGAGAGCAATTTTACTAGGGTTACTCAAATGACAGACACGTAGGAGTGAGGTGGTTTGTAATTCTCTGTATGATGCTTGCATTAAGAGTCAGTGCCACTGGTGTTCTTTCTGTGCCTACCAGAACTGCAAGGTAACTGATGTAATGAGCTGTCTGAAAAATGCTATCTTCTCCTAGCGTATTCCAGAAGTTTGTGACATCCCAGTAGAGACTATGAAAAGCTTTTTTTCCTGTCTCTCGTCCATTCTGTCTTGGGAGTTCTGTCTTGAGGAGGGATCTTGGCAGTTTAGGGAATGCAGTCATTTTTGAAGGAGAGAAAGATAAGAAAAATCACAGCTATGTAAACAGAGGGGAAGATAACAGGTAAACTTTTCCAGTTTGTAACAGCAGCAGTTTTGTTTAGCTATAGTAAAACTATTCTTTAGTGTATACTTATGGAAAGAGGGAAGAAAAAAGCAACATACCCTCAAATTCTTCCTACGCAGTTTTGTAGGATGTGGGAAGTTTCCTGAGCACCTTAAACCACTGTAGAGTTCTGTGATTGCTAAGCAGAGCAGTTTCTCTGTCTAGATGTTTCCACCCACTGTGGTGTATTGGTACAGGCTGTCTTGTGAGGCAGTGTCAGTATGAGAGCAGGCAGTGGGAACGCCTGAGTGGAAACGATGGGAGTACTTCTTTCAGGAGTGGAGTCTTTTGAAACCCCAGGCTTCATGCCTTATTTTTAGATTGCTTTTTCTTTTTTCCACATATGTACTTCCTTGTTAGCTGAAAGATGTGATTCAGACTTATGCCTTAGTGTGTTAAGCAATACTACATTTCTAGAAACCTCTCCTTTTGGCTGACAGATGCATCAAGCTGAAGTTCATGACATGGGCCAGGGCTTTTTTTTCTCTCTGGCCATACAGAATGACAATTCGTTAATCTTTAGAAGCTCTTCTGCTTTTTCCTTTGCAACTTAGCTACCAGTTTGGAAATCTAGGACCTAGAGGGTAATAAAACTTTGAACACATGTCATCAGAGGGATCTAATTCTTGTGTTCAGAGTGTTCAGGATGGAAAAGGGATTAAGCAGAAGTCCTTAGGTGACTTCAGAAAGTAATTTCTCACAGTATATGAATAGTATTTATTTCTCTGCTCTAACTTTTGAGTGTTGTCACAGATGGAAATATTTTACACTGTTATGATTTAGCAGTAATTTAGAATTTATTGATAATTTGAGGTAGATCAAGCAGTTGGAACTTTAGCAGTACTGAATCATAAACCAATTTAGTATTTAACAACATGATTGTATAGGATTTATTATAATCAAAACAGTGACTTAATTATTGATTTGAAAATGATGTGATGCACTATTTACTACATGGTATAATAAGTATATATACAAGTACAGAAATATAGGAATATCTGTACACAAAGATATGTTAATATTTAAACATAGTATGAACAACCACAGTTACAAAGGTATATAAGTACGTTTAAGAATACAGATGGGTAAAGGGATAGATGGACTGCTTGTCAAATTTCCCTCTTGAAGTGGTGAGACTACTCATGTACAGTGCGTCAGCATTTCCGGCAGGCAATGGTCAGCTCTCAAGGGAGATTACTTCACCAAAGGACTTTTCATTTGCTGTGTTACCGAACAAGATCGCGTGCTACACCTGAGCAACGTCCCAGCTCAGTGGCAGATTACTGGTCTCAGCCTTCTGCCATCCAGAAGAGCCCAAAGGGCCTTCCATATGATCACTTACTTAGAGGATTGTGGAATAATTTACTTTTGTCAGATACTTGAATATTGATTTCAATGTTTTAATATTCATTTTGGCTGCAACTTGGAAGATGTAGTTCTGGCAACTTTTGCCAGTCATATGAGACCACCTCTCTAGAGCCTTGACCAGGTATCAGGTATATTAGGCTGTAAGGGGGCGACTAGTGGTCAATCTCTTTCTCGGGCAATGAGGGGTTCTTTTCCCAGGCACACAGGATCTTTAAAGTTTAAGAACAGGAATGTTAAGGGGATCCCCAGGTGCTCTGGATCACTGCATTGTGGTAATGGATATTCTCTCTCCAGTGTGCCTGGTTAAGATGACCGATTAGCCATCCTTTTTTTTTTTTTTTTAGGTGATAAGGGAGTCTTTTACCCAAACACAGCAGTTTCTGGTAGTCCAAGGAAATGCCCTGGTGTCTTGAGTGACTGCCTCTATACCATGGGAATTCTCCCCCACAAAGCTCTGTTAACACAAGCGTCGTTTCCACTGGATCAGCAGATGGGCCAGAGAGGTGGGGAAGGTGTTCAAGAGTGAGTCAGAAGCTGTGCTAAGTGGCCTAAAATTGTCTGTATGCCTAGCATGGTGGATAGAACTGCACCACCACAAGTGTTCACATGCTTTAATGTCAAGTTTCTTCTGTTATTTGGAAACTACTAACCAAAACAGAACTCAACAGGACGGATCCGTGGGCACATCATTCATGTCTAAGGCCTCAAACTATGAAAGCCCTGGAATATTCGTTTTGTCTTTAAGTATGTGATTTTTAGTGAAAAATAAAAGGAATATTGGCATACTTTGGTTGATGGGGAGGCCTTCTGAAAAGATGAGAAGGGCATTGCAAACCCTGGCAGTCTTTTGCATATGCTTTGTAATATTGTCTGTGACCCTGCTTTTGACCTAGAGAAAATGACAAGCATTTGAGTTGCTGAGTTCTGTAGAAGACATAAAAATAGGACAGACCTTCTGCCTAATCTGTTGGAAAGTATGCAAAGGACCAAGTTGTTATATTTCTTTTAAGTTCTTTTCATTTTTTTTAGACTGAGTTGCAGTTTGTTGCAATAAATACTGTAAGTTGAGGTGTTTTAAGTATGCAATTCTGTCTCCCCTGGAAGCACAAACTCGTAAAAGCTGGAAAGGCAAGGTGCTGCTCTCAGCTCCACTAGATGTCAGCCAAGCCCAAGTGACTGAGCACTGTACACGTGCAGAGAGCTCTTTATCTAGAGAAGCCCTCCACTGTTGCAAAATACAAATGCTTTCCATGGTTGGTTGGTTTGTGTAATAATACTGGTTTGGATGTAGGTGGACTGCAAGTTAATCTGATTTAAGTAAATTACTAGTCGAGCTTGGGTTGGCTAGTTAAGCTCTCTTAACCAGATCAAAATAACATCAGATTGTTTCCAAATACTTTTCCTCTGTGGTACTGTGAATAAAAGGTATTTTCCTTGCTTTTTTCCATCTGTCTAACATCATAGTTGTGTTGCTTAATGTATTGCTGTGCCAAGGCACAACTTTCCTTTGTGCTCTAATTCTCGAGTGGATGAAAGGACTCGATCTCAAGGGTCTTTTCAAACCAAATAATTCTATATCTTCATTTAGATAACACAAACCAAGTTCCCCTCAGAATGTTTTTCACAAGCTTAATCAATTTCTTTTTATTGTGCATTTACATGTGTGCAAATGGGAAAATATCACAGTATCACAAGGTTGGAAAAGACCTCCGAGATCATCCAGTCCAACCTATGACCCAACACCAGCATCTACTCTTCGTTTAAACCATGGCACTAAGCGCCTCATCCAATCCGTTTTTAAACATCTCCAGGGATGATGACTCCACCACCTCCCTGGGCAGAGCATTCCAATGGCCAATCACCCTTTCAGTGAAAATTTTTTTCCTAATATCAAGCCTAAACCTTCCCTGACGAAGCTTGAGACCATGTCCTCTTGTTCTATCACTGGTCGCCTGAGAGAAGAGACCAACCCCTGCCTGCCTACAACCTCCTTTTAGGTAGTTATAGAGAGCAATAAGTTCTCCCCTGAGCCTCCTCCAGGCTAAACAACCCCAGCTTTGTAATATGTAGATGTTTGCCTGTGTTAGTGGTACTGGAGCAGTGTATGCAAGGCATAGAAGCAGTGTGTCTGTAACATTGTGGGGTTTTTAACAATGTTTTGTTTTTTAAACAACAGTATGTAAGAGTTCTTCAAGTTGATAGTCTGTTTATAATACATACTAGGATGCTCAAATGCTACACATGAATGGCCTGCATATCTTTTAATCTATACTCTTTGAAGGTGTGGGGTTTGGGTTGTTTTTTTTTTCTCAAGGCAGCTGTAACTGTTAGGATTCCTGTACTAAATGCCCAATTGTTGATGAGTGATTGCAAAGGAAGATGTAGGACTAGGTAGGTGGAAAGTTCGACCGGTTCTGGTAAGCTGTTGAGTTAGTTCTTCCCTAAACTTCTGAAAAAACATCCTTAAGGGAAAAGTTCTTACTAAACTGTATAGACAGGACTGAAATTGTTCCATGTTTGCAATTTCCAGTTCTGTTCCAGTCCTGTAGAAGTACTCTGTATTTGGGAATACCTTTTTAGCATACCAACAGTGCTGTGAAACTTTCTTAAATAAAATGTATTTTGATGATCCAGAAAGCATAACTGTAAACTACGTGTAGGTGCAGCACACTGAGATATATTCATTAAGTCAAACTGGCACATGGCATCTTCAGGATAGCTGCATCCGCATGGAAAATGCAAGTGGATCCTGTGTGGTTTAACATTGGTCTCGCTTCAGTGTTTGGTTGCTGCTGATACACCAGTTCGGCTGTATGGCTGGCCTCTTATTAACAATGTTTTTCTTCAGTAATGCTATATTGTGTTCAAGGCCAGGTTGGATGGGGTCTTGAGCAGCCTGTTCTGGTGGGAGGTGTCCCTGCCCATGGCAGGAGGGTTGGAAGTGGGTGATCTTTAAGGTTCCTTCCTAGCTAAACCATTCTATGGTTTTATTTTTCATGTAGGCCTGTGTGTGGCTGGTGTGACTTCTGTGTATGGTTAGAAAGTCATATCCATGGACGTGTGAAACACAATCAAGTATGGCAGATTTGGAGGTGGGGGATGGGCTATGTTGCTCCTTGGAAACCAGCATGAATTGTTTAGTTTTTTGAAATGCTGTTCCCATCAGAAAACTTTTAAATACTTGATGTTCAACTGCAAATGAAAGACAGCCATACCAAGGCTTCTGTTCATTTGAATAGAAGTGATCCAAGCACTTTCTAGATGCCAAGATGATGCTGAGTTTGATGAAGTGAACTACTAATACCTTTTCCCACTGTCCTGGGTAAAGTTGCGAAGTTTTTAGTCAAGTCCTTGAGATAAAGTTCTGGAAGAAACCAGCTTCCTCACTGAGAGTGAAGTGGAGAAAGACAGATACACATGTGAATGCTTTTAAAGATCAGCTTTAAAGGGAGGTGATGATTTTGTTCCCTTCGATCTTGCTTCTTTGGAGGGGGGAAGTGGGGTTTTGCTTACCCTAGGGTGTGTTTCACCCCTATATTGAGTCTAGGCTCTAGGATAAAAAAGAATCTGTAGTAGTAAATCTGTGCTAGAGGATTACTTACAGAAAGAAAGCCATTCCTGTATACTGGCCTTTGTCTTCTGTAAAGGAATTAGGGCCAGGTTTGGCAGGTGGAGGTCGTAGTGAATGAAAGCTACTGTTAACAGATGGCTGCCTCTTGTTGCTGCAGCTTAAGCTGCAGTTTAAACTGCAGCTAATTTAGTGTTCTAATCCAAATGTAGCAAACCTCAAATGTAGTAAACATCAAAACACAGGACAGAAAGACAGAAGACAAATTGGGTAGTAAACCAAAATGAGAGTATCAAATGACTTTGTCATGTTTCCAGCTTTTTTTCTGAGAGCTGAATGAACAGGTTTTGTTTTTGCTTTAGTTAACATTAATGATTGAAACATCATAGCAATACACTACTTATTAAGAGCTTCTGAGTGTATACTGTAGCACATAAGTGCTTGATGGCTTATTTTGAATGATAATTTGAAAAGTTTCCCTTTAACTGGACAGTTTTTACTACCTAAAATTACCTAGGAAGTTTCACTCAAATCGTCTTTACTATTGGACTTGTCTGTATGATTGTAACGTTGCTTTTCATATTCCACTGACATTTTGCTCCAAATAAATTACAAGAAACATACTGTGTGTCTCTGGAGTGCAGTGTTATCATGGAAGTGTGAAGCTTGGCCATAGCAAAAGCTCTAGATTTTTAAGAGAGGAAAATGCTGAGAAATTAAGCAAGTCAGCTGGAACCAAAGAGTTCACAACTTCAGAGAGTTTTGTAGTCTTGGAGCTTTTAAAATTACAAGTGCAGAAATTCGCCTCTACTACAAGCTCCAGATTTTGGGCAGAAAGAGGATGCTCAGCATCAGGGGTTTATAGGCAGGGTTTCTGTTCTTACCAGAAGAAAAGCTTTTTGAAACGTATATGGGGAATCAGCCTACAAAGAAGAAAACTCTTTTATCACGTTCCTCATCTCTTGTTGAAAGACAGCGTTAGGGGATAAAGGAAAATTTTCAGGTCTAAGTACAACTTGATTTTTGTGAGAGTGAAATGAAACAACTGCATAAGTTTCAAAAAGATTTAAATGACAAATCTAAGACAGGTGGGACCTATGCATGCTTTTAATGTTGCTTTTAGGCTTTTTCCTTTCATATACTTAAGTGTTAGAACCAGAGGAAGTATTGTTAAAAAGAGTTCTGAGGGATGATGTTGAATTACATTAGAGACCTAAATGCAAAATATACGTGTTTGAAGAACTCGCTGATGAAGAAAAGGGAAAGGACCACTTTGACATAAGGGAAGAAATAAAAAGTACTAGATGACTTTGAGAACTCAGTAACTTCAGTAACATTCTGTATATAAAATGCAACGTGGTTCAAGTTTAGATTTTTAAAACAAACAACAGTAATTTACAAAAATTATACAAGTCCTGCTGATTTACCCCTCTTAAAACTTTGGAAGTTGCTCTGATCAGCAACTACACTAATGTTACGAATGGCTTGTTTAAGACTACATATGAAGCGAAGTGCATAAATTCCCAGCTGGTCCCAGTTAAGCATTTCCTCTATCCGTAGCATCTTAACTTGCTCCTGTAGCCACTCCTTTCTTGGGAAAGATGTGAAAAACACAGCTTTTTAGTAATACTGTCTGTGACGTAGCTTTTGTTTCTGTCCTGTTTGTATAAATGTTTATTGTGCTTATAGTGAGATACGTGATTATACCATGTGGATATACTTCCTACTGATGGAATCCAGTGTTTAATAGCCATCTGTGGAGAGGTTAATTAACTAGGCTGCAATTGAGAGGTCCGTGACTTCTAGCCAGTGACTGGGGGACAAGGAGTGTGGGGTATGATGCATCCAATGGTAAATGATCAAGCGTGGTGGTGGGAAGAATTAGATTTCTTTCACTTCTGACAGCTTGTCTTGAAACTAGAAATGTCTTTCTTTTTCTGAAGTTTGAAGTTGGAAATGTTTCCAGTGGTAATTCTGCTTTATTTGCAGCTTTAGTCGGTTTTCCATGATGTGATAATTAATGGGACAAAAAGAGAACCTTGAACATGCATTTCAAGTCTCTCTCCTTGTTAATGTTTGCAGCTCAAATCCAATCCTAGCAATAATGAGGAAAAAGAAGCCCAGACTCAGCTGACAAAATCTGATGAGCTACAGCGCCTGCATTCACAAGCACTATCTGCCTACGAGCAAGAGGATTATGAAGCTGCTATCTCTCTTCTTGATGAAATCTTGGCAGTAAGTGTTAAGTAAAATGGTACTGTGAAAGGAAAGTAAAAGCTCCTGTCTGATATCTGTATATTTTTGTTTAACTTCTTCACTGATGCAGAAACACTTGGTGTAATTGGCTCAGTTTTGCTGAGCACCATGAGTCCGTAAAGAAGTTGGCGAACGGAGAATGCTGAGCACTAGTTGCAAATAAGTCAACGTAATAAATTGCAGTTAGGGTTAAAGATACAACTTAAGCCAAATTTCTGTTACAAATAACTTTCTTGATTACACTTTCCTGTTTTTTCACAGTTCAGTTTTCTTCAGGAAGCTAGGAAAAAAGTTGCTCTCAAACTGATGAAGTTTTGCCAAGTATAGGAGGTGTGGTTTTCTCGTCTAGAGATTTTGTTGCCTAGATGCAAGTTGATTTGTCTTGAGAAAATTAAGTGACAAAAGATCAAGAAAGTCTTGAAATTAAAAATGTATGTAGCTTTCTAGATTTTCATGTTGTTCCTTTGATACTTGTATTTGGTGAATCTTAATCAGTATAGTTAGTCTGACAGTATTAAGTAATCGTGTGGGCATTTTGTGTGTCATCTGGAAATATATATTAAAAGACAGTTAACTGCTGTGGTTCTTCACATAAACATTATCACTGCTGACTTGGAATTTGCAACATTCTTGCTCTTGGTGAAGGAACTGCCAAAGTGTGGAAGCTTTGTTATGGGGAAGGAATATGGAAAAGCAGAAAAACCTCATTTTCTAAAATGAATCTCATTTGTTTACAAACAAATGATAAGACCCAGAATAGATTTTCTAAAACAAATTATAATGGGCAGATTCTTTTAATTATTCTTGCCATACTGTGGTGGTGTTACTTTTCTCTCTCTATATATATTCAAAATCCTGATACTAAGGTCAAATTTTTTGTAGCTGAGTCTTACCCACAGGCTTCTTTCTAGAGGACAACTGACAGCTTAGTCCTTGCTGTTCATTACTCCTATTCTTTTGGGAAGATATAATAATTTATGATTATGATATCCTTCCCTGGAGGCTCAACAGACTGTCCCAGTTTAAGCAGTGCCAGTAGATTTCATTCATCTCCCTGCATGAGCTCAGTAAATCACAATTTTTCAGGTCTTTTTTTTTTCTCATTGGGCAGGTGCATCACAGCATCCACCGGGAAGCAGAGATGCTAATTTCATGTACTCTGCGTGCAGCATAATCTTATGCTATTGCAGTTGGCGAAGTGAAATTAACTGGGGTTTTTCTTTTGTTGGGGAGAGAAAGAAGTGAAGTGTGATGGACCGAAACCAAGCTTTAATTTTGATTTCTCAAGGTTTGTGTTTGGGATGCAGAGCTACGGGAACTTCGAGCTGAGTGTTATATAAAGGAAGGGGAACCAAGCAAAGCCATTAGTGACCTGAAAGCTGCTGCCAAATTAAAGAATGATAATACTGAAGCCTTCTATAAAATCAGCAAAATATATTATCAGCTGGGGGACCATGAATTATCGCTCAGGTAACTTTGCTGTTTGCTGTATTCATTATGATTGAGACAGAAAATGTGCTGATATAGGTCATGGTCAACCATGAAGTATCTACATTGTCTGTTTTTTGGATGGAGTAGGAGCTCTGGTCTGGATCTGGTAAAGCAAGCTCCTTTCCAGAAGTGAAGAACTGGCAGTGAAGACACCAGGTTTATTCTTGGTGTATCAGCAATTGATGCTTTCTAGCATCTTGTTTACTTAAGTAGAAGCCATGCAGGTCCGTCAGAGTTGCTTACATTTACTGTTTTTATTGTATTTCTTGATCCTAGAAGAAAGTGCTTCTCTCAACTTGCCTTGCTGGAGCCTTTTTTTAACCTTGAACCTCCATTCAAGTTAAGTTTACAATGCAAACAAAAAAAGTGTGAATTAAGTCTTAGGGCTGGATTTTTATTTTCAAGAGTGGAAGTAAAAGGTTGCAAGCTTAATAATAAATAAAAAGTACACGAGCATCCAGGTACGAGGAGCTGGAGATCCAGAGCTGTCAATCTTTTATTCTTTCAGACAATGTCCAGTATTTTAGATGATTTTTTTTGTAACATACTCAGTTAAGTTTAAGATGTTATTCCCATACATCCCTAGCCAGTGCTGCAGGTAACTGCCCTTGCCCAATGCGGACTGTTAACTCCATACTCTGTGCTCAGCTGAACAGATGATATAATCCTTCTTTTTGCACACAAGTGGTTTCTGTGCAGCTCATCATCTCAGATGCGCTACCTGCATCTCCAGGCTCCTTCCAACATAGTTTCTGCCACAGAATCTGCTCAGTAAGAGGTGAGGGGAACTGAGAAAGCCTGAGTTTCTTTTCTTGCCAGAGTATGACAAAGACTGTTGGATGGAAACTGCGTGTGATTATAATTGCAGAAATTAGTTTTATAGCTGGGCAAAAGTAAACACCAAGATGAATTAGTTTGCATTAGAGATTCTCTTCCAGAGTATGCTTCATCTCTGGAGCTCAGAGGTCATGTCTCTGGTGACATTTGGTAGCTGGCCATCACTGAGCCTACTGATTTCAAGAATAGGTGGTGTTTTTTTTTCTCTCTGAAATCCACAGATGGACTTCTTCTGTTAATAATCAAATCTTAGAACAACTGAGAGAGCAGAACAGTATCGGAATGAAGGGAGAAGCCTCTTTTCTCTGTTCTTCTCAGATACTATTTATTTAAATCATTAAGACATACTAAGAAAGAATTCTATAGCTCTTGGACTTACTGGGTGCTTAATCTTGTCCATCCCTTGCTTGCTCTTACCTCTTACAGGCTTAGTGATTTTCAAATAATAGGTGTTTTTGTCTATGCTTAGGAACAAAACAAGATTTTGTAATCTCTTTCTGAAAATAACAGCATTTGCTATGATAACAGTTTTGCTATGATACAGAACTTCAATTCTTTCACATGACTGGATGAGGCTATAAGAAACCTGACCTAGTGGAAGGTGTCCCTGTCCATGGAAGGGGGGTTGGAACTGGATGATACTTAAGGGCTCTTCCAATCTAAATCATTCTATGATTGCGTTCTGGAGTTTTTTGAAAGATTTGACTATTATAAGATGCATCTGCTCTACTCAGAATCTAATTAAACAGATTTTACAGTAAAAAGTCAGACTCAAGCTTGGCTGAAAATCCATCAAGAGGAGGTTTGGGTCTTAGCTGAGCTTTGTTAATTCAAGCAGCAGAAAATGCACTTCCGCATAGGTATTTTGTAATATAGCTGAGTTAAATATTCAGGAAAATTACGATCAATTGTATCTGATCATTGCTGAATATAATTTCTTTCCCAGGGAAAGAATTTTTCTTCTGCTGTTCAGTTATTAATGTAGCACCTCTCAGTCTTAGCGTATTTGGCAGTACAAAATAGTTAAAACCAAAACCAGACAAATATCCGTGCACGTTCTGTAATACTTCTTTTGTCTCACTTTAAATTCATTTTTGGATGAAGGGAAAGATTATGTAAAGTCAGCTGTTGTTTTGGACAGCTTTTAGATGCTTCATTGTTTCTGTAGGTGAAATTTGATAATGTGTGGTGATGTCTTTCTGGTTTGTTTTGGTTTGGTTTTTTTTCCCCTCCTTTCTTCCCCATGAAAAGTGAAGTCCGTGAGTGTCTGAAATTGGATCAAGACCATAAGCAGTGCTTCTCTCTCTATAAACAAGTGAAGAAGCTCAATAAGCAGATTGAGTCTGCAGAGGAGTTCATCAGAGAAGGCAGGTAAGTGTTCACTGCTATATTAAAAAAAAAATCGCTACTGAGGCACCAGCTTATTATTGATTGAGTAGTTAAATGATGCTTTTTTCGTCTATCAGTTGAAGTGGATAACTAAGCACAGCTCTCAAATTACAATTAAAATAAATATTGACTTGCATAGTGACAATCCTATTCTGATTCCTTCCGATGCCACTGTCTTCTCTTTGCATACTTAACTTCCTTGTGAAGCAGGGAGTAAGACCAAGATAGGGATAATATTTGTCAGCTCTCATGTATCATTGCTGGGCACTGATGAGGCCATACCTGGAGTGCTGGGCTCCCCAATGCAAGAGAGATGAAGCTACTGAGAGAGAAAGTCCAGCAAAGTGTCACTAAGATGATGGAGGGACTGGAGCATCTCTCCTGTGAGGAAAGGCTGAGGTAGCTGGCACTGTCCCCCCTGATCTTCTCTGCTACAGGGTGATCTTATCAATGTCTGTAAATACCTGAAGGGAGGATACAGAGGGCAGAACCTGACTCCTTTCAGTGGTGCCCAGTGACAGGACCAAAGGCAATGGGCTCAAACTGAAATCAGAAATTCCATTTGAACATAGGGAAATGCTTTCCACCACCCCCTTGTTTCCACTGGCGCAGTGGAGTCTCCCCACTGTGAATATACTCAAAATCTGTCTGGAGACAGTCCTGGGCAGCTAACTCTAGATGGCCCTGCTTGAGCAGGGGGTTTGGACCAGATGACCTTCAGAAGTCCCTTCTAAACTCAGCCATTCTGTGGACCACATCTTTAGACTAAAACCACCTTGATAGCAAAAATGGATATGACTGACGGGCTGCTTTTATGCACATTGCTAAATGATAGTAGAAAACAGAGGCGCTGTCTCTTCTTTATTTCAGTTTTATGTGTTTCCAAGCACATGACATCCAACACTGAGGGCATCTAGCAAGTGATTAAACGTTATCCAGATGGCTTTTTAAAATGGAGTACATAAGGAACGTGAATCAGCATAACTGAAGATGCCTTTATTAAGTCGGCAGTCTGTTTGGGCTCTCTTCAGTTTAGTCTTCTATTTTATCCAGTATCAGCACATTTTCAGGGAGACTTCTCAGAGCTTGAATTTCTCAGAGTTTGTAGAAACCTATGGGTTCAATCACACACTTGCATTTTTCGTTGAATGTTCCAATCCATTTCTTACTCAAACTGTGGAACTTTACCATCTCTGACACCTTCACAGCAAAAATAGATTTTACTGTGTGGCTTCCAGAGAAGAAGAAAGGAAGAAACAGCTGCCCAATTCAAGCTGGCCTGAAGAAGTTATTTCTTTTTTGTACCAGGAAATGCAAATAGTACAGTGCTTGCAGTGAGACTCCAGATTTAGTCCATCTCAGATACCAGAGAGGGAGATGCTTTTTTCCTAGTGCAGAGTGGGCTGTTGAATAGGAGGCAAATCTAAAGTCTGTTGTCTGTGCACACTGAGGGATGACAGTCGCTATCTTCTGCAAAAGCGTGCCGGGTGTAGTACCCTCTCTTCTGTCTCACTGCACAGAAAGGGGAACAGTAGTGTAATTCTTGAAGTGGCTGACATTTTTATTCATGCTGTTGCCTCACACCACACCTTTAATTTTAAGACTATTAAAGTTAAGCTGGAAGGATGTGAGAATCTGTGAATTAGATTTCTAAATTAATCCCAACGCCCTGAAATAGCTGTGGCATTTCATAATATTGTTCTTATCTTTATAATTTAAACAGGTATGAAGATGCTATCAATAAATACGATTCTGTAATGAAGACTGAGCCAGATGTCCCAATTTATGCTACTCGTGCCAAAGAAAGGATCTGCCACTGTTTATCAAAGGTGATTTGCTTATCTCCTGCTGTAAATTTCTTTAAAACAAACAAACCTTCCCCCCAAAAAAACCACAACTGTGTTAATTTTATTTTCCTTTCTCCTCTCTAGAATCAGCTAGCTACTGAAGCCATAAAAGTCTGTACTGAAGTTCTGCAACTGGAACCAACCAATGTGAATGCCCTGAAAGACAGAGCTGAAGCTTACTTGCTGGAAGATCTGTATGAAGAAGGTACAGTTGTATGCAGTTTGCACGTACTTTTTTTTTGTGGGTGTTTTAAAAGCAGTCAGTGTTTAAAAAAAAAGTTAACATGCACTGTGACTCTGCACTATGTCATTATTGCTAATCAGCGCTGATAGTTGGAGATTTACAAAAATACCTGCTGGTAATTTTGTCTTGATGAGTATAAGGGGGATGTGCTTGTTTTATCTACAGTGGAGTTGTCGTTACAACAGTGGGCTGTATTCAGACTGGTTTATGATACTGTACAGTTTGCTCAAACACAAATTTATATCAGCAATGTCAGACAATTGCATTTAGAGATAAAAGGTAATTGCTGTTAGGGTGATGTAAATCCATTTTAGGAACTCCATTTTAATGTCTTTAGCTGGCAGCATAAAACAATACTTTTCTATCCCTTAGCAAATGTTGAGGGCAGATGAAGATAACGACCGTTACTTCACATCCATGGGTCTCTGTACTGCTGCTAAGAGCAGTAAGCTGATTCTGCTCCTGAGACTGCAGATGCTTAATACTTAAAGGGGGCTTATAAGAAGGATGGGGAAAAGCTTTTTAGCAGGGCCTGTAGCAATTGGACAATGGGGTAATGGTTTTAAACTAAAAGAGGAGAAGTTTAGACTAGATATTAGGAAGAATTCTTTTTGCTGAGGATGGTGAGGTACTGTAACAAGTTGCCCAGAGAGGTGGTAGATGACTCATCCCTGGAAACATTCAAGATCAGGTTGGATGGGGCTCTGGGCAACCTGATTGAGTGCAAGATGTCCCTGCTCACTGCAGGGGGGTCGGACTGGATGACCTTTGTGGTCCCTTCCAATCCACACCATTCTACGACTGTATGATTTTTTCATATGGAGTTTCCATAAAATTCATACTGATACATGGTCCCGTCTACAGCCTTGGAAAGTAGGGACTGAGCAATGGGTGTCTCAGAGTACACCATTATATTGTATCTTCTTTAAGCGTAGTAAGTGCTAATGTGCTATAAAAAAAAATCCTAAAAATTTAATTTAGTGACTCTCATTTCCACAAGAAACCAGGCTTAACAGGGTCTGTCCCAACCTTATGCTCAGTCATGCAGCAGGTTTTTTTGGACTGTTCCAGTCACATGTGATGAAGGAAAGGACTTGTAGGCTTTAAATCTGCAGAAAACTAGTTCCATTAATTCTAGTACTCATAGAAAGTTTTTCTTTTCTGTATTCTGGTACTGGATATTTTGTTTTACAATTGCACAAAAAGTCTTTTCGATTTAAACATTCATGAGGCAGCTGTTCTCACTAATAGCACACTCACTTTTTTTTGTCTTTTTGGAAAATTAATCACTGAGAGATGTTACTGCTTACTCTTGAAGCTCACTTCAAAAACAAGATATCTATTTTGTTCTTTTCTTTTAGGCCCCCTTGACTGAAATGAAAAGAAGCTGGTGTGGTTTCAGGCAGTCCTTTCATTGGCTCTGTAGACTTTATACTTCTGAAGTGACCTAGTCCTAGTCTGTCTTTGCTAAGACTGAAAAGCCTTTTTCCTCCTTATAAGAAAAAGGGTGGAAAAAACCAGCTTTTTTGGAGATGTGATGGCCTTTGTACAAAGGGATTACATAAACCCCAGGATGAGTAAAAAAACATCTTTCTGGGTTTTTTGAGGATAAAGGTTTTTTTACGTTTTGATTGTTTAGAACAGCAGCATAGAATCATAGAATGGTTTGGGTTGGAAGGGATCTTAAAGACCATCCAGTTCCAACTTCCCTGCCATGGGAGGGAGGACACCTCCCACCAGACAAGACCCTATCTTGGCCTTGAACACCTCCAGGGAGGTGGCATCCACAGCTTCCCTGGGCAGCCTGTGCCAGTGTCTCACCACACTCACCGTGAATAATTTCTTCCTAATGTCTAATCTAAATCTTCGCCCTTCCAATTTAAAGCCATTCCCCCTCATCCTATCACCCCTTGCCCTTGTAAAAAGTCCCTCCCCAGCTTTCCTGTAGCCTCCCCTTCAGGTATTGGAAGGCTGCAATAAGGTCTCCCTGGAGCCTTCGCTTCTCCAGGCTGAACAACCCCAACTCTCTCAGCCTGTCATAGCAGAGGTGCTCCAGCCCTCTGATCATCTTCATAGCCCTCCTCTGGACCCGTTCCAACAGTTCCATATGCTTATGTTGAGGGTACCAGAACTGGACACAATACTCCAGGTGGGGTCTAAAGAGAACAGGGCAGAAGGGTAGAATCACCTCCCTCGACCTGCTGGCCACATTTCTTTTGTTGCAGCCCAGGATACTTAGCATGAACGTAAAAGTAAGGCTTAGGAAGATTTTTCAGTGACGAGGCCCCCTTTGGGCATTTCCCTGTCTTTTTCTGTGCTTCATTACAGTGGAATGTGCAAATCCACTGAGCCCACTTGGTCTTGTGCTGGAGCAAATGCCTCTCTGTTGTGGGATATAAGGAAACACAGAGAGGACAGATCTGGGATCTAGGAGAACTTGTTTCCTAGGCTGGAGCCTGGTGGACCTGGTTCTGAGTGGGCGATCATGGTAGAGTGGAACTGTGATCTTGCAAATCCCTGTTGTTTACCAAATTGTTTGCCTTCCTCCTGCCCTTGATAGCAATGACTTGGCTGTGGTTATGCTCTGCCTTCCAGCAGTCTCCATAAACAGTATTATAGTCCATCGATGCTTGCCTGCCTGAAGGTGTTGTCACTTACCCTTCAGCTTTAATTGCTGTAAAACTATGGCAAATTTCTCTCAGCTGTTCAGAACAGTAAAGCAATTAAAATTGTAGTCTCATATTTAAAGGGGTGAACTTCTCCTCATTCTTCCCTCAAGAAAATTGCAAGCTGGAGGCGCCTATTTTCGTGTTTAAAGACAGGAAATTTTAAAGTACTTGTAATTCAGAACTTTGAAGGTGATTGTTAAATGTTCAAGATGCACTTCAGTATGTATAGCCGAGTTCTGTTCCCCATCGAATGGTTTTAATTACTTTATAATCACATGGGATCCAGGGCTTGTCTACAGAGACAGATGTGTAATGACTCCCTTTCTGGCTTACCTCATAAAATCGCGAGTCTAAGTCTATTTGTCTAAAGTAGACAGCATAAATTTTGTCAAAGAAGAAATAAAAATGCCTTCCTGTTTCAAAATTGGCCAGGACATCCTTTTTCTTTTTTCTTCCCCACCCTACTGCTGTAAAGAAAGCAGCTCTTTTTTCAGTAAGAGCACAACTGGTTTGCTTATTGCTCTAACACAGGTGGCATGGATGTAGGTTGTCTGCACTTACTTATGTTTGATTGGAAATTAATTCTGCATACAAGGCCAAGTAGTGATAGGATGAGGGCGAAATGGCTTTAAACTGGAAGGGGGAAGATTTAGATTGGACATTAGGAAGAAATTCTACACAATGAGTGTGGTGAGACACTGGCACAGGCTGCCCAGGGGAGTTGTGGATGCCCCCTCCCTGGAAGTGTTCAAGGCCAGGTTGGATGGGGCCTTGAGCAGCCTGGTCTGGTGGGAGGTGTCCCTGCCCATGGCAGGGAGGCTGAAACTGGATAGTCTTTAACGTCCCTTCCAACCCAAACCATTCTATGATTCTATGGAATAATGGCCAATCTCGGTCACTCTGTTATAAAGGTACAGGAAAAGTAGGAAAGCCAGCTAAGGTGTTTAGAGATACACTGTGATTACTGTGTGAGAGATTGGGAAGGCTCCAGTATTGAAAGAAGCAGTTAGACTTGAGTAAAGTATTTAAATTGAAAGTAGTGCTGGAAACTGGTTGTTTTATGTCATGGTACCGTATGAAAGGAAGAAAGGAAGTTCTCTGAAATAGCAGGCCAGTAAGAAGCAGCAGTGATTCTGGTGTTGGTTTATGAGGTGCTATTGCTTCTAGAAGCATTCACGGCGAAGAATTGATTGAATATCTCAGTTGACGTACTGTGGTTTAGTAACAAGTCTCCTGGTTTCACAGCAAACCTTTTGCAGTCAGGCAGCTGTCGTGTGCTTCCAACCCTCGTGCCTCAGGTCGGGAGAGCCATTAGCTCTCAAAGAGGAAAACTCCTTCACTGGAGAATGCCATCAAAGTTGAAGTCTCTCCCAACTGAGAGAAAGAATACTTGCTGTCAGGCGTGCTGGATACATTCCCTTTGCGGTGTGTGGTACTAAAAAACATACCTTCCCATATGCTTAATGCTTGCAGCCTTTAAATAAGGGAGTCAGTTTCAAAAAAAAAAAAAGAAATCTAGTACTGTCACTGGAAATACTGGGCCCCTGAGCAGCTTGGTTTGGGCAACGGTGCGCGCTGTAGATGATGTGGTGCTCGGTGAAGCTGGGTGATCTGATCTGCATTTTGTAGGACATGGTGGGACCTCCCGTTAGTACACAAAGCAGGTTAAGTACATCGATGCTTAAACTTACTGGAGTGGTAAAGCGGCATAATGAAATCCCTGCATTTTCATCATTCTTATCAGTTTTGACAACATTTATTTGGCACACGCATTAGCGTAAACTCTCGTTTGTTTTTAAAATCACTAGACAAATTATTAAAAATATCAGCAGAAGCCAAAATGCTTTGTTCAAGCAGCAAATGACAGTGTCTAGTGATGTGAAAATGAATAGAGTTTTTGTTTTGTTTGTAATGGCATATGAAGTCATTGGGGCACTGGAAATACTTTTTGGGTTTTGTTTTTCAATAACCAAAACAAGATTGCGGTGGTATGAGATGTCCACGTAATACAAATTCATTAGCACTTCCTGCTGTTTTGCTCAGAAACAGCAAAAAACAAATGTAACACCTGCTGAGAAAGAGCATCTGTTTGAAAATAATCTGATGTGAGTACTTTGTCTAACTTGAGAAACCTAGGAGACTTGGATCTGCAAATGAGACTTCGAGGATTATAACAATGAAAGAAGAGCAGTCTCATTAAAGACTTCAACAGTTGCTTCCCTCAATAAATCTTGATATCAAAGAATATTTAAACTCGATATCTTAGGCATTCAGCTACCACTTACAATAGTAATATGGTTTAGTTCAAAAAAAGAAAAGTGTAGACTTAGAATTTCTTTAGAATTCATGAATACATTACAGCACCTCTTTTGCTTTTCATTCCTGAGAAATGTGGCACTTGAAATAAAAGCAGGAGTGTGCCTTTGGAAGAAAACCCCTTACAATAGAACCGTCTGCTTATTATGCAGAGGTGTAAAAAACAAATATTTGTCTTCCGCTAACAGTGTGGACTTACTGGTAATCTGAAATCCATCTTTATTGTCATTAAAGAGGAAAGAGGCTTTCTGTCTTGTTGGTTGAGTGCAGAATGTGGGAGAAGCAGCAATATTGATTTAAAGACTCTGTATAAGGTATCCTTCAATTGCACAGCAATGTGGAACTAACACTGTGCAGTGGGCTCTACAACTACTTGTTGATAAAATGCTCCTTGCCTTCTGTTCCATCCCAGTCCTAGATGCTGGTTGTGTTCATCCATATGACTGTCATCTGACCTACTGCTCGTAACCTCCTTTCTCCTTCCTTTCCAAAAAGTGTAATTAACTTAAAGAAAATTGCTTATTTATATGTGAAAATGAATCTTCTACTCCCAGGGTTTCAATCTTGGAAAAAAAAAAACAACACGGCAAGTTGAAATACAAGTTTTGCTGTTTAAGTATGGTAACAGCAAACCCTCAGTTTTGGTGACTGTTTTAGTTCTTTAAATTGAAGTTTGTTAACACATGTGTAACCCTTTTCTCATTCATTTTTTTTATAAAAGCTATTAAAGACTATGAGACTGCTCAAGCCAATAGCGAAAATGATCAGCAGATTCGGGAGGGGCTGGAACGCGCCCAGAGGATGCTGAAGCAATCGCAGAAGAGGGATTACTATAAAATCTTAGGAGTAAAAAGGTGAGATATATTAATATCTGAGATGATAATGTGAAAGTTCATTATTGAATGAACACACCTAGGGCTGATGACTCGAATTTGTTCTGCTGAGTGTTTGGTTTTGTTCCTGTATCTTGCTGCCTTCACTTTCCTACTGTACTGGTGTAGTAGTGTTTAGCTTCTAAGTAGCATTTGTTTACAGTTCCTTTAGGGAAAAAAAACATCGGAGAGGAAGGAACTAAATCCCTTGGTGAGAATTTCTTAGTATGACTGATCAAGAGTCAGGTGGATGAGTTAGGGAAGAACTACTGGGAAGAACTACTGAAAGCAAGCCAAAGTAAAATGGTGGCAGATAATGTGATAGATTGGAAGAATCTGAAAGGACTAACTGAAAGGTATCTAAAATACTTCTGCCATTAACCTTGAGAATTACAGAATCACAGAATGGTTTCAGTTGGGAGAGATCTTTAAAATCATTGAGTCCTAACATCGATCCAGCCGTGTTAAGACCACTGGTAGACCATGTCCCCAGGTACGACAACTACTTGTCTTTTTAAACACCTCCAGGGATGGTGGCTCAACCACATCCCTGGGCAGCCTGTTCCAATGCTTGACAGCCCTTTCAGTAAAGAATTTTCTCCTAATATCCAAACTAAATCTCCCCTGGTACAACTCTGTTTCTAATGAGGTCCAAACAGATGTCCAGTTCTGAACGAATATTGGTCATCCTTCCAAACACGAACTAATTTGATCCCTACTCTTTGTGCTTTTTGTTACTTAACTGTTGTAAATTCTTCAGACTGGGAAGTGTATTCTGCGTAGTAGCTGGCAGAAGCATCCTTCCAGGTAAAGTAAATAGCTGGTGAAGGAAGAAGTGAGTAATCTTTGTTTAAGGTTGCGGCCTTCTTCCTCTGTTTCTCATGTGAAGAAGAATCATCAGTCCACCTGCAAAAGGTGTACTAGCACCTCAGACTTTTCCTGATGCCCTCAATTACTCCCTGAGTGTTTAAAATAAAGCTGCAGATTCACTAGTGTGGCATATGAACAATTAGAAAAAGTTAACTGTAACTTTATCCATCCAGAAATGCTCGGAAGCAAGAAATCATAAAAGCTTACAGAAAACTGGCATCCCAGTGGCACCCTGATAACTTCCAGAGTGAAGAAGAAAAGAAGAAAGCAGAGAAAAAATTCATCGATATAGCAGCTGCTAAAGAAGTCCTCACTGACCCAGGTAATGATTGTTCTTATGCAATGATTTCAGTTTTTTAATTACTTTTTTATGGTAATGTAAAAATGCAGCAAGTGTTAAGTCATAACAAGCATTGTAGCTTCCCTTTACCCTTTCTCCCCTTTTCCGTCTTGAGAAAGCAAAACTTGCATCCAATCTGTGGCATGAAGTCGACTGTAAACCTGGAATTATTGTATTTCAGTGACTTCTGCTTAAAATTAAAAATGGTTACTTCAGAGTCTTTTTTTTTAGGATACCATCTTGCAGAGATTTCCAGGATTTCTTAGCTCTAGAGATGTTTACTTCAGGGATGTGGCTGTCTCTTGTTGTATTGCAAACTGCGTTTAGATTATAACAACACCTGAAATGCTCTGGGGAGGCCCTCAAAATTGGCCCTTTTTGCATGTATCAAAGCCTGGATGCATTCTGCCAACAGATACTCTGCAAACAGCATTTCTCCAAGGGCAGGGGATGTAGTTCTCCATTCCACTTGAGCTGAGGAAGAGGGTGCTTTCACTGCTGGTCAAGAAGCTTGTCAGGTCTGGCTGTCTGCTGGTCAGCCCTGGAGGAGGGGAAGAAAGTGAAGAGTGTGGACGCTGTCCTGGGAGACCCTGTGGTGTGTTGACTTGGAGATCTTATGTCTGTGTTGCCAAGAGATGAACAGAAGGGGCTGGAACATTTAGTCTCAAGAGTGGTATAAAAAAGAGGGTGGTGTGGTTATCTTGCCTCCTTTAAAACAAACAAACAAATGCAATAAGCACACACACCCCCAAAAAAAAACCAAACCCAACTGAAACCCAACCATTAAAAAAGCCCTCAGGCAGAGCCATCTGTTAAGTTCTTATCTTTAACCTGTTCCTGTATGGTCACTGGAAAGAGAAGCACAGAAAAGACACAGAAATCAGAGGCTCCTGTTTCTGTCTTCAGCTGTTCAGGATCATCTAAGATGGGGATGTCAAACCTGAATCTGGCCCCCCACCTTGTTTTATCCATTCTGGAACCTTGTTTCTACCTGGTGGCAGCACCGACTCCTTGCCCCTGTGCTCCTGTCAGCGCTGGTCATGTTACTCTGCAGGAGCAGGAGAACGGTGAGAGCTGTGAGTTTGACACCCCTGCTCTAAGTGGTGATAGGGCAGATGGGCTGAGACTTCTTGGGGGAAAAGGATCTGAGTGTGATGAACTGCATTACAGGCACTTTTGGGCACAAACCCTTTTTCTGTGTTGATGTGATATTTGTTCATAATTATGAACGCAAATTAGGAGATTTATACCCTGGAAGCATTTGAGACACTGTTGGTCCTGTCAGCACCTCCAGGATGTGTTCATCTACTTTCTCCTTGACACTATTTTATCATTGCTGTCAAAACAGATGGGCAGGAAAAGTAACACCAGTCATATTTGACTTTCGTAATACCATCTGTATTGCTTTCTGTCTCTCCTTACTGCACTGACATTCTGTCCTTTCATCCATGTATTTTTCCCAGGTCATTTTCTGGCTCTAGTGACCATGTTGGTTATGTAAAGAAAAACTTTGAAGCCTGTGGACTTCTGAATCTCGGAGCTTTGATTTGCAAGCTGCATGTCATAGGGCTCTGGTGTACTTCGAGGCCGTCTTCTCCCTTCCTCCCCAGTGCAATCTCATGATTCCCTCTAACTCCTTTGTTTCCCTTCTCTCTGATAAGACAGGTGTCCTGATAAAGTGTTGGGTGATGTAAAACTTTGTGGTTCTCGCAGGCTACTTAAAAGTTGTGTGAGGGTGTAAATAACAGAGCAGTGGTGTAGCAAGTGATTGTCTGTGTGTCTTGGGGAAGGCTTTAAACTTTGTCTCCACTGGACAATAGTGCTTAAAGAAGGAGTGCTGTACCTCTAAACTGCTGTCCCCTGGGCAGTTCTGTGGAGAATGGGAATGTTTTGGGGCTCTGCATGCTGACTTCCATGCTGTTGCTGAGTGATCAGTGTTGGAATTGATTGGTTACAAAGAACTGGCAGGATAAAGCACGGTCTGTCCTCGGACCATTCCGAGCGAGTGCAACTATGAGAATAGGTTCAATAAACTCATCAAGGACAAAAAGTCCCAGTTGTTTGTGGGACACAATTCGTCAAAGTGCAACTGTTCTGTCCCTGTTGAAATTCATAGAATCATAGAATTGACTGCTTGGAAAAGACCTTTGAGCTCACCGAGTCCAACTGTATCTGCCCACTACTAAACTATATCCCTGAGAAACTCATCTACCCAACTTTCAAACACCTCCAGGGACAGGGACTCAACCACATCCCTGGGCAGCTGTTCCAGTGTCTGACAACCCTTTCAGTGAAGTGTCTAGTCTTGAACCTCCCCTGGTGCAACTTGGTGCCATTTCCTCTCGTCCTATCACCTGTCACTTGGGAGAAGAGACCAACACTCACCTCGCTATAGCCTCCTTTCAGGCAGTTGTGAACAGTGATGAGGTCTCCCCTCAGCCTCCTCTTCTCTAGGCTAAACAACCTCAGTTCCCTCAGCCACTTTTCATAGGACTTGTTCTCCAGCCCTTTGTGAGCTTCGTTACCCTTCTCTGGACACGCTCCAGCACCTCAATGTCCTTCTTGTAGTGAGGGGCCCAGAACTGCACACAGTACTCGAGGTGTGTCCTCACCAGTGCCGAGTACAGGGGTACAATCACTTCCCTGGTCCTGCTGGCCACACTATTTCTGATACAGGCCAAGATACCATTGGCCTTCTCTGCCACTTGGGCACACTGCTGGCTCATATTCAGCCGGTTGTCAACCATACCTGTCCTGTTGGACTCCCGGGTACTGACTTGCCTTGTGTTTAAACTGACTCGTTTGAGGTTTTTTGTACAGTGTTTTCACAGAGTTTGTCTCATCTCTGCTGGTCTCCTGGACAGCTTTGCAAAACTCAGAGTAATTAGGTTCTACAGGTGTTGCCACTACAAGTAGTAACTGCAGCTCTCTGGCCTGGAGAGGTTCTCAGTTGGTCATTGGTCATCAAAGAAGCGTGGTGTTACTGTCCGAACTACCCTGCTGTGATTCCACCTTGTTTTTTGTTTCCTTCAGAAATGAGGCGGAAGTTTGATGCAGGAGAGGACCCACTGGATGCAGAGAGTCAGCAGGGTGGAGGCAACCCTTTCCATAGGAACTGGAACACGTGGCAAGGATTCAACCCCTTTGGTTCTGGAGGAGGACCATTTACATTCAAATTTCACTTCAGTTAAGAGCCAAGACTGTTTCTGCTGGCTGCTGCTGTTTTTTACTTAATTGGTTTAAAAATAAAAAGTCTCTCAGTTCAAGACCCCAATATCTTAATTTCTAATGTTGTCCTTAACCCAGAGTCTTACTGCAGGAGAGGAAAATTCCTTCTTTCTTTTAGTATTCAGAGGGTTTGCTTTGTGTTGAAGTTGACAAGCTCATTCTGGCTTGAGGGGGTGTTACCACCTATGTATTTGTTGTGGATACGCAGGACATGCTTATTCCTATGGATGGAAAAAAAAGCATCAAGAGGCTACTTAGGACAACACTTAAAACATAAATTTAGCACTCAAAGTATATGCTTAAAGGTAAAAAATGCATGTATATATTTTTCTGAATCGGGGCCTAATAGATGTGGAAAGGGTAGATACGATAGTCTCCAAGTTAACAAATCCTTAGTTGTCGTGCTCAGCGGAATGATCCATCTCTCAGTGTTCTTAAAAGGAAACCCTAGTGCCCATGTGCTGTATTTACTGTCGGCAGTGCCATAGGCAGGGAGAAGAGGCTGCGTTCGGAATGAGTCTGAACAGTTGCTCTGAAAGGACATTGCGTGTAAGTAATTGTGTTTGAAAACGTCTAATCACGTTCTTCATTAACACGAAATGAATTGGGACAATTTCCTTGGCCATAACTGTCAATGCTGGAAGTAAAAAAAAAAAATATATATATACACACATATACCTGATGTTTTTAAAGACTATTTCTGAGCGTGATTTGGGATGTTTAGGTATCACTTTTGAATAGTTTGCACTTTAAGGAAATACCTGCTTGAGGTTTGAGCAAAAAATATGTTTTCCCAACTATGCAGCAATTTGTGGCTTCTCTGTACGTAAACTTGGAACTGACACAGGTGGCGAGGTGGGTGCACTGCGTGCTGTAGGAATGAGGTATTAACTTTAGCCCTTCCCCTGGGATACAACTTCTCTTCTGTTGGGTGAGTTAATCATGGGTGAAATCATTGGAGGTAATTTTATGTAACAGCTGCAGAACTGCAACACTGGCTGCCTGTGCACAAAAAGAAGGACTAAGTTTGCATTAGCCTAGAGCCTGATTGGCTTTTTCAATATGCAGGGAGCTAAAATTGGTTTAGTGCATTGATTGGACCGCATGACTGCGATGTGAGGTGTTACCAGGGCTGTGAATGAGTGGTCTTCTCAGTCTGTATACGAGTATGTCACAATTAGTGACAAGTTTCAGCAGCAGCTGTTTTCTTAAAGGGCAGGAATTACAGTTCATCAATGTTTTCTTGATTGGATTTTAACTGGAAAACAATAATCAGTTGATAGGAATCTTGTCTCACTTTAGCTCATGCCATTTGAAAGCGTAAGCAGGCTCAGTGAAACACATGAAATTAGCAAATAAGGTTTTCAATCTGAAAGTGGGGGTTTTATCACCATAAGCAGAGTTGCCATTGAAGCCTAACCCTTGTCTCCTGGTTCAAGTGCTTTACAAATGTAATTGTGAGGCTCTGTGTCTTGGTAAAATGTTTTTCAGCAGCAGTTTAAAGGCTGGTGTTTGTTCAGCACAAGAAATTTATCTTCAAGCTGAAGAGCATAGTGGTGATTTCTAGCAGTTGATGGTATGAAAAGAGCCCAGCAGTCTCTTAAACTCCAGTGTTGGATATTTTCCAAGTCAAGTAACTTCCCTGAAATTTGACTCCTGACCTGTCAGAAAGCTTTTTGTTTAAACTCTGTAGAAGATGCTTAGGACACTGTTGGCTGCCCTGGTTCTTGTAGGACCTCTGTGGCTCAGACATAGGAACTGGCAGCGCAACAGCCCACTGAACCCAAGCGGTGAGCGAGACCCAACCGCGCTTGCTGCTGTTCGTGTCTGTGCGAGCCATTGCTCTGCCTAAACACTTTTATATCGCCTCGTTTGCTGCAGAAGGGGCTGTTTTTAATATTGAATCACCAGGGTAAGCAATACATCACATTTTGTACAGACGGGAGTGGTGTCCAATACCAGGGAGTCACAGTAAATAGTGCAGGCGTTTGCATGCTGGGGAAGTGCTGGAAAGGATATATCTTCTTGTAAAGGACTACTTTCTTGTTCAGTGTGTTTATTCTCATCCCTCCTTTCCTTTTAGAAGAGCTGAGAAAATTGTTTCCTGGGTTTTATTTCATTTGTTTATTTCAACAGAAGGGAATACGATGGCCACTCATAGGTGAATTATTCATACAAGGCACTGTTAGAGCAGTGCCTGTTTGTTTCTCTGAGGGAAAGAATAGGCAGTTCTGCTGTGTGCTGGAAGCAGGCACGAACAAAAAAGGATTTTTTGCTTTGGGAATGAATGGGAAAGGGAAAAAATATGTATTAAGGAAAAAAAGGCTTGGATGTAGTCAGCAGGGGAGAGATCATAGAATCATAGAATAGGTTGGGTTGGAAGGGACCTTTATGATCATCCAGTTCCAACCCCCCTGCTGTGGGCAGGGACACCTCCCACAGAAGAGAGAAGAAAGCGTGACATGAAAGTATGAATGGAAGATGATGATGATTAATGTGTGAATGGTGTTCATAGATTCCTTCTGTGGGAGACAGTGTCTTGACAACAAAAAATGACAGTGGAGAACAAGGCTTTCTGATGCCTTGCAGCTGCTGATTACAAGAAGTGTTACCATTCCAGCACTGGTTTTAAGGGAGCAGATGCTGGCTTTTAGCTCTGACGAACTTCTGAAAATACAGAAAGGCAAAGTTGTATTAAAAAGAACAAAAATCCTTGCATTTCAAGGATCTCTGGATGCGGCGATGCGTTTCCTGATGGGGCTTTAGAAAATGAAGTGCTGGTGCCACACAGAGTGTTAGTGGGGCGGGCGATGCACCAGGGGGCGGAACTCACCTTTTTATTTATTTGTGAATGGCTGTAGTGCAATAGTGTTGAATAACTGAGCGTTGAAATAAATGTCTTGGTATTTTGTAAACCCCCTGAGATGTACACGAAGCATTGTTACAAGGATTGACCTCCATGTAGGTGCAAAAATTCTCTCTTAAGAGTTTTAACAAACCAGTTTCTGACTTGTTTTAAAATGAAGGTGGGAGGGGAGCGTATTTTACTTGATATGTGCTTAATACTGATGTGTTAATAACTCAGTATTAAAATGGATTCAAAGTGAATTTTAAACTCAGCTCAAACTTGTGACATAAGCAGAAAAAAAGTGTGAGCTTCAACTTTTTTTAAACAAATAAAAGCTTATTCTCATTTCAGTTTTCAGATGAAGGGCATGGAATAAGAATTATCCTTCTATTTAGGGCTGTGATTTGTAGGAGCTTTGCTGGGAATGAGCCAGGATAGCAGCATTGCAGGTTAGTTGTATTTAAAAGTGCCTTACGGTAAGGTAGTGTTTGTTTGCTCTGTAATGATACTTTTATCCATAAAATAATAAAAACATAAATGGGAGAATAATTGGTTTTTTGCCCTCAGCAAATTTGAAAGTAGCAGTTTTAAGTCTTGAGAAGGATAAGTAAAGCTAGCCAGAGATTTTATCAAATGTTTCAACTTGTAAAATGTCTTTATATAAAGGTCATGAATCTAAAAAGCGAGAACTGTTTTTTTTCTAGAACTGTGGGAATTATTTTATGGTATTTTTCACAATAAAGATATTTATGATGACAAAGCACAGCTGTGTTGTGGTTTGCCCTTCTTTCCTCACCCTGTTCTACAATCATAAAAGGGTTTGTGTTGGAAGGGACCTTATCGATCATCCAGTTCCATGGGCAGGGACACCTCTCACTGGATTGGGTTTCTCAAAGTCCCATCCAGCCTGGCCTTGAACACTTCCAGGGACTACGACTTCTCTGGGGCACCTGTTCCACTACCTCACCACCCTCAGCGTGAAGAATTTCTTCCTAATCTAACCTAAATCTCCCCCTTTTCATCTTAAAATTTTTCCCCCTTGTCCCGTCCCTGCCCCCTGCCCAGCATTCTTGTAAGTCCCCCAGGAGGAAGATTCAAAGGTAAAAGAGCCAACATCTTCCATCAGTAATGACAGGTTCAGGTTCAGCAATACTGATTGTGGCTGTACCTGTGTCACTCCCACGTTCAGGGGCAGAAATCACAATCCAGCTTGAGACTTTGACTGTGCAGTTGGCTGCGAAGCATCAGATGGAGCTGCTGGGATGTGTCTGACAGGGAGTGAAATCATAGTTAAGGCGAGTGATGGCTTGAGACTGTCCTCTTGCACAACAGCCTTGCTGTGAGCACACCCGCTCAGGCAGTGGGAGATCCAAGATCCCTCAGTCCTTCTGCTTCACAGGGACCTGAATCCACACATCATACGAGTGGCTCAGTAGAAGACTGGAACAAAAAAGTGAGATTTACCAAATCAGTGCAAAAGTGTAAGCAAATGGAGTGGCTTTGAGGCTCCTGCTCCCTGAAGAAGCTCTTCCTTAAGAGGACCAGGGCCCAGACTCCTTGCTGCTGCAGGGCCTGTTTCATCACTGTTCAAATGTCACTGGAGCAAACGCTTGAAGTGACCTGGGAGCCAAGGCCAGACTGCAACATGGATACAAGGAGTGTTCCCCTCATGGCAACAGAAGAGTCAATGTCATTTTAACAGTAGCAACTAAACAATAGATACCATGCATGCTGGGTGGCACCACATGCTGGGAAGCAGGTTATCCCACACACAGCACTATGCAGTGTACGAGAGACATGGTGCTGGATTCAGCCGATGCAGAAGTCAATCTAATATAATAAAAGATACCATTACACCATCGATGAGTGTTTCAGTACCTGCATTCAAATTTTCTTGTGTAGGTTGAAACCCAGACTTTAAAAAGAGGAATAAATCATAACAACAAAGCATGAGCAAGAAAGAAGAAATCATTTACGCAGCTTGGGAAGGAGAATTCTTGGTATGAAGGCAAATGCTTGATTTAGGAAAAAAGGTTAAAAGGAACCTTGCTGAGAAATATTTCCAATACTAAAGCTCTGGCTCATCAATAATGCCTGGTTTGTTCATTTTCTGTTGAAATTATAAGTTGATATTAACAGGAGTAAGACCTGGAAAGGACACTGTAACATTAAGAATCATAGAATGGTTTGGGTTGGAAGGGACCTTGAAGATCATCCAGTTCCAGCCCCCTTGCCCTGGGCAGGGACACCTCCCACCACACCAGGCTGCTCAAGGCCCCATTCAACCTGGCCTTCCATGAATGGGGCATCCACAGTTTCGCTGGGCGACTTGTGCCAGTGTCTCACCACCTTCATTGGGAAGAATTTCTTCCTAATGTCCAATCTGTGTCTACCCCCTTCCAATTTAAAGCCATTCCCACTCATCCTATCACCCCTTGTCCTTGTAAAAAGTCCCTCCCCAGCTTTCCTGTAGCCCCCCCCTTCAGGTGCTGGAAGGCCGCAATAAGATCTCCCCAAAGCCTTCTCCAGGCTGAACAAGCTGAACTCTCCCAGCCTGTCCTCACAGCAGAGGTGCTCCAGCCCTCTGATCATCTTCGTAGCCCTCCTCTGGACTCCTTCCAACAGTTCCATATCCATTTTAGGTTGGGGATTCCAGAACTGGACACAATATTCCAGGTGGGGTCTCAATAGAGCAGGGCAGAGGGGGAGAATCCCCTCCCTTGCCCTGCTGGCCACGCTGCTGTTGATGCAGCCCAGGACACCGTTGGCCTTCTGGGCTGCGAGCGTGCATTGCTGGCTCATATCAAGCTTCGCACCAATCTGCACCCCCAAGTCGTCCACAGGGCTGCTCTCAATCACATCATCCCGCATCCTGTACCGATACCAGGGATTGCCCTGACACAGGTGTAGGACCTTGCACCTTATGAGGTTCACCCAAGCCCACTTCTTCAGCTTGTCCAGGCCCCCCATCCTTCTTGCGTGACAACAACAGAAATTGTATAAACTGTTCATGCGAACAGTTCAAATATTTGCTCATTTACTGATTTGAGCCAAGTTTCAGTAACACTCCCACCATCCAGATTGTGTTTTCTTCCCTGTCACAGGGCAGAGCACACAGACCAGAACCAGAAATCAGCTCTCTACATCCCAAAATTCTTGCCCTACAGTCGATTCCTAGTTTGAATCACTGCTCTTGCTTCCCAACACCAACAGTTTCTTCAGATTAAAGACATTTGAGAACTTGCTGCAATTTTTTTTGCCTTGGATTTATTAACCAAGTATTTAACAGTTACTTCTTAACACAAAATAGGAGAAGAGAATATAAAGGTGTTTTCTCCAGTGGAACCTTTTAATAGTTTGTATAACATACACAATCCATTGGTTTGGTATTAAAAAATAGAATGATACAATATTGATTCAAAGTACTGCTTTAAAGACATCTTTGAAAAGTAGTGAATATATTTGCTGGACCCTCTTGGCTTTATAAACCAAAATATATGTCAAAACCAAGCTCTTCTTGAAAGTACTGTTATGCAGGAAAAAAAATGCTGTAAAACATATTTTTACAAATATAAACAACACTGTAGAAAATGGCATGAAACCTTTTAAATCTTCAAAATATCTCCAGAAAATTAGATTTCTAAAAATTACATTCTAATCATTTAAGTTAATCTCAAGGAAATATTATTTAAAGAGTTATTTCTTTTTTTAAAGCCTGTAGAAGTAATCCAATTTTAAAGACAACAGGATGCTACAGATAAAACGAACAAGAAATCAGCGCATAAATTATCCACTTTTTAAACTGCGTAACAGAAATTTCCCACACAGAAAATCATAATTAAAGAGAATGACAGCTTCTTAAAGCTAATGAACCTTTAACTTCTGGCTTAAAAAGAGGAAGTTTTACTATGTATGCTCCAAGCATGAAATTCCAAGGCTGAACGATGTCAAATACTGCTGAAGAGTAAAGCACAAGGATGGAAATATAAGCTTAAAAAAGAAAAAAAATTGGGGGGGAAGGCAGCAAGAAGATGAATAATGTTCTTTTATTTTCTCTGATATCCAGTTGTTTCCTTGTTACATGCTGAATTTATAGTAACAGTGCCCATACATCTGCTGGGACAATTACAACTCCATGTACATGGTATAAAAATACCAACTTACAAGTTCTGTGTTCAAATATGTTTGACTCGCTGCCTGACAGCCTGAGTAATTAATATGTTAGAGAAAAATCATGAACCAAACAGATATTGCAGTGAAATGGGATCACTAAAGAGAACAGGTATTAGGACTTACTGATTATTGCTGCAGGAAACACTTCCTTGGAAACTTCATACAACAGAAAATGCCCTCAACAGACCTTTTAAAACCCATATGTGACGTGTTAAAACTGTTCAAAATGCATAAAGAGAACACAAAGAAAAAATATAAAAAGCTGTGAAAAAATTTGCATGTCTCATTAATAAGGCTGGAAAAAATATCAGCAAAGCAGGCTTTTATATACTCGCTCTTACAGAAAGAAATTTGAAATAACCAACACCCAAGGACAATGACTGCATTACAAAATGTGCCACATTGGTATTATTATTTCTTTGTTGGGATGGAAATATTACACAACTCATTGTGGATTCACCCCCTTAGTGCAAATTATCTTGTCTTTTAGAATTTCAAGCATTTAGACTGAAAGAGAGGTTGCATTAAGCTGTTCTTACGAGAATTTGTGGTCATATCTCATCTATTCTGAAACCAGCACAACCCAAACAACAGAGTCTGTGTTTAAGGCACCAGATTTCAGGTTAAGAAATAAATTCCCTATTTTCAAGAACTTTGCACTGCAATTTTTGTGGGATCAATATGTCAGTGGGACATTAAAACAATGGTTTTGTGAGTACGTATTTAGAAAATTACAGGAGACACCACTGATCTGATAGTCAAAACTACTCGAGTGTTCTATTATTTTATTTTCAGTTCTGAACGGGATGTTGATAATCCAAACTGAGTGGAAACAGCTTTCAGGCAGTGATCTTCCGATGGTTGGAAAACCACCTTAACCAAAAAACATAATGGAATTTTATGACGTGCTACTTAAGCTACCCAAAAGGATCCCAAGAATCAAAAATTATTTTTTTAAAATTAATAAGACAGCAGCAATCCTGCAATGATAACTGAGAAGTGGCTTTCCTTGCTTTACCAAGCTTCCAAGACGACTTAAAAAATATCTTTAATTTAAATATGTTGTGGTTTGTAAATGTAAAGGATTTTGCTTACATGTCTGGTTTTGTCCCTGGAGAAGCGCTGTGGTCACAAGAAAAAAATCTCAGTGCAACAAAGATAACACATAGATTTGTGTGGTTTAAATTACACAAGATATTTTTCTTTTACATTAGTTTAATGTATGCAATATGCACAGAACAGCTTTCATGTACATATTTAATGTGCGTCCTCCCCTAGACTGACAAAATATATCTTTGGAAAGTTGAATACTTAGTTCTTTGTATTCTAAATTTTCCTGGGCAAACAGTCTTTTAGTGTAGGAAAAGAAAACCAAAGGAATTAGGAAAGCTACTCTACACTGGTGAAAAAAATAAAATCAAGTACCTCTGGATTTCTTTTCTGGTTTTGTATTTCATTTGAAACATTTTAAATAACACTTTAAGTTACAAATATGTGACTTCACATAAAAGAATGTTACAAATAAATAGTGCCAAAGTAACATTCCTTAACTTTCATTTAGTCTTTCCCAGAAAATGACTGAGCTGTCACTGTTGCTGTTTACAGGCTGAGCTAAAGTTCATCATGTTTAAGACCTGAAACCAAAGGAAAGAAAAAAAAAATCAGGTAAACCAGTTATATTTAGTGACTTGTTTTGTTAAATGTGGAGAAAACCCTTTCCTTTCTGTTTTCTGCTTGTCAGTCGACTCAGCAACATAGACTTCATTTTTCAAGCCTTGCTAAAAGTTAACCATAAGCTTTCACAAAAAGTAAAAACTGCTAAGATTTTTTTATAACAAAAAGTGAATTTGTTCTCTGACTCAGGACTTCTAAATATTTATTTGCTAAGTTTTTTTTTTTCAACTTCAAGGGCCAAGATCACTTTTTCTTTTTATTCCACATTACTTCAAGTCAAGTCTTACTGGAGGTTGTGTAAGAGTGGGTTTTTTTTCTCGTACTATTTAACCAACTCAGTTTAAGACAATTTTAGTAAAGAAATAATCTAAAATCTATCTGTAAACTAAACCAGCATTTAGTCTGATGCAAAAACCCCCCACATAGATAATCCCAGTGAGAGATGCAAAGACAAATTAATAGACTCAGTTACCTACTGCTTAATAGACATTAGCTTTAGATTCTGTGAGGTCTAAGCAAATGTGCTTTATTTAACATTTGCAGCTCAAATGATGTAGAACAGTTGGTTGTGATCAAGGCCCAAGAACAGGACACTACTAAGTTTTCTCAGATTCTGGCATGAAACAAAAGATTTCATCCTCTTACTGTAACTCCTAAGTAAAGAAGCATCAGGTGACTCATAAAACCCACATAAATTCTCTAAGAGCCAGTAAGATGACACGAGTACAACATTTGTGCCTACAAATCTTAATTTCAACTATATTAATATTTATTTTTTAAAAGCTAACAGGGGGCTCAGGGTTGGACTGGATGACCTATAAAGGCCCCTTCCAACCTAAACCATTCTATGATTCTATGCATATACATGTAAATTACCTTTCTGAAAGACTGATGTTAGATTTTTCTTCTCTTTTTGAATTTGCTGTATTAACTTCTGTATCTCAGAGTCATAGTCAACCCATTCGGGAACGATCCGGGCAGCAGCCTTTAATTTTGGTTCTTTTGTTTGAGGATTGTTGCACTGAAAGTTTAAAATGAAGCAGATGTAAACAAAGCAAATGTGAAAATATCAACACTCCAAGGAACTCACGTAAAATAATTTCATCAGCATTTACACTTTCATTGAGGGAGCAGCACAAGAGGTCAGTTACCTTGGTATTAATAAAAAAATCACAGAAACCAATTGTAAATAAACCCTGTTTAAATAACTCTAAAATATTTTATTGTAAATACTTTTACATTTCCATGTCCTCCTGACTAGCAGTCTTCCTGTATTTGAAGGGGGGCTACAGGAAAACCAGAGGATGGACTGTTTATAAAGGCAAGGGGTGATAGGACGAGGGGGAATGGCTTTAAATTGGAAGGGAGAAGATATAGATTAGACATCAGGAAGAAATTCTTCCCAGTGAGGATGGTGAGACACTGGCACAGGTTGCCCAGCGAAACTGTGGATGTCCCATTCATGGAAGGCCAGGTTGGATGGAGCCTTGAGCAGCCTGGTGTGGTGGGAGGTGTCCCTGCCCAGGGCAAGGGGGTTGGAACTGGATGGTCTGTAAGGTCCCTTCCAACCCAAACCTTTCTAAGATCCTATGAAAGAAGGTCTAGTAACATAATTTCAGTCTTTCTTGAACAGAGAGCACCCATCTGTAGTGCACAAAGAAGTTTATTTTAAGAATTGTAAAGCCACAAATAAAACAAACTATTTGCATACTGAATATTTGCAGTCATAACTTTGCCTCTCAAATAATACTTAATAGAGCGGGAGGCTCTCAAAAAATGAGAACGGGGGGAAAAATAGGATGGGGGGAACAATGACAGGGAGAAATATTTTCTGTCTCTATCTCATTTTCCAAAGAAAGACATTTTCTCCTTTCTAAATATGAATAGTCTCCTCAGCATTAAACATTTTTAGCTCTGCTTTATCTCCCGGTTATAGTGCTCAAATGGACAGAGAAAAAACAAGATAATATTAAGTCCTCTGCACAGCACGTTGTGGAGGAACTTTCTTTGTTGGAAGTGCATCAGCAGCACATAATACTCGAACAGATAACAGTATTTCATCAGAGTTCCACTAACATGGATGACTATGGAAAAAAAATAAGGAAAATATATGTACAGGTGTGTAAAATCCGAACCCTGTCTAGATAGCAACGCTGAATTTTTGGGTACAGCCTTCAGCTTTAAGATAAATAAATCTGTTATAGAGCAAGCAGGAGAGGTCGCAGAGGAAAGGAGAAATTGCTGTGTTGTAGGAAAAAAGCAGTAGTGTTCCCATGCCTTCCAGCAAGGCTGCCTCCCTGACATCACACGTGTATCTCAAAAGCCACAGAAAACATAGCAAAGTTTTGAACCTATAAAACAATTCAACTCAAAATCAACCCACCAAGTCTATTGTCTTAGCCTTCTTCTTGGATTCATCATCACACCAGGTTTCACACCAAAGCCATTCCTGAGGGAGAGACTTGATAGCTACTTGATGAATCATATTATTGGGAAGGTCCTGAACAAATTGTGCAAAATCAGAAATTAGCATTGAGATTAATGTAACTGGTTATCAAGCAACTACCTAAAAGTACAATATCTTTGCCTATTACCATTTCTGAAAATTATTCTTACATTTCCTTCTAAATACTCAGTTCTTTTTCAAATAGACTCAAAACTTTGTCATGCTCATTTTGATGACCAATTCCACCTCTAATTTCTCAAGCATTCTTGTTTCCTGTCCTTGTGGCTGTCCTTCCTTAGCTTGACATAAGCAGTACCACTGTCTGATAGTCACAGAATCATGGAATCACTTGGTTGGAAAAGACCTTTGAGATCGTTGAGTGCAGCCGTACCTGCCCACTACTAAACCACATCCCTGAGCACTCGTGGTAAATCCTAGAAGCAGAATTAGACTGTGTGAAATTAGTGAAGTGAAACTTAGCCATCTTTCCATTCCTCAAATTTGCAAAAAAGAGCTCAAAAGCACATAATCTGGGATTACACCACTACTGTAAATTTAGACCTCTAGGAAAATGGATTCCAGAAACAGGAGTGCGAAAAGGAAGAGCTCTAAAACATCTGTTCTGGTTGTCTTCCTTATTTTACTTAAAATGTCTTTTTTTTCAATCTTTATTACATAGTCAGGTACTCTCATGGTGAAAACTCTGAACCAGTATCTTGCTGAATGTAGTAAACAGCATTCACAGATGAGAAAAAACCCAGGCAGTCATAAGTTCCAGTCATTGTTAAAAATAACACGTGTAACTGGTAGATCCATTTGTAAACTCTTTCACATGTGCAACAACTACATTATATTTAAAAAAATAAATGTTAATATTCAAATAAGTATCAGTCACATCTTATTCTGCCAATTCACACTGCTAAATGTGACAGAATAAAATAGCACATACAGCTGCATTATGAAAGGCATATAATTTAATCAAAATATAGACATTAGTGCAGGAAAATTACATCAAATATAAGTATACTGAGAGTCAAGACATTCAACATTAATTTAAATGCTTTATTTTTTGAAAAACTTCAATTACATGAATGTTTGAAAGATAAATGGTTTATCTATGATGGGATGAGGGGAAGAGTTTTAAGCTGAAAGAGGGGAGATTTAGATTAGACAGTGGGAAGAAATTCTTCACGCTGAGGATGGAGAGACATTGGCACAGGTTGCTCAGGGAAGCTGTGGATGCCCCATCCCTGGAAGTGTTCAAGGCCAGGCTGGATGGGTCTTTGAGCAGGCTGGTCTGCTGGGAGGTGTCCCTGCCCATGGCAGGGGGGTTGGAACTGGATGATCTTAAAGGTCCTTTCCAACCCAAACCATTCTATGATTCTATGATTGCCATCTCAATTTCAAGAGAAGAGAGATTGGTTTCCTGTTGTGCCTCTCTGACTTTCTAAATGAAATAATGATTCCTGAGTCACCACCCTCAAAGAAGTGAATTTACAAATTGCTACATGGAATAGAAAATAGAAAGACAGTTTGTAGTGCCAGGACGTAAAAGAAAACATAAGAAATTTAAAAAAAAAAAAAATCCTAAAGAAGAAGTTGCTTATCCCTTCAGATGAAAGTGATTTATCCTCCAAAACACTAATACACATCTAGAAGATCAAAGAGGATATATTAACGAATCAGAAAAATAAATGAACAAGGGTAAGAACAGACCAGTTTTACTGTGTCAAAATCCTTGTCCGTTCAAAATATTTAAATTGCTGAAATGGAAGTCTTCTAGATATTCACAAAGGACATTTAGAAGTTGATCTTCAATTTAATTTACAGTTCAATTGTTTTCACATTTAGCCAGATAAGCCACACAGTTTTAAAGGGGGAATCCCCTACAGCAGCATTTTTATCAGAAAGTAAAAGCTTAAATTAAAAATATAAAAACATTGCCTCTGAATGAAAGAGACTTACATTCCTTTCTTCTTTAAGTAAAGAAAAAGATGGTTAATTATCTATTTGTTAATAAATTGCTATTAGTATAAAGACTTGTCAAGTACTTTTTTTGTCATCTATATATAGACATTTTCTCGCTTCTCATCAAAAAAGGATAATTAAATATGCTGCACTGGAAATCTAGTTTTTATCATGTGTAATTTTTCTCCCTAGGAGCTCTTTACTTACTCCCCTTGGCATTTAAAATTAATTTTTTTTGCACTCTTTCTACTTCTATTTTATGGTTTATATTAGAATAACCTTAACTACAACCTGGGAAGGCAGCGGTGTTGGCAGTGTAACAAAGAACTGAGATTGCAGCTTCTTTGAGAGGGGCACTGAGCGCTCCAGTCACATGTTTAAAATAAAAAATAAAAAGCAATAAAATGATCATAATGCATCCTTATCAGCAGACAAAAGCTCTCTGGGACTATTTGTAAAACATTTTGCACTGTGGTTTGTATTTCTAGGAATGCTGCTGTATTTGGTGTAAGAAGCAGCAATTAAGACAGAAAGTGATTCCTATCAACACAACCAGAAAGCAGATCACTATGAAAATACTACTTTGAAATATTTCCCTTTCCAAAGTAATTCCAATTCCATTCTGCCAAGATTTAGCTACCTTAACGTCTGCTCTCAGCACTGAGGTGCTTTTGATTTGACTTTTAAGAGATATATGCTACCATGGATTAAGACTGTAATTGAAAATATAACAAGCTTGCAAAGAAAAGATATAGATTACTAATATTTTGAGAACATTAGATAAAATTAATTACTATTTCTGAAAAGCACTATTACAATGAAAGTGCTGTAACTGGCTTCTGAATCTTAAAGGTCTTTCTGAAAGACACCTCGTACGTATGGCTAAGACCATGTTTGAAAAACACGCAGCGATATCACATCAGGACACCAAGTGCGTGATACAGGGCCAATAATTCATACCGTTGTCCAGAAAAGAGAGGTAAAAATCTGACTGCTGTTTTTTTATCAGTCTTTTGCTCTTCAGTTACAGCTCAAAGCTGCTCCAACTCTCTGTCCAGTCTGGTTTGAGTTCCTAGTGCAGCTGTATTTCCACTTTCCTGTCTTCTATCGTAAGAACTGCTGGTTTCATTTTTTTAGTTTTATTTATGGAAAAAATGCAAGTGGCAATAATCTATTTAATAAGAGAGAGAGAGAGAGACTCGATTGCAGAGTAAGGAGGTGGAATGCAGGCACTGAGAGATGTGGGCTTTGCTATTGTGGGATCCCTTTACTGCTACAGGCAGGTAAAAAACTTTTGTGCTTTAGTAATTCCACAAGGATAATTAAAAAAGCTGGGAAAATCTCACTAATGAAGCCTTCTGAAGTTCACCCAAAGAGAGAAATAAATAAAAAGTATTATTTACTCAAGCATAAATTGGATGAGCCGTATTATTAATTTTCTACTGAGTTGAAGAACGACTGCTACAGAAGAAAATAATAAATTTCAGTACATTATGTACTTTAAAAAGTGGTGGAGTTACAGGAATGAAGAGCACAGTTACCCTAGAGTGACCATATACAACGACCACTCCAGTGCATTAGCAGTTAGCTTACAAAAATTAAATTTACATTAATGGAAAAAGGAAGAGGAAAAAGCTCTTGCTAAATAAGGATGTAATTACCATTATCAGAATATAGGGTTATGATTGGAAAAACACGAATGCACAAAGAATAACTGCAAATAAAGGACAGCAGTTCTCTGTGCTGTTTTTCCTCTTCTTCATATTAAAAATATTAAAATTAAAATTATTAAAATTAAAAAGCAAAAATTATTAAAATTAAAAATTTATTAAAAGTAACCATCATTCAAGTGTTCAGTTTTCTGAACTGTGCTCATATACACATCTGAAAATGTTCTAAACCAGCAGTAAATGGCAAATAGCTTATGAATTATGTAACATATACACTGAGGTGCAAAATAATTCCATACATATTGAGAAAGATAAAGAAAATCAACCCCAAATTGCTTAAAGCCATACATACCTGATCTAGATTTGACAGACTGTTTGGATCTTGGCTAAGAGCCTGGTACTGGCCCCGAAGCCTATCTCCTGCTGCAATCTTTCTGAACTTCTTAAGATCCACAACATATAAGGCACTAAAAACATAAACAAAGCGATTTGTGGAGTTTCACCTTGTTTTTAATAACATTAAGTAAAGTGACAAGAAAGTGTTTCCATCCTAAAGGAATTTTGGCTTTAATTAACTGGCTGCCGCTACAATAAAAAAGTGAAATCAATATGTCATCAGAATTCATGCCTTATTTATCTCTTAATGACCATAGGGCAATTGCCTTTGAATGCCTCAGTGCTCAATACTCAGACTCAGATTTTAACTGAGTTCACAAACTGCACAGAATTACGTGAGGAATTATCCTACCTAATATGGTATTTCCTTTTCCCAAGATGTGATGCCCAGTATCCTGATTTCCAGAAACGGTATCCATCCATCTCTTTACGGCTGTCACAGAAAGGTGTGTATCCGTAGGGAGCTCCATTGAGATCTAGATCTCTCAGTTCTTTTAAGTCACTTCTCACAATCTGAATAAGAATATATTTATTTTTATAATTTAATACTGTTTGTAAGGCATGCAGATTAAAGAATTTACTGCAGAAAGCTTCCCAAAGCTTTATTTTAATATAAAAAAACCTGAGACACTATAACAGTGGAGTATAGATAAAGTATTCCACTGAAATGATATTTAACAAATTATTGTTCGAGGAGAAAAAGCATGTGTTTATTCTGTGACCAGCTGTGTAACACCTTTAATAAGTAAATTAAGTACAACAAGCAAAATATTTTTAATTCTTAGATCAATGTTTCTGGTTGCCCAATACTCTGCATGAAGAAATTTAGTGTTACTTTAAAAATCTACTGAGCATCTCCTTCTAAAAAAATCTTTCCTATTCATCACATAACTGGGTACTCCAAAATTATTGAATCATTTGAAAAATCTTTGTATCTAGTAAAAAAGTACGTTCAAAAATAGGTTGCAAGTACATTTATAAAATGCCCTTTATTTACTAATCAATTATGCTTTCATCAAACCCCACTAATGTAATTTTTCATTGGTAAAAAGAAGTTTTCACTGTTTTGGAGTGCATAAAAATCATTACAACAGTCAGGACAGACAGACAGTATCTGCAACATCAACTGTTTCCATATGAAATTGCAGAGAGTTGCAGTCTGCATTGCTACATCTAAATTTGATATACTCTTAAGCTTTGGAAAAAGTCCAAAATATGTAACATTTGTTCTGAGGTCTTTAATAACCAAGTGATAGACTCTTAAATGCCTCATCTGCTTGAGACAGCAGTTACCTTTCAGTATATTACACAACATTCATTTCTGACCGACTGCATACAAATTTAAGAAAAACAGAGACTGGATTAACTTTGAAAGATTTCAGCCGTCTAGAAGCTCTTCAAATGGTCTAAATTAATAACCTCAGTCTCCTTCCATAGTGGAGGAGTCTTCTCACTATCAGCTCAGAGACTGAATCACTCAAATATGCCTTAGGTGAATCACAGAATCATAGAATCACCTGGTTGGAAAAGACCTTTGATATCGTCAAGTCCAACCGTATCTGACCACTACTAAACCATCTCCTTGAGAAGATCACATACACCTCTCCCGGTGCCTTTCTCTCTTCACAGGCAATTTAGGGCAATTCAGTGTGGTCAGGACTATTTCTGCATGACTAAAGACAAGTGAAATTATTGCATCTCACGCTCAGCAATATCACATGTCCTGCTCTAAAACTGCAATAAGTTTACAAGACCAACATCTGAATGAACTGGCCACAGAGAAAGAAACTGCATCATATCTAAGCCAAAATGAATTCCTCATAAATTCATACAGCATTATTTTTTCTTACCTGATCAGCATCGACAAATATTATTTTATCCACAGCCAAAGGGAAAAGAACATCCAAAAAAAGAATTTTGTAGCCCCAGATAATTCTTTGTTTTTCTGTCTGTTGATAAAGCCAGCGGGGCCACTTATACTGTACTAACTCATACTGGAAACCAAACTTCTTAGCCATGTGAGGAATAACATCCTAGAAGAAGAACCAAAAAACTATTAGTTGCACATGTATGCGACACACAAGGACTCAAAATGAAAAAGAGGGAATGTTGCAGCACAGTTGCAGCCATGTTGGCCTTACTGACCACATAATTTATTATTTTAAAATGCTTCTTTAGTTCTAGCAGTATCCTCAGATACACAGAAAAGCGTTTCAACTTCTTGGGAGCTTGAAATATATATAATATTAAATATAATGCTTATATTATACTACATCACTGAGCTTTGGGCTCCAGAAAAGAAACTTACATATGAGATTTTTAAAACTATTGGTATACAGTGATAATTTCCAACTGTGAAAATTTCATTTGAACTACATAATTACTCAACTGTTTTTTTTTTAAAAAACTACTTCAAATTTTTAAAGAAAAAATAATGAAAGGAAGATATTTCTCCTACCTTAAATGTTGGGGAGAGGTAGTTTTTCAGAAACCAGAATTTAACTGGTGTTTTTGTATGACGCAGGACAGAAAGCATCATAATTCTGTGGAAATATAAGTCTATAATAAACAAACAAATACACACAGGTCATTAAATTTCATTTGCACTTAAAAGGTGCTATAAATTTCCAAGCATAATTTCCTTTAACCCAGTTCAAGCAGAAATTTCTGTCTAATTCTCATTAAAAGTTTTAAAGATCATGTGTTCATGACCACTTTGAGACAGATGTACTTGATCCAGACTGGCTAAGCAATATTAGAAGGAACGATTTCAAAAGTGGATCTGTTAACAAGTTTTATCCTACTAGAGGACCCTGACAAAAATCACAGTAATGATTAATATCTTATATTAACTTGGACACTGAGATAACTTATTTTAGAAATATATTGGTTGAGTTTAATAGGTTGCTGAAAAGAAAAACAGTGAGAAAGGGAAAGCATGATTCAAGTTAAGATCCTCTTCAGAAAACCCTTGAAAACTAAGAATCACTATTTTGAGCTCAAATTTTTTTTCAGTATTTTCACATTTGTTCGGTGTAACCAAACAGATAAGCAACACCTTACAACCTTGTAATAGGTCAAGTCTGCCTTACAAATCAATAAATAATAAACTTTAAAATAAAGAAGCATGTAGGATGTTTTAGTTTCTTCTTCTTTAAAATAAACAAGTCTTTCCTTTTGTAAAGGTAGTTGTAAGCTGAAGGAAAAAAATGCAGATGTTCAAACTGCTTCAGACTATTATGAAATAAAAATCAATATATATAAAATACTACTTTCCAAACACATATGCATGAAAGAACTGTGAAATTCCATTTTAGGACAGGAAACCCACTAAATCTGACAAATGTAGACAAGTATTCAAATCAGAAAAGTAACAGAGATGGTTGTGAACAGATTAGGCCGTACTGTAAGAATTCCTTAAAAGCAATCATTGCTGATTGAATTATCACTGGGATAAGTAAGGCCATGTGCTCTTGTAGTAGTATCCATAGTTTGGACAAAATATAAATAGATACAACTCCAATGAAGTCACTTCTGTTTTGCCTTTATAAAGGGAGGCTGAACTTCATCTCTTCTGTTCGCACTTGGCACATGCACTTACGAAACACATGGAGGCCATTTTTCTTTTTTTCAAAGAATAATGGTGGTTCTGAACATATACACATTGAATTGCTTTGTTCTCAAACAAAAATCACTTTAGTGCTCACTGTATATTTTTTGACAATTCTTTACACCTTGTTAAAAAAGTAAAAAAAGTTAAGCTGCCTAGTTTTGGGATGAATGTTTACAGTATTGCTATGAAATTTCCTTTTACTTTTCCTTACCTTAAAAAACGTTCATACAAATGGCCTGAAGCAACTGAAAAAATGTTAAGAATATCACTTTTCTTTTCCCTCTCTTCTGTTGGACTTTCTTCTAAAAGCCTAAGAAAAAACCCCACCAAAATTATTATATAAAGTAAATATTCAGCAGAAAGAAAATATTACATTACCATTAAGCTTGGAAAGAATCAAAAGTAAGAAAATACACCAAAGAATACTCATCCCACAGTAACTGAATGCACTTGCATTCTACTCTCACTGCACATACTTATGATAGCACCATCTTTTCGGAGCAACACCTCATAGCCAGGCACTCAGGTCAAGCAATGCCAAAACCACAGTCTGCAATATTTTCAATCAAATAGAACCCACATTTGGCAAGAACTCAACATTTTATCAAAGCAAAAATCAGAAATATACACAGCCAAAATATCTTGAGAATTAGTTATTTTTAAAATCAGTAACAGTTATTTTTCAAGCTTCATTCAGGTGCATTCTATATCAGAAGAACCAATGCAGGTTCTCGAGGTGAGGGATGTCTGCATAGCCCCATAGGTGGTTAACCTGAATATATGCTCTAACATCCAGACTGAACATAATACAAAGATGGCCACACCAGGTCAAACACATACTTATCCCAGTACCTTACCAACAGCAAATGACAAGGCCGAGGAGTAGTAGCCCTTTTCAGAATACTCTCATAACATTCAGTGATCTGTGGTGATGGGATTTCCCGAGTGTTTTCATCATACTGCTGAATTCTTCCTTAAATTCACCCAATTACTCTCCCCATAGCTATCCTAGAACTTTGAGGTACGTTGTCCAGTGGTTTTCTGTTTCTCCTGCACAGCATTCTTTGCTTGCTTTGAATACCAAAGTTTACCAGGATTGTTTTTAATCACATGTGCCTAACAGTACCTACACAGCTAAGGGATGGTGCCTGCAGTCTCTCTCAGAGCACTGTTTTGCAGATCTCTGAACTGTAAAGGTTTCCTTAGTCAAATTGGTCACAGTATGGCTTGGTATTGTTAAAGATTCACCTCAATAGTCTTCTTTTAGAGGTGAGTCACTTTTCACAAACTTAGGTTGTGTGTCTCACTGCTCTTAATTTTTTCTTCTGATTAGGTTCCTTTTAAAAATATACTCTAAAAAGTATAAAAGAAAGTATGTTGCATTATCTTTAAGAACAAATGAGACAAGTCTCAGATCTCCAACATAAATAAAAGAATTCACATCACTCCACTAACTCAAAGCTGAAATCTCGGAAGGCTGTGATGTGTTTAAGTGGTGTGAATAATCTTTTGAGAAACCCACGCTGTTCTCATTCAGCAATGGTACGAGGAGATAGCACAGTCCTACCCCATCAGGACTACAGCAAACACAAAAGAAAGGGACATCACTGGAGCAGCACCACGTGCATGGTGCTACATCCCTGAAGAAGACAACCCATCAAGTAGCACTAAGTTTTCACAGGCTAAATAGGCTGCAATTCACAGTCCCAAGCAGTCTGTCTTCTGTTTCTCTGACATTCTGTTCCATTTCCCGATAACAGGACTGAAAGAATGTCAAGCTCTTTATAATACAATCACCATCACATGTGATTACAAAGACAGACGTGAAAAAGGAAAACAATTTTTGAAGGTCTTAAAAATATTGATTATGCAAAGCAATACAGAAGGCAGAGATCTTCCAAATGGAACAAGCTGCTCTGAACATGGCTGGATTGACCTATAAGGTCACATGGGAAAAGCAGTCCTTTGGGAAGGCCAGTTCAGTTATAAAAGGATTTGAGTGATGTGATACATAAATGTCCCATGTCAGAGCACACAATGACTCCTGTTTTAAAAAGAGTGCACTGCTGGCAGGATATAGTTTTCATTCTGGGATGTCAAAGAGGAAGGCTATTTGGCAACTTCACAGGAACTTATATCTTATTAATAAAAACTAAATTACAATTCATAGAAAATCTGCTTGAACCACACACCATCCACAGACAACATAATTATTAGCAACTGAACCCAAAATTTTACAACAGTATATGGCAAACTAGAAATGCTATGTTATTAGTCTCAAAGGTAATGTTTGACATGTTTCTTATATTTATTTATAAAAGGCAAGCTTTAAAAGAACAGGTATTTTATTGACAAATACAAAAACACTTCTTGAGGTTTCATAAATGATGTCTAGCAGCTGACAAGCAGCATCATAGTCTGCTTTTTGATGTTCAATTTGATACATCCGAGTACCATATTACTGGCAGAAACAAAGTAGAGAAAATGAACAGGAAATACAAATTGAAAAGGGGAATTAAGAAGGAAATAAATATTGAGATGTACAAGACATTATAGCGTATAATTTCCTCTCCTTTTATTTATATTATTTATCCCTTGGCACAACATTGAATCTTTTTACATATTTTATCATTATCAACTAAGAAACATTTATGCTAAGAGTAATAATAAACATGTCCTGGCATGGTTAAAGTATAAGCAAGTTATTCACTACCTTGTAACTGATTCCCGATTTCCTTTTTTTCCTGCTGTTCCATCAGTAAGGAGCTCTTCATTAATTTTATCAGGCTTTTTCTGTACCTATTTATTAAAAAAAATGAACTTGTGTAATTTGGGAAGTTAGTTGATAATATTTACTACTTCACTTGTGATATCTAGCAATGGTGTACTTACTCGCTAGAGCTTACCAATCTCTGTTTTTTCAAAATACTTACTGAACTGTGTTAAACTGAAGAGTGAAAATTACATTTCATACTTTTAAACCATGCACAGAATGTACTGTAATAAGAAAAGCAATCAATTATGAAAAATTAAATTATGATTAATAAATCAGACTGCACGTTCAAGCCCTCTATAGAGAGAATTCGATATATCTAACTTAAACTTGCACTATGTTACCTGGATTTCATGTAAAATTCCTCCTCAGTCACAGGAGAGAACTGGATGCCTCGAGAGGTGGTCATACTCTCGGTTTAAATACATAGGCGACCTGAGAGGCGCAGTCTTTTGGACTATCTTTCTCATTCCACTAAGCAGAGAGGGAGTTCAAGGCACCTAAACTAAACCTTAAGCTAGATGAGATAAATCCTGTGTATGTTACCCACATGGATGTATTATTTTAGCAGCTTAATATAACCAGGCACTTAATATAACCTGACTGAATCAAATTAACTACATTAACTTGCACATCTTTATTTATTTATTCAGGCATTGGCACAGCTGCCCAGGGAGGTGGTGGAGTCACCATCCCTGGAGGTATTTATAAGACAGATAGATTAAGTACTTGGGATATCGTTTCATACTGGACAGGTATGGTTGGACCTGATGATCTCAAAGGTCTTTTCCAACCAAGTGATTCTACGACTCTATGATTTAATTATACAAAATCTAAATTATGTATTCCAATATACACCTTTCAATTGAATATAAACTAAAAAATGTAAACATCAGTCATATTTCAAATAAAGAAATAGTGCAGACAAAAAGGTATCTCTTACTTGGACTTTGATAATTTTGCTTCTGAAGTTGCTTAATACCACGATAACATCTGTCAGGTCAGCTACAGAATCAGTTCCTTCATGGCTGCAAGCAGGAAAAAAAACAACAACCCATGCAAATGTACTGGATCATTAAAACAAGCATTACTACTTATGTTTAACTAGAGGATAAGGTCTAGGATTGCTGATATTTATCTAAACAAAATTTCTTCATTTCTATTATCTATTTCTTCACTTCATACCTAAATATATCTTAACCTCAGAAACTTCCTGAGTTTTATTCATAACTGGACACGACACAGAGTCACAGTTCTTTTTAATTAGTGGTTTGTTTTTTTTTACAGGAGATTTGATCAACCAATGAACAAATGTAACAATCTAGAGCTGAATACATAATAATATATTATATTGTATATATCTTACATTAAAATGTTAAACTACTTTTTATTTTTCAAATATGGAAACCATATCTTAGAAACTCTTGTGTGATCCCATTAAAGGTACTTTTAAAATAAATCTGCTTTAAAAAGCCTAGGGCAAGCTTCATGACAGGGTTGAGATAATAAAGACTGGCTTTTATCTGGTTGGCTTTGGTAACTGTACCCCTGAAGACAGGGCTGTGCAAGGCACCACATGAACATTTGCCCTAGCGAACATCAGTTTAGAATGATTTAGGCATCTTGAAACTGTACTGTATCCCACTGAGTAGCAAATATGAAAAATATTGCTGCCACTCTGCAACAGAGTGTAATAACATAATTCTCAAATTTTACTGCTTTTATACCTCAAAAGCCCATATATTTTTCCTTCAGTCCTTCCTTTCTTATATCCACTATACAGTTACTACTGTAAAAAGTGAAATATTCAGATTTAAGCAAATGCATTTTTTCTTTCCTGTGGCTAATTATGTGGTTTCCTTTTCCTAAGGCTATGCATACAAAATATTGGCTTAAGAAAGTAATCTACTACGCCTTAGTCTAGGCTTTTTTTAGCCTATCAAACAGAAACATTTAAATCTTGTTTCAATCTGTTTCCTGTTACTTATCTAAAAATGACAAAGCACATGTTTTCTATTTAGTATAGTTCTATAAAAAGGGCCTGTGATTACTAAGTTTCTTAGAGAGAGCTGATTCTGGCACAAAACAATATTCAGGATTATCTCGACTTCTCTACTCTCTGATTTAGTTCCATTTTTAGACTTACAAATATTGCGTATAAGAACACTCAGCCAAGAACTGTTTTTTTTTTATCAGAGGGTACAGGAATCAACATAAAAGGGTACAGACTGCCATTTTAAATAAAATGTATTATTAAAAAAAGATCTAGAACAGTAGATCTAAACACAAACTGCTGATAGCAGACATAGCAGCATCTGAGACAGCGTTCCCATTTTTGCCTTCAGGTTTTACAGAAGCAAAGTTTTCTGTTATTCACTCAGTTAACTCAAAATATCTGTTATGAATTATGTAGCAAGCACTACAGCTCTACTGATGAAGATGATTTACCACAGTCTTTACAATATTCTCAAAGTGTTTGGTTTGGCTGCAAATTTAATAACATTGCTTTGTCTCCCTAAATCTCTTCCATGGATCCCTCACTGTCAGCTCCATCTTTACCAAAAGCCGATAATTTTACTCTGCAGAGCACTCAGTGTGATGAATTATTGTCCCAGTATGAATAATGTACTGAAAATAGTCACCATTAGTTACCTTGGACACTTAAAGCTCATTTCAAGATCCTACTTATCTGTTTCTCCATTCACAACTTTGTATACTTCCTACTATTAATATGATGATTATTTCTTTTCCTGACAGAGTATAGTTAATTTCAATTCCTAGTCATGCAACTACATGCTCAATGGCTACTTACTGACTAGGGTATTCACTTGGTTTTAGGTATGTATCTCTCTGAAAGAAAACTGAGTTCATCATTCTGTTCTCTAATTTTAATGCAGCGAGCTTAAACTTACACAGGATCTCTCATCCTTTCTCTGTTTCTGTGCATATGCTACTCAGCACGTGGTCATTTTATTCAAGTAATAGATGCACGTTTCAAATGAGTGATCATGTGAATAAAGTTTTGAATGCAACCTGGGGTTTGGAAGAACTGGGATCAAGATTTATAATCTTCCTTAACAGAACAAATAAGGATTTTGTATTTTGCCCAAAAGGTACTGAATATTGTAAGAGTTACTCAGTTTATAAACTCACTGAAAGCAGGCACAACTTCTCTAAATCTAAGCAAAATGTCTTTAATACTTACAGCACTATTAAATATTTAACAAGTCCTTTATTATTACGTAATTGTAGAACAAAACTAAACATGTCCTGCAGACTATTCATGTCACAGCTTTAAAATATTTCACAACACCTATACACTTTTAATATAAATAAGTATCAATATAATATAAATTATAATTTTCCATATGTAGAACAAAAGCCAAATTCAACTTCTTCAAACGGAGACCTTTAAAATCTCAAAACAAAGAAACAAACAAAAACTCCTTGTCTGAATTATAAAAAATTCATCTTCCATTTAGGCAATCTGCCTACCAGCAACATGTAATCAATTATATACACCTGACTGTTTAAAAGATTAAGTATTCAGCAGGGGCTTTTATCTATCTATCTATCTATCTATGGAATATAAACTATTTTCTGCAATCTTATCTTGCAATACCTACCTGTTTTCCTACCAACATCACAAACTCAAAGTTTCCATAATAAACTGTACTCAGACTGCTGGCAAGTACACCAGTTTTCATGTTCCTAATATTCATGGTAGTTTATTTATAACAAATTGATTTACAAGTGTGACTGCTTCAAAATAATGATCCGTGTTAGAAGCAGTGTTCAAGGGAAAAAAAGGCAGCTTAATTCAAAAGCTGTGTATTTACAAAAAGTAAAAATAAATTACATGTTTATTACATGCTACTATGAGGGTGTAGAACAAGCTGTAACTTAAAAATCCCTTATCCTCTTAAAACTCCTATTCTAACGTATGGGCCTGAGCCTCAAAGAAAACAGGTTATCTCACAGTTCAAGAGGAGAGGACATGACTAGCGTATGAGGATGGATAACACCCAATGTCTCTTGGCAAAATTCCACTCTGACAAATAATTGCTTGAGTTCTGATAGCAATTCGATACTATTAATACTGATATCAGTAAAGGTAATAGCAAACATCCTGGTACAGCCTCCCAAACGTATTTTAGCTGCTGTCCTCTAAGCCTATGGTTGTAATAATTAAATGAAAGAAATGTTATTGTTTAGAGTTCTCATCAAGTTTTAATTTCACATAACTTAACTGAGCACAATTAAGCTCATTTGTATTACTTCTTAGCAAAAATCAGTCATCTTAAAAAATGGCAGATGATTTAACTTTCCTTTGATCCAGCCTACAAAGTATAGAGGATTTGTTTAATTTTTTTAATTCAGCTACAGGTCGTTATGTTATTCTTTTAACCATCAAATAGTTCATAAATCACCTTATATATCTTAAGAATCGAATGTTACATTAGACAAATTATATTGCTACAGCTGGTGGAGATAAAGTAACTTCTTAGGATAAAGACTATATTTTTCTGCTTTTTCAATCAATAGCGAGTAGTTTCTGGGAAAAAAAATTGAAAATCACAAACAAATAGAATGAGTCTAATACACTATTAACATTTCTCCCTGTTACTCTGAAGTTGATGCATTAACTAAATACTAAAACCAGCAAAGATGTTAATCAGTTTTTACATCTTTTAATAGCAGCTGATGATTACACATCATATGGAACTATGTGTTCCTGAACTCCAAGTAATACTTTAGAAGAAATAGACCTGTATCAGCCTGCAGAATTATGGGGCAAGGCAGGTGGGAGGAGGGAAGGAAGAACTAAAGCTGAAATAAAATAAAACAATACTGTTCCTTGAGAAGGGACTGGATCTAAAGCTTCAAGAGGAAGCCCTCAGATGCTACAGATCTATATGCTGTTACATAAAACATGAGAAAAAAGATAATTCTTCCAAAGACCAGTTGGAATGATTGTTTCTCACAAGAAAATCGAACATGGAAATTACAGATCTACAAGCTATACAGGTGGCAGCTAAATCTCCATTACTGGAGTACAACGTGACTACATTCCATGCACAGGCGTTTCTCCCAAGAGAGGGAAATGTGGTGCAGTCAACATGCAACCAGCATACAGAACTGAAGGGTGCTTCTATATCCTAAAGAGAAGGTGTAACCACTGTGATTCTTAGATGACTAAGAAACGGAGTTAATTGAAGAAAAAAGCCTAGAGTTGAAATGACTATAATGCTCCTGTTAAAAAAAAAAGATGCTAATCATCAGTAACACCGCATTCAAAGGCATCCTCAGGGCTGAAAAAAAATATGAGAAGGAAATTCATGGCATTTCTTCCAGATCAAGACTCTGCTTGGAGAGCTAGCAATGCTTCATCAGACATATTCTTGGAACTGCATGTTAAGTCTGTTGGGAATGCTAAAATATTAATCAACAAAACCATAAATGACATTTCTACAGTATTTGGTGCAAACAGTTGCATGGTAATGATAACCATGCTTGGAACTGACAGGGCAAGTGCCTGGCAACTGTGCAGCAAGAGACTTTGCCAGCATCAGGTCTAGCTGAACAGCTTAGGCTTACTCTATGTTAACTTTCAAGACCACATGGTGCAATCAAACAACAATTACACTATCAGGAAATGAGGCATCTCAAACTATAAATCATCATCTGCTTCTTGTTCTATTTTCTTCACATTATTTTTGCTCTTTTCCTTTCAGTACTGTCGGCTCCTCTCAAATCATGTTGCACTTTCAGATAAATTTTTTTCCAAAAGATGGATTAATACTTACGAAAAAACCTGATAGATCTCTTTGGATCTTCCTTCACGCAATCGCAGTGTCCAAGCACCTGGATTTGCCTTCAGCTGAAAATACCCCTAAGAAAAAAAGGAAAGAGGGTCACTTGTTCTGTCAGCATTTTGGAATCAATCAAATACACATAAAAACATCAGTTACGCAACACGGGGTATTGCAGTCAAGGTTAATAACCATTACCTACTGTCAAACTAGCCCTGAAAGTACATGGCAGTGATGCAACCAAATATCACCTTTCCAGTATGTTCATATTAATGACTTCCAATGCTTCGTTTGTTTCTAGATGAATTTGACTTGTGCACAAAATCTCCACCTAAAGCAGTAAGTAAGTGCACAGTAAAGAAGTAAGTTGTTAAAATAACACTAAACTGAAAAGCTTTGTCGAAACTTAGGTTTTTTGAAGTTCTGTCTGGAAAAACTTTCCAAGTCCTTCCCAATTTAGGAACATTACATACAGCTATCGCTATGTGAAATCCACATGCAGGAAGCTTTGGACTGTGAAGAATCATTAGAATCTTCATTATCTTGAACATCATCTACTGTTAAGTAAAAATCAAAGACCCACAGTTTAAGAGTTTTATTCTTGATACAACATTTATATAGAATAGAGAACAGCAGATAGATATTCAATCTTAGACATCAAAATCAATCTTTCCTTATCAAATTACTTCATCCAATAGAAAAAAATCTTTTGCTTCAGAAATCACATCTTTTGCTCTAAAGCTTGCTAAAAGTCCAGAGGAATTCTCAAGTGTGGATTAGTCCCATAGAAGCTTTGAGCACTTAACTAAAGCATCTAAACTAGGAACTTGCTTTTTGCCTGGCTCATTGTGTAACAAAAATAGTTATTTTAATGAGAATGCAATTAAAAACCTTACATTTGTTGGTGGAATCTCCACCTGAAAAATCTATCTATCTATCTATCTATCTATCTATCTATCTATCTATCTATCTATCTATCTATCTATCTATATCCCCTACTACCTACTTAAGGCAATTAGACTGCCAGTTTAGGTACTTCACATAAGGATCTAAAATTAGGCTATATCCACATCTACATTGGATCAGAAGAGGAGAGACAGGGAAAGCTCAGCAAATTAGAGAGACATATCTTTTTTGAAGATGGTCTCAACTCCAGGATCCTCCTGTTACTTTTAACGTTACTAAGCTTGCAACACAGAGAAATGGATTTAAAGAATAAGAAGCTCATAAAGGATCCTGATGAAGAATGTGCAATTGTAATGACTATCTGTATTTAATACTTACCAGGTTTGCCATCACAATAGTATCAACCATGACAGGATTCTTTTTTGTGCCCAGAGTGAACTGTAACCCTCGAGGAGGTTGTCCAGTTGTCACATCAAAGCAATGTCCTTCAAGCAATACATATTCTAGTTCATATTCTGCTATAACCGTCCCTTTTATCTGTGGAAAGAACAATTTCATCAATAACTTATGACATTTAATTACATAAAAGGCAACATATTATAATGACAAATGTGTGGGATTTACCTCACCTAAATCCAACTGTCAAAAAAACCCCACAAAAACCCAAACAAACCAGACAAAGTCCCTTCCAGAAGGGACTCAATTTTAAAATAGGTATCCAAGGTAAAGAGGATGAATTGTTGTCTGGAGAGACTTTATGTCCATTTAATACTGAGGAAGATGAGGCATCTCAACTTTGTAAGGTAAATCCCAGCCTTACTTTCACAATACACCTTCCAAATACACAGCTTTGATGGATCAAACACCCTCAATATTTTGCACAGGTTTAGTGACTGAAAGAAGTCCAGTGATTTTGGAACTAAAGGGATTAAAAATGTAATTTAAAAAACTGTGAACTAAAAAAGGGTAAAATAAATTTTAATAGAAATTAATAAACAGCAATATATCCAGGTTTATTTGAAGATTTACCTAGGTTTAACTTATTACCACCAAAATATTTACAAAAGAAAGAGAAATAGAAAGCTAGCACACAGACTCCCTCAATTTGCTTTACTTTTATCTATAAAAGCATATTTCCATAAACATTATGAAGCTCAAGACAGGTAATAAATTGCTCTTATTTGTATTCTGCATTCTCATTTTTTTATCCATATCATTGCTATCTTTTAGGACTTTTTTTTTTTTAAATAAAGAAAAAAGTAAAAAAATATGCTGAAAATAAAAGTGGCAAAATACCAACTACTCAAGTACCACAGAAAGCATTTCTGGAAAACAAGAGGCAAAAAATCCACAAGATTTCCACTTCCATCTTGAGGTAGAAGGTCCAACACAAGTTTTACAACGTTTACAAACTTTTACTTACATCCTGTAAATGAATATTATCGAGATCACAGGAACTGTTTACTGCTTCAACCAACCAGCTTTCAGGAGTGATCATGTTTAGGGTCAAAAGAGGTGATTCTGGTAGTTCTAGGAATTTTGCTACTGGATCAGAAGGAAGGTACTTATTGATCCCATAATTTAATTCTGGTTCCAGAACAAAACGATAGAAACTGTTGAAAAAGAAGTTAAAAAGAATAACATTTACTGAAGCATAAAGTTCCAAGCACAAAGTTCTTCTAAAATATTTTAAAATATAGTGACTGTTTACCAACTTAATGATGTTTGGAGGCAAAGTAGCTCCCTGTTCTTTTGGAATACCATCAGATAGTACCTACAGCATCTGAAACAGGCTGGTAGATTTACACACATTTATTCACTTTTGATAAGTTTTTTGCTATGAAAATGTATAGTTCCTATTAACTCTCTTAATCGCTGGGAAGGTGAATACCCCAAGAGATGCATCTAAACATCTTGACTGTGAAGTGCCCTGAATTCTCAGAATCTATATCACTAAACTAAGCAGAAGGACTAATCTCTGCTTGAAGACAACTCTTCGGGAACAGCTCCTGACACTAACAGCAGCAAAGACAGGGGGCAGAGGAAAGAATAGGTCTCTCTATTCCTCTTCAATGCTTGCTCCATTTATTCCACAGGTAAGACACTTGCAACAACAAAATCATGATTATTTTCTTATGCCCTCCACTGATGTTCCACAAAATGCCAAGAATCAGAGCAGAGAAGGAAGAGCCCTGAAGACTGAAAGAGTAAAAGCAGCAGAGTGCTTCATGTAGGGAATGGGGTGAAGCAGGGAGAAGAAAATTTAATTACCAGGAAAGTTCCTCCTGTACCCATCAGGAGGAACACAATTCCTATAAAGTATTTGTGCTAGTATATGAAACAATTGCTGTAAGAAAAGTACCTTTCTGCAGGGTAGATCATAGAATCATGGAATGGTTTCGGTAGGAAGGGATCCTTAAAGATCATCTAGTCCAAAACCCTTGACACAGAAGGGACATCTTCCACTAGATCAGGTTTCTCAAAGCTCCATTCCACCTGGACTTGAACACTTCCAGGGATGGGGCATCCACAACTTCTCTAAATGATGCCAGCACACTTTTTCCTTTCACACTTCCCAAGCACAGGGAAAGCATCAGGCACTGCCACTTGCAAAATGCAGACTACCAGCTCGCTCTCATAATAAGATTGTAGGTACAGTAACTGTGAAAGAGAAGGCAGTGCTTAAACCTTTCTCTTACAGGGAAAGGAATCCTCTCTGTGGAGTTCACTTCAATGTAAATGTCTATAACTGAATTAGCGAACCCTGATCCTTATGCACAGTTAAAAGAAACTTCCATTTAAGGCAGGTACTTTCAGGGTACAACATTCTTAATGAGTTACAGTTAGATCTCAAATGCAGGCTGTACATTCACTCAGATGAATTTCAGTGAACTTGATCCGTAAAATTCATTACACAGTTAAGTGGCTCTAAGGAGTGGCCAAGTTGGGCTGACAACCTCCCTCTGCAAGTTTTCACAGGCATGGAAGACTCTCCATTACTTCTTTACACATTATTTAGGAGAGGACTAGAACAGTTTGCTGTGATCTCATGCTTGGCATCTCAGCATTAGAATTTTTCTCTAGACAAATGCAAACTGCTTCAGTAACATTCCACTAAGAATCATAGAATTGTCTGGTTGAAAAAGACCTCCAAGATCATCAAGTCCAACCGTACCTGTCCTCTTACTAAACCATGTCCCTCAGAAACTCATCTGCCCTTTAAACACTTCCAGGGATGGTGACTCCACCACCTCCCTGGGCAGCTGTGCCAGTGCCTGACCACCCTCTCAGTGAAGAAATTTTTCCTGATGTCCAGTCTGAACCTCCCCTGGCGCAAATTATGGCCTTTTCCTCTCGTCCTAGCGCTTGTCACTTGCGAGAAGAGACCAGCACCCACCTTGCCACAAACTCCTTTCAGGCAGTGAAAGAAAATAACTAATGCAACAAAAGAATACAGAAGCACAAACCACTGTTTATTTTTTAAGGGAATATAAGCTGCCAAGGCTTTTTTTTCCAAACCAAGTGAGATCATATATTTGTAAGAAAAGCTATAAACTACCTACCTCTTCAGCGGTGCTTCTGACAGCTTAGATCTGCAGTTCAAAAACAACCTGAGTTTCAGATTGACAATGTTTTTGAGGACCTACAGGAAAAAAGAAGTGTAAAAAATGGTTCTCGCTAATGATCAAACTTTGAAAACAGCCCAAAGTTATCCTTGCGACATCCTGTTATTTGTCAGGCTTCAGCAGAAAACTCACAGTTCTAAATATATTTGTATATTACAGGATGCTGTCAGATACTCCAAATAAAGATTTGACCTTTTCTAAAACTGCATGATTTAGCACATGATATTCTTGATAGTCAAAACATTGTTTTCCCCTACTGATGCCGTTTTTTAAAGAGCAGCTATCCCCATGTTCCAGTGCTTGAGTAAATTATATCACCTGTCTTATATTGAGTTTTCTAGAAGATTTTAAAGCACTTTAAAGTCTGTAAGTACAACACGTGCCTTTTATTCAACAACCATTCTTAAAATAATGGCTTTCACTCTTATTAAAATTGCTGTATACAGTAAATTGTTGGACATAATAAAGCTCAGATAATTGTTTTAATACTTAATTACTTAATAACTTTAAATGTCAGCAACAGACTAATGATGTGTAAAACTATTCAATCAACTTCATAACATTCCAGTAAGTTAAAATATTCCTGCTTCTTTCTCAGTTTCTTCATCTGTTCATTTTTAAAATATTGAATTTCTGGATGCTGTTATATAGGAACCATAATATTAGGACAGTATTTTTTCTTATTTTTGTGCGTAATCTATTTTGTTTAAAGCCAATAAAGTTATTAATTTCTTTAAAGGTCTCTTAAAAACCTTCGCCAATTTATCGTAATTTCTGTGGTTGCTGATTCAAAGTGCTTATTTGAAAGCGTAAAGTAGCTTTGTCCACCTTTATGGATATTACTAGAAAAGCAAATAAGATATTAAAGCTAAGTTAAAACATTGATACCACTAAGGTTAAAATCTGAAATGGCAAGTAAATCAGAAACAAAGCAACCAACGGTCATGCTTAAATATCTCTTTTATTATAACCCTTTTTGTTTCTTTCCTTGGTTCAACCCATGGCTACACATATTCTTTACCATAGCACTACAACTCAGCATAGTCCTCAGGACCTGTTCTGCTTGTAGCTTCTCATCCTCAACCTCTGGCGTCACCTGAAAACCATCACTGAAAAACTACTGAGCAAGAAATAAAGATTAGGGAACGGCATAAGGTGACAACAAGTGAAGAAGCAGGAATTGAGGACCTGAACAGCACTGAAAGCATAAGAAGGGAAAGTATTACATGACGTGGTCTGAAGACCATCAAAATCTAAACAGAGGTCAAAGTGATTCTGGTATCCACCTGCTTGTCTATCACTCAGAATAAAATGCACTTTTAATTAGTGATAACTGGTATCACCTACTAAATTCAAATGGAAAATGACAAATAAGACAAGAATGCTTTATCTCCATATTTTCCAACAATGCAACTTAGGAAATGATTAATTCGGTTCTGTTACTTAGGGCTTATAAGGACACCAAAGCCAGGGCATTCAAGCCAACACATGAAAATGGCTACAAAATTGGAAAGCCTCTTTTAGAGCAGGGTGTTTGAAGAGTTCATTCTGTTTACTTTAATTAAGAAATTCCAAAGAAGAGCATGGAGATTTCAGTCAGGGAGTATTTCAAAGTGAAACAAATAGCTGAATTATTTCAGTTTACTTACTCTTAAATAATTTTCAAGCCTAAGTTTTATTTTGCAGAACATTTACTGTAAGTTACTACAACTTATCTGAAAAGCATTAACTGACTAAACCATGACTATTAAACCAATCACTTTGAATTGTGTCAATATCACCATACAAATACCATAATACAAAGCATGTCCACTGAAAACAAACTCTTAAAGTCTTCAACAAAACTGGCAAAATTATGAGAAGTAAATGCTTACAGCATGGAGCTAAATAAAAATCTGCAATTCCCGGTCTGAATTAAACAGTGGGGTTAATTAGCCACTGGAGAAGCTCAGTAGGAGCCGCGATCTGTATTCAACCACTTGATAATATTTAAATTAGGATAAAAAAAAGGATTTCTACTTCAAATGCTAATTGATAAAAGAAGTCCTGTGTTATATAGGAAATAAGACTAGATTATCAAAAGAGGATTCTTCAGAAATTTCTCCTCATTTTAGGGATGGAATAAGAGTTTTTCCGTGAAGACAAGATGAATAAAAAAAACCCACAAAAGATAACCGACAGGAAAAAAAAAAGTCACATTTTTTCTCTCCACATTTTTGAGTTCTCTGACAGTTACTGGAACAAGAAAAAAGTAGATGATCTTGAGTTACATGCTGCTGGACTAAAGTAGTTAGGCTAGGTGACATGTATTTTATTCAGTGGTACAATGTGTAATATTTTTCATCTGATTTTGGTGAACCATGAGAAAAAACCTCAACTCTTCAATTTTGTCCTCAGATGAAGGAATTTCTACTGTTTTTCACATCACCTTAGAGACCACCTTCATAAATTCATGATTAGTTAACTGTTCCATTCTGCTGAGAACTGATGTTGTCCAATCCCAGTCAAGCTAAGGCTAGTATTTAAAGATCTACTTTAGACAGTGACTGTTGTCTTGTCTGGAAATATTTGATGCTGAAGTCTATGACAAAAATATTTGAAAAAGGGAAAATGTGTTTTATATGGAAAGTTCTACCTGCCTGCCTCTGGAGAGGATATAGGGCAATTCTCATGATACTATCCAGCATATATTTTAAAAGCAAAAACCTTGGCTCTGCTTCTGTTCATGCTCTGACTCACACCTTGCCTCTGTTCTTAAATTGCCACTTCCTCAGACTGAGCAGTAAACTTACAATAACACTTCAGCTATACCTGTTTACATCTTCTCGGTTTCAATTCCTTTCTGTTTATATTTAAAAAAAAATGTCCAAAGATTTCCTTGAAGCAGCTATTAAGTGACACAAAGTAATATAATAGCATGCTTTCACCAGGGTAAAAAAAAAATCATAACGTGGATGCATTCAACAGGGAGTGGGGCAAGAATCACGTGCTTTGCTGTGATAGTTATTACACAAATTTTGCACCATGAATAGCTACTATCTGAATACACTGGACACTAATTCAATATAAATATAAACATATTTCAGTGCTTAAAGTTTACGGAATTTAAGTCACGTTCACATAACAAGACAATCAGAAAGGCACCCATTCAGGAATTTTAAATTTCAGTCTTGCTGTATATGTATGTATGTTTTGTCTCCACAACAGGAGGAGGTGGCTTTTTATAATAAAGAAATATATATTTTTTTAATTTTCATGTTGTTTTATTTTTCATTAAAAAGTAATAAAAAAGAAAAATAAATTTCATCTACATTAAAATATTTCTGACTTCTTTAATTTCAACAGCATTTAATTATTCTCTCCTAAGTGCTGGCTTCTTGCATAACACTACAGTTCCTATAAATCACGTAGGATCTGCAATGGCTGAACAGCCTGGTACACCCTGGGGGTCATTTGCCTCGGCATGCATTAGTGGCTCATGTGGGAGCCTGTTGTGCTACGAGGAATGGAGGCTTCTGATTTGAGCTAAAAGGTCCCTGACGCAGCTTACCATAATTTTACTGCTGAGTGGAGAGAGTTTCCAGTCAACTTCAAAACAAAATACTTTCATGTGATAGTATCAAGCTTTCATTTTAACTGAGAATGGTGACATGAAAGACCTGGTTCTAGAGAAAATCTAGTATTAGAGAAAATCTAGGACTTCAGAGTCTTGAAATAAGAGAATTTTCCTAAAATCTTTAAAAGTTTTAATTTGTTTCACTATTTTGTATGAAGAGCGAGTGGGTGCCTCAACATTTAACACAAAAGGCACAGAGGTATGAAAATGGGAGGGGAAATGCAATGTAAAAATTTATAAAACTTTCACAATTACTGCAGAGAAAAAGATAAAACAGGGTGCAGCAAAAATCAAGTTACAGGGCTCAGAATTGTAACGGACCATAAGAAGACAAAATTTACATTACAAAATTTACATTTTTATGTGGAAATGATAAAGGAACCTGAGGCAGAGTAACACTCTGCAGCTAGTGAAAAAAAGGAAATCATTGTAGGAGCTATGTTTTTAGAACAGTCTCTCTTCAGATGATCAATAGCTACACACAATGGAAGACTTCTAGATACACTAGGTATCGTTAATCAACTGAGAAACACCTTTCCAACAGCTGAAAGGTTTACAGTCCAATCTTATGATGATACTACAGGTCAGAGTTAGACCACTTCATTTAGGTATCTTGTATAACTAAGGTGATTTGGTTTAATGGAAAGAAGCATATTCCTCTTAATATCTTGAGCTGGAAGAACCTTTCCTTCTATACTATGCAGACAATCTCCTCCTTTCCTTCTATTGACTATAAAGAGCATTTATGAACTCACTTTTAAGATGACTGTTTCTTGGGCATCTGAATTTTAATTGCAAATAAGGTACTTCCAATGATGAATTAGACAATCCCCAACATTTTAACAAGAAATTTAATAACCAAATATATATATTTAAAAAAATACCTATATTTTGATTACTTCTTTACTACACTGTTTACGAAAATAAGAAGTTTAGTAAAAAATTAAACTACAAATATGCAAATTAAAAGAAATGACCAACATCTTACAATCAATAAGTGAGCCATCTTCTGTGCTTCTCTTGTCAATGGATCCACAATAGCAACAACATCATAGAACGGTTCATTCTGTTGGGGATCAACTTTTACTACGCTATTAAAAAACAAAGTAATATATAAGTGGCATGAAAACTCTAAACTGAATTTGTGGAAATACACATTTTTAGGCACAAATTTGTAATATCAGAGCCACTTCAGATTTTACGGCTTGTGAAGATGTTTCCCTCATTTCAAGCATTAATCATCAACAATGCCTGTGATATCACTAGAAAGGCTAAACATGAACAGCAATTAAAACTTAGCATTAACCTACCTAGTTCCACAGTAGTTAGGCATTAAATACATGCCCCATTACAAAATCAATAAAATAAAAATGCAGAACAACCTTTTTAAATGGCCTGTCACTGATCTACAGTTTCCTTTACCAATATCTAGAGTCATCTGATTTGACAAGTGCTGGCAGTAACACAATTTTAAAATAACAGTGGGGAAAAAAGGCAACTGAGAAGTGTGAAACTTGATAGAAAGGATTAGCTTTGTGCATTCCAGAAAATTATTTATTTTGATAAACTTGATTGGGCTAAGTCAAGGGGACCCCAGTTAAAGTACTCTGGATCTATAGGAAGAAAATGTTAATAAACCTCACCTTAAAGGAAAAAAATCATGCGCTGTAAATACACAAAATGGTCTACCTGAATTTGTTCTCCTCAAAAAATGTACCTAGAAATGTGAGTACCATTAGTGAATCAAACTCCCTCCAATATGGGAGTAGCATAGTACTCCTTGTTATCAGTGTAACTTTGGAACAGGTGTTAGCCACAGGCTACTCACTTTGCTCCACGTATTTGCAACAACAGGGCCAACACATAAGCACAGCACACTTTAGCAACTTTACCCAGAAAAACAAGTGAGGATTTGGAAACAGCATTAAATAAATTTATTTTGACCATGGTTCTTGGGCTATCATATGTTCTTTTAAAAATGTACCTGTGTCTTTGCTCCAGAAAGTTTGCCCCATCCAAGCTTAAATTAAAACCTGCTACCATTATTATCCCGTTACAAAGAAGGCAAATACACCAATGTGGTGATTCTTTAATCATTCACTAACAATGATAACAAAAGACAATGCTTGCAGTATATGCCCTTTCTAAATCTAGGATCAGAAACACAAGGAGCCAACATACAAGTAAATATAGTAGCGACACAAATATGAGCTCACCAAGTGTAAACCTGTTAACTGAAGATAGTTTGCTCAGTTTTTCTTAAGGAATTGTCAGTGTGTCCCATCTGTTTGCATTTGAATGTAATCTAGTTGTATTTTAGAGTCTAATCTAACTGTATTTTAGGGTCAAGCTGAAGCTGAGCACAGGAGCTATGGTCAAGAGGAGACTGCTGAACATTACACAACATGAACTTATGCATATTAGCCTTGACAACAGTAATCAGGATCCACAAAGAGAAAAAGTTGTGCTAAGTTTTTCCACATTAATAAAAATTAATGGAGACTTCTTTGAGCTCTGATAGAAGAAATTACTTCTAGCCTTTACTAAAATGTATGGACTCCAAGTTTTCTAACTCCAGATCATCACTTCTGTTCACACCATTTGTAATCACTCTTTTTTCAGTTAAGACTAAGGCTGGAAAATCATAATGTATTACTAAGTAATTTATTAAGAGACAAGCGAAGATGCATTACACTAGGTTCTTCATACAACCATATAATCAACTTCTTTTAAAGCTGGAATGCTTATTGAAACATTCAGTAATTCAGAAGACCTGTAGTAATCAGTACATTCCGATTTTAATATGAAATCACTGTAAGTGCCTTGTTATGGCAGGCAGAACTTACCTGTGCTGTTCTTTGAGTAACTCAATATCTTGTCTTATCTCTGTTTTAGGCAAAGACGACAGTAGGGCATCTATTTTCATAATCAAATCACTGCCACTGTATTAAATAAGGCACACAGAATATTTTTTCATTAGAAAAGGAATAAAACATCTATATTTCATAGCATATCTGCCTACATAAGGGGTATTTTAAAGCTGACATACTGAACTCTTTAAAAAGATTATCACCTCAAGATTCATAGCTTGAAGTAAAATCTATAGAACAGCAATGCCCAAGAACCACTACTGCATTAGAACTTGTGAACTCTGTGCTTCTGAAAATTAAGCAATGCAGAAATAGCAGAATTATGATTCAGCCTCACAGTCTGCACAGAACAATCTGTTGATATTTATAGTCCTTCATTATGGTTTTTTTGCAAATTTTTTTGTCTCTAACATGTTGGAACAGACATAAACGAAAAAAGTTTCAATTTTACTTGGTCATGTCTATTTTTTTTTTTTTTCTTACTAGAAATTCCTTAGGAACCTTATTGGTTCTATTTCAGTGTCACTAAATCTTAATATTTGATTAAATATATTTTGCCTCTCACTGCTTATGTCCTTGATAGTTCTACCTCTTCTTGATTTTGTTTTTTTGGTAGTCATTCTCTTAGTTGTGGCAGTCCTTCCAGGTAACAGAAACGATACCGTAGTTTAATGGCTTTAAACTGGAAGAGGGAAGATTTAGAAATTCTTCATAATGAGGGTGGTGAGACACTGGCACAGGTTGCCAAGGGAAACTATGGATGCCCCCTCCCTGGAAGTGTTCAAGGCCAGGTTGCATGGGGTCTTGAGCAGCCTGGTCTGGTGGGAGAGGTCCTTGCCCATGGCAGGGGAGTTGGAATTGGATGATCTTTATGGTCCATTCCAACCTAAACCACTCTATGATTCTGTGAATCTATGATACTCAGACACAGAAAGGCAACAGATATTGTAAAAATAATATTTTTGCTCTCTTTTTGTACACAAACTGGATCCTTAGATTAAAACTGACTAGAACTCACCTTTATGCTTCTTCAATTAACAGATGCGTGAATGTTGTCTAGCAGGGTGTCAGAGCACCACATCTGCGCAAGCCTCTACAGGTTCCTTTTCTAATGACTCTCAATGCACTTTTACCTCAAATATCAATACTCTGATATTACTATGGTTTTCAGATGGACTATATTTTATCACGCTTATTATTATACTTTATAATCATTCTTAAGTAAACAAAATCTAGTAGAAATGTAATTAGCTGTACTTGTCTCTTGGTTCTAAGTGTAGTGGAAGTAGATAAACTATTTGGATAAACTTAACAAAGCTGCACATGTTATGAGGCAAGTTGGAAAGGGCATGATTCCTTGGCTAAGCAGTGATCTGTTATGCCTTAGTCTCATCACACGATGAGATAAAGGGCTGCATGTAAAAGAGCACGTCTCTTGAATAACACAAGCTGTCTTTTTTCTGGTCTGTGCTTTAACAAAGCAGGATGGAAGCAGCAGCATAAATGTGCAGCTGAAACCTAACATATGCAGATTATATATAGCATGGAAAACAATGTTAAATAGCATAATTAGCCAAGCATAAAGGTGACACAAAATTTAGATGTGCCATTTCTTCTAGAAAACAGGACAAGTGTTTCAGTAGGTAAGTATACTAAGTCTGTCACAGAAATGCTAAAAAGAAATGAGGGACAGTTAAACCTGTCTACGTAGAAATGCTCAGATGCTAGAGTAAGAAGAGAGCAAATATACAGCACACAAACAAGTACTTTCACCAAGTGCATATAGAGTGTGTATAAATGAGTACACAGTATGAAGAGCACCATGACTATACATTTGAACCTTTGTTCGTATTTCCCACATGATATAGTTTAATCCCAGTCAGCAACTAAGCCCTGGTGGGATGGGGGAGAGAATCTCAAGGGTAAAAGTGAGAAAGACTTGTGGGTTGCAATAAGAACAGTTTAATGTTTGAAATAAAAGACAACCAAATGAAAAATGATATGATAATAAAGTAATTTTTCTATTATCTTAATAATATTAATAATAATAATCAAAAGGAAAATACAAAAGAGAGAAATAAACTCCCCCCAAAACAAGTGATGCAAATGAAAAACAATTGCTCACCACCTGCCGACCTATGCCTAGCCTGTTCCCAAGCAGCAATTGCCACCCCCTAGCCAATTCTCCCCAGTTTATATGCTGAGCATGACAATCATATGCTATGAAATAACCCACTGGCCAGTTTGGGTCCTGGTTGTGACTCCTCTCAGCTTGCCATGCACTTCTCACTGGCAGGGTATGAGAAGCTGAAAAGTCCTTGCCTCAGCACACGCACTATGTAGCAATTAAAACATCAGTGTGTTATCATCAACATTATTCTTATACTAAATCCAAAAGTCAGCTACTAAGAAGAAAGTTAACTCTATTTCAGTGAAATCAGAACACCATGCAAAAATATTATTAGTCACAGGCAATAAACGAAGCAGTATATCATAAAGCCTCAAACTGTAAAAGAATTTTACCTTTTACTACTGTTTCCCATCTCTTTGACAATGGATTTAATCTTCTCCGCTGACGTACTGTATGTTATTTTTTCCAACAAATTAAAGTCTTCAGCATAGAATTCATTTTCGTCTAAAGGACCCAGTACCTTAGACAGAGAAAAAATGTTACTGGAAGTGTAGAGTGTCCCAGTAATGTTGCTTATGTAAGCAAAAACATACTAATATTTTGAATGAATGCATAATATTCAATATGTAACCCCTAGCTCTATATATGTCAATACTATTAATTATATAGTCCTAAATTGTATACTGACTATACAGGATTAGTTTTTTACAGTTAGGTAATTACAATTAATTATCAGTCAAAAGAGCAGTTACAATGGAAATATCCATGATATTTTTCATTATACACACCTAAAGAAGGACACTATTTAGAAATAACAATTCTAATTTTAAGAACAGGGTCTCTTAGGTAGATTATTTTAAACTGAAATTCAAATTACTATCTGCCTATTGCACTCTTAAGTTAATTCTGTGAACACAATCTTAACTTCGCAAAGCTTCTCATATGAAGCAGAATGTATACTAAAAAAAAGGCAAGCATGCAGGGTAAGAAATGCAAGATATTCAGAGACAAGAAACAGAACTACTACTTCTTTTTTGGTGTCTGAAGGAAAAGAAGGAGCCTTGAAGTGCCAGGAAATAGCTTTCAGGATGTTGCTTGGTTTTCCTACTCATAGTTCACCGGGCTAAACTGTCCCCAGTCAACTTCAAGAGCCTACAGGGTTCAGTGGATGTAGAATGTCTGGATACAAGTTTGGTGCTGCATATGCCTCTCTCAAAATTCAGCTGCTTCCTAAAAATGAGATGTCATCTAACTTCCACTTCTGAATGTTTTACTAGTATTAATGATGCATAAGCTAGAGAAAATCATAGCGTAATTATGAAATACCAGGCTACTTTTGCAGAAGGCATAATTAGAAAAAAAAGTATTTGCTCACAAACCCAAAATTTCAGTGCTGAAATAACAAGGACAGAAATGATGGATAGCCCATGCTTTTTAAAGTCATCTCTTAAAGTGAAAACACACTTTCAGATAAACATGTATTATCAAATTTATTCAAGCATTTATAAGAAAAGTTTTTCCTTAAAGCTTAATATATTAGTATTATTTGAGACATGAAAAACAATAATAACCATTTCTAAAATAAAATCGCATATTTAGTTATGGGTTTCTTTGTTAATCCAACATTCTTTTGTTCTTCATAAACAAAGATGCTTTCTGAGGGTTTGTTAGTGGCATTTCAGCTGTATCTCAGAAGCCGTTCAGGATGCACAAGAGTGAAGTAAGAACACAATTTCAAGAGAGCTTCTGGTAATTAGACAACAATGTAGTATCATTTTCTTTTTAATGGCAATAAATAGAAAAGACTTAACTGAAAGGATAGTTTGTATAAATTGCATTTGCAATGTAAGATACTGACCATCACTAACAATTACTAAATATTGAACCCACCTTATTATTTTTTAATCATTGTTCATCTATAGCCACACTGTAATAAAGGCTATTGGTTTCAGAATACACATACAAGAAATTAAAACAGCAAAAATAATCTTATTTAATTTTTAAGAATTAATACTATAGAACAACTTAATACTTAGGAAAAATTTGTTTTTTTTCCTAAAACAGAAAAGCTTGAAATACCATCATAGTCAATGTGACAGTTTTGGTTATATATGCAGTAGCTCATCATATACGAAATACATAAAATAGAGGTGAGTTCAGAATTTATTCTTAAATATCATTAATAATACAGAAAACATTAACAAATTGTTAAGAAACAAAATAAAAGACAATACAAGCAGTCACACATTAACACCACTCTATGAATGGGATGAAAAAGAGGGAAATTGATATAATGTCTTTTTTTAGTTTGAAACTGAAGTTCTAGGAACTAAAAGATACATACAAAAACACAGAGATTAATTAATTTCTTTCTTACCCTCCCATTGCTCATAATAGCCATTTGTCCAGGAAGCAGCTTAAGAACTTCCTGGCAGAACATCTGGTGGGTTTTAATTACATTCAGGCCTAGAGTGTTGTACTTCTTCTCAAAAGTATTGTCATCCATTCCCTAAAGCAAAGGCAAATTATGAGATGATGGAACGATTCAGCAAAATTGTATAAGAGCTGAGGTAAGCAAAGATTTCTTTAAAGTTATGTATTCACCAGAAATCAGAATAAAGTGACAGTGGTGGGACACTGGCACAGGTTGCCCAGGGAAGCTGTGGATGTCCCTTCCTTGGAGGTGTTCAAAGCCAGCTTGGATGGGGTCTTGAGCAGCCTGGTCTGGTGGGAGGTGTCCCTGCCCATGGCAGGGGGGTTGGAACTGGATGATTTTTAAGGTCCCTTCCAACCCAAACCATCCCACGATTCTATAACAACGTTAGCTCTAAGATACAGTACACAGCTGCATGAAAAACAATACACTCTATTAACCACTGAACTGTATTCTCACCTTCAGGAAAGACATATAAATAATCCATACTGCTCTAAAAGCCTAACAGTTATTCTAACAAGGTGACTGGATACAGCTTCAACATGGTCTGGGGAAGCCAACATTACCTAATAAGACGCAGAACGAATCAATGTTCAAAATGGGAAAAAAAGGCTGGAATTTGCCATGCACACAATGGCCCTGTGCCATCATCTTGCTGTATTAAACTCTACTGATATGCATTTCTTCATTAGAAATAAACAGACGAAGCACACAGATTCATTCAGAAACAATTAACATAATAAAATAGCGTACTAACATGCATACACTGCTTAATTAGCTTTGTCTTTTATCAGACAATGAAGTAACAGCATGACCCAAACCAGTGAACTAATTTTCCCATACAGTGTCAGATAGTTCTCTTAGTCTTCCAAATACTCCTATTATATTTAATATATAATTTATTTATTTATAAAATTCCAATATTCTTACATTTAAAAATATTACAATTTACAGCTCCTTCTGAACCAAAACTGGTAGTTTGCAGCTGTTATTTGATAACTCAGCTCCACTCTGTATGAACTTTGAAATCAGCAACACTTGTATTTTAAACAAATTAATTTTCATAGAAACATACCAGAAAATGTCAGCCAGAAGTACAGAATGTTTGTTAACCTCAACCACTTCAGTCTGCACCTCTTACTGCTCACAACCTCAGCAGTAAGGTAAAGACAGTTACTTCTTAAGTCTTAACTCTTGACAAATATTAATACTGTAATTTTAATTAAGACTATTAAAAAAAAGAATTATCAAAAATTAAACTCTTTGGGTTTCAATAATCCAGTATCTGTACCCTGTATTTTTTAGTACCCTTATATTTTCTTCATTGAAAGAAATACTCTATTCTTCCATCACACAAAAGCTGTCAGAAATCCAAATTTGCTTGAGTAGAAACTGTATAAGCGTTACAAGCTTCACATTATGTGGCCAAACGTAACTGTCTTCAACACCTCCTTACAATACAATATATGTAAAATGAAAACGTAAGTAGTCTAATTTATTTTGCACTCACCGGGACGAGCAATTTAGTGATTTTAGTTCCAGCAGCAAGGGATTTTGCTGTCTCTTCCTTACTGAGTTTACCTAGGAAACTTTTTATGTTGCTGTTCCTTTGGGTTAGAAAAGCGGCCAAAATTGCTCTTGCAATGGCTGTGTTATCTTCCTTTATTTGTGATGAAGGATTGTTCAAAATCCCAACTCGTGTATGACTGCTTGTTTTCTGCAAAGAAAAATACAAAATAATACATAATTTTACAGTTCCATCTGCTGTTACCTAATGTATTCATATCTATTGCAACTCTGTGAAATGCTATTTGCCTTTAGAAAACACACATCAATGTCTAATTCAGAACTTCAAATGGGAGTAAAAATGTTATTAGTAAGGATTTAACTATTCTGTAACACATATTTTAAAAAGATTTTTTTTTGATAGAACAATTGTCTTTGAGCATTCTGAAGAAGTGTTTTTTTTCCTCAATGGACATATACAACATTCATTTACAGACTTCAGAACTGATTTTGTAGAGTTCTATTTTTTTAAAAAACTAACAAACTAAACGTAAAATAAATACAAGAAATTTTATCCACTTATCACTTCAATCTTAATCAGCAGGAAAATCTAAGGTCTTTCACTTGCTAATATCAGTGATGCCACTTAAATTTTACTAAAGACAGTAATGATTCTAAAGTAGGATCAAATAGCATCACTAACTGAAGAAAAGGTAAATGGACTCTACTGTAAAGTGAATAACAAAAAATAAGGAATGAAATCACTGGTGTTCAACATATTCAAACAACAAACTTTAAACTGCAGCCCTTGAGAAAAGTTTTGTTGAAACACTTATTTGAAAAGCTTGAAAATGTGTTAAGTGTGCTCTTGCTGGAAAGAAGACAGGTGGCACAGTAGGCTGCATTAGCAGACACACAGCAAGCTGAGCAAGGAGCTCTTATTCTCCTCTACTCAGTATTTGTGAGGATGTATTTGCACTGCTGCGCATGGTTTTGGTTTCCATAAGTACGCTAAGCATGTTGAGATGCTGGAAAGGCTTCAGCAAAGGGCTACCAAGATGGTCAGAGGCCTATCAGGAGGCATTAAAGAAGATGGGTTTGTTCAGTTGGGCAAAGAGGATACGAAGGAGAACCTAACAGCAACCAACAACTACTGAAGGGGCAGTGAAAATCTTGACAAGGCCAAACTCTTGTTGGCAGTGGCAAGAGAATACCAAGGAGTAATTGACATGGCAGGAAAAATCACACTTGGAAGGCTGTGCCTTCTCAAGGGATGGGACAGAATTGCCTCCTTGCAGGTTTTCAGGACTCCTTCAGACAAACATAAAGTTGACCTGATCTAATGATGGCAATAATCCCAACTTTGAGTGCGACACTGAACTAGATGTCCTCCAGAGGTCTTTTCCAGCTAAGACATCTCTAGGGTTTTTTTTTTTCAAATGAAGTTAAAATATAGCAGTAGTTTTCAAAATATATATTAGCTGGAATAGTTAAAAGTGATTTAGTTCCCTCCAGCTACTTCCACTCTCAGATTCTTGCACAATTTCCTTCAAAGGCTGATGGCAAGTCACATACAGAAGAGGTGTCTGTGCCAGTTCCGCACCCATCAGAAATTCTACTACACCCTGACCCAACAGACAAAAGGTACTAAAACGGAGAAGAGGATCACTATAGAAATAAATAGACTTCTAAAAAACACTATGTTTTTGTTTGCTACAGAACTTGGAAATTGTTAGACCAAGCAGTACAACTGGAAATGAGGTTTAACTAAATCTAGTCTAGGAATCAGAATGAAGATAATCAATTAAATTGCTGCTTCATAGAAGATCCAACAAACTTCGTTCAGGACAGTTCTTTCTGATGCTTTTCCTAGATTCTCCTCACTATCACACGGGGACTTACCCAGACAGTTCTCACTTCCTAGAGCTGGGGACTATAGCATGTTTTCCTCACTGGAGGATGGAAATAATGAAACTAAAGCAGGAACATATCTGTCCAGATGGGGTCACAGATCTAGCAGTCAGATAAACGAAATGTTTTTTCCTCTAACAGGGACTTGTACTGTTTATGCCTTCTTGCAGTTTTTAAGCCTCTTTTGAGGACATATTTGGTACCATGATGCCCTTATGATGGTTCCTATTTAATTCCTGATTATTAAATCCAAATGTTTTCCCAATTTCAGTCTAGTTACTCTTTTAAGCCCCTCAGAATGAATTTTTTTGTCATTTACATTCACATGACATTTACTTGCTTACTTTAAATTGTATTATTAATATGAAGTAAAATATAAGCAGACTCATAAAAAACGAGTATCCTAGCATATTAAAATACAAAAAAAGATGTAATCTGTCCCAGAAGTATACAAACAGCACATGGAAAAATGGTCATATCATGGCCACAGTTATGTTATACAATACTGCAGAAGACTGCATATTGCTTTACATGAACAGGCATTATCCTAACTTCCCTGAGCCAGGAACACGCTAGGTTACTGCCCAGGAGAAGGTTTGTAATTGGGAAGAAGCTCACTTTTTTAACACTCAGCATCACAGTTTATCATCTCCTGCATCAGGAGTTCAAGAACCAGAAGATCATTTACAGGCCTAAGATGCCAGTGTTGCAGGATAGTAGAGCAAAATGAAAGCACACACTGATAAGTCTGCACCTGACTCACAAAATAACACTGTTACACCTCTCTATTTAAGAGCATAACGTCTGAATGTGCACAGTGTTAAGTACATATTCATAACAATCATTTTAATAAAAACTCACCAGGTGTTTCAGGGCATTAGCAAGCAGTTGTCTTCCAGCTGGCTTATCGAAATCAGCAATAATCCAGATAGTAACAGCATACAATGCATCTTCACCTGAAAATGAAAGATAACCCTGCTTTCACTCTGGAGAATCTTCTCACGAGTAATGAATAAAGAATTAACTCTGTTTGAGATTTTGAAGTTTGAGTGTATGTATGACTGCTAACTTCAACCTTAAGATTAATCTTCGCCACATTAGAATCTTTTGCCCTCTGAACAGAAACAAAATTTTTATGGGGCACTTTATCATATTAATATGAGTCATGTTAATAAGTAGCTGATCTGTTGCTGTACCACTGAAATGTGACAGCCCTAAATAATAAGCCAGCTCCAATTAACAAGACTTTCTTTACTAGAGGTTTCTTGTGAACATTTAATGGAGACTGATCATGTAGTGAGACTTGAAAATAATTACAAGAGTTGAAAAGAGTTACAAGAATGCATGAGTTAGACCTTTTACTTTCCCCAGCAGTAGAGGAGAGTCCTTCAACCAAAACCTGGGTAAAATTCACCATTTCTGGATACAAATGGGACTATGCCAAATACAGCCCAGACTAAGTAAACTATAGTATAGGTGTACACTTAGAAATTTTCCCTTTTTTCCTGGTCTATTACATTCTGGTTCTTTATTCTTCATAGAAAGGCTACAGTGCATGAAAAATTCTGCAAAATTATCTGTAGAAGAATGGCAGTCAAACCAGGCCTATCATATGTCCCCTAAAAGCTAATACATACAGAGACAGCAATTTTACAACGTCTTGATGAGATTCTAAGAAGTTATGATTAAGCACTGTTGGGGTCTACTGAATAACACTGGGGACAGAGATTTGAAATGTAGATTCTGGCTTAAAGGTTATGGGTTTTATGCAAGAGACGTGAATCTTTGCAATGAGCCTAGAGATTGAACGCCAGTCATCATTTGACAGCTAGTTGTGATATCCCTGTGGTTGTGACAGAGAATCAGAGAGTCAAAGAATTTTACACTAAAGACATGCAATTATATGGCATTTTGTTCTAATAAAAGAATAAGTAAAATTATGTTAAAACTGCATATTAATTACTAAAACCCCAGCATTTTAAGGGGACTATTCTGTCCCTTGATGGACTGATCTAAATGAGCAGTTGTTAACTGTCTGCTCCTAGAAATTAACAACGTACAGACTACTTCAAAATTCTGTGCAGTATTATGGCCCCACTGTTGCAATTATAATTTCTAACTTGAAGGGAAAGTAGTTGCGTATGCAATAAGAATACTTTACATCAAAAAACATTTCAAATTTACAAAAAAGTGTGAGTTTTCTCAAGATAAAATGTATAAATGAGTGATAATACATCAGATTTTTTTTCTGTTCGACAGAAAGACAAAGCTTCAGATATCAAAATTAAACAACCTAAATAGAGGAAAAATAGAGACACTGAATACTAATAAAGAAAAAAAAAATATCAGTTATTCTTTAAATTGTAGAAATGCCTAATTTTGATACAGATATTATAAAGACTACACATTCTTCACTTGATAATGCTGCAAATAAGAGTCACTTGAAAACTGAATATACTCTCTTAAATATCCTTAAGTAAAATCATATTACTATGAAAACCGAGTCTGTATTTGAAGGTCTTGCAAAGTTTTTTAACTTCATGCCTGCAAAACAAAAAACAACTAGGCAAGATATCCATCTCATTTCAAAACCACAAAATCTGAAGTAACTGTCCTGTTATTATGCTTACAACAGTGAGATATGATCTGACTTCTGAAAGAAGATACTGGGATTGGGTAAATGTATTTATTTACATGGGATTCTTAGGATACTTACTTACTTGGAGTATTTTACTGGGAAATTTCAACAACTTTTTAATACCCACATGTATACATATAGCCCATATACAAAACTAATATACCCTTTTTGGTTAAATACTTCATGTTGTCTGAAATTACAGCACTTTTATCTTGTGAGTCCAAAAAGGAGAAAGTAGAGAAGTCTTCCACATCAAATGGAACTGCAAAATGTAAAATGCAACATGTTAGACTTAAAAACGAAAATCATAACAACAGCCAATCCAAGAAAAGTAGTTACCATTTGTGGATCTGAAATGTATGTATCTTCTTTCTGGTCCAAGAATAGTGGGGTTGATACGGGAAACCACATTGTGCTGATCCATAAGAAAATCGATTGCGTTTATATGATCGTTTAACACACCCTGTTGTAACAGAAAGAAAACTATAAAAAGTCCAGATTTAATGGAAGGCAAACAAAACCCCAACTGTTTGTTCAACCTTTTCACTATCTTAAAACTTCTATATACACCAAATTATGGACAATGTAAAGTTGAAAACGTATAAATATCATACAGATACTACTTCAAAATATCAGATGCACATTTTTTTCAATGAAAAACTGCAGCATATGCCCAGCTTCTGACTGAAAAATTCCATATGATTGCTATATGCTTAGTTGATCCTTCAATTTTATATAATCTAAATACACTTTTTCAAAACCAGGGCCACAAACTAATGTAATAATGTAATTTCGGTTGTCATATTATTAATTTCAAGCCATCTCATTATAAAAAAAATAATATATAAACATGAATCAAACAATCCACTGTCAAATACTTCATCTTGTGTTCATTCGTAAATGTTAAACATACCATGAAAACTGCCCTCTGGAAGAACCCGGTGGCATCAATAATCCTCTGAAGAATAACTGTCTCTAACTCTGCAGCATCCATCTCTTCTCTGTTAAAGGGCATGCCATTAAAGAGAGCTTGAGGCAATGGACCCAGGCCAGTCTTTTTATAAAAGGTTGCTCCTGCCTGATCATATCAGAAATATCACAGGATTAAACAGACTGTGGCTGACTGTAGCAAAAAATGAAACTAATATCAAGAGACAATGAACTCTAATCTCCAAGCACTCTTAACTTGTCACACCTTCTCAGGAGAAGCAGGGACAAAACAGGAAATATCTGGAAACCAAACAGGACACATGACTCATTTATCAAATACAATGGCAAAAGAAATTATAGATCTATATACAGTGTTTTAAAAAGTCGCTATAACATCTTGCTGAGAAACATCTTATTTTGCTTAATATTCTTAGCAAAAAATATTAAGCAAATAACATTTGAGAAGGAACTTGAGACAGTTATAGCAGGAGTCAGTACTCAGCCCAGTCTTATTGAGCACATTCATCAGTGACCTGGATGAGGGGACACAGTGCACCCTCAGCGAGTTTGCTGATGACACTAAGCTGGGAGGAGTGGTTGATACACTGGAAGGCTGTGCTACCATTCAGTGAGGCCTGGACAGGCTGAAAACTTGGGCAGAGAAGACCCTAATGAAGTTTAATAAAGGCAAGTGTAGGATTCTGCACCTAGGGAGGAATAACCTGCACCAGTACAGGTTAGCGGTTGACCTGCTGGAAAGCAGCTCTGCAGAGAAGGAACTGGAGTCCTGGTGGATAACAAGCTAACTATGAGCTAACAATGTGCCTTTGGCCAAGAAAGCCAATGGTATCCTGGGGTGCATCAAGAAGAGTGTGGTCAGAAGGCTGAGGAAGGTTATCCTCCCCCTCTATTCTGCCCTAGTGAGGCTGCATCTGGAGTAGTGTGTCCTGTTCCAGGCTCACCAGTTCAAGAAAGATGAGGAACATGAGGAACAGCTTCTTTACTGTGAGGCTGACAGAGCACTGGAACAGACTGCTCAGGCTGGTTGTGGAGTCTCCTTCTCTGGAGATATTTGAAACCCACTCGGACATGTTCCTGTGTAGCCTGCTGTAGGTGAACCTACTTTAGGAGGGGGTTGGACCACATGATCTTCAGAGGTCACTTCCAACTCCAACCATTCTGTGATTCTGTGGATCAACCTGGACCTTTTCCCCAAAGCCAGCACCCCCAAAAACCTCAAAAAGGCTTTTATATTCTGAAGCCAAGCCTTATTTGATAAGACAAGCAGAACAGGCTAATTTTTCCACAGACAGAGAAAATTCAGTGAGACAAATATAAATAAAAATGTATTCTAAGTAATCTGCCCTTCTTATTCTATATCCTTTCATGTTTTCTTTCAGTATCACTTTCTGGATGGCTACAAAGTCTATGATAATATCTATGCATCCATCCTTCTGTCACCCCATTGTCTCCTCCCTGATCTTCATCACTGTCTCATAGTCCCTGCTTCCTCTTGGTGCGTCTCCATCTACTTTTCTTCCTTTAATAGTCACTGTGGGAAGCTTTCCTCTCCTAAGCATATCCAGCTGCTCCCCGGGTAGATTCAAACTGCCTTTCTACATAAAGCCTCCATGCAACTCAGTGAGGAACATGCAGCATAAAACAAACAGCACCTTATTTTCTGGCTGTCCAGACACACCTTTTCAAGGGAACATAATATATATTATGTAACAAAATTTTACAATAAATAAATAAAAGGGATGGTGTGCATCAGAAACAAGATTGTATAGATGGCATGGCTGAAGCTACATGAAGAAAAATGGTATTTTAATTTATATTTTAACAGCAAATTGCCTACATAATCAATTATAGATAAAAACGTCATTTCCATAGCATTTAAATAAAAATCCATAGCTGTCTTTCCCAAAGGAAATTACAACCAGAAATCTCAATTAAAGGAAATAATTCACCTAAAACACAGACTTCAGCTCCTCACCCAGAAGACACAGCTAAACAACTTCTGTAGTGCAAGACAGACACCTTGATGTGCTCACTAGAAAAACACTTGTGCTCCTGAAAGCACCAGGCAACAGTAAATTTTAATAGTGAGAGTAATAATGCAGAAACCCTTTAAACATATGTGCAAATGCCTGGGTGGGGACTGAAGAGAAATTTAACTCCAAGATATGCTACTTACATCCTTTAACATTTAGTAATCTTTCAGCTTATCAAATGCAAAGCATTGGGTACTGTCATATTTCTCAACACTTTTCTCTCAACATACCTTTCTCCCTTCGTCGTATTCAGAATGAACACCTAGTACACTCTCAACATCAGCGTGAGGGTATTCGCTTCTGAGAACATCTTTCACATGATTTACTGTTAGAACATCTCCATCTCTGACTTCATGGTACATCTGCAAAAAATTGCAACAGAGTAAAGCAAAATGTAATAATTTTTCAATCATAATTTTAAAAACATAATAAAAGTAAGTAAACAATAATGTCTTTGTAATGCTGTAGTGATTTTTATATCACTATTGCAGTTTTATATTGTTTTTATTGCTATATTGCAGTTTTTACATTGCTTTAGTAATTATCGCCATCGCACATTTGCACAATTTTTCATCACAATTTTTCATTCTCATTAATCTATTATTATACCTTTAGTCTAAATCCGTAGCAGGAAAGTAAATACATTTACGTGAGCTGAATGTGAAAGGTTATTTCTCTCCACCGATTCAAGAAGGAATCTAAATTCTTACTGCAAACAAGTTAACCATGGGCAGTTATCTGAACCTATATGGGACAAATCCAAGCCTGAAAGAGACTTCCTTACAGTGACAATTTTTCCCTATTTTGTTTCATAGCATAAGATTTTATTACTTTTATCAAAAATACAAAATAAATTTGAAGTGAAAATTATTCAATTAATTTATTTTCAAATGAAGAACAGTACATTTCTCTCTGTGTCCCTGAATATCTCAAAGCTTTTATTTATTCTATTTTTGTTATCTTTTAATTACATTTATCATCCCCTCCTTTATGTATTATGAAACAAAGTAAACAGAGGAACACACATTTTAAAAAGAACACTGTAAATCGATATTTTGTGATCTGGTTGTGGATAATGGTCACGCGTATGTGTCAGCTCCTAAGACTTATGGATTTCTATTTCTCTTCCAAGCTACTCCTAGTTACTTCAACTCCTTTCATCTTAAGCTGTCCGAGTTTGTCCATGACATTAGCTTCTAGGCACTAAACAGAATAACAGAAAACAAAAGTAAGGAAAAAAAGGTATGTATTAGTACCATGTTCTCTGATATAATTTTGCCTGCAGTCTTCACATAGACTGCTCACTTCCTTCCTTTCATCCCTCGTCTCTGAAATTCCTGTCTTTACATGAACCCACACAGAACATCTGGCTCCTTCATTAAGCTACAAGTCTGCAATATTTTGTTTTCTACACCTATGAACAGCTCCAACATGACCAAAAAAAGAACTCTTACTGTTTCACTTTCTACACTAGAGAACAATCAAGAGTTTTTCAAAGCTTATAGAATTGCCAAAGTGATAATAAAATGCCTGTATCCAAGAGATACAGAGCACAGACAGGCACATCACATTAACATAAATAATAAATAATTATTTTTCAAAAGCATATGCCGAAAGCTGTAAGGTATGTATCTACCTTTTTACATTCTTGAAGGAAGTTTGCAGATAGGTAAAATGATGCGAACAGGTAGGTTTGGAGAAGGAAAATATTTCTGCAAATCATTCTATAGCATATTAATTCTATATATGTTTTTTATACTTTGTTTCCAGGTAAAGTAAATGTGAATGTATTATCTTGCCAGAAAGTAGCAAAATCCTAACTATCTGGAAAAGTTAAAAGTTTAAAAAAAAAACAAAACAGATGTGATTTCTTGCGAAAGAACTAACATTAATTATCGCGGTAAAGGCTTGAAAGGCGTCAGATTCTTCTGCAATGTAATTAAAAGTTCTCCAAAGAGCTACTCCAGTGTCTTCATTCCCATCTATTTCTTCTTTCGCACTTAAAATGAAAACAAATCCAATTCTATAAAAAAACCAAAGAGATCACACATTTTAAAACAATATCAGTTTCACACACATTCTAATACCAACCGGAAAGAACAAGATGTTTGCACTCAAGTAAGCTGCCCAGCACATAGGCACAAATGATGACAGCAATTAAGATTGGATTTGGATTTGGAGTCATTTGGATTTACTCACAGCTCTTTCTTCCCTTATCTGATTAAAGGTTCTGACATTGTTTACATTCCTGCCATGACCTCTTCACCCTGAGTCATTTTTTGGTCTGAATATAATATGCTTTTTATTTTTCCTGAAATGAGTGTCTTAAGTAGCTGCATGTAGATGTGCTGGGTTCTTGTTGTCCTGTCATCAATATGTGACATTCTTATGAGTCCTTCTCTTGACTTTTTTACCTTCTGGGTCTTCCCCACTTTCCTCGTTGCCATTCATTCTCCATTCACAGCAATTTTAAATACATCTACTACAACTCCCTACATTTCCAATAAATGAAAAAAGCACTAAAAATAAGATACCTGAGAGGAAAAAAAAAACTTGAATTTTTTTTTTTTGGTATTTTGAGGTGGTATTTTGAAACTGTTCTCATGAAAAAAACATGGATTGATGAGGACATACTATCTTTGCAGCATGAAGCATGACAGAGATTTGGTATTCCACAATAGCAGGGGAAAACTCAAACCTAACAGCCACCTGTGTGCCTACACAAAACAGCTGGGTTAAATTAAGCATCGTCATTTGCATGTGAAACTCATGAAGATGTTACTGAAAGGTCTGACACACACTCTAAAAGCTCAAAAGTCCAAGATATGGTGCAAAGATCCTGTTTCTTCAGGAAACAAAAGCTTTGAGCAATGGGACAATCTGGTCAAATATATTGTGAATAGCGGCACTATGACTAAAGGATGAGGTCTTTCACAGACTGAAGACCCAGGAGATTTAAAACTGAAGATCCTTGAAGTTATGTTTCCTGTTGAGAACACATAACGACCCTTCTGGTCTCTACCCCATTTGAAAGTGCTTCTGATCATTACAGTCAGTTCCATCCCAGCCGGTAATAGGAAAAGGACAAGCGAGATCCTTCCATTGAGGATTCCCGGGACTGGAAAATTCACCTGGACCAGAAAACACTAGGCCAGTTTCTGACAGTGAAAGGAAGCAAAGAGAGTAGACAAGCTCCATCTTGCATGCCATGTCACAAGCAATAGGTTAGGAGCAGCAAAAGCACAAAACTTTCTAAGGAAAATCTTCCGGTCGCAAGTGACAGCATAGGTGTACACCCACAGCCAGAACATACAGACTCCCAAAAGGAGAAATACAGGCCTATTCATGAACACAGTTTGCCTCCATTATGAGATGAAGACCAGTAAGGTGGATTATACCAGTCACCTGGAATTTTGTAAGCGTGAAGCCCTCAGAAGCAAAGGACAATTAAAATTTTTCTTGTAATTTACTGAGGAAACAAAAAGCCATTTCACAAGAGGATTTAAAATATTTAACAGGGAACTAATCTTGCTGAACCTTGGATCTAGTTTGGATGCCCTTCTCTTTTATAAGGTGTGGAAATAAATAGGCACCTCAGAGCAATTAATTTTTTCTTGAAGAAGGCATCTCAGGTCAACTAGATTCTTCCTCAGAAATGTCTCTCTCAAATGACCATTAGCTCAGATTCAGACAACTCATTTTTAGAAATGCAAAACTTGGTGAGGATAATCTAACTTCGATCTTCAAGTATTTATATTAAAAAAAATTAGGTAAAGCAACCTCAATTGAAAGAACAAAATTAAAAAATGCCCTCAAATCATGTTTTATTTACAGAACACTTTGCTTAGAGTGCAACTTCACACGGGCATCCAGTGGGACTATTTCACAAGATATTTTTTTATTAGACACTTGCAGTTTATTTTCCACTCACTCAGGAACGTTACCCCTTGCAATTTACTTGCTTAAGAATACTGAATATATCTGAGTAAGCTTACACATGAGTAACCCATGTGTCTTAAGAGAATGCTGTTTTATTGGACTTGATTTGAATTCATGTCTTTGTCTAGCAGAAGAGAAAATGAAGAAGAAAAAAAGGAGAGCAACCTCTTTTAATATTTTTCTTCAAGACTTCCAGTTTTCCTTACCTAAGTGGTACATTATGATGATAAAATAATTCTGCCAGTTTCACATAATCACCTGTATCTTCTTGGACAGGATCAACAAAAAATACCTAAGAAGAGAAAACATATTATACAGTCAAAATTAATTCTTGAGGTCTGGTTTTATTTTTTTTTTAAGATACAAAACCTAAGATAAGAACAGAAATTTCCCAAGGAGCTGTGTGCCCCAACTGTTTTCAATTTCCTAGAGCATTCATTGTAAGAAAACATTAAGAATATAAACAAAAAAAACTTCAAAATTAATGAATTTGGACCAAATATTAAAAAAAATTATTTAACCATTTATTGAACTCCAAACCAAGTGAAATAACTACTCTCCTTTGAAAGGCCATGTGCAATACTTTATTTTTATTCATGATCGTGATATTTTAATTAAAAAGGATCTTCTGCTGATTTTTATATTACTTCTTTCAACCAACTCTCTTCTGTTGTGAAAATCAAACTAAAGTAAATAAACAGAATATATTGACTTAAAACTTCAATTAAAAAATGGAGCATTAGAAAAGAATTCTTCCTCCATATTTCACATATCTTTGTATTCAGTCTTTCACTTACTGCAGCCTGAAGTCTAAAATCAGATCTTTTAGACATGTACAGAATCTAAAACTGGGATCTGTCTGCATATGTAGATTATGCAGATTTAATTATGACATTGGTACCTTATTCAACTTTGCACTGCAGCTCCCCTTAGAATGTATAATTTTGCCAGAGTAGTTTAAAAGAAGCAGAATAATTTTAAAAGTTTTGAACACTCCCTCCTCCTCAGATTACAGTTAAATGATATGTTGTACATTTCTGTAATACAGCTGTTACATACACCTAAGCCAATATTTAACTTTGAATACATGAAGCAATCTACTTCATACTATACACATCTCATGCTTCACTATAAACACACATTTTTATTAAATATTGCTTGTACTTTGGTTGTCTTTTTATATACTGAACTTCGGAGGCTGAGGGGAGACCTCATCACTGTTCGCAACTGTCTGAAAGGAGGTTGTAGCGATGTGGGTGTTGGTCTCTTCTCCCAAGTGACGGGTGATAGGACAAGAGGAAACGGCCTCAGGCTGCACCAGGGGAGGTTCAGAGTAGACATCAGGAAAAATTTCTTCACTGAAAGGGTTGTCAGGCACTGGCACAGCTGCCCAGGGAGGTGGTGGAGTCACCATTCCTGGAGGTGTTTAAAAGGTGGGTAGATGAGTTTCTCAGGGACACGGTTTAGCAAGGGGACAGGTATGGCTGGACTTGATGATCTCGGAGGTCTTTTCCAACCAGATGATTCTACGATTCATGTCACTTGGAGCAACTACATCAGTGGACAAAGGAAGAGCTACGGATGCCATCTGTCTGGACTTCTGTAAGGCTTTCAATACAGTCCCCCACAACATCATTCTCTCTAAATTGGAGAGACATGGATTTGATGGTTGGACTATTTGGTGAGTAAGGAATTGGTTGGATGGTCACATCCAGCAGGTAATGGTCAACAGCTCAGTGTCCTGATGGAGATCAGTGATGAGAGGTGTCCCTAAGGGGTCCGTACTGGGACCAGTGCTGTTTTATATTTCCATCAATGTAATGGACAGTGGGATTGAGTGCACCCCCAGCAAGTCTGCAGACAACACCAAGCTGAGTGGTGCAGTTGACACGTCTGAGGATGCCATCCAGAGGGACCTGGACAAGCCCGAAAAGTGGGTCCATGTGAACCCATATTGAATCCATCATGAGGTTCAACAAGACCCAGAACAAGGTCCTGCTCTTGGCTTGGGGCAATCCCTTGTATCAATAGACACTGGGGATAAAGAGGTTGAGAGCAGTACTGTGGAGAAGTACTTGTGGATACTGATGGATGAAAAGCTGGATGTGAGCCAGCAGTATGTGCTCACAGCCCAGAAAGACAACCTTACCCTGGGCTGCATCAAAAGAAGCGTGGCCAGCACCTTCTCTTCTCTGCTCTGGTGAGAAGCTCACCTGGAGTCCATCCAGCTTTAGAGTCCTCAGTACAAGAGAGACATGGACCTATTGGAGTGGGTCCAGAGGAGGGCCACAAAAACGGTCAAGGAGCTGGAATATATGTCCTACAAGGACAGACTGAGAGTCAGGGTTGTTTAGCCTGGAGAAGAGAAGACTCTGGGGAGACCTGATTGCAGCATTTCAATATAAAGAGGGCTTATAAGAAAGATGGAGAGAGGCTTTTTACCAGTACCAGGGACACAGTAGTGACACTAGTGACTGAACAAGGGGTAACAGTTTTAAGCTAAAAGAGGGTAGATTTAGACTGGATATGAAGAAACAAGAATAGTGAGACACCAAATGTAACAGGAGAACAGGTTGCCCAGAAAATTGTGGATGCCCCACCATGGAGGTGTTCAAGGCCAGAACGGACGAGGCTTAGAGCAACTTGATTGAAAGATGTCCCAGCTCACAACACAGGAGCCGGACAAGATGATCTTTGAAGGTCCCTTCCAATCCAAACCATTCTATGATCCATACAGTTACCTTTTGTAATTTAAATTTCAATTTAAATCAGTAATAACTGTTTCCATAACTTACTAAGTGATAGAGAATGCTACATACAGAAGGAAAATTAGACTTGCAAGATCTTCATAATTAGTATGCCTTTTGTTTCTGAATCTTAGAAATGGTGCTGCTTCACCAGTCATAATGGTGACTATGAAGGATTTCAATAAATCAAGAGGCTACTTTATAATACAGTCAAGTTGCCTAGTACAAACAGAGAAGATTTATAACTTGCTTACAAAGCCTGAAAACCAAAAAATACATGGGAATTAAAATACTGCTTTTTATGGCAGCATCTAAAATAAAGAATATCTCAATAAATTGAGTTTGACATTCACAGGTTAACTGTTCAGAGAAATCAATCAGCTGTAAAAATAGTGTCTTCTTGTTACAAAGAACACTCAGTTGTTATGATCAACAGGCTCACGAACTCCAGTTTCAGGTTCTCCATGTCAACTTCACCCACGCACCCCCACTCCTAAACACTTTGAAGAATTTATTTTGATGACTTAGTCCTTGATATATCCACTGTCTTTGTCCATTATTACCTTTTTGTTACATGACTAAATATACAGGAAAAATGTAATGATATATATGTTTTTACATCCTGATTAGAAATAAAGTCTAGGTTACTAAGAAGGTCTTTTCAGTAGAAAGCAAAATTTAAAATTATTTTTACTACTAGAAACGTTTCATAGAAATAACCTACTTTGCAAACAATGGATTTGTTACAGTCAACAGATAAAAGACAGAAACACCACTTCTGTAAATAAGATTAATTATCACATGACTCACTGAACAATAAGATTTTCAGTACTATCAGCAAACTCACATATAAAACATGAAATTCTAATGTACATTAAAAATCAACACAGGACAAGTATTTTTCAATAAACTGTCCTTCCACATACTAATACACCAGCTATGCAAATAATTAAGTTCTCCAAACTTACCAAATTATACAAATTGCGTCTAATCTGCTGTATAACTCCAGGAAATGCAGGTTTTAACAGTTCCTGATAGCTTGCAGGCCACGTGCTATAGCTGGGATCTTGTTCTATGTTATTAACCCACTAAAACAGAAAACCCAGTCATTTAGAAAACACGTATTAACCCCTGAGTAAAATACGTATGTGTAAATAAAGCTATTTTAAACCACGTGAAAAATAAGAGAAGACTAAAGTGCTTTATCTTCTTTTTGAAATAGTAATAGCAAATACCTTCTAAAATAATTCCACCCCCCCCCCTTGAATCAAACTGTTTGGATTTTATTTGCAGTACATGATGTAATTAATAATAAATGGAAAAGGAAAAAAGACCCTTTGTACTCTTTATAAGGATGTGAATAAAAGCATTTTTTCACATGTGCAAACTACTTGCACAGTACAAAGGTCATAACATATCACAGATATATATGTAACACACCATAGTCACTTTGTAAAGTAAATACATTATATATCTATAACCTGCAGAAGCACTTTATATATACATCAAAATAACTAAGTAATTAATATACAGCCAATTTGTTCTGCTGTTTTGTGTACAAGCCTCTCTACGCATGGCAAATGGAAAAGTGAAATATGGTTCTTTCAGGTGAAGAAAATTAGTGTGTTAGTGCCTTTTTCACTGGTATATATATAACCTTTGTAAAGAAAATTGCATAAACTTTGAAAAAGAAGGAAAAAAGAAGCAAAGTCATTGCACAATTAGAAACAAAATACTTAAGTTCTCCACAATTCAACTATCATACTTTTAAAGTACATTTAGCAGTCTTGCACAACACAAGAATATTATACAGGTAGATTAGCTGCTGTAGAGTAAAATTCTATAGCTATGAGTGTGCAATCACTCTTGGATACATCCTTCTTTTCTTTTAAATATCCTACGTATTCAAATTTTAATAAGGTGTAGGCTAGAGAAAATTACTCCCGAAATACATTGGACTGAAAATATTTTACACTGCTTAATGACATATGGTTTTATGCCTAGCATTTTAATTATGTTACAAAGAAAGATAGATTGTCTTACACATAGCATCAAATATGTAACATTTAAATAAATAACAGTTTAATCACTCACCATTATTGAAGAGTGACGAATATCTAGCGCATAACTGTCATCTGTGGGATGTATATGCAAGCTCATTAATTTACTTAGGGTCTTCTCTTTGATTCCAAGTTCATGAAGGCCATGCATCACTTTTCCTTCAAGTTTTAGAGTCTCTAAGATACTGTTTCAGAAAGAGAAATGCGTAATGTCTACATAGAACTGTTGTCACGACATAAAAAGAAAAAATATTTCAAAGACTTAATACAAGGATTATTTTTAGTATTAAAATACTTTTATATTCTTCTGCAGTCAAATGTTTAAAACAAAATGAATTAATAACAGTACACATCTTCAAATTATTTCAAAATAGAATTATAACATATTATACAAAGAGACTTTCCAAGTGTGTAGAGAAGCAGGTAGCAAGCGATGGAGACACAGATACACCCTAAATCTGCACCTCAGTAGAACCCTGAAAACAGTGTGGAGGAAACACACAGCTATTCCTATAAAAGAATACTCTTTCATAGAAGACCTAACTAAAAATTTTGCAATCTGATAATTCAATACGAGAATGGAAACAAAACTGAAGTACTCCCCTGGAAGAACATAGCAAGCAAAATTTTCCAAACGCTTTTATTATTATCTTGCTTCATTTTGAGTTTTCTCTATTCTGAAAAGTTTCTTTTAAATCATATTGAAATTAAACCTAGCACTAGCATCAAAAAGTGCTATTAATATTTACATCATTATCACAAAGCCACAAGTGACTCCATCTCAAAACTCTGGCTGAGAAAAAAAATTATGTAAAAATTGCAAATATAAATAAAACCAAGAAACATTAAGACTCTCCCTGAAGGAGAAAAGAAGACATTTTGAGTTAAAAAATTGAAAATAAAAAACTTTAGACTGTAACAAATCACAGGAAAATGAAAAACAAATCTCAGCCTTAGCATCAGTAGATTTACTAACAGTTTGTAGGCCACCACAGATGATTTTCAAGTTGTCATGTCTGTCCTGCTACTGCCAATGTACAGAAGAACGCAAGGGAAAATGTTTACAGCTTGGGTGGTTGCATGAAAGAGGCAAGTCACACACAAAATAATTATACTATAATTACACAAGTTGGAAAAAGATTTCTTACACCAAAAAGCAGATTAGTTCTGCATCAACAGAACTTACTACAGAAGGTGGCCGACACAGACTCATAAGCACACCAAAAATAATCCAAGGAGTATGTATCTAAATTTTATGCCTGCATTTCTTTTCATTATTTTAAGAAACATGGATATGAAAGCACTTAACTTATAATTTTCAAGTGTTTTTCCCAGCTTTTTATACACACATTTGTTTCCTTCCATAACCAAATTAATTTTACATGATGAGTCATAAAATTGTAAGCAAATTATAAAACATACTTGAAGAAAAAATACGGTTTTCAACTACTTTATACAATGTTCGTATTAAAAGTTAAACCCCTGTAAAGCAGTATTGGCTTTACTGGAGCACTTCCTGGTGCCCAAATACAATAGATGAGATTACTTATCACCATGGGCACCAGCACCTTCAGTATTACTTGTAATTCTATAATTTTCAAATAAAATATACTGTCTTACCTAAATGAATCATGAAAATCCAGGTCAATATGAAGGCCATTTAAAAATAAGCGTCCTTCTCCAGGTTGGATTCCAAGTATCTCATGAAAATGCTTAAAAATAAGTATTGCTAATTACTTAGGTATATGTCAACACCAAAACACACGTATAGATATATAAATACATAAACATATGTATTATATATACAAACATATATAAATAAACATACATACACACATACAGATATAAAATATGTATTACTTTAAGTAATTCTACACAAAACCCATCAAATCTCTTACACATAATTTCTTCTTACAGCTAAGTGTTGGTAAAAATATCGACAGCATACTTTTATAAGTGCTATTTAGCACACTTTGAATGCTTAATACAAACACAAATTAAAAGACTTGATAATCCCTCCCCCAACCTACAGCGTCCTCACCTGTACAAGGTATAGACGAGAACATATTCTCAGTGTCTGCCAACAGAAAGTGAAAACACACACAAATACAGAAATACAGCTCAGGAGTTTCTGAAAAATTAGCCTCAACATATTCCTCCTACACATCCATTCACTTCCAAAGGGAGATCAAAGGGAGACCCTATACATATTCTTCAGACCTCCACTTGGAACGAGATTCTGAACAACTTAAGATCTTTTATATTTCCAAAAACACGTAGTCACAGTTGTTAGGTGAAGGCAGCAATGACAGACTAGAAACACACAGTCTCACTGACCAAAAGCCTTGGAAAAAAAAATTCAGAAGGGATAGCATACCCTTGCTTTGCAAAGAAGAAAAAAAAATGCACATTAAACAAATACAAGAGGAAGGAAGCATTTAGGAAGCAGAGTGTGCCTTACCACTTTATTTCAGAGAGCTGTTCAATCTACAGTGGCCATGGCAAGATAAGTAACAGGAGCAACAGCAACAGTTTATTCCAACTCACCCCTTGAGGAGCAGTCAGATTTCCAGATCTGTCTTAATTCCCAACAGAGGAATGGAAAGCACCAAAAATAGGCAGAAAAGAAGCAAGCTGAGAATGATTTTTTTTCCCCAGTTAGCTCCCACTTGCTGAACAAAACAAGTGTGAACAAAAGCACACTTAGAATAAGCAACCCAGGCTGTGTACATTACTCCACTTATGAGCCTGTCACTGAACAAGTAAGAGGAAAAAAAGGGACATTGAAATTGGTATTATTCCTTAAAAGTAGAGTGGTTACTTTCACACAGTTAAATATAAGTAGCTGGTTTGTGGCGTTATCAGTGCAACCCTAGACAAAAGAGAACAGTGCACTTGAAGCTTTCAATCCATCAGTTATCATTCATCATATTACGTATTACTCATCATTCATCAAAATGGTACCCTACTCCTTCGTACATATACACATCTTCACAACTTAAAACACAACAGAAATATGTAGTTGCACCTAATCCCAACGTACGAAAGGCAGGGGTCTCCAAGAAGGAAAAATGCAGCTGTGATAACCCTGAACCTAAAACGCAAAGAATTTTTAGGCAGTCTAAAACCTGTCCTTGACCTTGAAAAACAGCTTTTGTAATCGGTAAATTTAGTGTATTCTAACGGTGTAATCCTATCTTTGTAGTGCTGTCACTGCTTTTTTGTATGTAGATTTCCCAAGGACTAATAATTTTAAAGTTTGTTATAAAGCATCTAAACACACAAATCCACACTCAGATATATTGTGAAGAATATAAAAATTCCTTTTGGGGGGGGGGGGCAGGTAGTACACCTCACTAATGCTAAGAAATAACCAGAAAGTCTTTTTTTAAAAAAAAATTAGTTATCTTTTATGAAAATTTTAGTAGGTATCTAAAAAATGGTTATCAGTGGGCTTTCTGAAAATGAAAAGCATGGCAGTAAGTTTCCTATGGTTGGATAAGGAAAAAAAAGAAAGGTATCATTTAATTACTTTTCTAATTTATAAAACTTAGTTTATTCCCAATCTTATACTCTCTGAAGTTACAGAAATGGGTTTTCTTGATATGTCCCAAAGCTTGACACAGAAGAGTAAAAACTTCCATCTTCTTTTACAACTGCTGCTTTGGATTACTCTGGACGGAGTTCAGGACTTCAGAAGGACTTCATATTTATCTTTGTTAAACCTCATGCAACCATTAAAATAAAAACTAGAAGTAGAAGCTGGTGTCTGACATTTACATTTTTCCTACCACAGCTTCACACAGAATTGCACACTGTCCCAAGGTTTCACTGCACAAGTCCCTTCTAAGCAGCCAAAATTCATAAGTGCCTGACAATGCCAAGCGCCATTGCAGCAGGTGAAATTTCCACTCTTTTTACCTACACGGAGTTTGATCCTGAGATAGCACCCAATCAGGCAGACAGGACAAAATCAAACAGTCAGGCACACAGTGATGAGAATCTTCACCAAACAGAGAAGCACCCAGAGCCCTAGGTATACATAATATTTTTCTGTACTTAGTAAATCCAACTTGGGTCCCAGTTTTAATACCAGTGTTGTGCCATGAAATGCTGTGACTGCAGAAAAATCCCCCTCAATGCCACAGGACTTAAGGAGTGAATAACAAATATATGGAGGATTCCAATTTCAAGAAATCTTACCAGCATCTTTCAGGGCTCTCGTGCGTATCTTTTGAGATGAGCTAGAAGACTCTCCTTGAAGCACCGAAATCAGCATTCTGGGTAAGAGATCTCTCATCATTGCTGAAAGCTTACTAGTCATCCCTACAAGCCCAGATACTCATGTAGGCACAGATACAGGGTAAGAATGCAACTGGCTGGTGTAGGTCATACAAAAACTAATACTAAGTAAAATGAATGGAAGACCAATGATAAAAGTATAAGCCACTGGGTATTGAAATGGTAACCTAAAAAGTTTTCAAATCCTTCGGTACTGCAGCAAGAAAAGAACTGAGCTGAAGAGAGCTGAGACTTGTTATACAGTTCCAATGCCAGGCACCTGATCATTCAGAAGACCATCCATTTTCCTGAACAACTTTGAAGAAAGGAGTATTTAGGCATTCCAGACTAGAATTTAATGCTGATGATACATAGTATTTTCTCGCTAAACTGTCAGCACATTACTGCACTGGAATGTAGTAACATTTTTAATGAGATTTTATTTGTCCTTTTATCTACAGCAGTTCTTTGTCTATTTCTTTATTAGATATCAATTCATTACTTCTAAATCATCACATGCCTTTCAACTTTTAATACCTTTATTTCCTCCAGTTGCATTTCCTATTCAACTTTCATTATCTTGAGAGGGAATCATCCAGTTACACACAGCATGAGATTATATCTCTCCCGCTGCTAGATGGATGTACTGCAGCTCAAGAACACACATGCCAATTTATTGTGCTCTAGCAGCAGCATTCAGGAAGTTTCCCCACTTCTATTCAACCGAGTTTAGCTTTTAGCTGTCCAAAGGCCTGAAGCCTAAGGGAGGATCCAGTATAAAATCTAACTTTAGCCTGACAGCTGCCTAAGATTCTCTTACAGTTCGTGTATTTAACATAGTTTATGGACTGATGGGAGTGATTCAGCTGATAACCAATGTAATTTGAGACATTGCGTGGTTTCAGGACAAGGCTTCTTGGACTGGAAAGTACAGGACAATCCTAAAGGAATGGATGTCCCAGTGGCCACATCCACCAGAACTGTGTGGCTATCCTGACATCTCAAATGACATCAGAAATCCAGGTTCAGGCAATTCAGTCATGCCCCACAAAACAATCACTGAGTGAGAGAAATTGGTTTTGATGTCCATCGACTACATCTTCATTGTTATAACAGAAGTTTAGATGCCCATACAGACATGCTCAAATGCAGGTATCTTCATTACAAACCAAATCTTAACTACTTTTCCTAATTCTTATATTTAGTAGTAAAAGCCATTGTAATTCCTGATACAGTTTTAATATGGATGGGTTTTTTGCATTTTTGGGTAGAGTTTTTGATTAAGAAGTTGTTTGGATTTTTGTGTTAAGAGAGCTGCAAGTTGAGAAAAAAACACTGAAAGCCTTTATGAAGAAACAAGGAAAGAACCAACACTTGTACTCTGGAGAAACTATGATCATCAGGGATTTGTTTTGCTTTATCCTTATATCCCTAACAACAAAGAAATATTGGAAAACATGTATCCCAGCTGCATACAGAAAGCAATGAAGAAGGGTGCAGATACTGACTTGCTCCCTTGAGCAAATACTATGGCACTTCTCACTAGTGCAGGAAACGAGTTCTGCACAACTTTGAGTACATTCTAAGATCTCTGTGAAAACCCAAGAATCAAACATGCACCCTGTACACAAAAAAGCTGAAGGGCTCAGCAGGTTGAACTGATGGGATATGTGAATTGTATTCTCAATTCCCCAGTCCCACATGCAATCACCTATAGACAAAAAAAAGCCTTATACAATTGTTTGTGTAACTGTTTATAAAGACATAACACTTGAGCCTGTCACTACCTGGGCAGGAAATACTTAAGGCTGGAAAGTCTTACATTAGTTTTGCATAGTGGAGAGTTCTTCTAACACATTTACGTGACATTTTTACTACAACGGAGATGGCAAGCTCTTCATGAGAAGGCTGCATCGGTGCAACAGGGACATCGTTTGCTTTCACTGTTTCAGAAGGTGAAAGAAACTGGAAAGGCACGCTACTGGATATATTAGTCCTGGCAAGACAAGAGGCAAAGGCTAGAATGGATGCAAAGCAAAATGATAGACAGAAATGATGCAAAAGTACAGCAGTGCCACAAGTACAAAATAAATCCCTTTCGTATGGTGATCGGTCAGTCTTAACGCCATATGAAAATATATGTTCTGAGGATCAAGATTAAGGACAGTGCTATAGATGTTATTTCATGTGACCAGTCCTTAAAGCATGGTGGCTAAAAGTTAATTTTAATCCAAACACTGAACTGAGACAGAAAATAGGCAAACTCTACAAATACTAACTGGCATCTTATAATACATCTCAGATCAGTTAAAATCAGATGAACAATGACTCCTCATGTGATACACAAGAGACGCAGGGCATCAAGGATGAATATAAATCAACCATCTATGACAGGCAATGTTCAAAATACCATGCAGAAAAGTTGCATGTGTGATTCTGAGCGTGTGGAAAGCTCAAAGCTAACACGTGCTGACCATAATATAAGCAGTAGGCCTAGATTCAACACTAAAGCTCTAGAAAAAATAACTGATACCTATTCTGCTTGTACAGCATACAATTTATGACTGGGTATAATGCTCTGTAAAAATTGTCTGCCCTTGCCTAATTCTGTAAAATCAAAAGAGTGAAGGGAAAATGTACCAAGAATAGCAAAACGTGAATAATTTCAATTCTGTATTTTCATGTTATTCTTTTAGTAAAAGATATCTAGAACAATTAGGTATTTTTCTCTGATAGAAACCATGTGAAAGCTGCTACTAATAAAAATCTCTCAAAGCAGTAGTATGATAATATTAGTCAAGTATCCACTTGAAGAAATAAAACAAACCTTCTGATTTGCTTCTATTTCACTTCGCATTTTCTTGTCTACAGCCACTCTGGTCAGTGATCTGTAAAAATGAGAAAGGTGTAACTCAGGCTGTGATATCTAAGACAACTAAAACACTCAACATGGTTCAAATGTATTATTATCAGCAGTCACTGGAGGATGAGCTCAACATACTTATTATTGTTCAATTAATCTAAATTCTTTCTCGTAAAGCTTTATAATCAGACTGCTAGGTACTTTCTATGCACATAGAGAATGTAAGTGTATTCAATACTGAGTAAATGTATCTTATATTGTACTATTTTCAGTGTTCACTAGTTTTGAAATAAAAATTGTAGTTTTCTGTGTTCACTAGTTTTGAAATAAAAATTGTAGAGCAGAAAGAAAGAAACTATAAACGTATCTGTTGAAAAAAAATTGATGATTCAGGTTTAAAAAATATAAAACTTTACGAAGAAAGAAAAGAATATCTGAAGTCAAATTTAAACTTGAAAAAAAGGAGGAGAAAGAGTAGGAAAAACCGCTACCAAGTCAGAAGTCTCACAAGTTGACAGTGTAAGGACACTGCTTTAAGGGACCTTCTACCAGCAACAGACATAATTCAGAAACACTACAGAACTTTTCTCATTAAAAGAACAATTGCAATTCATGGGAATTATTACTGATAATTTACTTGTTACTTAACAGAAGGACTCCATAGCAAGCTGGAAATTTAATGCGTGGCATTACTACCACAACTATTATTCTGACTTCATAGCAACAGCTTTAGAGAGTCCTGAAGTAAAAAATATTTTAGGGATGAAAAGCTCTGAATTTTGTCTTGCTAAACTCAACATAAATAGTACCAGTAAAAAACTGCATGGATAAAAAGAACAACCTAAATCTCTCCAAGTAGCTCAGATTAGTAAGGCAGAAACATAAAAAATGAATGTGAAAATAATAAAAAGATGGAAAGGAGAAGACAAAGCTGGCTCAACATTAGCAAGGAAGTAAAACACTTAACAGCCAAAGTTAAGCTTTACTGAGTATTTTGGTAATAAAGCAAAACATTAGAAGAGTTATTAACTATCTCCTTGTCTATGTAGGACAGTGAAAGACACAGGATTCTACCAAGATTTTAAGTAGAAAGTGTGCTGGGCGACTGTTGAGGAGGACACCCTAGGAATCTGACATAACAAGTGTAAAAGCACCTGTGAAAGACATTTATTCATTTTGAGTTCAGTTAATCGTTTAATTTGTTCAAACCTTCAAAGTTCTGTGCACTGTTTATGTAAATATTCAGTGCTAAGGACTCATCCAACATAAACACTCTACTGTCTGAAAGTAAATGGATACTGATGATCATTCTACATGATGTAGCAACGTTCTTCCATTACCTTCTGCTTGTAATATTTTCTATCATATATTTTGTTGCATATTAGATTTTACTCTTATCTGAAACATGCAGCTAGAGAACTGCATATCAAGGGAAAAAAGGAAACTTTTTACATATTCATAATGTTAACGTTCACAAATTATGATAGCAAGAAACATACTATTACACTTCTTGTTATGATATTCTTAAATAACAGCTATTTATGACACCTGCAAGATATCAAAAAAGAGAAATATCACATAAAAAATTATTAAAATGCTGCCATGACATATATCAGTCCTTACACTGTCTACATCTGATGACACTTTGTACAAACTACCTCAGACTAACCTTTTCCACTGGAAATACTGACAAAAAAATGCAGCTAATACCCTAGAAAGTGAAAGAAACTACCAGAGGAATGGTATATTAATTTTTTTATGGTCTAAGGACCCATTCAATTTTTAAGAAACATACAATACTTAATTTTTATAACTATAGTTCTAAAATTTTTATACAGCCTTTTCAGCTCGAAATTTGCATAACTAAATTTTTTTCCTATCTAAACTGTGAAATTTAAACAATTTTTAAAACACTACTGCTATAATGATTAGTTAATCTATGTAAAATGATTAAGCAATCTCTTCATGTCCTGTTTATTCTAGGTTTGGTTTTTTTTCCAAATGTATTTTTGACTCAGCAGGTTGCGATTATGTTATTAAGGAAATATATTTTGTGCACTGTTTTTACATAATGTCTCTTTAAGTTTGTTGTCAATGCAGACCTACTAACTTTAAATAATTTAAGCATTTGTAATCTCTTATGTTATAAATATTTATGTCAAATAATCATCATATTAGAATAAATTACACAGGACAGGAACTGCAGTTCCTCTTTTAATAATTTTGAAGTCTGCCTATATGTTTACCCATAAATACAAAATGTTTGAAGAGGAGGTAAATTGTGTTCTAATACATGGCAGGAGTCTGAGTGGGATGTAACAATTTAATGACTTTAATGAATCAATGATTTAAATGTCACCTTGAGCGCTTCAAACTGACCTTTCTCCTGTCCTTTAAAGAAGAGAACTGGCCTTACAGTTCAACATTAAGTACATTGCCACTACTTTCTAATGAAGAGCTGCACTTTCTGATTGCTGATCTAAAGTGTGAACTTGTACCTTACAATTTCATAATAATTATGGTTCAGACATTTTGAAAGTTATTTTTGTTCCTCGCAACAAGATTTTACAAAGGTAGTTTTTCCATTACAGTGTAGATTTTCTCTATCAGAATACCACAGGTGACAATGAAACATTATGTGGTAATTAAACAAGAGCTGTAAAATGCAAGAACACATCAAGTTATTAACCCTATTTAGCATCATATTTAATTCAGTAATTCAAGCAAATACTGCTGATAGGATTACACAACAAGCTTATGAACTATAAAGAAAAGCATTTCTCAATTACAATACAATTAGCTTACAGGAAGAGCAATTTTTAATATTAGTACAGAGGAAAACGTTATTCATGTATTTAATATTTATCTTGATCTTTTGTTATATATTTGTTATGTGCGATAGATCTTCCTCAGTAAGAACATTAACATACAGCAGCCAGGGCCTCATCTTATCAGTGATGTTGTGCTTAGAACATATCTGGGTGAATCCACTGTAAAATTAATAAAATTTTGCCTCTTCCAACTGCAAGCAGGTCCAATATTAATTCAACAGAATTTTTCACCCAGAAAACAAAATTCCAGCAGAAGCCTGTGTGTCTGCAGGATCAGGATGCCTTCATGTAATCTCATGCATCGGACAGAAAACACTTAAATGACTGATCATTAGCTCTCCCAGGAGTTATTTTCTACTCAATGAAATTAGCTGGGATCCATCCAGCAAGCTGTAAAACATGAATACCTGACAGCCGGATTAGGCAATAAATCTGTATTACTGTCATCATATTCAAACCCAAACATAAAAAACAGTATTCAAAAAACAAGCTTAAATATCATACCTCGCTTTTATTGGGAAGTTCTGAGCTATGTCTTTCATTACCTTTAAGGCATCATAAACAGGGGCAGCCATAATTTGAGCAGCTGCTTGAAAACTAAGATCTGGGGAAAAAAAAAAACAGTACAAACATCACTCTCAATCAATACTTCCAACAACCATAGAATTATTCAACATACATGCTCTCACTACTAACATTTTTTGTTTCAATTATACATTATAAAATATTATGAAGTAACATTATTAAGGTCAAAACCACAGGTACTTAAAAGTTGGAAATACCCAATTCAGGCTTTCCTACAGAATTCTAGTCAGCCGTCTTGAGCACAGATGTTGTACAGGTAACTGCTAAGTTTACAAAAACACACCGAAAAAACACGGAAAATTAATCACATGGCATTATGCCAGTATGACAAGGGTATCATGCTCAAACTTAAGACACACATCAACTCACAGATGTCCATAACTGCAGTAAAGAATAACATCTTTCTAGCTCTGGGACTTCACAAGATCTTCAGAGAACAGGTAAGTTCAATGTGGAAGGCGGTATTGAACATGTGACGTGCACAATTTTCAAGGGTTTTCAGCAATTTCACAACAAAAGAAAACCGAAACTCATGAAAGAAAGGTCAATCTACCATCAGTGTTCAGTTTTGGGACCCTCACTACAAGAAAGACATTGAGGTGCTGGAGCGTGTCCCGAGAAGGACAAAGAAGCCGGTGAGGGGGCTGGAGAACAAGTCCTACGAGAAGCGGCTGAGGGAACTGGGGTTGTTTAGCTTAGAGAAGAGGAGGCTGAGGGGGAGACCTCATCGCTGACCACAACTGCCTGAAAGGAGGTTGTGGCAAGGTGGGTGTTGGTCTCTTCTGCCAAGTGACAGGTGATAGGACGAGAGGAAATGGCCGTAAGTTGCCCCAGGGGAAGTTCAGAATAGACATCAGGAAAAACTTCTTCACTGAAAGGGTGGTCAGGCACTGGAACAGCTGCCCAGCGAAGTGGTTGAGTCTCCAACCTTGGAGGTGTTTAAAAGACGGGTAGATGAGTTTGAGGGATATGGTTTAGTAGTGGACAGGTACGGTTGGACCCGATGATCTCAAAGGTCTTTTTTAACCAGGGTAATTCTATGATTCTGTGATCAAATTTTAGTTCTCCTAAGTGTCTAGCCCAATTTTTAAAGGGATCTTACTTTCCTCTCTATTATCTTTCTCTGAATTAAGTACATTTGCATATATCAGGACAGTTTATGATTCATTTACCTATCAACTGGAAAAACAAAGATGGAAATCGGTTAGCCCTTGCTAGGGGCCTAACTTGGATGCGACATATTTTGCCACAAGAGAGTGGGGAAGAGCCAATTTTGGTAGCAGTATGGCAGTACAATAATAAATTATGTGCTGCCCTGTACTTTGGATAGTTGTCCCAGCTACCTCAGGGCAATGATGCTTTTAAATCCTCATCATAAACTAGGCAAGACAGTTGAGCAAAAACTGAAGGCCTTGGCTTATTCGGTTTGAGGAAAGCGGATGCTACATACAGTAAAATGTTCTGGGCAGAAAGTCATAGAAGATGCTGCCTAGAATAACTTCACATCATCTTTTTGAAGCAATTAGGAATTTTTTAAAAAAGCTGAAGAACACATTCCTAGTTTAGCCCAATAAGGTACACCTTGGCTGGAAAAAAGTTGAGCCTGAGAAGTGGAATGTTAAATTGCTATTTCTTAATACTTATAGCAAAAAGTATTAAGAGATCACTGCTCAAAAAGAACATTTCAGATCCCTTTCAACAGCTGTAAAAGCTGTGATCAAGTGAAGAAATACTCAACTGCTGCTGTTACTACAGATAGTGACGCCTTACCTGCTGTGCACTGAGGGCATACACTTAAAATCCTTCATAAATTGTTAATCATTTCCATTTTATGATTAACAGCTAAAGTATGAATATTCAAATCCCACTGAAGCAACCTGACATGTCTTCACCTTCTTGGTTACCTCGCTGGGGACTCCCACTTGCAGACCTTCCCCTTGTGGTACCCTAACGCAGCTGAGGGAGCAGTGTAGGGCACCGTAGGGCAAAGATGATCCTGAGCTTGAAGGAGATCTCAGAATATACTTTGAAAGCTAATGAAGCACTAGAGACCAAGAGGCTGCTCACACAGATAAAAGAATGAGTTAAAGGGAATTTTGTGCATTGTTTTTCGCTCTGAATGGTAAACCTAATTACTTGCCTAAAACAAAGGCTCCTGAAAGACAACACTTGAATGGTCATTTATAAATAGAAGCATGTGTTATAGCTGAAGGAGTTACGGTTAAATTTAGTTAAATTTTTACTTGGAAGCTAATTAAAGGAAATCAGAGAGTAGCCGAGCCATTAACTCAGACACTATAATTAGTCATTAAGAATGAACTAGAGAAAACACCCAGTCATGTCAGGAGTAAGAGCATGGAAACAACAGCACCATACAAACAGGGGGCTGAAGACCCCCTGTTTGAAAAGGCCCTGAATGCGCTTATCACAAGCCTGGCACTGAAAAACAGCATGCCAACATTTAATTACTTTCATAGAATCATCATGGTTGGAAAAGATCATCAAGTCCAGCCATGTCTGTCTCCTTACTAAACCATGTCCCTAAGAAACTCATCTACCTCCCTTTTAAACGCTTCCAGGGATGGTGCAGCTGGGCAGCTGTTCCAGCCTTTCAGTGAAGAAATTTTTCCTGAGGTCTAGTCTGAATCTCCCCTGGCCCAACTTACGGTTTCAACACTGTATAAACTGGTTGCTTGGGGAGCAGCACAAACTTCATTTTTATCTATAGAGCTATGACACCACAGAAAAGATCACCACTAAATAGAAACAATCTATTGGCTTTTGAAGGTAGACTTCAAAAGGATCAAAGTTTCACAGCTGCTTCTGCTTGAACATCAATAGAATGGTATCAATCATGTACAAAAAAAAAAGACAAAAAGGGAATTTTCTTTTTATTTGCATAGCAGATTTCTTGGGAAAACTTAAATACAATGATTTTTGTTTTAAAATTTTGGCCCAAGATAAATCCCGCACTGATAGTTGTCTGGAAAGAAACTACAATTATCTCAGATAGATGGTTTCAGACTGGACACAGCTAGCAAGTTCTGTAAACTGTCAGGGTCCTGAAAAGAAACTGAATTTCAGATGACCACTCAGTCCCCTTCACTGCACTAATATAAAGGCAAATCAGTTTTGATCTAGTTTTCCTCTAAAACTTAAGAATTTAACAAGTAAAATTTGCCTAAACATGTGTCATGACGTTTTAGAGACCAAATTTAGAGTGATTTATAATTTCATTCAAGCTACAGAATGTCCTGAAAGCCATCAGCACAAATATGTAACTTCTGCATATTTGTTCTCCTTTTCCACGAGAAAACTTTTAAAAGTATGTTATCCCATTCGATGTCGTATCAAAAAATGTATCAATGTGCCAGAACACTGATAAAAGTTATAATTTATGAATTAAAAAGTCTTAACTTGTATATGCTCCTGACTCAAGTCATGTTAAAATTGTTTTCTGTCTAACCTCTCAAAAAATTCAGAAACTAAATATATATGAAAATATACATATTATATTTACATATATTCTGTATATATGATACATATGTATATGATCGATATATCTATTATATAGTATATATAATAGATACTGTATCAGGTAGAAAGCTGGGCAACTTATGTCTTTAAAATCAGTAAAGCTGGTTATGATTCTCCATCTTATAAAATTACTTCAATGCTCCTTTAATTTCTAGCATGTAATACTAGGACAAGATACCAATATATTAATTTTAAATACTTGACATAGCACTGCCTTTTTATGAAACAATATGTCTCTTTTTAAAAGAAGCTTTTATCACAACACTGAGACATCAAATAGCAAAAGCAAATTAAACAGACTACTTTGTTAATTCAGAAAAACAAAATACTTACCCTGTAGCTCCCAAACCTTCAAAGGCTCCATGTTGTTTGTAGTTTCAATTAGATGTTTTTTAAACTCTTTCAGATTATTTTTCAGATCGGGATGCAACTGCCTACAACGAAAGAATTTTTCTTAAAAAGACAAAATCAATAACATCCATCAGTGCCTTCTTTTATCCACAGTATCACTGGCAGATAATATTGTATTGCTAGAATAACAAGCAAGAATTAAAATTTTAATTAATTTTTAACAAAAGTGAGTATTTGCGGTAAGAGGAGGTGATTTCTGAGCACTAAAAATCTGTTAAATACGAGGAGTTCTATAATTATGTAGTGATCTGTCTCAAGCGCTGTCACAAAATTTGATAGCATAAATTCACTCAAAGATTAAGTAGTATTAACACACAAAACAGGTAATTGCTCAGTTAGTTTTCTATAGCATATTGTATAATTGTATACTAATTGTACTGTAGGTTAACTGTAACTGTACACATTTTTTGTATTACCTACCAAAGATACAGAGAGGTCAATGTAGAGAACATATTTTATAAATCAACATCACCGACACAAATCCCTACTCAGATCTGAAGAAGAGCCTGGTGCCCAAAAGCCTGGCTATTATTTTTGAAACATAATTGGGCAAAGATTTTTTTGAGGGAAAAGACTACAAGACACCGTTGAACATCAAACGATCTCCATTAGATTTCTAAAGATTCTTCTGCCAGAAGTATTGAACAAGAATTAAAAAGTAGCTAAAACAGACATCAGAAGCATTAAGACTTAAAGTTCTAATTCTGTTATAATTCATATTCACAAGGACTCTCTCCTCCCTCATTTTTTTTAGCTGTTGGATGATATTAACTCTTGCTCTTTATAGGGAAAGAAAAATATTACTGATGAAGAGTGTTGTTCTGGAATTAAAATATAATCCAGGTTCCTCAGAGAAAGCAAACTCAGCTGAAAACAGAAACAAAGACTTTCTTTTCCTACTTTTAACATAGCTCTAGAAATGAAAAACACAGTACTCTTAGAAATCCCTCTATGAAGCAGCAAACTCTTAACTAGTTACTCAGACCTTCAACTCCTCTGTGAATTAAAGACAACTGGCAAATAAGACCTCATCATAAGCCACAGCCAAGATCTAGTATTGATGCTTAGTCCCTCATTACTCTTGTTCACTTATACTATGGTCAATGTGGGCACAAAATCAAACATGAATAAAGCCAACCCAAAAAAAAAGCTACCCTTCTCTGGATATGTATCATGATAGGGACTGAATTACAATGATTTAAATAATCAAACAGTTACATTTCTAAGATTTTATGTCTTCTGCTTACATCCATAGCTATTTCACAGCTGAGAAAAGTATAACCTTTGACATGGATATAAACAAGGGATAATGTACAGATTACTGAAACACCTCTTTCATTTCCAGTATGAAAAAGAATAAGAAGCTAGTTTAGAAACACTGTCAAAAGGTCTCAGTAATTATCTGACAGCTTCACAAGTTAGCCACAGTGCAACACCCAGAAGCCAAGTATAGCTAAAACTTGCACAATCCAAGAAGAAATAAGCTCAGATGAAACTATGACATAAGCATCTGACATAACATTACCTGCCGTGGAAGGTCTGCATAGACAGGTGAAACAATAAGGATGTCTGCAGATCTGGGTGCATTTCTATCTCAACATGTTTACTTCAAAAAAAGACAGAAAGAGGATGGACTCTGAAGACTTTAGACAGCATTAGCGTCCCTGAACACTGTGAAGACTTAATAGCTTGGTAAGAAAATCTACAAAAAAAGTTTACTTTTTACATTAAAAATAAGAGAGAGAATGACACTAGAGGAGATCCACGCTCTTGAGTTTCTTTTTGAAGAAAAAGCCAAGATTTATGACTCATGGCATGGATTTGTTACAGGAAGGAAAACGCTCCTGGTGACTGCAATCACAAAATGAAACCATCAATATATGACCAGAAGCAGCCCATAGCCCTCAACAGGGTAGCATCCAACTTTATCTGTCACTTGGACTAACAGATAACTAACTGTTAGATAAATAACTTGGAGATAGAAGTGTTCCTGAGAGAACAGAACACAAATTCCTGAACTCCAAAATAAGAAGACATCTTCCAAGAAACAGCACTCCTTCACTCCAATAAATGAATGACTATCCATCTTTAAAACACCTTATGTAGCTACAACACACAGGGTTGGGTTTGCTGTGCTACTACTTGTGTTTTGAAAACCAACATTTTGATTCTAATTATATGAAAGCAGAAGTAGCAGCAAAAATCTAGTGTAGAACACTACGTTTTCATGTTTGGATCTAAGTTTTCGTGATTGTTGCCTACAGGGAGTTTTTTTATTTTAAAAACAGTTTACTGTATATATTGAGAGAATTAGAAGGGGAGGTTCAGACTAGATATAGAAAAAATTTCTTCACTGAAAGGGTTGTCAGGCACTGGCACAGCTGCCCAGGGAGATGGCTGAGTCACCATCCCTGGAGGTGTTTAAAAGACTGTCAGACGAGGTACTCAGGGACATGATTTAGTAAGTGGACAGGTACAGTTGGAATTGATGATCTCAAAGGTCTTTTCCAACCAGGTAATTCTATGATTCTATGAAATTGAAATTAACAGAATAAACAACCGTTGTATTTTTACATTCACAAAACATCCACAAAAAATTATTCAGTATTTTCACCAGTGACAAATAAAGTAATTTCCATCATAAATTTCCTTTCTATAAAAAAACCCCAAACATTGGTTCAGGTTCCAGAAACAAATGCAGAAGCTTAATTATAATTTATACCAACTCACTTTAATTTGCCAAAGAGAAATCCTTGGACATCACTTTCCTCCTCCTCATCTTCCTCTTCGTTTGTATCATTTGCTCCTGAGTACATAGCACATGTAGACAATATAAACAAAAAGTTACTGATGTATTATGTTCTTAGGAATTATGAAGCAGTTAACAGAAACATACAATTGGAAAGTTGTTGTTCCCAGACATGATTTCCATTAGAATTATATTTATGCATTCATATTTTGGTATCAGAATGAATCACTTCACAGAACTCAGCAACATTTGAAATGTTTTTTAAATATAGCTCATCCAATAGTTGCATTTTTATACAAATGAAATTGATACGGCTAAGTAGTTCACTTCCCAAAATAGCCATTTCTCAGTTTGAGTATGTGGAAAGGTATAAATCTTATCAGCCAGCTATTACCAAATTTATGCTTGAAAGCCATGATGACTTTAAAGTGTTTGAGTCTCCAGCTAGCATTTCATCTAAGTCACTTTATTTCCCTTAAAAAACCCAACTATTTTTGAAGTGGCTCAGAGTCTATTAAACCTTATCTTACCAAAAGAGAGCTAAACTAGCTTTCTTTGTATCTTGGCATAGATACTCCACAAAAATGTAATTCCACATGAAGTAATTTCTCTGTGTCAGAATGCTATAGCTATAACTTTCTGTCATAAATGTCTCATTTCAATATGTAATAACATACATTGGTAACAAATTCCAGGACAGAGCACATCTTTTGTACAGAAGATTGTGAAAGTATTTCCACAAAAATGCAGACATTCCCCCATACCCTGAAACACTGATGTGTAGAAACTGGAGTATTTAGAGATGTCAACAAAGTAACTGAAGAACAAAGGTTAAATAACTATATACCTATTGAAAGGAAGAATGGGTTACATTTTGAACAGCCACAGGAAACAACAATTATAGCTCAGATAATCAACTACAATCTAATCACAGCTGTTTACAAATGCTTACACATATTTTGATGTCTCACTCTTAAAGCCTGGGACTTTCTTCTCTAACAAGAAATAAGTATAACTTTCAAAGCATTAGTGACTCTATAACTGAAAAGGATAATATATTTCAATGGCATCTCCAATAAAATATAACAAATTAAAAAAAAACCCCAAAACACAACATACCTTTAACCTGCGTGTCATCTACTGCTTTATATTCTGTGCTCTTTATTGCAAGTTCTACACCATATCCGGATAAATACATTTTTCTAGAACTTGGTTTCTGTTTAATGATATTATTAAAAAAAAACTTTAAAAACTGTATTTCTAGGAGATAAACAATATCTAATACTATAACTTTAAAATGTTGTGATAGTCCATTTATAAATCCATTATTAAGTACATAATGCTACACGAAAGTATAAAATACTACACCAAACAAATTGAAAGAGTCATGTAAGGCATATTGACAGTCAATTGAGAAGGCGTGTGACAGAAAGTGAGGACTTCCTTTGTTTCCTGCACACCACAGAAAGGCTAAAAAATGTAGTCCCTTCACATAATATTAGAAGGAGTATAACAGGCAGAGCTGGTAGCATCCTAGAGAACTATTGATGCCTTACAATTTACATTTTAAATTGTTAATTTCTTGATAATTTTGTCAGACTCCAGCATGTTAGGAGGAAATTCTCCATTTCTGCATCAGGCTGACTCTTTCAAAGAGTTTTGATGAAAAAGTTAATCACTGACTGCAAGGAGGATTAAGAATATATCTTAATACATCACTGCTAAACACAGGTTGCCACTTTAAGAACAAAAAAGTATTTCTAACTTAGAATGAAAACTTGACATTCAATAGTGTAAATACTCAGAGCATACTTATTTCTGAAAATGCGTCCTAATATGGTAAAACTGTATGAAAACCCCCTTTCCAAAATAGAATTTGTACACGCACAACAGCAATTTCTTGAAAGCCTTTCAGCTTTAGCTTACAACTTCTAAGAATCATTCTGTACTGATAATCCTTCAGCTCAAAACAGAAAACCCAGCTGGGCTGGAGGTGTTGTCTTTGTCCTCTAAGCAAATCAATGCAGAGAGAGCACTGCACTCTAAGCATTCTCAGTGATACTGGCAAAAAAACCCAACAGACAGCAGAAAGACTGTATCTCTTCTCTCCATGCTCCCTCTTCTAGTATTTAATGCAAAGAAGGACAGACTAGTGGGAGCCAAAAAATACAAGTGGGTGTTGTGAGGAGGGAGGAAAATGAACATTCTGAAGAGAGAGGAAGTACAGGGAGGAAGACAATATCCGTTTGGGGAGAACTCGGTGCACGTCAGAGCAAGGAGACTAGGTATTTTATTGGGGGAAAAAGTGCATGAAAGAATAACAGAAAGTTCACTAAAACCTATTCCCCTACACAACTTAGAATTTAAGACCGGTTTCCTCAAATTCTCTACTTCATTACTGTGAGCAAACAACTCAAAATCATCTGCAAACTGTGGATCTTATCTCCCAGAAATTCCTGGTCTCCATAAATAACTGCAACCTCTCACTCCACCAGATTATTCTTGTACTAGCAGCACTATTTAAGAGCTGTACTTGGAATATAAATTACAAAAAGCTTCCAATAACCAAAAATGGGGACAATATATTTCTATGTACTGGTATTTGTTTTGTGTTGTATCTTCAGGGAGAAGAAAAGCATTCAGAAACATTGTATCTAAAATACTGTTGACTCTGATAGCCCATGCTGCTGTACTGCAATGAACATCCGAGATTTTACTGAGAATATAAAGAATGATAACTGTAATGATTTTTCAGCTTTATTTTCTATTCTAGCTCCCATTTTCCTAATTCTTTTTACTAATACGTTCAGTCTGCTGCACCAAGATTTACCCAAGGTCTTCAAACAATGCACAAAATTCACACGTACAAATTAAAGAGGTGTCTTAAGATCAATCAGTGATGCAAACAGTGCTTGCATGCAGGATTAGACAATATTATCATGTTTTCCCAGCTTCAAAGTTTTCATTAGGTGAATAATTTAATCTAAAAAGTTTTAAAATGAGAATATATGTTGCACATGATTTAGGCAAATGCAAAACCAAATGTAGAATATGTGTTTTGTCAGAAAGTAAGGAAAATAAAGACAGAATACTGACAGCTTACTGAATCAATGTTAATTCAAATTGCATACCTGAACATAATGACGGAGAACATAAATTATTTCCTCCTTTTGCGCCTTCTCGGACAAAATCTTGTGGAATTTAGCAAATTCTTTTGTACCCATTTCTGCATAAAGAATAACCACTGGGCCGTCCTCTTTGAGAGCTGGGAATTTATGATCTCCCTTAAAAAGATATGGCCTGGGTCTGGTTTTAAAAACAAATAATTTTGATAATATATATTCGGAAAGCAAGTAAAAATAGTGGCATTTTTTCTACTTCATGATTGAAATGCCAAGGGCTTATAGGCTAAAAGTATACAAGCCATGTTAAAATCATCACAAAATAATCATGATTGCTCACAAACTTACAACATGAATTTCCCGATTAAAGTCTCAGAAACTGAAAACCAGCATCAACTATAAATAATTTTAATATATTTTATCAAATCACAACACAAAGAGCAAATGAAAAGCACAGCACGGAGATTTTTTGCAATAATCAGTTACAGCTCAACCTTTCTAATTTAAACGTTGTGTTACATCTGCTAAAGATGTATAGATCCATCAGTGAGTAACAGACTAGCAAAGGGATATTCAGTGAAGTTTGATAAAGCTACTAACACACATGGAAACTAACTGGGGCCATGCTTCTCTTAAACCATCAAGCTCCGTTAATGCAGCTTATCTTGCAGATTTTGATTGCCTGCTTACCTGCTCCTCATTAAAGTCCGTGACTGTGGAAAAGTTAGGCTTTCTATACTTGCAATGATTTATCAGATGACTGCAAACATCTTTTAAATACATACTGGGAAAGATGGAAAAGTAAAAGGGGATATAGTTGAATAGGATACTCAGTGTGCTAATTATTGATGAGTACGCTTCTTTTTCAGTGTTGCCTTTGCCTAGTGACACTTAAAAGGCCAGGAAACTCCCTCCAAAGCTCTCCAAGGCAAGCTGAGAAACTCTCATCCTTAAACATGCACTGCAGAAATGTGTGTATCAGGTGTTCATTGAAAAGTCACACTGGAAAGGCGGGAGCAGAACCCCACATACCACATATGACGCAAAGTCTAGGAATACCTTCAGTATAAAAATCATAGAATAACTTATATTGCAAAGGACCTTTGATGTAATTTGCTCCAATTCCTCCCTCAAGGAAGAGCAAATTTGTATCAGGTCACTCAGGGCCTTAACGTCAACATCCTATGCAAGCTTAGTACATACACAATCAAAGACCATATTTGTAAGGCAGTGACAAAAGAAGAGGCCTGGTTTGAGAATTTGAGTTCATGCAGCCATGTGTCACAGAAAAACAAGGCAAGCTTTCCTGCTGTCATCATAGGATTAGGTAGACAAAGCAGGTGTCATCAGGAGTTTGAAACAGCTCTTGAATGCGTAAGCTTTGTCCATGAACAGATGCAGATTTGCCTCAGTGAAAGCATACACATGGGATGTGGTGTGCAACTTCTTTCTTATATCCAGAGAGACAGGAACTGCCACAGTCATTTAGAGAAAGTTGAAAACCTAAATCAAGGGAGCTTCTCTATTCTTAACTAGTCACCTAGGTATAGCAGAATGACTCTTGTTCTCAGAAGGTGGTTACCAAGTGCTGTCATGATTTTTGTGAACACTTACATCCCAAAGGAAGTATTTTATACTATAAAGACCCAAGTTTCACAAAAAAATTAAATGCTGTAGTGAAATAACACTGCATAGGGCTACCATAATGACCTTGGATTGGAGAATTAAAGTGTTCAGCCTTTGTAAATCCAAGATAAGCCTCCATTCTCTGTTTCTCTTCGACACTGAATAATAGTGAAAAGTAATTGATTCTATTGCTATTAATGCTGAAAGCTAATTTATTTCCTGCCACAAGAGATTCTCATGAGAAGGTTGCCTGAAAGTGAAGGAACAGAGCAGTTGGGTAGATAAAAAAAAATTTAAAAAAATACATGAATGTGGAGTTCAGCACTTGCTAACCAGTTAGTTGGGTACTACAGGCAACCATACACTTGACTAGATAATTGCCAAGACGGGATGCAGAAGGAATGTGATAGACAGAAGACAGCAGACATGTGTACTGACAACCCTTCTAAGGCACTGATTGTTTTGAGCAAAATGTGACTCCCATCAATGCTTCTGCTCTTAGAATCACGGAATCATTAAGGCTGGAAAAGACCTTTAATAGCATCCAGCCGCCAGTCCAACAGCACTAATGAACAGCCCAAGAAATCTTAGTGCTGTGTACTGGACAGTTAGCAAGATAACCAATCTCAACCATTTAACCACTGAATATCTGCCTTTGAAATGTCCAGAGCCCTTGAGTAGCCCACCTGCACCTCCACACAGAATGCTTCCAATCAGAGTCATGCAGTCTGTTGCAACCTAGCTGAAAGTGCAACAGACCAAATCACAGTAGCTGCTACATAAAGGATTGAACGAAGCAGAACTCTGAGCTCAACATGAGGTCATGGGCTCTTCCAAGTCACAGAATCATCATAGAATCATAGATTTACCTGAGTAGGAAGGGACCCAAAAGGATCATTGAGTCCAACTCTTATCTCTACACAAGACACTCCCTACATTCACACCGTGTGACTGAGGGTATTGTCCAAATGCTTCTTGAATGCTGGCAGACTCGGTGCCATGACTGCTTCCCTGGGGAGCTGTTCCAGTGCTCCACCACCCGCTGGGGGAAGAACCTCTTCCTAATATTCAATCTAAACCTCCCCTGGCACATCTTCCTATCATTACCTCTAGTCTTATCACAGGTTGCAAGAGAGAAGAGTCCAAAGCACCTAAGACTTCCCAGTTCTCAGGTTGAGCCGATAGATCTGCAGAAAGTAATGCTGCAGCCTCTTCTTTCTCCTCCAGTGAGATTTGAAACAAACATCCCTAAAAATAGAAAATATCTAGTGTCCTCTTCCAATATGGAGAACCTCAGAACACAACTGAAAGCCTAGCTTAAGTTGAGCTGCCTTAATTGGAGTCACGGAAGACTGAACAGATAAAAAGAAAATGAAACAAAAAGGAAAATAGTTTGAAATAAAAAGGAATCATTAAAAGAAAAGGATCTCTTTTCATAAAAGCCACAGAGAAAAATAATAACTGGTTTAGAGAAACCAACAGTGAGATGGCACACTGCCCCTTGTATCATTTTTTTCACCAAGTATAAAAGGCAGAAGAACAGGGGCACTGCCCTATCTGCATCACCTATGCCAAATATAACCAGCACAAGTGAAAAGCATCTGCTACCCAGAGGAGCACAACTGAAAGTAATAGTGGTAACAATTACTCAGAGGTGAACACGTTTTTCTTAAAGTCTAGCTCCAAGAATCACAAATATTTGAGTGACTCAGTTTCCTTAGGGGTAAGGAGAAGGTGAGAAAATGTATGAAGATTTTGTGCCTGCAGCTCTAAATATTGCAATGTGACAGGCGCACACAAAACTATTCAAAATGCAAGAACAATATCACAGGAAGAACAAGTTTTTGTTGTGAGTTCTTAAAATTATTCAATTCTGAATACTTCAGGATTCTATTGTTTAGTATTGTGATTTTCCAGTATCTCTAGAAAGGAGTCTATGCTGAATCCAGGTTAACTGCTTTAGAAGAAGATATTCAGATATTGTAATAAAATGTTAGGGTTCATGATGCCTTAATAAATGACTGGAAGAATTCAACATTTTAAAAGCAAAATACACTACAAATGGTTTATGTAAGAAATTAAGAGACATTTGTTAGGCAGAGCATAATAGTTAAAAATGGGACATTGCAAACTAGACAGTGAAGTGTTTTTGCAAAAAAAAAGGGGAAGAAATACAAAATTATCCTTGTGGTTACAGAAGCAAAGATTTACAATCTTATTTTAAAACTCTACTTCAATTCACAACTGATGAATTCTCATAACAGTAAACTTTTGAAATATTGCAAAACCAAAAGCGACTCTTTTAAAATAACATATACTTTAAATGTGTATGTCTTTTAATATCCAGTATATGGAGATTAATGTGCTTGGCATTACTAAGTAAGCAGAACACACAATTTCAAAATACTACAAGTATATATGCACTAATACATTTTCCTCTTAAGTAATTTATTTTTCCTCTTAAGTAATTTACCTTTCCTCTTAAAACACATCATTACATTTACCTCTTAGTAGCCTTCTTCAGCAGCTTCTTTATTTCATTAGTCTTACAGGTGTGCTTCTCATGGATAACCACAAATGCACTGCAGCCTTCTGGTGGAGGTTCATCAGCTGCAATCTAATATTACAACAATTATACTCAACTAGAATGCTTTGATTGCACTTCAACTTAAACTCACATCCCTTTGATTAAAATAACTCAACAGCTGCCATTGAGTTGTGCTTCTAATTAAGCCCATTCAAAATTGGGTACACGTGAAAAAAGTAATGGAAAATATTAGATTAAGACTTTATAACCTTTGTGAGATGTGGTCTATTAAATGCAGTCATACTCCAGAAAATGCAGGGCTGAGGAATCTCTTCCACAAGCTAAAAATCACAGCCTGTACTCTGAGATATTTTTAATTTTAGTCACTCTCAGCAATCATGTTAATATACAGAACCTTGACTGCAAACCAATAAATCCCAAACAATTAATGTCAATTTTTGGTTCTCTCTTCTTCCTTTTTTTTTTAACTCTATTCAGCTCTTCCCACGTAAACTGGGAATCACATGACTGCATATCAATGACTCTGGATTCACAAGCTGAAAGATAAAAATGAAAGATATGAGTCTGAGATGATGATATTCATTCAGAGAACACTCACATAACTCCCTAACTTTATTGCAGCTTATTACCTTTCAGAAACATGGATATCACACTTTATCTTGAAGATAGCATTGCTAAAAGGAGGAGCAGGTTTAAGCTAGAGGCACAGTGAATTTATGCCTTTCCACTTTTTCATTAACAAAGCAAATACTTAACTTTTCTATCTCTCAACTTCCCAAACACTAAAACAATGAGAGAGCTGAGAAGTCTACTAGATAACAGATACAAATTACTTGAAGCTACAAGAAATTTCCTACTTTGGGAATGTCCGAATTCTCAGACGATTATTTAAAGCAATGCAAAAAAACCCACAATCTGAATTTTAAAAATAAACAATTCCAAACCTTATACCCTGAAAATAATGTTATCCATACAATTAAATATGTCTACTTATTCCTGTCAATACAAAGCATCACCTTTATAAATGGATCACGTCTGATTCCAAATGATGCCAGCACATATTTTCCTGAACTATAATAATGAACATTCTTTACTCTGCAGCCAAAATAGAAAATAAAAACATGTACCAAATATCTCAGTCAATATAGTCACCTGCTGAAACATCTGAACTGTTGGAGAATACGCCCGTATGGAAAGTGCAAACTTCAACAGATTGATTTGCAAATTGGATAAAAATTGCCCTGCTTTCTTCAAGAGTAAATTGTAATAGGAAAGCTCTGAATCTGTTGAAGAAAAAAAGACAAACTTTAAGTATATAGCTACAAATGATGTGGCATATCTACCTGTGCTACACAATAGGCAAAGATTATGTCAGCGCTGCTTGGCAGTACAAGACTCCAATGCCGTCCACTGACAATTGCTTACTACCAATTCTGAAGGCCTAATGCAACATAAATACAACAGAAGTGAGCACAATAGCACTAGTTAAGATCTAAATCATTTTCAGCAATATAAAAAGCCACTGAAGACAATAACGACCCATATGGAAAGTCTCAAATAGGGCTTGTTCATTTATTTGTATTTGTCCAGCTTCTGCTAGCCTTCTAATGCAAAACTTGAAGGCTGCTTACTTTCAACCAGCAATTTTCACAGATTATTTCCTCACATTTAGTCTTGGCACAATTGAACCATATAACTTACATAAATGAAAATCTTCTAAAGGTGACATTTTTTGGGCTACTCTCACATATCCTATTTCCTCCTTAAGGACACATGATAAACAAGAGTATGAGAATGGATGCCACACACAAAGTGGCTTCCCCTCTCCCTGCATATCTTGCTTTCTCAAGGCCAAAATTAGGACATCAGGTAAGAAGGAAGATGGATAGTGCCATTGGCTGGAAATGATTAACCTCTGTTTCTTCTTCTGGAGGCATATTCAAGTGAATCTTCTGTTCTTCCAAGGTAAGACAAAGAAGCCAAAACATAAAGAGGCTGCAATATTGTTTTATGAAGTCATGAAAAATACCTGTACCTGTGTAAGGAACAATGCTCACCAAAACTTCTGTATACAAAAAGGCTGTATACGTTGTGCTATATGATAATCTCAAACAGAAACAAATTAGAGTCAGACAACCAAAACTGTGACCATAACAATTATAATTACTACCAGGAAACTGTAGCGATTCAAAATCTTCTTCACATAGCATCATAGAATGGTTTGGACTGGAAGGGTCATTAAAGATCATCCAGTTCCAACCCCCCTGCCACAGACAGGGACATCTTCCACTAGATCAGGTTGCTCAAAGCCCTGTCAAACCTGGCCTTGAACATCACTAGGGAAGGGGCATCCACAACTTCTCTGGGCAACCTGTGCCAGCGCCTCACCACCCTAACAGTAAAAAATGTCTTCCTAGTATCTAATCTAAATCTCCCCTTTTTCAACTCAAAACTGTTATACGTATGCAAATATTCTCCTAGAAGCTGAAAATTTGCACCAAAGGGAAAATGAATTGTGGAGAAAAACAATTCTAGCTGTCCAGCCTGACTTTATCTGTGATCTTAGGCGAACACCTTATTTTAAAGGTGCTCTTGCTGTGAAAGTGGAATGATCATCCTAGGGGGAAACCCATTGAGAAGTCCAAAGTAGAACCAAACTTTTACACAGTGTGAAAATCATTTCAGGTGATTTAAGCTGCTAGATTTTACCTGCCTCAGCTGCAGGAATTCTCAGAAGTACTCATATTAAATGATGTGCGCAGCAACAAAAACACCATTCCCTCACCACGGCCTAGGTTCCAGAAACACATTAGTCCACACAAAACAGCCCTGTAGGCCACAGTTTTGGCAACATCCACACCTGCTCCCAATAGTTCTGCATATAGTTTTCATAACTAAGCACTTCCTATCTTCTCACTTTCTTCATTTCAACTCCCAACCTTCTTTTGTTTTTAAAGCCTCTAGGATCTCCTTTCCGCCTTTTCCTTCTTCTTAAAAGTTATTATTTAGAAAGGCTAAGTTTGCTGCAATTCACCAGAAAAAAAAAAATCTGAGAGTACAAAAGGAGGCAGGAAGAGTAAACATAAGAGACATAATTACTTGGAAGAGCACAGGGTGCTGGGATCATTATTTTGAGGGATGGGAGTGTGGGGATTGTTCCAACCGCATAGATGTGCAAACCTGTATCTACAGATCACCTAGGGAATTAGCGATCCCAGTAACAGAACTTCAAGCAATCACTGGCCAGTGAAATACCTATGACATTCACTCAATATGCCAGTATAGAGGGAATACTTTATTTCATTGCATGATTATTACAAAAGTGCTGTGTTTGTGAAGCTGATTCCTTATGAATATTTAAGGTTGATACATGCATTAAAAATATTTACCTAATTTAGTTGTGAATATTCTAGATTACAACAAATAATTTGCATGACTTGTTCCTATGTAATAAATACTGTTGTATTTTTTCAGAGAAAGTAGTTTCCCTATTAATATGTTTATGTGGGTTGGTTTTCTTAAATATACACTTAGAAGGCTGCTGAAAATTCAATATATCAACTGAACCACTTGGGAAGACAGTAAACACTCAAGTTATAATTAGTCGGCAGGGAACTGGCTACTTACCTTCACCCTGTGCTCCTAAATTAGCCTTTTGAGATATAAAAGCAGCAGCAAGTTCAAAATGCAGTCTTCACTGTTTTGTAATTGCGCTGGTTTTAATAGGAAATTTTTGTAGCTTTTAGGTTTTTTACAACATACATGCAGCCCAAAACGGCATCATCTGCATTTCCAAACCTTCCACAAGCCTGATGGCAAGTATGTTGCATTTTAAGTAGATATACACAATGTTGTTTGTGTTACCTGAAGACCTCACTCTGATTTAGTATCATGTATTCCATGATTACCTTTTTGATGTTTCTCAGTGTATAATCTTAATAATACCTGAGTTCAATTGAATTCATATAAAGGAAAATGTTATAACAACCAAATACATCACCAAACTTAATGCTTTACCAAATTCCACAGACGTTGTTCCTACCAAATCCACTAAATTGCTACATATGTCATAGTTGAACAGATCATTACTGGACATAATTTGCTAAGGCTGAATAATTTAAATGAGCAAGTTAACAACAGATGTTCATTTGATTACTCTAAATTTAAAATTACAAGTTTTGAGAACTGTTAAACAATGGATTTGAAATCATCCAAGGCATGATTTAAAAAAAAAAAAAAGCCACCTTATTTGATTTTTTTAAATTGCCTTTTAGCTTTAATACTTCATGACTCTTCTGAAATACTCAACAGGAGGTTGAGATACAAATCTATCATCAAATTCTGATACAAATCTATCAACAAATTCTCGTATAAATCCAGTTTTTCAGCTTCAAATCTAGTGATTCTTTACCTTCTACGAAAATATTTCTATTAAAAAACAAAAATGCTTTTATTTCCCAGCTATCCATACTATCTACCCTTTATATCCTCCAGAGTAGAACTGAAAAGTCAATCAGCCTAAACTAACCCTTTTTCATCCAGATCAAATACTTACTGTTACTCCAGCCTTAATACATCATGAACATTCCACTATTTCAATGTGTCTTGACATACAATAACTAGGACCGAACCTATTCCACATCACCCAGAGGACCAGCTTCTCCTCGGACGTAAACTATTACACATTTCTCAGTAACTCTGCCACTCCACTATTTCAGTACTGGTATTCTTCAGTCCAGCTGACCATGTTATTGTAGATGTCTAATGCAGACTTCCCTACTGAAAAAGGCTTAACTATTGCTGGATACTTAGGATGGTTAAAATATTTCTATTTCATATTTATCATGTTGACTTCACTAAGATGCTCTTGTTAGAAGAATCAATATTGATGCAATTTTGTCATTAAAGAACTACTGTCTTTTCCTCTAAAATGGAATCTTTCCTTCTTGTCCTGTTCATAAAGAGCCTTGGTTTGCTCATATAATGCTACCTATACTATATGCTGACTTTTAGGAAAACCACTTGGTGCCAGAACTTTACATCTTCGTGCATTATAAACATAGGAGTTTGTTGGCCATAATGATAAATATACACATCAATTGCTTCTCAATGCTTAATTAAAGTAATATTTTAGTATATTCTCAAGGTTTCCCACTACTGCCATCTAATATTTCATCAGCAAGATAGGTCACACACATCATCCTATAAGTAATTTATTTGTTCTTACTCACACACAGTTTACCCAGGTGACGTAGGTAAAGTATGTAGCTAACAGCTAATTTCAAGGCATCTGTGTCATTAATAATAAATGTCTCTAAAGCTTCAAATTCCTTGGAAAGTTAGTCCAAGCAAGCAGACAAGACGGGTGATAAAAAGACCCTGACATATCATCTGATACATCAGTCTTGTCTCAAGGCAATACCAGTCATAGACAAAAAATAATAATTCAAGCCAGAAGTGACTTCTGGAGGCCACCTCATCCAAGCTTTTACTTAGAGGAGATCTAATTTCAATGCTAGATTAGGCTGCTCAGGGCCTTGTGCAGCAGAACTGTGAGTATCTCCAAGAATGGAGATTCTATAGCCTCCTGTGGCAGCCTGTTCTAGTGTTTACCCAGGCTCACAGCAGAAACATTTTCCCTGGCATCTAACCAAAATTGCCACTTTTCAACTTGTGCCCACTACTTGTTTCATATTAGTGTGTACCTTCAGGAAGGATTTGGTTCCATTTTCTCTATACCTTTCTATTAGGAAGTTGAAGATACGAGTCTCTCCTTACTCCTCTCTCCCCCAGATTGAAAAAACTCAATTTTGTCAGCCTTTCCACAGAAGTCAGCTCCATTGTGGTGATCTCCTCTTAGATGTTTTCCAGTGCATCTTATTTATCTTTTACCAGGGAGCCCCAATGTGTGCCCTGTACTCAGGAGGCAGTCTTACAAGTGCCATGGGTAATCACTTTTCTTGACCTGCTGGCTACACTATTGCTGGTGCAGCCCAGCACATAGTTGGCCTTCTCGGGCATAAGAATTTAATGCAACTTCACTGTTGACTAGAATCCCCAGGTCTGTTTCTCTAGTCAGTCAATGTCCAGGTTGCACTGTTGCTCAGATTGCTCCAGCACATGTGCGGAAGCCTTTAAAGCACCTTTGCTGACCTTCCCAGTGTTTCTGCAGTGTATCTGCCCGGTCTGCCAAGGCCCCTCCAACAGCAGACCTACCCTGCAGCTTCTTGACTTCTCCTCTCAGTTTTGTGTCATTCAGAACCATGTGAAGGGTGTAAGCCATGCCGCTGTCCTGTACATTGACAAAGACCTTAAACAGCATTAGCCAACAGGACTCGTCTCAACAAACACTACTAGCAGCTGAACAGTGGTCAAATTCTGCACCTACTTTCATTTCCCGTGTCCTCATGCCCTTACACAGATTGTTTCTAAGCATCATTCACCACCCAGGCCTGCTGTTCTCAGCAGTTCTCTCTAGTTTTGTTCATACTTCTGACCTCAGACCATTGCTGGTTTTCATCAGCTCACAGTAATTTTTGGGAATGCAATTTTTTTATCTCTCCAGCTGATATCCCACAACTAATAATCACACTTCTTTGTACATCTTCTGCTTCTACTACATCTTTTCTAAAGAAGTAAACCAGAAAATAGAGGGAGACAGTAAAGTAGAACATCATGCATTAGTCAACACAAAAATGCACCATGGAATCATAAGCAGCAAAATGTTTTTTACCATGTGGGTCTCTGTTCCTTTCCTAATAACTTTTTAAGTCTATCAGCTGTTTGGACATTGCTGAGCACTCGAAATAACATTCTCATCGACCTATCCACATGGACTACACAATCTCTTTTTTACTTATACTGTCACAGCTGTAGAAGAATGTTGTTACTTAAGATTTCCCTACCTTTCCCACACAGTATTTTGCATATAACAGGAATTCACTTCTGCCATCCCACTGTCATTTCCTGCATGAACTTTCTGCAACTTGTGAGTTTTTGACTATTAAAATTTAATTTATCTGAAGTGTCTTCTAGAGGTAGGATTGGGTGTTCAGTCCTCACACTCATGCCTGAAGAACTGCACTATTCTGAAGTAAAGAGCAAATGAAATCCCCTTGTTTAGAAGCTTTTATCACCTTGCTCATCTATTAACCAGGAACCAGGTCAAATAATAACCAATCCGGTTTTACTGGAGTGCTACGTTTCCAAATTTTTCATTATTAATCATTGTCATTTCAAGTAAATTCTTCTCCAAGATATTTTCTAGGGTGGCTAACTTTCATGTTTAGTTTGCTGGATTTTATGCTTTGTTCCTCTCTCCAACCTTCTAACGAGTTACTGTTTCTGCTGTTTAGTCATGCAAGTGTTTTTTATGTTTATTTGGACAACAATAAACATTTATTCTAGAACACTAGTATCACTGCTAAAAGAAGTCTCTATGCCATTTGCAATTATTAAACATTTTTTTGGTCATTCTTTTCATTTTTTCCTTTAGCCAGCATCCTCATTTTAGCCATATGATTTTCCCTCCTACAAATATTTTTCTTAAACAAAACATTGTCTGAATCAAATATAAATTCTTGCTAAATCACCTAAGAAGGCAGGTATCTTTAATCTTCAAATTTCTGTTCTGTATTGTAACAGCAACTTAGTTCCTCTTGTCTTCCTTGCTTGTAAAACTCTCCTACAGGTAGAGTCCCCAAGGAAAGATATGCTGAAACTTTCTGAAAGAAAACTATGAGCAAGCAAGAGTGGAAAAGTTAGGCTTTACCTGACTGGAACTAGTTAATGTGTTAGCTTGACTTTTAAGAGTTAAATACAGTAGACGATAATATATTAAAATCATTTAACTTACCCCTTTGCTTATAAATTGTTAATTCTCTTACTGTTTCCAAGAACTGCCAAAACTTCTCGTTACCATCTTCTGCAATAAATTCACTGTTTAAAAATAAAAATGAATTGTCCAAAGGTTGACTTTATCCAAAGATTTACCACAGTAAAATAACAAATACCCAGCAACAATCAAGTGTCAAGTATTCAATTGCCATCTAACTTTGCTGCAGCATAAAACACTGAACAGTGGTATATTTTGGCTAAAAGAAACTTTGAATGAAATAGTACCAATTTGAACTTAACAGTCAGCGTTGTAAAGCAAGCAGACTATTCTCTGATAAGAAATAAACACAATTTTTCACTTTATTTTTGCAAAGGTATTCCAATATACAATTATGTACAAAATCAATTTGGCACACAAATTTTACTTAGTAGTGGCTAAATATACAAATAAGAACACAGACCAGGTCAGGTTATAGTTTTTCATTAAATTACAGGCTTCTATTGCTGAAAATGTCTACTTTGCTACACAAAGGAGATCTGCAGTCTCTGAAACACTTTCAAAGACAAGTTAATCCTTAGAAATCATAAAAGGCAAGGTTTGCTTTATTCCAAATACTGTTCTTTCATTTACTGGCAACACTTTTTAATTTTGTGTTTTTTACTTAAGGGAACATCAGTCGCTTTATTCTCCCTCTTACGTCTGCCAAAAAGATCTACGTGATAGCATGAACCTATTGTTCTCTAATCTCACTCTGGAAGTTTGCCACTCCTTTGATTACAGGAGCCTGCAATCCCCCCTTTGATGGGAGTTCTCCAAACAGCAGCAAATAAGTTTAAAACCAAACCAAAACAAACCAAGATTTTAAACCAAACTGGCAGGGGAGCCAAAAACATGCAATACTGGAAAAAATTTCACATCCTATTTTGAAATCATGATGACAAGTTAGCAATACCTTTTAAAAAGACAGGTTTCACTACTGCAGCTTCATAGAGAATAAGGGAATCATTAAGGTTGGAAAAGACCTCTCAGATCATGATGTCTAATCATCAGTACGATAACACCATGCCTATTAAACCATGTGCTGAAGTGCCACACCAACACATTTTTCAAATACCTCCAGGGACTGGAGACTCCATCACTTCTCTGGGCAGCCTGTTCCAATGCTTTACCACTCTTTCAGTAAAGAAATTTTTCTTAATATCCAATCTAAACCTCCCCTGTTGTAACTTCAGACCATTTCTTCTCATCCCACCACTTGTTACCTGGGAGGTAACCTTTCAGTTAGTTGTAGAAAACAATGAAGACTCCCCTCAGCCTCCTCTTCTCCAGGTTAAACAATTCCAGTTCCCTCAGCCGCTCCTCACAAGACTTTTCTCCAGACCCTTCATCGGCTTTGTTACCCTGCTCTGCACAGGCTCCAGCATCTCAACGTCTTTCTTGTACTGAGGGGCCCAAAACTGAACACAGTATTCGAGGTGTGGCCTCACCAGTGCTGAGTACAGGAGTACAATCACTACCCTGATCCTGCTGGCCAAACCATTTTTGACACAAGCAAGGATCCTGTTGGTCTTGTTGGCCAGCTAGGAACACTGCTGGCTCCTACGTTCCCTAATACTTTTATATTTAATTATTTTATTCATAAACTTAATGGTAGGCTTGGCAGTGTTAGCTTTACACTTGAACTCGATGATCTTAAATGTCTTTTCCAATCTAAACGATTCTGTGATTCTATAAATAGGGGTGACATGAAGAGATACTGTTAACTCAGTGGGTCGGAACTCTTGAAATGGGTCCAGAGGAGGGCTACGAAGATGAACAGAGGGCTGGAGTGCCTCTGCTATGAGGACAGGCTGAGAGAGATGGGCTTGTTCAGAAAAGAAGGCTCTGGGGAGACCTTATTGCAGCCTTCTAGTACTGAAAGCTGGCGAGGGACTTTTTACAGGGGCAAGTAGTGATACAATGAGAGGGAATGGCTTTAAATTGGAAGGGAGAAGATTTAGATTAGACATTAGGAAGAAATTCTTCACAATGAGGGTGGTGAGACACTGGCACAGGTTGCCCAAGGAAGCTATGGATGCCCGCTCCCTGGAAGTGTTCAAGGCCAGGCTGCAAGGCGTTTTGAGCAGCCTGGTCTGGTGAGAAGTGTCCCTGCCCATGGCAGGGGCATTGGAACTGGATGATCTTTAAGTCCCTTCCATGATTCTATGATTGTGTAGACTGTATCTCCTCAACGTAACCTGCAAACAGTCTGAGCAGGTCAAATACGAAGCAGTTTAAATAAGAGAAGATGGTCAGCACTATCCATAGCATGTTCCAAAGGCAGACAATAACCCACCCCCTGACAGAGGAAGAGAGTAGAGAAAGGCAGACACCCTTTTGTGGCAGCCCTGCAGTCCTACAGCTTTCCTGTAGCCACTTCAGGTACTGGAAGGCCACTATTAGGTCTCCCTGGAGCCTTCTCTTCTCCAGGCTGAAAAAGTCCAACTCTCTCAGCCTGTCCTCATAGCAGAGGAGCTCCAGCCCTCTGGTTGTCTTCATGGTGGTACTGAAAATGTCAGCAAGTAAACTCTGAGACTTGTTTTGACGTTTCACAAAGCCAGGCTGGGGACAGAATATATCTCCCACTCACATGCATATACATAAGTCTTCCCAGAAATCTGATGCATATTCTATTACTTTCAAAGGACTAATTTTAACGTTATTATGAACTTCACAAGAGCCAAATCTCTGCTAATTGAAGCTTTGGAGCCAGCTATCTGTCTGACCTTGCATTTTAGACAGCGGAAGACTGCAAACAGAGGTGATTAAAGGAGACACATCTGGTCAGCACATATCTTACTTAACACAAGATGTTATCGTTTCTCTCTGAAGTGTTTGGGAAAACGCTATTTGATAAAAAATGCCATCAAGAAAACATGCTGTTAAAGGGACATTCTGTCTAACTTCCAAAAAATACAGTTACTTAGAAGAAACTTAGCTCTACTTTAGCTTAAATCAAAATAGTCCTCTTCTTGTAACAGTAACTACTTTTATCAGTGGCCTCCTCTGGAGCTGTTCCAACAGTTCCACATTCTTCTTATGTTGGGGATCCCATGCATTCCCTCTCATCCCTCCCTCCTCCTGCCCCCCTCAGCCAGGTGCCCCCACACCCTTGGGCCAGGCCAGGAGAGGCACCACCGCTGCTGCTCCCCATTCCCATTCCCATTCCCAGCCCCGCGGACAGCACAGCAGCGGGTGGAGGCGGCTGCACGCACCTCGCCTCCAGCAGCAGCGGCGTCGCCGGCCACTTCGCCGCCAGCCGGGCCGTCACGGCCTGCGAAGAGGCTGGAGCGCTGCCGCAGGAGCACGGCTGGGCGTGCAGGAGGGCGAGGAGGAGGACAAGCAGTAGCGCATAGCGCGCCATGGAAGAAGGGGCGATAGGAAGGGCGCCTATTGCAGCCACAGCCCCCGGCGTGGACGTCCCACCCCGCCCACACCACCTCTGCCGTGCTCCTATTGGCTACGCTGCGCCCTCTGTGTCATCCTATTGGAGCGCGGAGACCCATCAGAGGCTGACGCCGAACAAATAGCGGGGCGAGCCAGGCTCGCTCGCGGTGACACGCGGCTCTGAGGGCAGGGGTGGTGCCAACAGCAGCTGATGTCCCGCCCGCGCCCCCTCTGCCTTGCTTCTATTGGCTGTGTCGTGCCCTCTACCTCATCCTATTGGACAATGCGCCATGGGTAGGAAGGGATGCTCAGAGCAGCTGCCGCGCGGCGCATTTCCCACAATCGTCTCGGCTTATGCAACTCCGCCCCGCCCACACCACCTCTTCCGTGCTCCTATTGGCTGTGCTGCGCCCTCTGTGTCATCCTATTGGCCAGCTCTCGCGAGGAGCGGCGGCGGCGTCACCTCCCTTATGTGGGGTCTCTGTGCCCGCCCTGCAAGAGTTTAGGAGGAAACTGCGTTTCTCGGCGGATTTCCGTTACGTTTTTAATTCTTTGTTAGTTTCTTTGTGTGGGTTTTGCGTGGGAAACCTCTAGGTTTCCGTCGTGGACCTGTTCCGTTACACCTGAGCATCCCGCATCCTTCGCTGGCGCTCCAGGAACCTCCCAGTGACTCTGCCTGTGCCTGGTCCTAAAGGGTGGTTCGGCTACAAATAGCACCTAGGGGCTTTTTAAGTGCGAGTGGTTTCATACAGGTGGGCATGTAGTGATAGGATGAGGGGGAATGGCTTTAAATTGGAAGGGGGAAGATTTAGGTTAGACATTAGGAAGAATTTTTTTCACGGTGAGGGTGGTGAGGCACTGGCACAGGTTGCCCAGGAAAGCTGTGGATGCCCGCTCCCTGGAAAGGTTCAAGGCCAGGCTGGATGGGGCCTTGAGCAGCCTGGTCTGGTGGGAGATGTCCCTGCCCATGGCAGGGGGGTTAGAACTAGATGATCTTTAAGGTCCTTTCCAACCCAAACCATCTATGATCCTATGATTCACGTTTACTTGGCGCAGGAAGAGAGGAATTCTCCCCTCCCACCCCGCCCCTCCCCAGGCGAAAGATCTGAGTTGCTGGAGTGTGTCCAGAAAAGGGCAACAAGGCTGGTGAAGGGGCTGGAGAACAAGCCTTATGAGGAGCGGCTGAGGGAACTGGGGTTGTTTAGCCTGGAGAAGAGGAGGCTGAGGAGAGACCTTATTACTCTCTACAATTGCTTGAAAGGAGGTTGTAGTGAGGTGGATGTTCATTTCTTCTCCCCAGGTAACAAGTGATAAGACAAGAGGAAATGGCCTCAAGTTGCATCAGGGGAGGTTTAGATTGGATAGCAGAAAAAAATTCTTACTGAAAGATTGTTGAAGCATGGGAACAGACTGCCCAGGGAAGTGGTGGAGTCTCCATCCCTGGAGGTATTTAAAAAATGGGTAGATGCGGCACTTCAGGACATGGTTTAGTAGGCATGATGGTGTTTGCCTGGATTTGATTATCTTAGAGGTCTTTTTCAACCTTTATGATTCTATGTTTCCATGTTTTCCAAACCAATTTCTATTTTAATATGTGTTCTGTCATCTACCATCACAACATTTTTCTCAGCAGACATGAGCTTTGTTGGAAACACTAAGATACAGATGGTTCAACCCTGCCTCTACCTTCAGACTTAAGATTTCCAGGCTTGTGGTCTCCAATTTATTTTTTTAAACTGTTTTCAGAATCTCACTAGTTAATTCTGTTTTGTCAACAAGAACTGCACTCTGTCCCATAGTTTTTACCAGCTGTACAGCAAAGCTAAAAGAGCTGGTTCAGGTGCTTCTGAAGCAGTATCGTGGGATGTAAATAGGGAGCATCTTTGAGTAGCTGTTTATCGGAGGAGGAATCCTCCAACTGTATTAAAAATAGAGAGTATTGCCTTTTAGGAGGAAAATGTGACCCATGAAACATGGAACATCTCACTGCTGCATGCACCTTTAATTTATTTTGCTAATATTCACCTCCTAACTGTTTAAAGTTGCTGTGTGGATGGCATGAAATAGTTGGGATCTTAGTCTAGGGAGCAAGGCTGTGGATTGTATAGTTTTATTTGTTAGTGCTCAGGACTGGTCAGTATAACATCTTCTGTACAAACAAAAGGAATCTGCTTGCCAGGTGTTCTCAAACTATCGGAAAGCTACTATGCCCAAACAAAATGCATGTTCTTAGCATGTTACTGGGTCTTAATCATCTGAAAGTATGATAAAGATATCACTGAGGGTAGTTTATATGTAAACTCAGTCTGGGGCCCTTGCATTTGATCTTTTTTTGGACTTCTTCCTGCCAATTTGTGCTGTTACAAGACCTCGGATAATTTGCAGGTACCACTGTGATACATCAGTGATTCCAACTTTAATGTAAATCAGTTGATAGAAGTAACCTTATATAAGATGGGTAATGGAGTCTTCATATACCTCCATAGAAATAATTAAAAATACCTCAGTTTTCTATTGGTTCATATGTAAGGCCATTAGAAATAACAAAATTTGGCATCTTTTATATGGAGAAAGACTGTGATTTGATACGCTATCTGAGCAGCTCTTCTGTTTTACATTCACAGTTCAGAAGCTTCTGCTTCTAATGAAGATGATGTGGTCAGAGTAGCATCTAGATAAGCAAATTTGGGTCCCTCATTTTTCTATACTAATAACCTATGTGTGTGGTCAGACTCTTGCATCCATAGAAAGTAAAAATACATGCAATATGAACTGATAAGACACTTCCACCATTCCCTAGCAAAGTTCAAAATGCATTTGATGGACTTAGTAGAACTCATGCTACCTTGTTCTGCACAGAATAGGCGTATTGACCATTTATCAAAAAAATCCCAGATAAACCCAACAGTCTTTAACCAAATAAGGAGTTACTAGTGAGTTGCCTTTTGCTGTTTCTTCAGACAAAACAGAGAATTACTAAGCACATCCCCCATCTATATACGTTTCCCTGCGTTTTTCATAACTCCATGGTATATTATGTATTTGGGATGATGGATGCATTTACTTTACCTTAATCTATTGATTGCTTTTCTATATAAAGTTGCTCAATTAATTTTTGGTTGATACTGGTATTGAAGAGCCTGCTATTGTTACTTAAATGGAATTCCTAATAGCCTGTACCTGTTTCATCTTAAGTTGTGACCATTTATGATTTGCCATGCTTTTTTAGATAAAGGTTTGTTGCCACTGATTACAGAAATACAACTAGCTTTGAGTTCAGTGCCAAGATGAAGTAGTAGCTCTAAATAGAGGATCAAGTAATTAATTTGTGGTGAACTACAGAAAATGGTTTGTCCAGTTTTTATTCTTTCTGCTTAAATTCTGAGATCTCAGTGACACAGAATCTCCCTGCCAAGACATCTTTCTGTCTCTCTCTCTTCCTTACATTTAGGACTGCTTAAAATTTAGGATCATGGATGGGCTAAATAAAGTTGGAAGTGGCCTCAGGAGATCTGTAGTCCAACTTCCAGCTCAGAGGGGGTCAGCTCCGAGGTCCAGTCAAGTCTTGAAAAAATACAAGGCTGGCATCTGCAGACAGTCTCTCCGTGTGACCCAGTTCATTGCTTGGGTGCAGTTCTGATTGCTCCTCAGAAAGAAATACATCACCTTCCTTACAGAAGCCTTTGCATATTTATCCACGTTTCTTTTGCTTTGGTAGCTTAGCTACATTCTAGCCACAAAGAGCCAGTACACACTCTTCAAAAATTATTTCTTTATATTTGGACAAAGGCAGATTTTAATCTTTTAAGCAGTGTGGAAACCTAGAAGATGGCAAGCAGACTTAATCTTTGTTTCTACAGCAGAACTTTTTGTAATTAAGTATTCCAAATAAGAATTCTTGTACATAAACATATATATGTGTATTTCTCACATATATACATGAGAAAACCCTGTAGTTTTCTGAAACCATTTTTCAGCATAATAGAAAAACAATTACAGCAAAATTCTAAATTACTCATATCACAGCTGTGCAAATAAGACTTGATTATCATACCTGTTTCAGTGTGAATGGAAGTAGTGATTAATGAAGACTTCTCAGTAAAATGCAAAAGTTTTATAGTATGATGAACTGTCTATTTAATAGTAACAGTACCAATAAGTGAAAATAAGTTGAGCTTCATCAGCATATTCAGTTAGCTGAAAATAAAACTTTATTTTTTTGAATTGAAAACAAATTTTGGGCTGAAAGGCTCTCTTTCTCTAACTTGGAGGCAATGTAAATGTCAAACACTAGTCAAAAGATATACCTGTTATCTGCTTATTAATTGACAGCCTCCTGAGCAGTAACTGCTGACATCCTTCTGCCTTGCTGTGAGGCTTGGAGACCAATCTCTTCAGAACCTGTCAATGTCACTCTTATGTCAGACATTTGAGATGTTTCCCTGAAGGATGCTCTTCATCCATTCTATTGAAAATAAAGACCAACCTGGGTTATTTGATTAGCATATCTCAGTATACTGGCATTATGTAATAAACAATGCAAAATATATTTTATAGTCTGTTGGCTCTTCATTTTGATTTACAGGAATAAGCAAGTGAAAAAAAAATGATGCAGAAGTAACATATGCCCGATTTCAAAAGCTTACAGAAGCTGCTCTGGGGCAACTTTTTGGCAATCAGAAATCATGCTGTTTTGCTATGCCTACACATGCAACTGCAGTGACAGTAAATGGCTCTCTTCCAGTAAGCTTCTCTTTCCAACTTTTAATAAAAAAAAGAAAATAAATGGAAGTAACATTTTGCTTTGTAAAATAAACATAGAAGTTACAGTTTCTTATTTAAAATGACCCACCTCAGAAATGTGAAGAATATACTTCGCAGGCCAAATCAATAACTTCCCTATGAGTCTCTGGGCATATCTGTACTGTATAGTGGAGGAGAGTAAAATGTGTCTGTAGTGGGGACTGCAGCTCCATTTGGATACAGTCACTCAAGTTGATAAGCAATGCCAGTGCTTTGCTGTGCCAACAGGATGGAGTGGTTGCATTGATTTCTGAACTGTACTGGCTTCTGCCACACCAAATATGAGAAACTAACTGTACTGATGGATAAAAATAGGGCTTATCTTTAACACAGGAGGTTTTTCTCAGCCCATCTATGCTAAATCTTAGCTTACTGGATCAAGCTCATGATGTAACATGAGTTGGCACTTCTGATGCCAGCTAACAATTAACAAACCTGGTTGTTACCTGGCATGCTCTCATAATTATTCTCTTATTTACAGAAGCCTGTGAAGTTCTCAGGTGTTGAAAAAAGAATGTGTTTCCTTCTTTCCATAATTATAACTTGTGAATGTCTATGTACTCAATGAAAGGAACACAGGTAATGCAAAAAATTAGCTTAAAATTTACAATAAGACTATTAAATCACGATTGTTAATGCTTCAAATAATAGCCACGTAACTTGTATTTTAGTCACAGTTTGTCACCTGCAAATGTTTGGGGAGATTATAACTTCAGTAGACAGATTATTTATAAATAAAAAAGTACTAAATTGAGTATTTTTAGTCAGCTTGGTGAGTTGAGATGAGTTCTGAATACTTTCCAGGATGGCTAAGAAACCATAGTTTGAAAAATTAGCCAATGAGTCCTGAATATGCACTCAAACAAGTCACCTTTGACAGAAGTGAGGACTGCAGGACAACGCCATACTGTCTACCTAAAGCCAAGTGCAGTTTTTATTTGAGGAAACTCTTCTAGTGTTTTAAAACTTGCTCAGAATTGCAATTGTGTTATCACCTGTGCAGCTTTGTGTGTAGACCACACCATCCAGCATCCTCCAGTGAAGGCAGACACTGGGAGCCAGGGCTGTTCAACACAGCACCTCCTGCCTCAGGCTGAATTGCAGTCAGCAGGAGCAAGGGAACCACTGCCATGCAAGGAGGTGTGTGTTCCTAAAGAGGTGACTTTTGCTGTAACTCCCTGTTCCCTGCTGTGTGTGGAGTAGTGTTTGGACCACAGCAGGAGCCAGGTGCTAGGACCAGCTGGCTCACAGGCTGTGCGTGGCTGAGCAGGCAGCAGGAAGAATCGTGTCTACACTGAATGTCTTGGTAGTGCACCTTTAATGCAGAAAAGAAGAACATCATGAACTTACTCCCCTCTGCCTTACGTCACTCTAATATCAGAAAGCGGTGACACTTATTTTTATAGCCTGTCTTTTATGGGGCTGTGGCTCTTGACCAGACAAGGTGCTGAGCAACCAGAGGTAGCTTTGAATCTGGTCCTGCTTTATGCATAAGTAGAACATGATGTTCTCCAGCATGTTTTCCAACCTAAACTATGTTTAATAAAGGGAAGAAAGTTGGTGTAGTCTTTCTGGATTTCAGTAAAGCATTCGATACTGTGTCTCACAGTATCCTCCTGAACAAAATGTAATATATAACATAATGCAGTGGGTGAGCAGTTGGCTCAAATGGTTGTAATAAATGAGTTTACATCGGGCTGGAAACCAGTCACTAGCAGAGTTCTTCAGGGATCCATCTTAGGGCCAGTACTCATTAATGTCTTCACAAATTACCTTGAAGTTTTACTAACTAAGTTTACGAATGACACAAAACTGTGGGGAGCTGTTGACTCTCTTGAGGGTAGAGAGACCCTGCAGAGGGTTATGGACAAATTGGAGAGCTGGGCAATCACTAACCACATGAAGTTTAACACAGGCAAGTGCTGGAATTTTCAGCTGGGACACAGCAACTCTGGATACACGTACAAACTGGGGAGTGAGAGGCTGGAGAGCAGCCCTGCAGAAAGGGATCTCGGGGTTCTGGTCGACAACAAGTTGAATGTGAGCCAACAGTGTACCCTGGCAGCCAAGAGGGCCAACCGTGTCCTGGGGTGCATCAAGCACAGCATCGCTATCCAGTTGAGGGAGGTGATTGTCCTGCTCTACTCCCCAACTTGAGTACTGTGTGCGGTTTTGGGTGCCACAGTATAGAAAGGATATCAAGCTACTGAAGAGTGTCCAGAGGAGGCCACAAAGTTGGTGAAGGGTTTAGAGAGGAAGTTGTATGAGGAATGGCTGAAGTCATTTGGTCTGTTCAGCCTGGAAAAGAGGAGACTGAGGAGGGACCTCATCACAGTCTACAGCTTCCTCATAAGGGAAGGAGGAGCAGGTGCTGATCTCTCTGGTGACCAATGATAGGACTCGAGGGAATGGCAGGAAGATGTGCCAGGGGAGGTTTCATTTAGGTATTTGGAAAAGGTTCTTCACCCAGAGGGTGGTGGATCTCTGGAACAGCTCCCCAAGGAAGCAGTCACGGCACCAAGCCTGACAATATTCAAGAAGCATTTGAGCAACACCCTCAGATGCATGTCAATGTTGGGATTGTCCTGTGCAGGAACAGGAGTTGGACTCAATGGTCTTTGTGGGTCCCTTCCAACTCAGGATATTCTATGATTCTATGGTTTTATGTTGTGCAATTTGGTAAACTGCTTATATAGACCTTGCTTAGCATTAGTAGCTAAATTTGCTGAAGCTTTAGGTTGCAGCTTTAGGCTGCAACTTTCTCGTATTTAAGTATAACAAGGCCTCAGTGCAGGTTCAAGCCAGAAGATAAGGAAGATAAAATTGTCAGCAGAAGCTGCAGCTTTAGAGATAAGAAAAGAAACGTCCCACCTGGAGACAATGGAAGGACCAAATAATGAATGGGAAGACCCCAGAGTTTAATATTACTGTTGGTCCCAACTGTCACATGAAGGTGGGGAACTTAGATTGTAAGGGTGTAATCACTCTGGGATTTCATTGTTCCGGGTTTCTCTTTGGAGGCACCCAGCTTGAGCTGTAGCACTGTTAATGAGAAGGACTTTATGGAAGAATCTCTCTTCTTCTTACTGATTCAGCAGAAACCTAGAGTCAAGCCCTGTTACGGTGGCTGGAATACATATTTTCTATAACAACTACCTTGTGTCTCTAAGTGTAATTTATTTTAATTAAAGCTTTGTGTAGCTGAAGCGATACCGAACAAGCCATGCTGCTTTGTCGTGTGAAATACCATGGATTTGTTTCCAGTGGCACAAATTTCAGTGCTGCTTTTCAGATTTTGTTATGTCCCTTCTCATCAGTCCATCATTTTGGTAATGTTAGTAGCAAACTAGTAGATAGGTTTCTTGCCTGTCAGGGCTCATTTCAGCTCACTTCCCAGATGTGAAAAAGAGTACTTACGGACAAGTCATCTAAAGCTATTCCTTACCATAATTTATGATTAATATCTTTAGAGGGAACATAAAAGTATTACTTTTGAATGATGCAAATTAATATTTTATGTCCTTTTCAGTTAATCTGAGTATATAAAATTTTCAATTTTCATGATTTATACACAAAGCTAATTACAATCCATTGTGAAGACAGCTTTAAAAATCAATGTAAAAAATAACAGTTATACATAAATGGAAGAGAAGCAGAAAGTGCAGCCACGAGCTATTACACATATAATGAAAATGGATTTATTGCTCAAGTCTTTTATTACCTTCTATTATTAAACCATTAAGAAGGTCCCTTAAGTTTAATCCAAACTGGAAAAGACACATTCACATGCACATATATATGATATTCCAGGCAAATACATACTAAAGGGACATTGTGAGAATTAAAGCACCCAGAAGAAAATTAAAAATTATGACTCCCACATCTGTGAAGTCAGTCAATAAATTATAAAATGTGTAATTTAAAATGTTCAGAAACCATGGAAAAGCCAGGAGTTAGTGTCTTAGGTTTGTAGTAGCCTAGCACATTTCTTTGGTTCCAATGGCACTAGCCGCTCAAAAATCCAAGGAAGTATAGTCTCAGAAAAATAATGGGTCACCGAACACTTAAGTAACTGCAGAGTTGTGGTTTATATCTCTATATGAAGAGATTAAAATATGCATATTTCTGTAGCTTTGCACCTGTGTATTGAAGTGATTGCACATAATTAGCAATGTGATTATCAAATATGTTTTCACATACCGCATATAATTAGACTTACAGAAACACATTACATTTAGAATATTTTAATGTAGATAAACTTTGAGGGCAAAAATGAAGTGTTATTAACAAAATGCAAATTGTTTAACCCCTACTGTGCTAGCTTCTGCTAATAGTATCTCATGTGTCCTTCTGCAGGTACAGGGATTCCCAGCCATGCAAGCTTACCACAGGGTGGGGTAAAAGCTGGAGGGATGTGCTGTGCAGGCTTTTTCACCCCTTGCCAGGGCTGCTGATGTGCAGTTCCAGGCTATGGGACACTAAAGATACAGGAAGGAAGAAAAAAAAAAGGCAGCAGATTAATGCTAGATGTGTGCCATCTTGATGCATATTCTTTTGAATACCTTTGTCACAAAAATAAAATGGTAGTGCATCTGGACAGGTTTATAGGGTAATCATATATAACTAATATCTCATCTTAAACTAAGGGAAAATTATGTATATATATTAGTTTGTATTAAGATAGGTTTCTGACTGTAAACTTCAACTTTACTTCAGTTTTCCATTACTCTTTGATGACAACTTCCTAGATTAAATGAAGTTAAATCAGAAATATGATGCTGGTACTGGATATTCACATTTGTTAAACTGCTGTTCATATTACAATTTAGATAATTCTCATCATAAATGATTTACTATATTATATTAGGCTGATGTACTTAGGTCTCTTGAAAGGATTAAGGTTAAATTATAGGGCTACTCTATGATACTAAGGAATGAAAATTGAGATCCTGCCTGCTGGAAGCCCCAATAGACTTTTCGAAAAGGATCTTTCTAAGAGTCCTCCCTGCAAAAGAAAGTGTAAGGTCCCATTTTCTCCACATTCTTGCTATAAACTTGGGATATTCAAACACAATTATAAAGCCCCTGGACAACTTGTATCCTAACTGTTTTACAGACCAAATTCTGATATTTCACTCACCATCAGTGGTCTACAAGAAGCAGTGTGACTGCATTGCTCTAGGCCACCTCTGTCTTCTCTTAGCAGTGCACTTCTAATTCTGTTTCAGCTCTCCTTTTGCCACAAAGTGATATACAACGTTAGTAGTCTGTAGGTACATTCTTCTCCTCACTAAACCATTTCAACTTCAGGTGCGGTGCCCTTAGACACCATGGCCAAACAGGCTGCTTTGACCTGTTTGTATTTTGATCTCCTTTTCTGGCAGCTGGAGAATTATTCCCTCTTTTTTTTTTTGCTGATTCTCAATCCAAACAAACACTCAAGCAATCTTCACCTCAGCTATCCCTTTGAATTTACAGTTTATTCATCTCAAACCTGTCACGGTGTTGAACAATTTTTCTTTTCTTTCATATTTCTTAGTCATTGGTCTGTCACAGACAGACTGCAAGGCCAACAGATCCTTCCCCCTACTGAGGCTTAGAGGAACTATTCATATCTTGACATTTGCTGTGACAATTTGCCATTATAGGTTAAAATTCCCAGTTCTTAAGGTAGTTATAGTTCCTAGCATACTTTAAATCAATATCATAAGATATATTAGAGCTGGAGGCAGATGTCTCAAATCAAGACTTCAAACTGAGTATGAGTATCTAACCTGTCACTTACAGTACTAGTGCTTTTCTGCACTGTGACTTTTGTGGGTTGGCCAGATTTGAGGTAACAGGAGTAATTCCAGTGCAGCCCCAACTGTGAAATAATTTGCATCCTTTCATAATTAAACCTGAATTCCTCTCAGTATTTTTCAGAAGTTGAACTGAACTTTTAACTGATGACAGGACCAATACTTCACTGATCTTGGTAGGATAACTCAGAAAATAAATATTACCATTCATACATTTTATGAATGCACAAAAAGACAACATTAAGACTTTGTATGACCATATGCTAGGGATGAATCACTGATTACATGCCTTTAGACATACAGAACGATAAGTAAGTCAGAAAGAGTTAAGAAAAATCCCCAAACAGGAGTTGGAGCCCTTCTCAGAAAGGCTTGAATTGTTTAAAAACCCCTGTAGCAGCACATAAAAAAGTGTGGTTCTTGAATTCAAACTTCAGAGTATCCAGGTCGGCTTGCTGAAATGAATCCAAGAAAGATCTAGTGAGAAATAGTGGCAAACCAGAAAACGATAATGGTTCTGAACTTGCTGTGATTTTCAGTAAGGAGTTGGAGGTCAGTTATAAAAGGAAGGTTCAGACTTGTGGACAGCTGTGAAAGCCAGATAGAGGTGCTAGAAGCTGAGCCTGATCTACCATTTGCAAAGCTTTTCTCCATTTTCCATCTGTATTCCACAGAGATGAGATTAGAGATGAAAGAATCTGCGATCAAATGCTTCAAAAATAATTTTTTCTATCTTGGAGAAGGAAAATTCTTGGAGGATTTGTTTTTGTTGTCACTATTCAGGCTTTTTGGTGTTGCTTTAGTTGGTTTTGATTTTGTTGTTTTTTAATTTCTACATCACATTCCAAAGACTGAAAATATGAACAAAAAAAGGAGGAATAGAAGACCTAGTGGATCATTTCTAAAATTACTTCAGATTTATTTCTCAGAAGACATTAAAGTTTCTGGACTTTATATGAAGTCATGATGGGAATTTGGATCAAGTTATACCGTGTCTATCCATAGCACACCTAAGAGTAGTTCCTGAAGGAAAAGACAAGATATAGCCTGAATAACTTTGAAAAGCTTAGTAATTGGACTTTTAGGCACAAGCAGAGGTGCTCAAGATAAACTGATAGTGGGATAAGTTATGTCTGATGGGAACTTGCAGATTAAGGCCACCTGAAAGGAAGCAAACCTTTTTTGTGTGATGGTAAGAGGAAGAAGATATTTCTGTGATGCATATCACCAGGTGGCAGTGTTACACAGTCTTGCAATTCCTATACCTTAACGATAAGAGAAGTTTCGGAGTCCTGGGAAGAATATTGATAGGCATATTTATTAGTTTTTGCTAGGCAGAAGGAAGCATGTACCAGTTTCAGAAGAGACATCTCTCTGTATGCATTGATCTCCATGATCAGTTTTGGGAGGAAGTTGCAATCTGGGAAGTTGGGCGTTCATTTGGACACCTTAATCTTTAAACAAGGTAGTTTATTGCATGCTGTTAGACGTTTCTTTACTGGGAAAACCAAAAGACCACATGGAAGTGCAATAGTGATATTTTTCATATGATTGATGGCTACTGAGCCTGTAGCATTTCTACTAGTATACGAATCTGAAAAAATCAATGTGAACGTGGTACAGATGACATGCCTTTTATCTGTAGTAAGTTCACAAAAGCTGCTTCACACTCTAGAGTTTGCATCACAAATATTGCAAGATTCAGAAGACTGAAGGCTGGAAGGAATGCGTGTAATATATGTATAAGCTCTTCTGTGCACAGAATGGAAATGGCAGAGCAATTTCTTATGTCAGTCCTGCTAAATGCTTTCCTCAGGCTGTCTTCATGTTGCAGATTCCAGTTGTAGAGAGTATACAGGAACAACCCTAAGTTCAGTAGTTTTATGGTTACAAAAACCCACCCTGCATTTCATACTCTTTGCTTTCTCCCTTTGGTGCAGGACCAGCATTTGTTGCTAGTCATTTGATATTGCGTCTCTCAATAACTGGAATACTTGTAACTCTACTCAAAGTATTTTTTCCCTTGCCAACTCTTTCTGGCCATATTGTGAATCTTCACACATCTTTTGAATAGCAACAGCAGCCAGAGGCTCTTTGGCTAATTTACAGGCAGTGGTCATGCCTCGCATCGTCCTTGCTACAGTTCTGATTATAGGTGGATACCACAAGACTTGTGGTTGTTTGTTCCTAGTGCCACCCTGTTCTCTAAGCAGTGGACTCCAGTAAGCCCCAGATGTGGCCCTACATGCCAGAGATTTTCTTTGCTAGATAATATACTGAAACTTCAGCCTATGTTTTGTAATGTAACTTGGCTTTGCCACAGTACAAAAGACTAGAGAGAACACAGATTTTTCTTCCTTAAGCTAAAAGCTGCAAATGCTCAGCGGAGTTGTCTACATTAGAAAATTTAAAAATGTTCAGGAACTTTCTTGGATACTGAGGCCAAGTAGCATGATGTGGTCATTAAGGCTGTAATCGTGGTCACTGTATGCTGGTTAGAAATGATTTCTGGAATGGTTTGACTCCCAAACGATGTCCAGGAGTTGTCTGGAAAGGTGCTAGCTGGCACGTGCTCAAAAGTGGTTAGAGCATGTTCTCATTCTTTACTCTGCTAGATGTCCACATTGCGAAGCTCAGGAATGATCCCTGATGCAAGAGCAAAAGATGACTCAGTTTACTTGGTAGAAAGGAGATCTATCTATAGATATCTAGTTTTGACATTGATCTAAAAAAAAAACTAGCTCAAAGATTTTCAGAAATGTTCCTTTTTTGGGGAAAGTATCTTCCCAACAGCTGTAACTAAAAAAAAGGTAGTGTAATATTTCTATGGGCAGTTATATGGTTTTAAACAAAAGAAAAATGTCTGGAATGCTGGAAGTGATTTAATGTGTTCCAATTGTGCTAGGTCAGTGTCTTACATAGGTGGAATTATGAATATTCACAGCAGAATATAGCTGATCCTTTCTCTCATAAAGAAAATGTGCAGCAAAGTGTAAGGAATGACTTGCAGAAGCTGCTGCATATGGACTGGTACATATGAGACACTGACTGAAAACACTGCTCCTATATTGTCTGCATTCTGACTAAAGGAAATAAATGGAGGTCATAGGTTTATATCCAGAAAAAGAATGGCAAGGAAGAGAAGTGAAAATTAACAAGTTTTGTGATGAATTGGAACTTTACAAGAAGACAGACGTAATGCATAAATTGTTCTGAAAAGAAGAATATAGTACTTAACGTGCCATTTAAATAGAAGGTTCAGTAAGCACGTATATTAAATTTAATCTGACAAAAAATAAGGGAGGTTTATATTATAAACTTTGGAACAAATTAATCCCAGAGAGATGACTGAAGTTAGCATGAGTTTATTAATTTAACAATTTGTATCCTTGTGGCAAGGGAGACTCCTGGGACATGCTGCACATGAAAAATTGGTTTATTGGAAATCTCAACTGGCTACATGTGTTGAAATAGCTCAGGTCAAGCGATGATAAATAATTTAAAGAAACAAGTGTGAGGTAGGTGTCACTTTAATTTTACATTAACAGATCTGTTAGACATTAACCTTGTCAGACAGGTAATTGCTAAATGAAATCATACTTTGTACCTTGGCTTCATAATATCATTTCCTTACTCATGTATTTTGTACAGATATTGATGCTGGCACTAAAACATTTTCACATGCCCATTGTTTCAGACTAGCAAATATTGTATTGATCTTTAAAATAAGTGGTAAGTGTGCCAATTTTTGTTTTTAGCAATTTGGAAAATGTGTTGAATGTTACCTCAGAATTAGCAAGGAGGAGGGACATACTGTGTTGGACTTTTAAAATAATTTTGTGTGCATATTTTCACGTTGGCATATCTCAGGTAGAAATGACAGTAGTGCTGGTATGTAAATTATAACAAGTGAAGGTATTCTGCCTGAAATTGAGATGAGGAACAAAATTATTCAAAATTATTTTATTTGAATGCTTGGTAAACTCTGAGCTATATGCTAACAGGAGATGAGGGAAATGGGGTTGTTTGCCTAGAGAAAAGGAGGCTGAGGAAAGACCTTATCACTGTCTAAAACTACCTGAAAGGAAGTTGTAGTGAGGTGGGTGTTGGTCTCTTCTCCCAATTAACAAGTGATAGGACGAGAGGAAATGGTGTCATGTTGTGCCAGGAGAGGTTCAAATTAGATATTAGGAAAAATTTCTTCTCTGAAAGGATTATCAGGCACTGGAACATGGAAGTGGCTGAGGCACCATCCCTGGAGGTGTTTAAAATACAGGTAATGAAGTGTTACGGGATGCAGTTTAGTAGTGGATGGTATGGTTGGACTTGAGTCTTTTCCTACCAAATGATCACAAGTCTTACTCGTAAGTTTTTTATTTTGAAATCCACATAAACTACATCCGTTTTATAAGGGTATCTCAAAACTAGCTTGTAACTGATTTGGGATTTTCCTTGGAGTTAAAATCTCATTGGAGATTTACAGATGAGTTATTTTTGAAAGGGAAAATGTTGGGATTTAACAGTGTTCGCAATTTTTAGGGCTTCATTTTGAACCCAGTCATGTTCCCATTAAATCGATGGAAACATGACTGTATTCAGAATGACCCTTACCATCGCTTCATTGATGCTAATGAGTTAGAGCCTTTGACTCTAAAAAAACTAACTGATTTTATTAAAGCTGAATCCCATGGTGCCTTGCGCAGTAACATGGACCTCTATAAAAAGAAGCCAAAAAGTATTATCAAATGAAAATGCTATGTTCTCTGCTAAGTATCCTGAGACCCAGGTTCACTCTGGAGACCCCAACAGGGTGTAGCTGCACATCCTGTATGCAACTGGAAACAACAGGGTAGAGGTTGGATGTGCCATGGGTTGTGATTCTACATAAAGTATGGTTCACAAACCATCATTAAGAATATTAAAATTCATAAGTAAAAGCCTGTCTTTGAAAGCCGCATAAACACGTTGATTCGTGTGGACCTGCAAGTACTTTTTGCTAGTTTCAGAAAAATGAGATCTTTTAATTTAAAAGTCAGGTTTTTCATCTAAACCTCATTATAAATATTTTCACTTCTCTTATGCATCCTTTCTGTCCAGTAAAAATATTTTTTGCCAGTCTTCACAAATTAGTAACTGTCTTGAGTAAGTTTAAATAAATAAGAATTTTAAATGTAACTGAAATTCACAGTTTCTCTGTACAGCAAATTTAGCTTTGATCTCCTTTTTATGGAGATGAAGCTACACTGTCAACAATCTGGTATTTAATGAGAATGTCTTGAATTATAATACAATTTCTGTGTCTTACTAAAAGTATTGAGTCTAAATCCTTTAGCAGTGCTTTTATTACAAATACAAATTTACCCACACAAGCCTTACAAGTGCTATTCTGTTATTGAAACAAGGCTATATTTAATGCTGCCTATTTTTGTTCTTTGATGGTTGCTTATTAGGTAATGAACAGGCTGAGGTGAGGAAGAAATTTTTTTCTGTCATCTTACACATATAAATATTTACATTTCTCCGGGATAGGTTTCCTATCACCTAGTAAAAGAGAGAGATTAAAAGGCAACCTCATTAAGTCCACAGTTGGGAGGCACAGGGAGCTTGAAAGCAGGTGAGCACGATAGTGGGCAAAGCAGGGAGGAGAGTCAGGTCTCCCTAGAGAGAAGATGGATGCTCTGCTTCTCTTGCTGGCAAATAATATGGTAATTTTCCAATACAAAAAGGCCACTTTATTAAGAGTGAGTGAGTGCACACACACCTCTTGCCATTATGGGAAGAAGACTGAACAAGTTTGTTTGACACCAGACCCACATTTTCTTCTGCCACAGGATGGAGGGATTGGGCTTCCAGCATTGTGTGTGTACAAGGGTGAATTTCATGTAGCCCATGACATTTTCCTGATGAAATTTCACAGATGATAAAAGTGCAACTCTTCTGATTTCTTGGCAAGACCCAAGAATTGACTCCTGTCAAACTTTTACCAGCGTAGTAGCGTAACAGTGCCGTGGGACCCTGGAAATGTGCATGTGGTATGTTTGAAGTTGGGTGGCATTTGCTGTTCTTGTGGTAGCAACTTCTGTAAAATCTCACAACGTTTAGAGTTTTCGCTCCTTTTGTTTAGACCATTTTCTGGTGATTTCTGTTATGTCTGGCTTGCCTTAATGCAAGCTGATACTTTCCTCCAAAAGTCCAAATACTCTTAGTTTCTATATAAAAATCTTCAGCTTAAAATGCATTTGTCTAACTGTTTTTTTTAAGTTCGAAAGTTAAATGGTCCCATGAGAAGGAACTACTCTTTCGTTATCAGTGTTCCAGAGGTGAAGTTGTCTTTAGAGTTGAGCAAGAAAGTTGCTTTAGCACTGTCAGATATCTAATTAATCCCTCAGTAAAAAAAGACATTCTGTAATTAAATAACCAAGATGTGCAATCAGTTCTAACATGAAATGCTTTGCATATTAATATATTATAATCCAGGAGCTGTACGAGGCTTGTATTTGGATATGAACTGTTTGTAACAGACTTTTAACAATATAAAGAACTCACTGCAAATGAAATAGCGGGGTTTTTTTTTTTTACAAAATGCTTTGCAGCTAGGTATGACCTATAAGCTAAAGATCATAGAATCATAAATTGTCCTGATTCGGAAGGGACACACAAAGATCATTGAGTCCAGCTCCTGTCCCTGCACAGGACAACCCAAACACTCACACCACCTGTCTGAGGGCATTGTCCAAATGCTTCTTGAATGTTTTCAGGCTTGGCACCATGACTGCTTCACTGGGGAGCTGTTCCAGTGATCCACCACCCCCTGGGTGAGGAATCTTTTCCTGACATCCAGCCTAAACCTCCCCTGGTACATCTTCCTGCCATTCCCTTGGGATCTATCACTGGTGACCAGAGAGAAGAGATCAGCATCTACGTCTCTTCCTTCCCTTGTGAGGAAGCTGTAGACCACAATGAGGTCTCTCCTCAGTTTCCTCTTCTTCAGGCTGAACAGACCAAGTGGCTTTAGCTGCTCTTCGTATGACTTCCCATCTAAACCCTTCTCCAATTTTGTTTCTCTCCTCTGGATACTATCCAGTAGCTACAGGGAGAAGAGACTGATTTTAATATCTATTAAAAAATAATATTCAATAGGGAAAATAATGCAGTTTCAAACTGAGGATTTTTGTAAATAAGGGAAGGGACTTGGAAAATCAGCTTTGGAAAATTTATGATAAAGTAGCTGGTGGGGAACAGATTTTATGCCTCGGGAGGGAGAGAAAAGTTTTCTGCAAAAGTCAATTCAGCATTTAGGATTTTGTGCTCTGAAGACTTCAAAGAAGTCAAGAACCACCAGTACTGCAGATCATTGATTAATTAGTTAATCTGTGCGGTGAGCAGCATCGTCCCACCTATTTATTTCGAAATACTGAAATACCATGTTATGAACTATGGCACAAACGGTACAAGAATCACCGAATCATAGAATAGTTTGGGTTGGAAGGGACCTTAAAGCCCCTACAGTTCCAAACCCCCTGCCTTGGGCAGGGACCCCTCCCACCAGACCAGGCTGCTCAAGACCCCATACAACCTGACCCACTCAGCCCCCCTCACAGCAAAAATAACGGGATGTTAAGGTGTTTAAGAGAAAAAAAGAATGATGATGTGTCCATCTCCCTGATTTGGCGCCGAGGGTAGGGGGGTGGGGAGCGGCCGCAGAAGCCGCTCTCACCTGGCGGAGCCTCCGTCTCCATCTCATTGGCTGCCTTTCGCTCCGCCCCCGCCACTTCATTGGCTTGCTCCCTCTTCCTTCCCGCCCGCCCGCGCTCGATCGCTCTCTGTCCGATACCGTGAGGGGAGCGACGAGCCACTCCCCCCACCCCCGTTATTACTCGCGGCCCAGCTCTCATTGGCCACAGAGCCGGCGTGCTAGGCCCGCCCATTGGCTGCTCATTGCACCGGCTTCGCTCCGATTGGCTGGCAGGCGGGGCCGCCCCGCCCTGTGGGGGGCCGAGCGGTGTGTTTGGGGCTGCAGAGTTGCCGGCGGAGCCGACTCCGGGGTTGGCGTTGCTGCTGCTGCTGACGTTCCCGCTCGGCAGCGCGTGTCGGGCACGGCGTGCGAGGCACGATCGCTTCCCCGCCGCCTCCAGGAGCGGGATGCGCGCCTTGGCCGGAATAGGATGCCGAGCTGTGATAACCTGAGCTGTGCCGAGTCGAGCTGAGCTAAGCTGTGCCGTGCTGAGCTGTGCAGAGTTGGGCTGTGCTGAGCTGTGCCGAGTTGAGCTGACCCGAGCTGAGCTGAGGCGAGCCGTCTAGGACCATGCCTTCGGGAAGGGACCCGGGCGCCCGCGGGCTGGGGGCTAGGAGCCGGGGGGCGCTTTCTCTGCCAGCAGCGCCCGGCAGCGCCTGAAGCCCGCGCTGGCACCGCCATGGACGAACGCTTCCACAGGTGGCTGTTGCCGCCGCTCCTGGCGCTGCTCTTCCTGCTCATCGTCTACCAGTACGTGTCGCCCGCCTGCCCCGGCGCCGCCTGCCCCCGCCGCCCGCCGGGATCCGCCGCCCGCCGCGGGGGGGACCCGGCACAGCAGGAGGAGGAGGAAGAAGAGGCGGTGGGAGAAGCATCCCTGCCGCGGGTGGCGTCTAAGTTCCCTTTCGCGCGCGGGGAGCTGTGCCGGAGGGTGCGCTTCGACATGCGGGGCCGCGACGTGATCGTGTTCCTGCACATCCAGAAGACTGGGGGCACCACCTTCGGGAGGCACCTGGTGCGCAACATCCGCCTGGAGCAGCCCTGCTATTGCCGCGCCGGGCAGAAGAAGTGCGCCTGCCACCGCCCCGGCGGCGACAAGGACACCTGGCTCTTCTCCCGCTTCTCCACCGGCTGGAGCTGCGGGCTGCACGCAGACTGGACCGAGCTCACCAGCTGCGTGCCCGCCGCCATGGAGCGCCGCGGCTGGGCCGGGAACCGCACCCTCAGGTCAGTGCGGGGGCACCGTGAGCTGCGGGGATGCTCGCACGGGGCAGCCGACGGGGCTTGATTCCCATCTGCTCCAAGTCTGATCTCACTTTTTCCAGGGGTAAGACTCCTTGGAAGGGGGTCCCGGGTCGGTAAAAGCACCCTCAGGTCAGTGCGGACTGCGAGGGCACCGGGAGCTGCAGGGATGCTCGCACTGGGCAGCCTTTGGGGCTTGGTTTACACCCGCGTCAACTCTGATCCCACCTTTCTCAGCGCGGTGGGAAGGCTCTCTGAAAGTGGGTCCCGGGCTGGGAACCGCACTCTCAGGTCTTTCCTGTGGTGATTGGTTTCCGTATGCTCCAAGTCTGATCCCACCTTTCCCAGCGCGGTGGGAAGGCTCTCTGAAAGTGGGTCCCGGGCTGGGAACCGCACCCTCAGGTCTCGCCTGTGGTGATTGGTTTCCGTATGCTCCAAGTCTGATCCCACTTTTTCCAGGGGTAACACTCCCTGGAAGCGGACTCTGGGCTGGGAATCGCATCCTTACGTCAATACCGGCTGCGACGGGACCAGACGTTGCGGCAACGCTCGGCTGGGGCGGGTGCCGGACACGCGTGTTCGAACGGTCTCGCCTGTGGGTCTTGGTTTCCACCTGCTCCAAGTCTGATCCCACCTTTCCCAGCGCGGGGGTAGCGCTCCCTGGAAGCGGAGGCACCGGGAGTTGAGGGGATGCTCGCACGGGGCAGCCGCAGGGCTTGGTTTCTGTCCGTTCGAAGTCTGATCCCGCTTTTTTTCCAGGGGGAGGTCCTGGAAGCGGGTCCCGGGCTGGGAACCGCATCCTCAGATCTCGCATGCGGGGCTTGGTTTCAGTACACTCCAAGTCTGATCCCACTTTTTCGAGGAGTAAGGCTCCCTGCAAACGGGTTCAGGACTGGGAATCGCATCCTCAATATCAATGCCGGCTGCGCGGTGGCCGGGAGCTGCAGGGAAGCTCGACCAGGGCGGGTGCTGGCCACGCGTGTTCGAAGGTCTCGCCTGTGGGGCTTGGTTTCCGTCCCCTCCAAGTCTGATCCCACTTTATCCAGGGGTAAGGCTCTCTGGAAATGGGTTCCGGGTCGGTAAAAGCACCCCCAGGTCAGTGCAGGCTGCGGGGCACCGGGAGCTGCGGCGATGCTTGCAAGGGGCAGTCTGTGGGGGCTTGGTTTCCGCTCGCTCGAAGTCTGATCCTGCCTCCCAGCGCGGTGGGAAGGCTCCCTAGAAGAAGAGGGACTGGGAGCTGCGGGGATGCTCGCCTGGGGCAGCCAGGGGAAGAGGCTCCCTGACAGTGGGTCACACTCCCTGCCATCCTGCAGGAAATGTCCGCTGCTGCTTTAGTGAAGAAGCAAGGGGAAAAGCAAAGGGCTGTCTCTCAGGGCAGGTTCAGTTCGGGCTCCCTTCCATGTTCCTCCCCTGTAATGCATTCCCTTCACTGCCAATTCCTGCCGATTTCGTGCAGCGCCTATGCAGCTGCCTTTTGCGCAGGTTAGCGCCAGGGAAGATGAACTCTGCTCCTTTTTATGTCAGTATTTCCTATCTATTTGCCTTTTAAAACTTGTTTGTAACAAAACACTACCCTCCTCTGCATAAGGAGAGTGCTGCAATATCAGGTATGGCTGCAGCTACTGGATGGTCTAACTATGGAATTTGAAGTATCCAGAAGCTCTTAAACTTGCTTTTTACCCTGCTTCTTGTTGGAAGACAGGCTGTTTCTCGGCTTCCCACCGTGTACTGATCGCTTGCTCTATGTGTGAGCTGAAAAGTCAGGAGAAAACGTGTGCCAGGCTCCGTGCAGGGAGCGCAGAAATTGCAGTGTAATGTTCTTTGGATAATCTGATGGTAGTGGAAAACTTCTGAATTTTGTGTGCCTGCTGCCTCTCTGCATGTTATCTTTTATTGTGCTTTTGTTTGGGCTTGCAAAAGGTCTTTTCTGGTTTTAAAATGAAAAGTTGTCAATTGGGCAATCTCTCGCAATACAAGGTAGCTCTAGGTGATTCGGTAAGTTTTGATTTATTTACCATTAAGCCAGATTTTCGGGCTAATGTTAGATTCTATGTTTATTTGTATGATAGATTTTGAGCATGTGTAGTAAGAAGTTAAGAGCTGAATTGTATCTTAAACCTTTGCACTGTAATGATTGTGATTTCAATATCTGTAAAATATTTAGGCATAAATGCTTTTTTTTAGTTATGATTCATAAGGAAAACTATGTTCTTTCATTTTACTATTCAACTTAATTTTGAGTCTGCAATCTTTAAATTTTCAGTAGGATCACTTATGCTTTGTATTTTCTATCAAAAAAAATTAAGAAAACATTATTGAGCTATAATAGTGAAAAGTCACTACGTGTCATTCTTCAATCAAAATAATTACTGATTATCCATTGAATAACCACTATGACTTGCTTTGTAATTCAACTCAAAGTTTTAGATTTACTCAATATAATAATTTTTTAATTTAAAAGTACTGAAGACGCTACTCCAATTTTAGTGCCCGTTTGCAATTGTTGAAGTTCAATTTAATGCTCAGTTTTTTTCTTCGTCTTCATGCAAGAAGAAAAGAAGACTTCAGTGGCAGATTATGTATTCTCAGGCATTTCTACAGGTGCTGCTCTTCCTCCTCCCCTCCCTGGTTTACATTACAAGTTTACTGAATATTCTTTAAAACTATACAGTTACCACCAAGTTATTTTATCCTTGAAAACATTCACAGCATTTCTCTTTCACTGGCACACAGACCTTTACACCTTATCTTCAGCCAAACATTTTTCACAGAATTTTATGAATAACTTCAGCAGTCTTCTGCAAGTCTACAACAAGCAACAATAAATTAAAATTATCTTGACCAAATCATGGGAAATGTGAGTAGCTTTGCAGTATGGGAGTGAACATCAAAAGCCCATCAAATAATTTTTGAACTGTTCCACAGCAACAATAAACTCGATTCTCTTGATAAATAGACCCGGCAAAAGTGAGTCCTTGTGTGTCATAGGCTGTACATGTTTTTAAATGACAAAAATGATTTGTTTAGTGTGACATTGCACTTCTTGATTGATTGTTATGTAATTGAGAAAAGTGCAGTGAATAATTATTTGGGTAATATTCATATAATACTCGTTTCTTCTTGTATTATATCCTGTACTGGGCAGATACATTTTCATTTTTCCCATTTATTTTCTTTTTGTAAACATATACCTTGACTTCATTTTTACAGGGAGCTCTAACATGAATCAGATAACCCTGAAATACAGATTAACTCGACTGTGAACGTGTTTGTTCCTGGTAAAGTTGGAATAAAGCCTAAAATACTTTGCTGGAGGACTGTACTATTAGAGACATGCATCTAAGTATTTTTTTTGATGTCTGAACGGAGAATTCAGAATGAGGAGACTGGATACTTACAATAAGCAAGAAACTAGCATATGAGTCGAAATCACACTGATTATTTTTAAGTCATCCTTTAAAGCTTCCAAATATATCTGAGGCATTAGACTTCCTTGAATAGCTCAACTTTTCTACCTTCTAGCTATGCAGTCAGAAAATTAGACTAAATTGCTTAAACATCAGACAATGGATTTTCTTTGTGCTAGGAGGGCAGCAGGACAAACCATATTACGGATTTGGTACCAAGGTGTTTGATCTCTTGTGCCGTGTATTTGATGCAGTAAAGATGATAAGTATACTTCAGATTTATTTTTTGTTTTCTCCTCATGGATTTAATATAATCTGTTCTTTTAGATCTCCATAGATGTAGACTGTCTTTTACTAAATAGAGGAAATAAGGGATTTAGCATATAAATCTCTTTATTCTGAAAATTTACTTTTTAGGTGACTGGTAATAGTAAGTAAA